>JAWWEE010000122.1:44710667-44740991 GCA_035221455.1 Xenops minutus | reverse complement strand
TTAACTCTCTTTATCAGCACTAGGCGTTGGCTCCAAGCTTTGGAAGGAATTCTAACTGAGTTTTGAAACTAGAACACTTCATCATACAGAATATGCTCAAAGTTCACTGTCATTCAAACTTTTTTTTTTTTTTTTTTTTTTTGAGAAGGGCATATTACATTGTTAAATGCCAGGAAAGGCCTCTGAAGTGTTTATCCTAGCAAAGTATTAGTATTTATTACCTTAAGACTGTTGTCTTCTTGCTACAGAGAGTGAACATTTTGAGGCAAATTATTGCGTAGAGCAAAATACTTGTTTCTGTCTTACCTGCTCTAATTAGGCAACATGGTTTTATGGAGGTGAGTCTGAGCTAGAATTCAAGATACTGAAGCCTCTCTTTGCTATTTGTGACCATAAAGGTTCAAAGATGTGGATCACTGTGTAAATAGTCAATGTTTCTAAGATATTATAACTTTCTCAGATTCTATAGAGTAGGAAATAGCCCAATATTTTTCAGACATGGAACCTATGTAAACTTTGGGGGTTTTGGGGGTTGTTTTTGTTGGTTTGGTGTTTTTTCTTTTTTTGGGGTGTTGTTTACTTGTTTTGGGGTTTTTGTTTGGTTTTTTTGTTTGTTTGTTTGTCTGTTTCATGTTCATTAGCTTAGGATCCACTAAGTTTAAAATTTAGAATTGCTCCTAAGCTCTTGCTTTTTTAAATAACTGAAATAGAATGACATGATAATATAAAGTCCACTGCAAAGTACGAAATAATGAAAGACATTTGACAAAGTCCATGGCTTTAAACAGTATTCAAACCAGCCAAATTAATACATTGGCTCTGCAGTAATTCATTCAAAACAGCACAGTCAATACTGAAGAAATCTAAATACGTGCCAAATACAATTTTTGGTAATAAATTTTTCTTCTAAATACTCCTTTACTTTGGTAATATACATTGTGCTAATAATATGCCTATAGGCTCTGCTAATGAGAATGTTTTATGTCTTATAAACCTTATTTTGATATGAGTAATATATCTCTTTTTGTGCTTAATAATATCTTGAGTTAAAGGAAAATCTGTGTTTTAAAATAAGTTTCACATAATTGAAAAATTTCCAGTTTCTGCTGTTTCAATAAAAACGTGTTCATTGAACCCTGCTCATTCTTTAAATATCATTCTCCTTCTTTTCCAAATAATGTTACATCCTGACTAGGCCAAACTTACAGCCTAAACATTCACCCTTTTCTAGGTTAGAGGTATACTGTGTAGCATATTCACTCAAATAACAGCCTCAGTTACCCTGAAGTAGCTAAATAATGCCTTTCACTCACTCTGATGAGTGGTGAAGACTTATTAAACTCGTGGAATTAAATCCTGGGAAGGCCAGATTTTTTTCTATTGGTAGTGAGATTTTCGGTGGGGGTGGTGGTGTTTTGTTTTTTTATTGTGTCTTTATTAAGCACCTGCATAGTACACTAATATGCAAATGCAATTAAAATATAGAAAAGTATAGAAAAATACAAAAACTATGACAATGCAATGCAATGGTAAATTGCAAACTCTATAAACACCAGTAAAATATCTATTCTTCTCATTCTCAGTTACAAGTTTGGACTTTTTAACTGCAACAATTAAAGTCCTGGAAATATATATACATGCAACTTTAATGAGATAACTAAACCAGTCTTCTATGACAGAATTCACTAGGAACACAGAATTACTTGTATATATAAAGAGGTACATTTGGGGATGTTCAGACTTCTTAACCCTGTAAGAGACTAATTTTTCAGACTTTCACAGAGGTTAGAAGTTTTATGATCAGAAACTGAAGCAATAGTTCTGGCCATAACTGTAACAAACTCAATGATCCTTGTGGATCCCTTCCAACTTGACATATTCTTTGATTCTGTGAAACCACTGGTCAATGGAGAAACACAGACAGGGAAGGAAAAGGTGGAAAACTTTCAGGAGGGATAATGTGTCACAAAGATCTCTAAGGATAAAAGACAGAGGTGTATGAAGAACAAGATTCATCCTCCATGAAGTGTTCTCAGTCTTTAGAAATGCTTTATTTATTTTGAAATATTACATTGTTGAGGTACCAAAAAATGATGTTAGGAGTTCTCGGAAGATGGTGAAATATTTTGTTTCTAAAATTGATTCCAATAAAACATTTTCAAAATGTCACTCTGTTTAAATTTCAGAATGTAATTTTGTTATAAATTTTCACATAGAATATCCAAATTTTTAGTTGAAAAGTAAAATAAGTCCAAAAAATATATAAGGATAAAAAAATTAGAATAGCTACAGAGGTTTGTCCTTCCTTTGGAAAAATCCAAGATCATTGTTGTATTCTGTGAAAGATACAGCCACCCTAAATACTTTACAGTCATGGAGAGACAAATAAATGGCACATTCTTTTGGCATGGGCTCTGACAATCAAATTGTGTGAATGGTGCATAGAGGAGGTTTACACAAATCAGTAACCATAGTGTTTGTGTCCTGCTATTCTGCAATGCATGGTTACACTGAATTTGTTGAGAACATTTTTCCCAGAAATTTGTTTCACATGTCAACACTGATACCCAGAACACTGACACTCTCCTGACTGAATCAGTAGTATGTGGTCAGTGGATGCCACCGGGTCTGAGTTTCAAACTGTTGGTATTACACTGCAAGTAAAATGTGGGTATCACCGATATGAAAGACAAAGAAAACTAATTTCTCGAGAACTGACACCTATTATTAAGCAAAAAGAAAGAGCTGTGAACTAGCTCTCTAACACACAGGGAGCATCTAGCCTTGTCTACCAGTGATAACCTTGTCAAATGAGTACATTCTCACACATACACTCAGAAACAGACACATCTCACTCTATGATCCCAGGAAAAGAAAGCACTCTTCCTGGGAGGATTGTTTATGTTTTTTGCTCTCTTCTCCTCCTTTTTCTTCCTGTAAAAATTGCTGAACTATTACTGATGTGAAAGCATGCTTGGATAATGTAATCAATCTTGTAGTTTTTAAATGAGTTCTTTAATTAAAGTGATATTTTAGAACCCAGGTATGGATTGTATGCTGTTATTTATTAACATTGTTATAATATAAAACAAGTACCCATTTAACCAAATGTACTAGAAGGCCAGTATCTAATCTACACAGATTCTGTTATGAGAAGAGGAAAAAAAGTATAATAATAATAAAACCCCAAGTATTTTATTCTGCTTTCTAGTTCATAAGTGGAGCCCTTAGTACCATTCTTTCACTATGTTTGGTGCTATTGTTTTTTGGTAATAATGTATTTATTCTATCAACAATCACACTTCACTGGAGATGACAGCAAGATCAAGTCTGTTTCAGGTCAAAGGAAGAAATAATTAAATGTCTTCCTATTTGGAGATAGCTGAAAGAATAGAAGATAGTGATAGAGGCACTCCATAAAGAGGCTGAAATAAGAATTCTGGAAAAGTAAAGTTGTTTCTGGAATAGATAACAAATGCTATGGCAAAGGAATTGCTGAGCTGTATGGAAACTCTCAAGGGTAAAGGACTGAAAAGATAGAAAAAGTAAGGAAAGGAGAAAACAATGAGAAAACTTCTTTTTGGCAAATATCTGGCTAAAATCACAACATGAACTTCTGAAGAACGAACATTGCCTTTTGTTGTTTATTCTATCTCTGTCCAGGGACATGGGAAATATTTTGGAAAAAAAATATCCAAAACACGTTCCTGAACATATGAATCAATTTCACTTCAGATTTGAAAAATATCTTAAACATTAGCAACCATTTTACTACATAGGCAACTATTTTACAACTCTTGAGGGAGAGTGGTCTCTTGCCTCACACTGTATGCTACAGAGTGTCAGATAAGTGACAGAGGATTACTTTGTAGTTTTCAAACATTTAGTAATGTGCTTCAGAGACGTGGGGAAAGGGAATATTATTTCAAATAAATCTGAATTTTGGAGGTACTTATATCCATTATTTTATACACATTCTAAAATTCCACTGGTATCTGGGTTTCACTGGCAGAAAGGTCATTGTGTGTATCTGGTAAAACCTTAAAGGTAGACAACCTGAGAAATACTTTGTAATAAGATTGATGGAGAAATGGATGGGATCTCTGCATCAGTGGAACTTGAGACAGAAATTTTCCATGAGAAATTACTAAAACACTGACATTGCCTTTTCTTCACAGTTCTCAATGAAGGAACAGAATATCAGGGGGACATTGCTGTTGACTGAGAAGGTATATTGCACATACTCAGTGGCTCAGTGGATGTGTTGAGATTATTGTAGGTTAAGACTACTGTTGATGAAAATCAGTAGTGCTATGGCATGATGCTTATATATCAATTACTTTTGGCTCTGATTGGTATTATAACTCATCACAGCCAGTGATCACCACAAACTTGAAATCTCTCTGACATTCTCTATAGACAGATAAAATAAGCACATCAGAGTAAGGGATGTTGGACAGCCAAAAAACTATGTGAAGAAGTTACAAGACCACATGCTGCTGTGACCACGCCTCATGGACATTTGTTTTCCCAGCAGCATAATTAGTGCTGTAACATAGCAGAAAAAATCATTAACTACCATGGTCCAGCAAAAAGCACATGCTTATACAATACTATGAAAAAATGTTCTTTCAGGATGCCCATTTTTGTCAGCTTTGACAGACTCAGCATAGAACTGAATTTCTTGTTATGAATTAATTGCTACCTCAACAAGAACTGCTCTGGTCTCCTGACCTGTGCCTTATTTGAAGTGCAGGGGATGTGCTTCCTCCTTTGTAATCTTGGAGTGCAGATTTCATTCCTGTCTCACACAAAATTAAATTAGTGATTACATCAAGACAGACAATTCACACTTGCCATCCCAGTTAGGGGATTGATTCTCTCTGTCCTTGGTGTCTTCTTCAACCATTCAATTACTGGCTTCACTGGATTCTGCCTTTTCATTTCTGCTTTTACATGTGGCCTCTGACAGACGTCTTGTTTGCTTCAAAAACAAAAGTGAAGAGATTAAATTTTATTTTAAAAATGTTCAGATTTCTCAAACTTTTTTGAGGTTGAAGAAGCACTATCTACACTGGATCTGCTCTTCAGTTCAAGATTAGTTAAACAAACAAAGTGCAAGTGTTTGTGGAACAGAACTCAAGTTCTGGGACAAGTCAACATGCAAAAAACCAAGCATAGGAATCCTTAAAGTTTGTGCTATTTAATACAGTTTAAAAGGGATAACACACAGAAATGTTGGTGCCATTTCAAATCTAACCTTAATTTGATGAAATTCTTGTTTCAAATAAGTAGACTGCATAGTCCTTTTTGGAAAAGAGAAGTATGTCAAGCTACAGGTAAAAGCTTGCAGGAAGAAGTCTTTAAAAAAGATGGTAATTTCTGCAAGTGATCCCTATACTCATATTTTCAAGGTTAAATGTGTTCTCTGAACCACAGAGACAACAGAGTAGGACGGGAATTCTAAGACTGATTTCTGACCAACTATGGTTTTAGTATTTACTTTAATGTCATTAGAGATTTCTTAGCAAAGCAGTCAGTGCCTTCATTAGGCACCATCTAATATAGTTTATCCTTCTAGGAAGTTTTGTTTGTCTTTCACAATGTGTAAATTAGATTATTTTTAAATCAATGAGATCTGTACAAGCTAGAAAGTAATGCCTTTGTTGCATTTCTGAATAAATAGTCTCTTTATTTTCATTACAAAAATCTATATGATGTATAAGAAACCTTTTGTTTTTTGCAAAGCAAAAGCATTATCTGTCAGGTTCTTGCTCTTGTCAGTTCTCAGTAATCCCCATTAGATAATGCAGCAGTATTCCCATGAGCAAGACTTTGTCCTGTTGTCATAAGATTGAATCTGTAGTTATATAAATATATTTGACAAAGTGGGGTTTCCCCCCTAAATCTGGCTATACTCTATACTCTGCTTTTTGTTGTTTTAAAATACCTTCTTTGCAACTGATTTTATGCACATTTAAATACTTTTTGCAATCATCCTCTGGCTAGCTCCAGTATCTCAGCCACTGGGCATAAACTGAAAGGAATATAAACTAGATCATAGAAAAGTAATGAAAAGTAAAATGCAGAGGTGAACAGAACAGCATTCCGCCTCATAAAATTACCTTGAGTTTTTTTTTTTTTCTCTATTGAAGTAATTTTTTTATTTATTAGACCAGTTCATAATGTTAAGTGAGCTGCTGAAATATAAGATCTGAGAATGCATAATTTATTCTATTTATATCTGCACAGATATTTCAAAACTTATGCCATTTCCTGCTAAGTATTGCTTGGCTATATATTGACATCATTCTCAGCAGAAAATGGGAATTATCTTTTGCTTATGCAGCCAAAGCAAGTAAGTTTTGATTTTCTATCAGAGATATTTTAAAATACCACATGTAAAATTTCAAATGCAATGCTCTTAAGATGTTTATCAGTTTATGAAAAAAAATTAGAAGACAGGTATCTATCACTGAAGATTCAGTGACCCAGAAGACCTTTTTTTTTATGTATCTATAAACATTTTAGAGTACATAAATTCTGTTTCTTTGCACTTCAAATCTCTCCATTTGATGAAGTGAGCACTCTTCATTGTGCCTATTAGTATTTTTTTCCTCATTTTCTTTTTTTTTTTTTTAGTATGCAAACATTGTACTCCATCCTGCTGTTCTTATTGTTAGAAACAGTTTCTGTGGAATTGAGCACACTGAAGGATCGCAGACTAGCAATATGCCCTCAAGTGCTTACTTTCACTTTTCAAGAAGTCCTATTTATTTCAATAAATGATATGAATACATAAAATTACTGCCAAGCTCAAGTACCTGTAGAAACTGTGATTTAGGGAAAGCAGTTGGCTTAAGAACATTTGCAACATTGTATTTGCAATTAAATTCTATGTATAATTTATCATATTCTACTAGTACCACCCACCTAGTCTAGGCTATTAGTTTATCTAACATATCTAGCATCAATATAGATACAAATATATAGCTTAAATATATAGTATATTATAGCATCATGGCATAACTCAGGTGGGAAGTGCCTCGTGAAGGTCTCTAGTTCAGCCTCCTGCTAAAGAAGCAGGACTAGCTGTGAGATCAGTCCAGGATCCTCAGGGCTTTACCCAGTCTGGTCTTGAAATATGCCAGGAATGGAACCTGCGTAACTTCTTTAGATGGCTTGATAGACTTTTCTCATGGGGAAAACATGCCTCTTCACATTCGCTGAACCTCTCATTATAGTTTATATCCATTGTTTCTCCTCCATTAACCACTATGACTCCATTTTGACAGTGATCTCCCTGAAAGTCATGGGGGCTGCTTTTAGGTCCCACACAGTAAAAACTTCTCCAGGCTGAACAAGCCCTGGTCATTCAGCCTCTGCTTAGAGGCTCAGTGATCCACTCCCTGCCAGCTTGGTTATTCTCCTCTAGACTTGCATTTTTGCTGTGCAGAGGGACCCAAAGCTAGGGACAATGTTCTGCATGTGATCCAAGTGCTCTATAGAGGGAGATAATCCCTTCCTTTGACCAAGTGATCATGCCCCTGCTAATGCAGACCAGGAGGCTGGTGGCCCTCTGTGCTGCTTGGGTACTGTCCACCAGCATCTCCACAGCCACTTCCACAAAGCTGCTCCAGCCTGGCAGTCCCCAGGTTGTGTTGTTACAGGGGGTTGTTTCTTTACAGGTACAGGACTTGGCCTTTGTCTTCGCTGAATTTTATAGGAGTCCTATTGGCTCATTCCTCCAACCTGTCCCTCTGAATGGCAGTTCTGCACACAAGCATACTAGCTGATATCCCTAGCATGGTGTCATCTACATCTCTTACAATCATGGAATCATAGAATCATTTAGGTTGGAAAAGTTCTTTAAAGTCATCAAGTCCAACTATAGATTTAACACCACCAATTCAACCACTAAGCCATGTTGCCAACTGCCACATTTACAGGGCTTTTAAGTACTTCTCAATGTATATGTATTTGTGTAGATGTGTATATTCATAAATTTATTTATACTTACACAAATTATAGTTATCCACCGGTCTATCCAGCATAATATCCTCTGCATAGCATCCAAAAAATAATTGTGCATTTTTCTGGTCTGATTAAGATGCATTAAACTTCTGTTGAAGTTCAGCAGTGCTAAATTAAACTAGAACTCAAACTGAGTAAGAATCATGCTCTCAAAATTCATGTGCAAGTTCATCTTATTAATAGTCTTGTCTAAATGTTTTCTTTTTTCCTCCACATCTTGTATGGAATGTTACTTTGAAAAATGGTGGCTTTGTCAAAGTTGGTGGAATGATAATTAGCTCATTATTAAAGAGGGGAAAATTTAAAGCCATGAAACAACAAAGCACAATCAGATCTTTGAGAGATAAGTAGGAGGCCTTTTTTTCTCCAGGAGTCTTGATAAGTTGATTCAAATTTTTTCTGAGAGCTGATATAGCCCTCTATCTTTAGTTCACACAAGCAGTCATGAAAGTTCAGTAGGATACCAGTGTCTCACTAGGAGAAAACTTTACATCACATTCCCAAACAGATTTTCTATGAGGGATCCTGAAACATTTCCTGCCTTGTAGATGGTAAATTGCAGGTCAGGTTTTCACTCTTCCTTAGAAGATCTCTAGGTGTAGAGTGAACAAAGTCTCACTTTAAAGAGCTGCCAGCAGAGTGGAGCTCCTCATGTGTCACAGTTAAAGTAGGTAGCAGGTGGCAGGGACAAAGAGCCTATGCATTAATACCACTGCTACGGTCAGGATCTGAGCCTGTCTGGGTGATGCAGATTTAGCAGTTTAACAGTAGAAATTCTCATGAACAACACATTTTTCCTGGGTTTTTCCTTCGTCCCTGTTTCCCCATTGTTTTGGTTTTTGTTTTGTTTTTGTTTTTGTTTGTTTGTTTGTTTGTTTGCCTGGGCAGAGAGAGGTGGTTAGCATGGAAAACCCTTTTCCATTTTTCCCTTTTGCTCCCGGGGGACCGCATGGGTGGTGGATTCTCCTCTTTGTGGGTAAACCATTTCCTTTGTGTCTTTGTAGTTACTGCTATTTCCTTGTCAGTAAACGGTTATTTTTCCACATATACTGCTCTTATTTTGTCTCTCTGTGTTGGTGGGGAAAAAAGGAGAGGTCTTAATAAAAGGGAGGGAGTTCATTTTATTGGAGTTCCGACCCCAATATTTGTCTTTAAACCAAGACAGCATTTTAGCTTACAAATGCATCCTGATTTAAAGAAACATTCCTTACAATCTGTCCCTGAGTGTTTTATAAACTTCCAAGACCTCTAATAGGTTCATTATATACAGGGATTTAAAGTCATTGTGCAAGCTTCTTCATCTAAATGGATGCAATTACTCTTACCTATTTTATTTATCTTCTACAGGCATTTTTTTTTTACATTTGTTGACATTCTGAGGTCTCCTTGTCCTCTTATCTGCAACAGTTTTAAGAAAGGAAAAGATTTCTGGTTATATGTTATAAAGTTGGAATTCTATCCGACTGCTGCAAAGTGTTCTGAAGGCTTCTTATCATCATCAAATGACCTGGATTTTCAGTGCTTCTGCACAACATTTTCTTCCATCAAGGAACTGCTTGTTTTCTTTTCTTGATATCCTTGAACAACCCTGAGTAGAAGACAAAATGATATATTTATCTTCCTCATTCTCTTTACCCTCAGCTAAACTGTCAAATGATGGCTCATGTCCTTTACACACCAGGTTTTGACTTTGCACAACCCAGAGGAAAAGAGTGGAGGAGGATGGGCTTTTTTTCCAGGATTTACAAGTAGGGTCTGTACAATGAAAACAGACATTCAGTCAGATACAGAGTTAAGAAGAAAGGTTATTAATGTGGTCAAAGATTGCTATGCAAAGCTAATAAATGAGCAGGGCAACATGTAGAGATTTGCCTGCTAATAGAGATGGGTCTGCCGACCTATATGATAAGGGAGTAAGAAGAAGTCAACTATTGACTGAAAGGATGTTCCACCAGCTGTAGAGATCACAGGCAGGCAACTGGCAAGCTCCTGAGCATTTTAAAACATTTCAATCTGCCGAAAGTATGGACAACATACAGCAAACATTATGATCAAGCTATGGAATCTTGCAAACAAGCTTTGAATACGGATCAGAAGACCTCATGTATGTATATGTAATCTGTATATTTTGTGTTTTGGTGGAAACATTTAATATAAAGAACAACGAGGTACAATAGATTTTATGAAAAATTCCGGTTGATGTACTAATGGCTTCTCTTTAAAGAAGATTGAAAATAATCTAAACGGTATGCATAATATCTGTGTCTTGGTATTACTGTTTTATTGATCAAAGAGAGCAGAATATTCAGCCTTTGAAGAGTATAAGAACCATAAATATCAGCATGTCAAATGCAGGAATTCAAAAATACCAGAAAAGAACCAGTTTTGTCCTGTATTTCTGTAGAGTTAAACATTGCTAAAGAAGATAGAACTACAAAAACAGTAATGTTTTTAGTTGTCTCCATGCTGCATTTATAATACAGTTGCTTCACTTTTTAATACTTTTTCACACCTCTCTACTTATGTTCTGAGCTCTTCATTATTTAACATAATTTTTTCTTTTAATAAGATTTTCTTCATTTTTCCATGTACTTTCTAGATTTTTTTCAATTTTTTTATACCAAGCTGTAGTTTCTGGAATACTTGATTTGCTTTTGCACTTTTCAAGTATTTTACTTTGGTTTTCAGTTCTTCCTTCATGACTTCAGTCTTTGTGCCTATTCAGTCTATCAGATCGTGTTAGGTATTTTTAGACGACTGGTATCTAGGCATATTATTACCATTAAAAATATCAGAAATGCTGTAAAATAACTCTATAAAAAGAAATACTCATCAGGAGGAGTCGTGCTGCAGAGATACAAGAAGTGCTGATGAAGGACTGGTCATTCAAGCTCCACTGCACTGCAAACCTCCAGGACAAACAGCATTGGAATGAAATAAATCAAGCATATTTCCATTTGTTATGTGACACTTCTTCTGGACAAATGGTGATAACAGGCATTTTATATCTGTGATTTCACAGGGGCACACATAGGTAACAGACTGAGCAGATACTGGGAAAGTGTATGGAGAATTTTGGTGAGAAATACATTCAGTGCTGGTAGCTCGGTGAGCAGCTGCAGTGGGAGCTCTGAATGGCAGGAGCCTGAGGCATGAGGCTTTGGTGCCTACCTGACATGGGGACCTGTGATGCCAACCAGGTGAACACTCAGAGACAAAGCAGGAGCCAAAGACTCAAATGGAAGACCCCAGATTTTCCTGCACTTTGACTGTGAGGATATAAAAGTTGAAGCATTCCTTTGTTCAGAGCCCCTCCTTGAAGGCACCAGCTTGAGCCCTTATTCTGTTCTTGCACATTATTTTAAGGATTCTGATGTCTGAGGCTCTGTTATGGGAAACCTGGGATTGAGCTGGTAAGGTAACCTGGTCTGACTGTGTGAGTGTGAGGTGTGTTGGGAGTCAAGTAGAGCACCTGTTGGGTCATTGGAACTGCCTTCTGTGAAGGAACCACAGTCCCAGCTCAGGTGGAACAAGTGTGACTGCCAGAGTGGCTCCTGGATGGCTAGACAGGAAAGTTTTCTTGACAATATAGTCATCCTACAAAACAGAATTATGAAGTTGGTCACTGAGGATGAGACAGAGTCTCTTTTTCTCACCTGTGCTGTGTCTGTTTTTTTAAATCTTTTGCCACATCCTGCTCACATGGGCACACAGCCCAATGTGGAGAAAGGTGAGTACATCCTGAGAATGCACACTTTGATGTACACAATGCTGTCATAACTTCAGTAAAGTAATAGTGTTGTACTATATGGAGAAGTTCTCATTGTCTTATCATTATTATCAATAGCCTCAGCTTGAATATTGTGTGAAGTTTTGGGCACCACAATATAAAAAAGGATATTAAGCTATTAGACAGTGTCCAAAGGAGGGCAATGAAAACAGTAAAGGGCCTTGAGGGGGAGCCATATGAGGAGCGAATGAGGGCACTTGGTCTGTTCAGGCTGGAGAAGAGGAGACTGAGGGGAGACCTCATTGCAGTTACAACTTCCTTGTGAGGGAAGAGGAGGGGCAGGCACTGATCCCTTTTCTGTGGTGACCAGTGACGGGACCTGGGGAACCACTTAGAAAATGGCCTGAAGTTTTGTCAGGGAAAGTTTAAGTTAGTGCGGCAATGGACAAACACGCACACACACACAGAGGTTTGAGGCAAGGAATATTTACAACTAGCAGCCAATTTATTAACAGAAGGCTTCCCTTTTATACTTTTTCTTATCTGTCCATGCATACACGTCACACTCTATTAGCCAAGCACTTTTGTCCATGAGTCTTAGACCATCTTCTGATAGGTAGTTCACATCTCTCCTCATGTGGGTAAGACTCAAAACATATCTTGTTTTTCTCAGTTTTTCTTCTCTCTTCTACTTTTCCATGCTGCTGCAAGGCCGTAGACATGTTTTTCTCCACTTTCCCATGCTCACAGCTGCATCTTTCCAAGGCCAAAGGTGTCTTCAGCCCAGAAGTCTTCCACAGGTTAGCTATTAGAAAAACCCAGAGGGTGGCTGGGCACTGGAACAGGCTTCCGAGGAAAGTGGTTGCAACACCAAGCCTGTCTGAGTTCAAGAGGTGTTTGGACAATGCTCTTAGGCACATGGTGTGACCCTTGGGAATGGTCCTATGCAGGGCCAGGAGTTGGACTAAATGATCCTTGCGAGTCCCTTCCAACTCAGCATATTCTGTGATTCTATGAGCAACTTTTCCAGGCAAAGTGGTAAAAAGTATGTACAATTTGTAATCAAAGAAACAGACTTTTTTCACACAAAATCAATCATGATCCTTTCTTTCCTTTTGTTCTTGGGACTCAATCTGCAAAACTTTCTGGTAATCTTTCTACCTTCATAGAACTCACAAATTATGGAATTTCTTTCATTTTTTTGCTACTTTAAAGTACTTCACAATAATAGTACTACCCATTCTTCTGTTGCTTTAGTCTCTCAGATGAACTAAGAAGTCCCAGTAGCTGCAGTGGTGGTCCTGGACAGATTTCTTTTCTAAACTTGAGGCAACTACTGCTTCTCATTTTCACTTTTCTATCTTGTAAGAGATGAAATGGAAGAAGGCATCATGGGCTTGAGGTGATATCAGTGAATAATTGATACCTGATAAAATAGCAATCAACAGCCTGCCAGTGCTGATTGGAAGCCAACAAAGAGATTATCTTTTCAGCCAGGAAAACCCTGCTGCTGCTTTTTCCATTGGAGACACAGCAAAAATCTGCCATCTAAGTACAAAATCAGACCCACAAATCCCCAATTATTGGGTGAACAGAGTTTCAGAGGCCCTGAAGAACTTCAGAAAACTATTGATTCATTCAGTGAAAAATCACAAAGAGTATAACATATGACAGGAATAGGTTCCCAACACCACATCAAATTATATCT
The DNA here is from genome assembly GCA_035221455.1 of Xenops minutus. NCBI lineage: Eukaryota > Metazoa > Chordata > Aves > Passeriformes > Furnariidae > Xenops > Xenops minutus. The sequence continues at coordinate 44,727,519 of JAWWEE010000122.1, read as the reverse complement.
TGACCACACACTCACATAAAAAAATTGATTTAAACAATTTAAGGTACAAATCACTGAGAGTTCCTCCAAAGTTTTAAAAGTCTCTGAGATCTCACTACCACATACCTTATTATTATTATTGGCCCAGATTGAAACAAAGAAAAAATGTATTTCCTGCTCTTATTTAATTTTCCAGCTTGAATGAAGTTGTTATTGAATTGAATTAGTTGGAAACTGAACCATAAAATATATCCTTCCTGTACATGCAGAAGGAGAAGGAATATGTGAAAAAAGAGATTAGTACTCCAATAAAATAATTCTAAACATTAAGCTAATGACTTCTACTTCACTCTCATGAGCATTTGGAGCAAATACTTACTGCTTGTTCTATTTCTTTTAATGAACAATTAAATTAGTCTAAGTTCATACTATTTAGAATTTTACCTGTCTCTCATTTTTATTTTTAATATCTGTTGATTTTTCTCCTGCTTTTATATTCATTAGAACTTCCTTGTTCCCATTCCACATATTTGTATTTTTTGCTGGTTTTTTGATTGGGAATTTGGTTTCTATTTTGTTTTGAGGTTGTACGTCTGTATGGTTGTTTCCCAGTTTGTTGCACCCTGGCACACTTCTGGAGTTAATCTTGAAACTTATAAGATAAATTTGCCTTTTCTAATAAAACAGGGCCACGGACTGTTGTCAGGTCTTGTGTGCAAAGTGGTCTTGAATGGTTGAATTAATGGTATATTGAACTTTTTCCTGTCTTTCTATAGGCTCCATGTGGTGCTCACATGTTCCTGAAGGAGACTTACTGTCTGTTGAGTTGGGGGTGGATATTTGCAGACCAGAGTGCTTGACATGAATGTGACAGCTGTGTTGCAGCACAACAGAGTGATTTTAATGGAGTAAAAAGGGAGCTTATGTGGGAGACTTGTGGCTGCAGAGTCTTCTGGGGTAGTACAGGGGGCTCTCTAGTCTAACAGGAAAGAAACTTAGTTCTGCCTTGACCATAATTTCTTCTGGAAATTATTGTCTTGTAGTCAGGAAGTATGTTAACAACTAAAAAGAGAGAACAGCCAGTGGTCCCGTGGCTTGGCTTGGTCTCTGACCTTGCTTTATTTAGCAATATTAAATGCAATTATCTTGAAACAAGGACATGCTCTGAAATAATGCCCTTGCACAGGGATTCATAGTGATTTCAGGAAAGATTCTCAGTGACTTTCTGATTTCTGGTCTTCTTGCACAGATATGTTTGGATAGGCACTGACTGGCATGTTCAGTGTATTGACATAATCTGCTTGAGCTGGCAACCTTGGACAAGCTGATGCTGTGAGTTTGTGGTGGTACTCACTATCAAGTCCTTGGAATTCTTGTGTCCAAACTGGGCATACATTTGCCCCATTCAGCAGTTAGAGTGTCTGCTTTCTTTCTGTTGTGGTAGATATTTTCTAGATTTGGAATGGGCTATTAATAATAATGACTAATGTTTCATTGAAACAGAAAGCATTACTACTCACCATGTCTTGCATTGAGCATGCAATATTTCAAGTGTCTAGTACATAAATTGAGAATTGGCTGGTTGGGAGTCTGCTACAAGTGCTCAAAATGTGCACAAAGATCATACAAGGCTCTTCCGATTAAGATGTGGGATTTGACATGCCTTGTCAAATGTCCCAGAAATTCTGATCTACTAGTGCTTGTTCTCTAAAGTTTGTTTAATTAAGCCTGTCACCCACTGTGATTTCACAGTCTAAAACAATCCATATATTGTTGCTGTTGTTTTGAAGCTGATATAGAAATTGGTCTATCACCTGGCAATTCTGTGCTTGCCTAAAGAGAAAGGCTAATGTGGCAAATAATCCATATACTCTCTTGTTTTTGTAGATGAGGCACTAAACATGCCTAAGACATGCCTGAACTGCCAACACTACAGATCCCTCTCATCTAACAGAAGTTACACAAACTGCCCTTTTCTGTTTATATCGTGGTATATTTCTTGCAAAAATCAAAACACTAATTTTTGCTTTTTGATCCTTTCAAGTTTGTTTAAAAGCATATAAATTTTGGAGAATTAATTCAAAAACTGTTTCCATCCAAAATGGTTGCTCACCTTGTTCGGATATCAGTGAAGTAAAGAACTGCACAAATTTATTTTACTTAGATTTTTGTATAAAATAGGTAAATCAATTGGTGCAAATAAGCTAAATAGAAATATGAGTGATGATCACAATAGGAATACTGGTTTTAAGGGTGTAGAAGGGAAAAAGAGCTCATAAAAATTGCATGAAAGAGCTCAAGTCTGCATCAAACCCTTGGAAAGCTACATACAAGAAAATGGTTAAGAAAAGTAACATGCTTCTGAGGGAAAAGGATAAACACAACTTCACAATATTGGCAAATTTTAATGTGTCAGAGGGAAATGCACTTCTTTTTGTCTCGTGTGCATATTACATAGTAACCTCTAGAAAATATGCACAAATCCCTTTGGTAATTAGCACTGAAAAAGCCAGGAGAGTAAGAAGTATGTCCTAGTGGTAACCAGGAAAGTTCAAAGGAAAGTTTCTTGTCCAATCATCCAGGAGCCACTCTGGTAGTCACACTCCCACACCCGAGCTAGGACTGACCTGGCTCCAGTGATCCGGCGGGTGCTCCACTTTACTCCCTACACCCCTCCCCACAGTCAGACAAGGTTTCCTTACTGGCTCTATCCCAGATTTCCCATAGCAGAGTCTCAGGCTCATCCTTAAATTAATTTAATCTTGATAAAATAACAAAATAACTCAAGGAGGTGCCTCCAAGGAGGGGCCCCAAACAAAGGAAACCCTGGGCTTTTATACCCCCACAGTCTAAACAGGAGATAGTCTGGAGTCATCCGGCTGAGCCCTTGGCTCCTGCCGTGTCTGTGACTGTCCAGTCCCCTGGCTGGGCCACAGGTCCCCAAGCCCTTTGCTATGCAAAGGATCAGCAGTTCAGGGCCTCTTGCCTCAGGCTCCCCCCACGCAGAGCTCATCCTGCAGCTCCGGCTGCAGCTGGACACCCAGCTACCAGCACTGAGTGTATTCCTCAGCAAAATGCGATATGATACAAACCCAGAACCATTATTTAGTAATCTCTATTAGATATAAACAACATGATTTGTAAGACTGTTATAAAAGGCTGTAGTTGCAATGAAACAGATTACTATACCCATCCACGGAGAAGGTCTGATCAACACATATTAAATTTCCCTTTGTGCTGTTTCAATTAAATTCCATTTTGATTTCTCATTTCTTGGCAAACTTTACTTCCAAATTAGGGCTGCATTAGCATGCTCTTCATCTATCTGGTAGTAATTAAATATGTTTTAAAAGTAGATTTCTCCCTCTAAGCTTTTGTTTTCTGCCTGGTAGGTTTTTTGTGAACAAGAACTACTTTGATCACAACCTTATTTCTGTCTTCACCTTTCTCCCAAACATCAGCTATTAAGGTTTAAACAGAAAGTATACAAGGCTTTTGGTGGACATGACTGAAATATCATGGTTATCAAAAATTGTTTGTATAAGTCGTCAAATGAGTAAAATGGTGGAAGCAGGAGGGAGAATCATAGAATATCCTGAGTTGGAAGGGGCCCACAAGGATCACTGAGTCCAACCCTTAGCCCTGCACAGGACCATCCCCAAGAGTCACACCATGTGCCAGAGAGCATCATCCAAACGCTTCTCGAACTCTGTCAGCTTTGGTGCTGTGACCACTTCCATGGGAAGCCTGTTCCAGTGCCCAGACACCCTCTGGGGGAAGAACTCTTTTCCTGATATCTAACCTTAACTTCCCCTGACTCAACTTCATGTCATTTCCTAGAGAGCTGTCACTGGTTTCAAGAATGAATGGATCAGTGCCTGCCCCTCCTCTTCCCCTCACAAGGAAGTTGTAACTGCAGTGAGGTCTCCCCTCAGTGTCTCCTCCAGGCTGAACAGACCAAGTGCCCTCAGCCGCTCCTCATACAGCTTCCCCTCAAGGCCCTTCACCATCTTCACTGCCTTCCTTTGGATGCTGTCCAGTAGCTTAATATCTTTCTTATATTGTGGTGCCCAAAACTGCCCACAATATTCAAGTTGAGGCCGCCCCAGTGCAGAGCAGAGCAGGACAATCCCCTCCCTCTCCCGGCTGGCGATGTTTTGCCTGATGTCCCCCAGGACAGGGTTGGCCCTCCTGGCTGCCAGGGCACTGCTGACTCGTGTTCAAGTTGCCATTGACCAGGACCTCCAGGTCCCTTTCCTCAGTACAGGCCTAACCTTAAATTCATAATGTACATCTTAGGGCACAAGGACAAAAAAAAAGAAAAGGAAAAAAAAAATCAAAAAAGAAAGTGAGCTTTTCATAATATCTCAGGTGGTTCTGCATCTGGTTTCAGAAATGTGTCTTTCATACAGCCTTCTAAAACCATGTTTGCTTTAGATATCTTACATCATGGCATTAAGGCAGAAAGAATCACTGAATTTCAAATGTTCTGAGTAATTTTTTGACAGTTTTACTCATTATAAAGGAAATAAAGTCTGGGACTGTCAGAAGGATTGAGTTTCCTGTTTGATCCAGATGCTTTTTATCTGAGTTTCTGTGGCTGTAGGCTTTTATAAAGATGAGGATGTCTGCAGACTTGAATACAATCTTAATATTTAGAGTCTTTCTAGATATGTACTAGGTGTTTGGCCAGTAAATTCTTTTCATCATTTTACTCTTTGATGCATAGACCATTACAGAAATTGAAGTTTCTTGTTCTGAATGTTTATTTTCATCCATTTGTATAATTATGGAATTGTCAGAATATCTCCATCTTTGTAATATTAAAAGCTGCATATGCAGCTTACATATGCAAGGCAGATATGTAATTATTTTGTCATGACTATATATATTTCTGCTTCGCCTCTTAAGAAACCTATTACTAACTTTATCTTGTATCATAGTTAATGGAGTTCCTTTAAGCTTTGCATTTGCTTACTTTTTAAATTCTGGTAGTTGGTTTTTCTTTGCTCATTCATGACATCAGTGGGCCCAGTTGCTACACATTTGCATTTAACAGCAAAAGATTGTAGATTAGTGATAGGTATCATCCCACAGAGAATGAATCTGTTCACCCATGTGTGGATGCACGCACATGCTTATTGCCTTGATAAAATACTGTACCAAATAATGTCACAGGAACTTTAACTGTAGAACTTATTGTGCTGAGTTCTTAAATACCAATAATGTGTATTCAGATTCACTACTATGAAATAATTCATAAACCTAAGTCAAGAGTTCATGCTCTAAGTTTAATTTAGAATAGGTTAAAATATGAATCATTACATTTCCATTTCCTCTCTGATATACTTAATGTATCAATTTCGAGCAAAAAAGTTACTTACATTTCATAATGTTTCTGAATAAATGCTTATTTTCAAGAGGCCTAAGAACTCTCAGAAATTTCTGGAAAATGGGTATAGAACAAATTTTAAAAAAAAGCTAAAAAACTGAATTAATTGCTGTTTCTTGTCTTTGTGCAAGTACTGACAGGTGTGAGAAGAGATGTATTTTAAGGTTTTGCTGATTGTGTCTTTCTTGGAATATACTATGATTAATGGTCGTGATGATTAAGTAAATCTTTATTAAAGGTAACAGTTAAACAATTAACAGAAATGACAGCCAAGAGTAATACTGAAAATTATGAAAAAAAAAAGAGGAGTCCCTGTGACTGAGCATTCTTGTGAATTAAATAGGAAGGAAAACAGATCATTAATAAATAATTAGTTTTAGTTTCTTGTCTAATTATTCACAATAACTATTGTCCTGGCTGTAACAGTTTCCTACCAAGACAATACCCTCGAATAGTTGCTACAACATTATCTTCCAACACCCATCCCTCCATACCCTAAAAGTTTTAATAATTTGGAAGGGTGGGTAACTAAACCCAAACAGAGCCATACTTGAATTACGCTGCATAACAACAGTCTTGCTATTTCATTGTACTCAGTGTAATTTCGATGTGTTGCTGTGTGTTATCAACTCTCCTAGTGAAATTTCTGTGTGAATCCACTACTCAAAGATAAGCTTTCATTATTTATGTTACAGCATTGTCTAGTTGCCATCTCTGAGACTAGAATGCTATAAATTTCTCTAGTTAAATGAGCAATAGCTTCTGCTCTTGGAAGGTTACCGTCTAAATAGAATAGATGGGGGAACAGGAAAAAGAGGTATTGTTAACTTTTTATTAAAGATGAGAAGCTAACGTACAGACTCAGGCGATGTGTAAATAATATTTTCTGGGGGAGGGCTGAATAAAAAACCTCCACAATTGTACAGACTGAAAACAAATTTCTTTTTAATAAAACAAAATTATTTATTTTATATTGAGAAGGATGTTTCATTCAACACACACACAAATTTTTTGTGAGAAAAACCACGGAAAGCACTAAATTACAATTTATTACTCCATTTCTAAGGAAGATGTCTTGATCCTTTCCAAGTAAGATGTCTTGCTTCTTTCTGCTTTTCATCTTATAGAGTTCTGTAATGAACAGAATTTTCCTTTTTCTTAGCTCCATCTTACTAGTCACGTTCCTAATCACAGTAGTCTGCGGAGCACTCCCTCCCTTTAGTAAGGGGGAATGAAATGAGATAATTTTCATTTTTTCCTGGTGACTTCCATTGTATTTTATATAAATATCAAAGATCTAAAACTCTCCTGTTTCTGGTCATTAGTAGAGTTATTGTCTCTCTTTTTTAGTGCATATGTAAGTATTCCATGTAAGATGGAATGGCTTCAGTGGAAAGCAGTGAAAGCAATCTACATCAAGATGTTATGCAGTATCTTTAAAAGATTTTTAAAAAGTGTTCAAAGTCCTACAGGGTGAGGGTAGAATTCAGAGAGGTTCTACTAATTTCTGGGAAATTTTGTGTTAACTAAGTGATGGAGTTTTCATTCTAATGGTTTAGAGAACATAGATTTTACTTTTGCTTATTGTCAGCAAAAAGTTTTCAGCATTGTCAGCACAAACTATTTTGATGTTTCTGCAAATTTTAAACCATTCAACCTCCTCCAAATGGAACTTTTGGTAAAACGAATTCAAAATTCTTTCATGAGAGGTAAGGTGATTTGCTCAAGTCATGAGTGGAATTTCTGGTAGGGACTGAATATAGGTATGAATAGGTATGAAGCATGTGTTTCTGAGCTCTAATCCATGTTTCTTGTCTACTGATTACTGAATTCAAGGAACAGAATGTGGCATATAACTTTTTAAAAATCCATTGCAATTCAGATTTCTCAGAGACATCAGCTTTCATTTTCATTATCTAATTTTCTGTTCCATTTGGATTTTTCATGTCATATCAAAGAGATAACATTTTACTCCATAACCAATATGCCATATGACTAACAAAGGAGTAAGAATCCTTTCTAGCTCCCAAGTCTTGAATGGCATGAAATTTTGTTTCCAAGGAAACTTCAGATTTTACATTGGTAGGTGTAAAAGCCATCTTGTAAATTGTCTCTCCAGATGTAAAAGCCATGTAGAAACTTTTTTTTTAACATTCCCCTCCTTTGTGCCATGAAATGGAAACAAAGCTAGAGTTTGTTCTTCCCATATATATGAACTGACAAAGATGATAGTTATCTAATGTTAAAATGCCACAAAACTAAAATTTAAGTATTGCTATCCACGAAAGATAAAACTAAACCCCCAAAATATTTCTAGAAAAGACAATGAGGCCTATTGTCCTCTGTGGTAATAATGAAGACTTAGAATATCTCCATCCTTATGAGTGGGATTACATTCTTGCCTTTAGAAAGATTTCTGTGTGCTGGAAAGAGCCATCACCAGGAAGAACCCATGTTAATCTACTAGAGTTTAGTGCTAACACTTTTATATCTGCTGAAAACTTGGTATCTAGATTATGGTCTCCAATATTATTCAAAATAGGCCAACTTTATAGCACATCACTAAATGCCACTAAACCCAAATGCCTGAACGTAAAGAAATATGATGTTCATATTCTCGGTCATCTCCTACTGAGAGCAGACCTTCTCTGCTGAGAATACTTTTTTACTTATATACAAAACCTCTCATGATTACCTATATAAAGTACTGTGAATTCTGTTGTGTCTTCCCCAGATGATTTCCAAAACCAATTCATTTAGCATGATGTTACCACAGTGATTAACAAAATGAGTCAGGACTTTTGTTTGTAGTGCAGAATGGTGAGATTATATAGTACACTTTTCTCTTATTGTTACTTTTCCTTGAGCTCTATTTTGTCCTTCAGTTCACTAATATTTCAAATTTGGTGAACCAAACTTTAGATTCTAGAAGTGCTTCCTGTTTCAAAGGAGCAGCTGTGAATATTTACACTTTTGCTGGAATCACCTATAAAATCCATATCAGATAAGATTTCTGGAATTCCTCTGAATTTAAAGAGTGACCTGTATAACTTTTTTTTTTTCCACAGAAAAAAGATTTCACAAATCCTATTATTTCGGAAGAGTCAGCCACTGGATATGAATTTCACATTCTCCTAGTGATTGTTCCAATACCATGAGCCCATTTTGCCCTCTTCACTCTGTTAACTGCTTTCCACAGCTGTATGTAAGGTTTATTTTGAGTGTTGATGTTAACAATTAATTTTATTAACTCAGAACAGAAAATGACTGTCCATAACAGGATTTAACCTTGTGCACAAACAGTAACTAATGAGTGAAGGTCTTCAGAAACTTATGTCCTTACAGCTAAAAGCCTGCCCTCTAAGCTGATGACATTTTAGTGATACTAAACCCACTTATCATTCAAGTCAAGAACCTTCATCATTAGTAACACTGGGAATAAACATTCATCATGTAAGCTTTATTGTCTGCAAGGGCTGCTTTTATGTGCTTAGTTTTACAGCTCTCTTTAAAACAATTTGGCTTGCATTGCAAAGTGAGAAAAAGCATTACCTTTCCTATTAGATGGCAAGAGCTATATTTTGAAATCTGGCATCTAGACCATACCTCTCATAGGTTTCACTGACAAAGATATAAATATTCTTCTGAAAGCAATGAGTGCCTGAGACAGAGAGATTAGAAGTCACCACATAGCAAAGAACAGTAACAATTTGGGCTGTTGGATTGGTTGTATCTGGAATACATGTAGTTCCCTGAATACCTTAAGGAAATACATAAATCTTGGATCTGTGCCTTTCTCACTGAAATACACTCAGACAATAAAACCCATCTTATAAAGACTAATTTTTTTTTCATTCTGTATTTTCTGTGATAAGGGTGAAAATAACACTTTTACTCCTAACTAACCTGCTTAAATCATCCAGATTTAAATCACTATTCAAAAAATTGGTGAATGGGACCACAAGTGTCAAACCTTATTAGCTACTGCTTGTCTCTTCTAGATGGTACTCCTTTTTATGAAATTCCTGAAAAAAAATCCAGTATGAAATACTCTCTACAACAGATGTAACACATTTGAAATGGAAATAATGTCTGTAAGTCATTGCTGCTGTCTGTGTTCTACTTGGTGCTGCCTATAGGTTCCATCTTGTTGGGTGATTATTACAATTTCTTACTTTTTTTTATAAAAAGTTTCCAACTCAGTTACATAACAATATCCACAAAGAAAGAAAACACAGCTTCAAGGCCTTAAAAATTTTAAATCCTAATTTAAAGGAAACGGCTTTAACCTGATGCTCCATTAGGGTTCTTATGGAACAACACATAGATAACTAGGTTGCAATACACACCCTAAAAAAAAGTCATCACATGAGAAACTGCTAATTCCAAAAGACTAATTTATTTGGTGATCTCCTTGTTCATTTCTTGATTAGCTCAGTGCATCTCTCAAGGTTGGCACTACAGAGCAAAGACAATTTTTTAAAAAGTGTGTGCAAGGGCCTGGCTGACTTCTTGGCTGAACTGGCAGTGCAGGTGGGACCTAATTTCAAGCAATAGAGTGGCCTCATATAACACAGAAGCCACAACATAATTTTTTGGGAATAAAAATTCCAGTGAAGCACTCCTGTGAGCACTATTCTTTGCTAGAGTCTTAAATGCTTTAAAAAAAAAATGTTCTGCCATTCATATTAATTTTATTGACATTTGCTGTAGCTATAAATGAAACAGTTAAAGAGCTGGAGGCATTCTTCTGAAATTACTGTCAGCTGTGAAGAACATGGTAAAGCTTGTGAAACTGTTCCCTTTAGTGATTTCAAGACCTGCTTCTGAGAAAATGAAGTGTATCTTGTCCCATGCAAAGTGAGGAATAATTTCTGTGAAAAATGCTTTGAGAGGAGATTTGTGTCATGATGGGTAGACTATGATTCAATAATTTAGTAATTGTGTGGAGGTAAAGTGTATGAAAGGGAATGGGAAGAGCAGATAGAAATTGTTATCAATCTGTTGTAGATTTCATTTAAAACAAAAGCCAGATCTTCACCTGAGTGAAATGCTCGTTCTGCTGCAGCTGGGAGGAGGTTAAGCCACTTGTAGTCATATTAATCCAGAGCTTGCTAAGGACAATTAATGCTACAAAAACAGCTTCAACAGGTCAGAATTACTGATTTTAATCTCAGCTACTAACACCACACTTCAGTTATTCTCAAAGGAGTCAGAGCTGTGTCATCGTGTAATGTTCTTGTCTCACGTACGTGTTAGCATAATGCATAACGCAAACCACTCCCTGACTAGGGAGACAGTGCATGTGCCCCACTAGTCTGAGCTGCCACAGTTCTGCATTCCTCTTCAGGTTGTCTGTATCTGACTGTGGTGAGAGACTGAATTTCCTGAATTTTCAGAAGTGGGTTTATGGGCCAGCAGAGCCATAGACCAGTGCTGTTAACAAAGAAGCTGCAGTATTGCATACACAGCAGCACATATAGCTCATGACTTACAACCATGAAGAAAAGCAGCTCTCTAATCACGACAATAAGATCCACCTATAAGTCAAAGATGTCAAAATGTATGAGGCTTGTAATGTGCTATTTGTCGTACGTACAGTAGGCTTTTCTGTTCAGGCCTTTTAAATTTTTTTAGTTGTTCTATAATACTTATCCCTTCTATCTTCTCAAAAAAGAAAGCTTTCTGAGAAATTGAATCCCTAGGGTTTTATGGGAAAATTTCCAGCTTTCATTTAAGAGGTCAGGAACCAAACGGCACAAGGTCTGCAAGCCAAGGGAAGAAGCATGTGCTAATCTTATCCCTTCAACTTTCTATCTTACTGTGCCAGCAGATTTAGGGACAAAAAGCACCTAAAGTATTCCTAGAAGTGATCTTAAAGAAAAAAAAAAGGAAGAAGAAAAAAAAAGGAAAAAATTTAAGTTTGCTGTCTGGAAATTTCAGCTGTTAACATTTCACCTGTTTGGCAATGTCTTTATTGAATTGGCATCATGCCCTCACAGAAAACATATTCAAGTTCCTGAGCAGAAAAATAGCTGTCAGGTTTTTTTAATATGTACCTTATATGTATATATATCTGTGTGTGTAAATATAAATGTATGTGTATGTGTGTTGTATATATGTGCATATAGATGTATATATATATATATATATATGTGGTTTTTATTCTGGTGATGTTAAGTAGAGAAATATTTTAAGGATTGGTTTGTGGTATTTTGGGGTATTTCCTGTGTAGGAAAGATTGACAGTAACATTACTTTTGTGAATTTGTATAAGAAAAAGCAGAATTCTGTATTAATGAAATCAATTTACATTCTTTTTCATAAAACATAGTTGATGGGTTTTTTGTGGATGCAGTTGGAGGGTTTCTTTTCTGTCACTTTATCAGAGAAGAGCATAAATTGATCAAACATGAGTTATTAAAATATAATTTATTAATATGTGTTATGAAGTTGTTTTTTCCAGATTTTATTCATTGTATAGCTTGCTGAAAATCACAGTAAATTGTTTGCAAATATAGGAATGCACATTTGAAAAAGAAGCAATTGGAACATTGTTCTAAGTTTGTAAATGAAGGGATTAATTTTTTTTCTGATGATCTTTCAAAAGTTTTCAGCAAGAACTGTTCACACAATCATTCTCTGAAACCCGTAGTTTTAGGGCCAAGGACCAAACATAAAGATGCTTGCTTTAAATAAATATTACTAAGCAATAGGGCTTGAATTAAAAAAAAAAAATTCCTTTATGAAAACAGCTATATGTATGCACAGGTTACAGCACATAGAGTAAGACTGGAAGATAGCAAACTATTGAGATAAGAGGAAATTAGCTCCTAGAGGTTCCAACAGCTCTCTGGCTGCCCTTCCCAAAGGTTGGCCATGACAAAATTAATCAAATAAGATTAAAAAAGGGCCCACACTTTGTATAACTAGGAAAAACAATATTTTCATGACATCCAAATTTCTCATAATGGTAACAACAAAAATGCTAAAAGTTTATGCTACAAGAATGTTAAAAAGATAATAAAGAAGACATAATTTAATCATTTCAGAAACACAAGTGGGTGGATCTCCCCTTCAGATATAAGACTTCATACATATAAGTCCAATTATAGAATTCACACCTTTCTTGGGTACATAAATACAGACCCTGTGTACAGGTCCTGTACCTGAGGTAATACAACCTCATTCCTGATTAGGCCTTTCCTATCTCCATGAAAGCAGTTTGCATTTTCTAATGAAACATAAATAGGATATTAGAGCTCTATAGCTGTATCTATCTAGATTTAATGCATCTTCTCTGCTCCATTTTCTTTCTAATGTACTATGGTCCAGAGGATAATTTTTTTAGCATAGATGCAGAAACGTAGTTACAGTACTGCAGATCCCTATCTCCTAATTCTTTCTTTATATACATTTTTGAAAGTTCTTTGCACTGAGTCTCTGATTGTCATAGCTGGTGTTGAGGTCTTATAGAATGAAAAATAAACTATCATTCTGTTTAGCTAGTTACATTGTCTATAGTAATCTGGTTTCACTGTACATTCATTGACACTGCTGATCTCTTGGAGCATCAGTTCTCCTATTTTGCAGTTTGCTTCACTGTTATTCTTATTTTTTACTATATGGAAACTGTGCATGAGGGAGGAGAGAGGGGTGACTTACTGAAAGATTTGTAGTTGTTCATGTCTGAGATTTATATTCAACAGAAGAGTGCCTTTACCATAAAGTACATCTGCATTGCCCTTGAGTAAATCATCTTCTGTGTCTTGGTAGACTTGGAATGCTTATTATGTTGTTATTAATTTAATTAATGAAAGAGTCAAGCACATTTTCAGATCAAGCCTTGGGGATATTTCTGAATTTTCTGTGCAAAATAGACCTGTGTGATCTGTGATCATTGTTCTAGCCCCTTGCCATCAGTGTAGCCTCTCCCCTCTGTGACCAAACAATTTTCTTGTGCTAGATGTGAAGACTTTTCAGAATAGCAAGTGTTCACATGCCTTTAGAGATATTACACTGAATTATACATGACACTAAGATTTAAACTTAGGCCACTGCTATTTTTCCCTCTGTATAAACATTTGATCTGTACCTGGCTGAGGTGTTGTTGCTAAAATGTTGCTGCATTGGTGTTTACTTTCACATAAATAAGTTCTCCATTGAAACTTTGCATTGAAACTATGCACTATTTTAGATTTTTTTTTTTGTGGTTTTCATAACTTCTTTGAAAATTTTTGACTTTTTAAAAAATTGCTGGATGTTCATCTACTTTACTCATTTCCCCACACATTCAAAACACCACTTTCTTTTCCTTTCCCCTCCAGCCATGCAAATAAACTATTGGTTTGTATTGTTGTTTTTGTGGTACACCAAAATATACTTAAAATTATGCATGACATTTTTGCTTCTAGTCCATTATAAACAGAACTTGAGGACTGCTTCAACTCTTTTAGAAATATGTACTAGCCCCAGTAAATAAAACTCAGCAATAATTCTTTGACTTCAGAGATTTTATTCCAAATATTATCTGGTTCAGGTGCTTTTACATATACCACAAATGCAGGTGTCAATTTTTTGCCTTATCATTAAACTCAGATGTTCTGATATCTTCCATTTAGTTACAGAAATGCATGTGCCACATGCAGTTTTGACTTTCATACTAACACTGATTTTTATCTCTTCAGCTGGCACATCCTACTAACTGCTTTACCTTTTTCTCCAAAACCATTAGGCCAGTAACAAAATCCATCTATGTATACTTGGATTTCTTGAGTCGGTCTACATGCAAATGAATAATATCTACTTCCTGGGAAGACATGTGTCCCCATAGTTTATTCTTTCAAGCAAACTTTATCAGACTTGGGTTACTTCAGCATTTTTTAAAGAAGACTGTTTCATGCTTTGAAATTTTTATTTGGATACTGCAATGATTTAGGTACTGTGCCTATTAATTTATCTTGAAATTTTATTTCATTTTTCATTATAAGAAAAAAGCCATATATTGATATTTCATTTCCTCCCGCTCTTCATTTTCCATTTGAACTAAAATTATTCAGAAGTTCTGACAGAGAATAACAGTAGGTCAATGACTTAAATATTAAGGTAAGATAGATGGTAACTCCTAATAATAGTGCTGGGGGAAAGCTGGGAAAATCACCTTAGCTATCATTCCCTGTCGCAGACTTTTTAATGAACTACACCACAGCTGGAGCACAAAGCATAAGGCTAACTTCTGGCATTTGCTATTTTTGGCTGTTTAAATCTAAATAAGGTCTATCTCATTAATATGCGGTAATTTCCCCCCTTCTGAAAATAGTTTTTGCAAAAGAACCCTGGAAAGGGAAAACACATGATTGCGTGTCTGTTTTCCTCTGCTTTAACTTTCAAATAAAGTAAACAGACTAAGTAGCTGTGAAACACTACCTGTCTCAGTGTTTTGTCTGTGTATGATAGAACAGACAAAGTTATACTAAAGGCAGAAGGTTTTCATAAGATGTAAAATGTACTGGGATGGCAACTGTAAAACATTGAAACAGTGCTGAATACTGGGCTGAAATTCCTTAGAAGAGTTATGCTGAAAAAAGGATCGTGCTCCCCACTGGCCTGAGCATTGCCTCACCCCCCCATCAGAGCTCCAAACCAACCAGGAGCAACAGCCCTCCCAACTGGATCTTCCAACAATAATTTCATACAAAGAAATATAAAATTACATAAGATCCCTCTTCTCTTTTTTATTTTTTTTTTTTTTGACCATGATATCTATGTATGGAATGTGCTATTGCCTTGTCTTTTCCAGTGACAAATAGGAAAATCTGTACTTTTGTTACAGGAATAGAAATAATGAAAACTTATAACAGGTTGAGTCTACAAGGCATAAATTACCATTGGGTTAAACTGTACCTAAATGCATTTTGGTTCCTTTTTTTAATTACTTCTTGTTTAAAATAATCAATTTAAAATAATTACATTCATTACTTTCATTCCCTTCGTCTTGATACTTAAGCCAAGGACTTGTTTTATTATAAAAAGCATTTCTAGATACTTATGTTTTTAATGTTATTAGAGTAGTTGCTTGGAGATCACTCTTGATATTAAACACAACTATTAAAATTTAATAAGAGTCAAATTCTAAATGTTCCAGGAATAAAATTTCTTTCACAAGTCTTCTTATGGCAAAATTTTGCATATTGCATGCTTTCCCTGAGCACTGGCTACAGCCACAAAATTTTCTCTTCTGATATGTAGTGAATTAACTTCCATCTTTTTTTTTTTTTTTAAAAAAAAAAAAGAGTGAAGAGTGAAGGCTACTGTATTATAAATGCGTAGTGTTAATAAATTTAAAGCAGAAATTAGAGTGTGTAAAAGAGTTATAATATTTTTAGGAGAAATATTAAAATTATATCTAGTTACAAGAAAGTAATTTTAAAGTCTCACACATTATTTTCTAACTTTATATACCCATCTTGTATATGGCTTATGGCTGTACTTTATGCATTGATTCTCCAGTAGTGGAAATGAAAAAAAATTAAAAATATAACAATGCATCCAGGTGATGTGGAGTACAAGGCAATTGCTGTTGCATTTTTACACTATAGAAAATCTATTATAAAAGAAATAAAAGAATTTACTCAAATTCAGGATTTTTTTTTTTTTAATGTTGTTTGTTGACATCTGTCAAAGGGAAACAGAAACCTTTATTAGAAGAGAACGAAAATGAATGTGTGTGTGTGTGTGGCAAAAAGTAAACACATCAGCTATAGTATTTAAGACTTTTATAGTCCAATTGGAACCCAAACAAAAACATCGATTACAATGACATTAAATGGCAATGTTTGAGCTTTGATATTTAGCAACACAAATCTGATACACTTTTCCAGGAATCTTGGAAAACCTATTTTTAATTGGAAAGTAGAATAAAAATTATTGCCCTGACACTTTACTTAGTGGAAATAATGTTAACAGTTCAAACAAAAATGCCTTTTTAAGGATGATTTGTAAAGTAATGCATTGTAGTTTTTCAAGTCCTCACAGTCTGAACAAAGAAATTATCATGGAATTAAGAGGTTGATCCTTTTGAACCTGATGAATAACTGTTCACATTTTAAAAGTGTCAACTTTCAGTTCCTTCCCATGCAAAACATAACTTTGAAAATACTGACTAGTCTAAACTGAAAGTCTCAACTGAAAGCAAATTGTTACCTTTCCATAAAATTAAAAAGATCTCCCTGCTCTTGTAAGGATAAGGCACTAATAACCTTATCCTTCAGGGATGTATAAGAGGTATGAAGCCCTTATTTATGTCTTTGTATTGAAAATCTTATTTCAACTCTCCTTAGTTCTATGAAGGCATAGAGACTTCACAGAAATGAAAACTGTGGTGGTTTAGTTTTCTTGGTTTTGGCTTAGGCCTTCCTTGGTAACAATGTCATAACTAAGGAAGTATTCCACACCATTCCTTCACGTAATCAGGTGTATATAA
>JAWWEE010000122.1:44633256-44703678 GCA_035221455.1 Xenops minutus | reverse complement strand
TGCCCAGCACAGCTGCGTTTTCAGCAGCATGGCCTCGATGCTGGTGATCTCTGCCTGTTCAAGGACAGACACATTAGCTGCAGATCTTTCAAGGATCTCTGATTGAATCCTTTCCCTGAAATCTCTGCCCTGTGCTCCCCTGGTCCCAGGGATTTAGTTGTGTATGTATGAAGGAGATAGGCTCCAGCCCTGACGTGCTTTAGATGTGTAATCTTGACTCATACTGGGCAAAAAGAGCCATGAGACAGTCTGTAAAGGCAGAAAAAAAGTAAAAGTTACAGCAGTAAGATTGCTAAGATGCAGTCATTGAAAACCAAAAGGAAAACCAAAAGCAATGAATGGTATAAAGCCCAAAAGAGAAGCAAGAAAGCTAGTTAGCTTTGCTGGGCATTGTTGGGTTGAGCTGTCAGAACTGTGTTGATGGGAGACAGCAGCAACATCCAGGACCAGTCACATGCGAGTACTGAGGCTACCATTTCTGCCCTGGGGGGTCACATTTTTGGCATCTGTTTGATGTGCTCTGTGGTCTCGGTGTGCTGTGTCAGGGAAGGTGAGCATGATAATGGTTGGCCAAGCAGCTCCCTAAAACTTCTTTATACTCTAAAGCTGTGTATACACACTCTTCTGTTTCCTCATGGAGGCTACATGGCACCACCTGGTAAGACTCAACTTCAAGAGCACATGACTTACTACCTGTCAAGCAAGATCTTAGTAAAAGAAAATTGATAGACCTTTTCTCAATATGCTTTATTAAAGTGCAGACTCAAAGGACAACACTTTTATATTTATCACCCAGTTGGTGTCAGTCTGCAGCTTTTCTGTTAGCCACTCACACTCTAAGGATTTTTTTGCCTGAGGTCAGCTACAAAAACACCACAAACCTTATATTTTAAACGTCATGAGCAATGGCTTTCAGCACTGAGCAAGTAGAACTGTTTCTCATCTAGAAATAGAGGATGACCATATAAAAATGTAATTTCATTTAGAATGTTGACAATAAATGCTGGAGCTGTCTAAAGAAACCTTAAATTAAGCAAAATGAAAGACATATATACAGATTTTTGAGCAATGACAATTGAGCACTGGATATATTTTTGAAAGATAAAGAAATGGGAACAGGTAAAGAAATGCAGGATAATGTGGTAACTGAATGTGCTATCACATTGAATGTTTGGGAACCTGGACTAAATTATGACTGAACCTTTGCCTTGCTTATTGCAGATGAACTGCTGTAGCCTTCTCTAAAGCAGTATAGACATGGCATAGTTTGATGCATATTTTGTGAATTGATGTTGGCCTTACCTTTTACATTTGGCTTAAGCATTCTATTTCCTTCCCATGTTTCATTAATTATGAAGTTTCCATCCCTTTGCAGCTATCACTAGTAATTGACTGCGCACCCTGAAGAAGAATACCTGTCTTTTTTGGGGGGTTTTTTTTGGACAGAAAGTGAGACCAGAGGCTTTATTTTTTGACTATTTGATTAATGCAATTATAACATATATATATATATATATATATATATATGTGCTTCATTAACATAACAGATGATCTACTTCATTGTTACATTCAAAAACGTTGATTTCCAATTCAATCTCAAGATTCTTCTGGTATAATGACTTATCTTTGTGAACAGATATAATTAACCTAAAGTAGTAAGTAATACCCACTTCTGCTGGTGTGTCTTCTCCTTAATGGCGTGGTGCATCCTCTGATGTCTTGTTTACCCATGTAATACAGAATCTCATAAAGAAAGAATAAAAATACAATATTCAGTTATGTGCTTGAAAAGATGTTTATTTCTTAACTTTCATAAAGACCAAACAAACAGAGTACAGGAGCTCTGTATCTACAGTATATCAGAGTCATCAAATTTTTGTTCAGGGATGAATAAGTAGTTATTTTGTGATAGAAATTTTCACTTAGAAAACAAGTATGGATTTGTCTAGATAAAGTGACTTAGACAAAGTGATGACATGATGTAAAATCCTTGTGATTATAGCTGCTTACAACTGATGCCACTAAAAAATTCCAGATTATGGCACACAATCAGGTTTTGTCATGGATTAGGATTTGGTCATCATACAACTTTTTGTGTACTGCTCGAGATGCCACATCTCATTCATAGCCACTTTACACCACTGACATATCCATAAGGAAGAAAAGAAATGGGAGAGCTGTTACCAGACAGAACTTTGTCCTTGTCATTAGGAAAAAGCACACCAGAACAGGCTTACTGCCAGCAAAGAGCCATTCCATACACCACCAGCCTCCTCCTTTCCCTTTTGAGAGCCCTCAAGAGGATTTGTTTCACTGAGGGCTTGCCATTGGAAGGCCAGAGCAGCAGTCTCAAGAGTCAGAGTGATCTGTCCTTCTCTACAGCATACTGATCTTGTCTCTTTCCCATAGCAAGGAACAAATTTGATTCTTTCAGGGTAGAAGTCTGAATGCAAGTGCAGCAGCAGAACTCTATGTTCTGCTCCCATCATAGGAAAGAATATACTTTTTTTCCTTAATATATGGTTGAACTCTAAGGCCAAAGCAACAAATCTTTGGAATCATAAGTAAAAAAAAATAAAAAAAATTTCAATTTCAAAACAGTAGACCAGGCTATATATATATATATATATATATATATATATATATGTAGTCTGGTCAATTGTTTTTCTAAGTTAAAGATTTTTCTTCAGAATTATGGATATAAGAAAAATACATGAAAATGTAAAAATACATTAATAGTTTCCTTCTTCTTTTGATTAACTTTTTGATTTTGAAACATTTTTTCTTATTCATAAGGACTATGGCAGTATTGGTACTAACTCTTTAATTTTTCTTTTATTCTCTTTCCTATTGGTATAATTTTTAGGTCATAATATCCTAATTCATGATTTTGTCCTAAATGTACTTTAAAGACTTTGTGTGTCTTGGCTTCTTATGTGTATTTTTACAATGAAATTAAATTCCTATTTATATTTGGAAATCTGTTTGTAGATTTGGCTTTTTAAAGCAGAATTTGAAAGAACTATTTCCTGTGTTGCTTCTACTTGCTTTGGATGCAAAACTCCCTGGAACTCTGAGAGCAGCACTTCATAAAACAAATTTACTATTATTGCTGTTTTCTTCACAGTAAAAGCTATTGTTACTGACAACTGAGTTGCAGCCTTACAGCTCCCCATCCAATATTATAACATTCCAATCTTCTGTTTGGGCTCAAAGAACTTATGCTACGTTCAGCTGAAAAATTTTGGTTGACTGGTTGGCTGAAATCAGTCCAGCTTTTTTCTAGTTGGAAAAACATATCTTACAATAAGAGTCTGTATATAAACAAAACAGCATCTATTTAAAAAATAGGATACATTTTAAAACATTCATTTTTGTTAGAATACAAAAACCTGGTAGAAGTTGAAATGTGAAGGTCAGAAGTTTAGCTGCTGTAGATATTTTATTTTCATTCATTTAAATGCCTGTTCATAAACATTAATCCTCAAATGTCTCCTACCTGGTATGTCTCAATGAGGAGTTATCCTTCATAATGTGCTGATCTGAAGTGGTGAGTGGGAGTCAGCAGGTATGTGTAATTGTGAGTGCTAGAAGTTACTTCAAACTTAAGTCATGTTTTTCATAACTTAAGTCATGAATATTAAACTTTCAAGGAGTTCACTAGATGTCTCATTACAGTTAAAGCATAACTTCAAATTGAAAGTCTTAGAATGGTGCTTTGTTCTTATTTTGTTATTACTTAACATTAGAAAGCTAGAAATTCAAAGGTTTCATTGTAATATGAATTCTATACAAAACAATTTAGTGCACTAATATATAATTTTTAGGTTTATGGATTACCTCTTAATGAAGGAGCATTATTTTTTATGGATGAGATTATCTGGGAGATTGCCTTAACTTTGTAAATTTTACATGATTTATAGTGTTGCAACTGTGTATTGCCGTAGGCTGCCTTAATACTTAATAGGAGTTTATGAAGACTGAAAGGCAGGGTAAGCAGCTGACACGAGTCAGCCTTAGGTGTCTTATTGCATAAAATTTAAGAACAGATAGACCAACTTTTCGGGGAAAAGTTGGTTAACTGCCTATATTCAGTGTAGGAGCTTTGGTGTAGCAAGAAATTTTTCCTTCTTGATAAGATAATTCTTTAAAAATTGTCCAGTTCATCCAAAATTCTTTGATAGTTTGTCCCACAAAAATATAAACAAAACCAAAAAAACTTGTAAGTGATACAGATCCTGTTTCTTTCTCTTCTTACCTGGCTAGAGCATTCATCTTGTTTGATGGAGGCACAAAATCAATTTTTTCCCCTGCTTGAAAGGGATTAATCCCATATTGTAATAGGGACTCCTTCCTAGAGCATTATGATATATTTTGAGGTAGTTACACTCAGTATCTCCCTTTGACTGTGACCCTGTAAGTATTGGATATTAATCAAGGAAACCAGCTCTAGAAGCTGAAGGCTTTTAGTGGTATTTCATTCATTCCCCCAAGTTTGACAGACTTTGTCTTCTGAGCCTAGTGACCTGCATTAATCACAGATACTGAGCAAATGCTGCCTTTTGAATATTTTCCAGAGCAGTGTGTGGATTTGAGACATTAAAATCTTATTCAGAACAAGAATTTCAATTAAATATGTCCCACAATTAAAATGAGTTGTTTTGTCTTTCTTGACCATTAAATATTTAGTTAGGTAAGTGTCACTGGGTGAATTGCATTACACGGTACTTAGCACACTCTGGAGGTACATGAAATCCAACAAGTCAGAAGGCAATTCTGGATTTGAGTAGGGCACCACGGGGAGTAGGTATGGGAAGGATATATAAAATAAAACATGTGGACTACATGAGAGAATGGTTGTCATCAGCATATATATCTTTGAGTTCTGTGAATGGTATACATTCAGACTCTTTATAATTTTTCTTTTCAGCAAATATTTACAAAATAGAAATAAAATTATTGTGTCTCATATCACAAAAATATTTCATCCCATTTACAGTTATTAAATTTTGCTTCTGAATTGAATGTATATAAATATATCTAGTTTGGGATATGTGCAAAATATATATATATATGCATATATATTTACATGAGCATCTATATGTATATGCTCAAACTGATTTTTTTCTCTTTTTAGGACCATGATACATGGCATTTGCTCTTTTGGTTTGCTGTTCCAGCTTCCTTTAAGTAAGGAATACTTGGATTAGGTGTAAGTGCCTGAATAAAAAGGGGTTTTTTTAGTAATTTGTCCTATTCCCTGCTCTGACATGCTGGGGGTACTGGATGAATGTGCTAGAAACGGAAGCTTCCCCAAGGCAGGATGTGCCTCACAGAGGAGAGTGGACATTGAAAATACTGGGAAACCATGACAGGTGTAAAGGATGATACAAAGGCAACTCTAAGACATGATGAGGGGGAAAAAGTGATGTTCTTAGAAGCAGATAATGTGATATGGAGCTGCTTGGGGATTAGGTGGCCACAGAACGGGAAATCCCTGAAGGGCAGCCAGCCCGAGGGAAACCCTAGAAGAAAGAAGCTGCCCTTTAGGATAGGTGTTTGTGATGCCTTTCATTCTGTCTCTCTTAACTACTCACAATATATTCTGTTTTAAAAGATGTTTTTTTAACTCTGTTTCGGGTTTTCGTCAAGTAAAAGCAGGATTCTGAGCTTAGAAGTCCTGGTAGCTTTTCAGAAGTGGCAGTATGCATGAGTAGATCCAGTAAAAGCAGCAGCAGGATAATGTATCATCATAAGGGCAAGACAAGAAAGTGCTTATTAGCTGTTGCATGCCACTTTTATTAGTCTCAAGGCTATATTAAAGAACACACAGGGAACCAGACATAATCCAAATCACTTTCTCTAAAGATGAGAAACATTGTGGGCTGGAAGGCTGCTAGAAGAGTGAAGTGGTAAGCACTTTGGGATGACTCCATCAGAGTGGGAGCTGGCTAAGCTGATAGCAGCATTAAAAGCTCTAAATAATACAAGTGCATCAGAAATGAGCCTTCTTTATTCTAAATGTTTGATACCTTTGAGGAATAAATAGAATATGCTTTGTTTGGAAAAAAGCTCTTTTAGTTGCTTCAGTCATCTTTTGCCAGTCTCCCAGGAAGAAGCCCTTGAAGGGAAACCTTAAGCCTCTCACATTAATTCAAATTTGTACCCAAAGGTAACTCAGGCTTGATCTGAGTGATATTTCTGTAGTGTACGCTGCTGAAGGTCATATGCCTGAGTGGGTGCACTCAGTGACACCCTTCAAAGAAAGGGTCCTGAAAGGTGTCTTTTGGTAACCATGACAATAAATTTCCCAAATACTTTCTGCTAATGAAGAGTCAAAATTGTCACATCTGCTTTGTATTTTTGTCCAGTGTATTCTGTGGAATCACAAATGCTTTCAGAAATTGAGAAATTGAGCAGAAATCCAGGTGCTTTCACACTGGGCAGACGACATGGGGCCAAGGGTAGGAGAAAGAGGGGAAAGGTAATCTAACTTCTCACCTAAAATAAATCACAAAAGATAGATCACAAGGAGCCAAACTAAACATAATTAGATCTCACAGACTTTCCAGGGCACATGAGAAGAAAGGCATGGGAAGAAGGTTCTCTCAAATTATTACTTTAAATATAATCAGTGGTATATTCAGAATGTGTGACCAAAGTCAGTCCCCAAGGGTTGCTACACATCTGTCTGACACATCATCCAAAGAGTTTTAATTACAAACCAGACATCTTGTTCCTCTAGAGGATAATGGGTGAGAGTAGATGCAGGTTGCATATGGAAATAAATCTGAAAAGACAACAGTGACCCCTGGAGATGTGTAATTGCATCCTACTCCTTGGCCTCAGGAGGAAAGACTTATGAAAACTAGGATCCCAACACCCTTCAGGTTGTGCTTAAACTGCAGGGATCCCTTATTCCTTCCCTCCTGGGAGGTGCTGCCCCAGTAGCGCTGAGGTTCCTAACCCTGTAGCAGCACAGAATGACCAAAGAGCTGGAGCCATGTAGCACTCTAAACCCTGCAATGGAAAGCCTTCTCCAGTACTGTGCCAAAGGAAGCATCCTTAGCATAACCCCTGGGCATCACACTGGGCTTCCCAGCTCCCAGCCTGCAGTGCCAGAACACTGCAACACTGCCTGTGTCTGTGGATCTGACATCGGCTCACCTGCAGGAGAAGGTGCATCACCTTTTAATCACTGGCATGTGAATTAAAATTCAATGAAATACCAGTCTTCACA
Source organism: Xenops minutus (assembly GCA_035221455.1). NCBI lineage: Eukaryota > Metazoa > Chordata > Aves > Passeriformes > Furnariidae > Xenops > Xenops minutus. The sequence goes on along the minus strand of JAWWEE010000122.1, from coordinate 44,696,438 downwards.
AACATTTCTTTCTGATATGCGCTGCCAGCTGTTTTGAAAGCTGAAGAAAAAAAATAGTCCTCTTCCAGGCTTACCTGAAAATATCCAGTGTATCAACCTTCTGTAGCTGTTTTAAGTCAATTCAGTGGTACTGTTCATGAATAAAGATATATACATATATATGTATACACATATATACATAGTCCAGAAGGCTAACATTACTTTAAAAATATTACCAGACAGAGATGGAAAATACCACATCAGTTATTATATTACATATTTTTATATTCAAATAAAGATCCTAAGATATTTTTTTTTTGGTTGAAAAATCACACGGTAGAAGGAAACTCTTGACTGTTACTGTTAAAATAGACTGGCTAATGAATATAGAAGAGGGTTCTTGATGTGGCAGGAGACAGTAAGTAATGAGCAATATTTCCAAAATATTTAAGAAAAGAGTGGAAGTGTTCCTTCCACTTGTTATGTTTGTTTTTTCCATTCCAACAGATGTTGTCATTTAGCAAAGTACCCCTTCATAAGGTCAATTCCAAAACATTAGGATTACTCCTCTTGATTTATGCTCTTATTGTTTTCTGCATAAATAAAGCTGTGGCCTCTTCCTTCCAGTTAATGTGCCACTAGCTTAATTAATTTTGAAAGTGGAAGAGGGTGCAGGAGAGAGCTGATATTAATGAGCTGTACTAACAACATTAGGGACAGACTGAAACTATTTATTAAAAATAAGAGTAGGGCTTGTTCTATGCTTTGGAATAACTGCAATAAGTAAATTCAGACTAAAGCCAAAATTTTATATGTGCCTATTTGCATATAGCTAATGTACCCCGGGACAAAATCTGGTCTGAACCTGAACTATGTGTTTAATTCCATCCTTCAAAAAGTTAATGAAAGGAAAACCCCTGCCTACAAATGATTTGTCCATTTTGAAAACTAACAAGTGACTTATAACTAAGGGAGAATTTGCAGTTAAAATTTTGCAGTTTGATACATGTGCATTCCAGGGATTACTTTGTGAATAAATCTATTTCCTTCTCTTTTTTTATACTACTAGTACTTGAGTGTCCCAGTTAGATGGCCATTGTGCTAGGTACCATACATTCATACATATTCAAATAATGTACATTTTTCTATCAACAAAAGCAAAATTTTGTGAAGATGAGATGAAAATAATGCTCCGACACTAAAGATACACATGAACCTCAAGGACAGCAGGAAGAAACACAACAGATTCACAGTATTTCAACTCACCTTGAGGGGGAGCAACCCTGACATCTTCAAAATAAGGCCAGCTGGGGTGATACTATGACTACATATCTAAACAGATGTCCCAATCTCTTTTTATCATGCCTCATACTTATTCAAGTTTTAATATCCTGTGAGTTGGAAAGATAGTCTATTACCTTGTTAACTTTCATTTTGAGCTGCTGCGCTTCTGAATAAATGTATTTCTCGAATTTCCTTCTGACTTCACTATTCTGCCCTATTTGGGATCAAAAGGTATGTTTTTAAACTTTGGTTATAAAGATCTCCCTCAAGCATTTTAGTTTTGACCCAAAGTGATATTCCTCTTCTTCCTCTTCATTACCCTCAGACAGATACTAGCTTATTTTTGAGCCTAGTCTCCCCAAAAAGTATGAACTCTGTTTATCAAGCTCCAGGAAATATTTGTTCAACCTGAGAATGAGCAGGCTTTCAAGTGTTTTCAGAGAATCGGGAAGGGAACTAATTTCATCATTATTCTGAACACAGTAGAAAAGGACACATCAACATAATTCAACTTATTTCACTGCTGTGATTCCAGAGTAATTGCAGTGTAAGCAAGAGCTGTGTTTGACCAACTCTTTCTATCTACTGGATGCAGACACGGTTACAGCTATAGTACAGCACTAATAGCTGATGAAAGTGTCTCTTGTATTTTCAGAGACACCAGGGAAGAAGGTTGTGTAGTAAGAAGGGATGTTGATGAATGCCTTTTCATAGGTGAAATTGTTTATCATTGCAACTTGTTATGCAGCAAAAGGAAAAATATCCAAGTTCAAGGATGGTGGCAAGGAAGAGATACCCAACTGTCTAGTTCTGATGCTGGAGAGGAATCTTTAACCTTGGCTGGAATAATGAGTAAACTCTTTCTCTAATGCTACATGTAGAGTGTTTTGATAGTTAGATTGTATACAGAAAAATCATACTCTCCTCCTTAACTCTCAGAAATAAAAGTATTTTTTACCCTTGGTAATTAATTCCCTTAATGTGTACATTTACACAGGATTGATTGTAGAGTAAAAATCTTTTTTTTTTGCACAGTCCTCAGTGATTACTATATTTAGCATGTAATCAAATATTTAAATGTTTTTTTCCTGTGGAGTGATATTCTAGATCTTAGGATATTTTGATATTTATTCCAACTGAATACCTCTTCATTTTGAAGAGATGGCAAAATGTTTTTCTCTTTACAATTAAAACCTAAATATGAATCATGTATATCCAGATCCCCTGAATAAGGTAAGGGAATTTTTCCTTCCTATAGAGATGGTAGCATTATCAGGAGCAGTAACAAGTATTAGACAAAAGTATGCTTGCCATGACTTAGAATAAGAAGGCATCAGGGAAAGATCTTCAGCTGACAGCATGAAAATCGATTTACAAGTAGATTTTAAAGTCTGGAAGTAGGTTATAAGCAGAATTAAGCTGTTGCACCACAGCTTCAGAAAGCTCATGTGTGAAATGCTTATCCACAGAGAGAAAAGGTAATATACTTATGCCATAACAAAAATGAGATAACAAAAGCAAGAGATCAACACATGGTTTTCTGTCTGCTGTAAATATAGACCTGCACAGCAAAGTCAAAGAAAGTTTAGACTGACTCAGGCATAAGATATGCAAAAGAGAAGAGTAACTTTTATTTAGCAAATAAAATAATTCCCACTGTCAAAATTACATTTGGATACCACAGTTAATCGATGTGCTATGTAAGTCGTTCAGATAATTCCTCTTCTAAGATTCTTACATTCATTTGATGCCTAATGGCCTCAATGTGGCTTCCAGTTAAGAAAGGAAAAAGAGATCAATTTATAGATTATATGTAATCCCTGACTACACTAGGAGTCCTCACCATGATATTTCTCTCCTGATCTTTGTCATCCAACTAGACAATAACAGCTAAGCAACAATAGTGTGGTACTTAATCTTTCAGTGCTGGACCAAACTCTTTGCCTTTGGCTGGAGAAAGAATTTGGGAAAAAAATAAAAAGAAAAACTGGTATTGTTTGTTACTTGTGGAATATACCTACTATCTCTACTCTCGACATTCACAGCTAAAAATGACCACATAGTTACAATTTTAACATCTGCTAAAAGATACCATTACAAAGATATATTTTCTAAATTTCAGCAGACGGGAAACACAACATCTCAAGTGCTAAATTAAGCCTGTAGACTACCATGAGAGATTTTTACTTACCCTTGCATATGCTGTGACATATGATATCTTAACCAAGGCAATCAGATCAGATAAAACAAGTGGTTCCACCATGGGAAAAAAAGGTAAAGTATAAATATTTTAAAACTCTGGCCACCAATATATCTGAAATGGAAATAATGCTAGTAAAGTAGAAGGAGTAAACAGTCAAAATATATGATAAATAGTGTTTATATAAGTAATGTTTGTACATTACTTAACAATTGATATGCTAACATTAGCACTACCTAAAACATACCCAAAAACATATCTAAAAATGGAAATATTTCTGCACCAAGTTGTCTTTTCTGATATAAATCCAAAGGACTTCTAAGCCAGTTATAATAGATCCAGCCCAAGCTGGCCACATACTATTTAATTCTCTCTACTGCAGTTCCAATTTATTTTAATAAATGAATGCAGTGTACTCTTTAAGGAAAAAAAAAAAAAAACAAAACCTCCCAGAATTTGAGAAAACCTTAGTATGACCTTTATTTTACAGTCCTAGTCACCCAGTCTGATGATTTTTGAAATTCTAATGTCTGGCAGTGATTTGCAAAGATTTCTATTGATGGTGAAATTGTAAATAACTGTGAGTAAGAAAGAATGTGGCCAATTCAATATCATTATCATATGGAATATTGTGCACAGTTAGTAGTAGTAGTATCACCTGCAGAGAAAATTTTATATTTAAACCCTTTTGGTTTCAAACAAACCTACTGATTTCTATACCTTCTGGAGTTATGCTAATGAATTTTAATTTGTCATTAAATGAATAATTTCTGTCTATTCTAATACAATTTTGTATGACAGGACCTGGAGAAAGTTTTGTGTGGTGACTCTAAAACTGATATATCATTCATGGCACCAGCAATGCAATTTCCCACAGATGTGGAATAAGAATCAGTTTCCAACAAAATAGTTTTGGATTTTTTTCTGAAACTCCAGACATTCACCAAGGCATGAAAATGCAGAAATTATATGGATATTGTCTGAGTTCATTTTAAAGGTCATAAAATGCATTTATCATCCTTAATATATTTTATGTTTCTGAAATTAAATTATATTGTTCATGTGTTTTTCAGACACTCCTTGTATGAAATCCAGGGAGGTATAATGAATACTACTTATATGGGCAGAATTACAAGATTATTAGAATGAATGCTGTATGGACTCTAAGCTTAAGGGTGAGTGAATAAAATTTTCCATCAATGATATTCATAATTATTACAGCTTTACTGCTTTAGGAAAGAGTGAACTACTGGAATATGTCTCAGTTTTGACTCAGTAGTAAGTTAAATATATTGACTTTGGTAAGTAGGAGCACAGTTTTTTCTACTCAGCAGAATATACTGGGCGTAACCAACAAATGGAGTTCTGAGCCTTTGTTGTGGCACCCTCACTGCCTGCTGTGTTCCAAACTGCAGAAGCAACTTTTACCAAACAGCATGTGTTGTGCTAGGGACTGAGACGCCAGTTCTAGTTCCAATCCCTTCCACGTCCTCTCTGCCATTTAAATCCCGGGAAGAGAGAAAGAGTAACCTCCTCTTGGTTTTGCTATACATGTCATAGAAGATCCTGTAAGAGGATTATGTTGGTTAGGAAGTCCCAAAGTATCATATAGAAAATGTTTCTAAACTCCCAATTTTTAAAATTAATCTATGTTAATTTATTAATAATAATGATCAAGTCCTCATCAAGAAAGTAGCAGTATTCTTGTCTGGTTTAATGTGTGTCTCTTTTGACACACAAGGGAACAAAAGATGTTACATCTGAAGTATAGGATTTTGATTGTGCAGTACCCAAGTTTGAGAGGTGTTCTGTTTGTGAAGTAAAATTTAAAGCTGCAACAGTCTGACAGCACACTTGAATAGCAACCACTATGGTTCTGAATTTGTTTATGAATAGGTTTTTGGTTCCTGCATAATAACCTCCACAATTTTATCAATCTAATGGTTATGAGTCTTCTTAAAAGTTATTTGTCTCTTGTTAAAATGTATTTGTTCTTTCAATATTTTTTTATGATTTTATATGTTTTCTCTCCCACTATTTTTATTTCCTATGTATTTACTAAGAACAATACAATGCCTTTACAAGCTCTATTTTTTGCTAAACTAAACAGGCTTAATTCTTGCTTCAGCATTTCAATAGTCCTCAGCAGCTGTTCTGGTACAAATTAATCTTTCTTGAATATAGGTGACCGCTTTATATATGGTATTCCAGATAGAGCATCAGCAGGTCCTTGTACAATAACAGTAATGTTTTGTAATATCTAATAGGATTATCTTACTATTTATAGTCTTTGCACCTTCTTCATGGTGTATTACTTTGATACATACTACTCATCCTGTAAACAAGACCTGTAAAACTCGGCAGGTCTTTAAACTGATTTCATACTGACAGGAGAATGTGCTTTGTTCTCCTGCCTTTTGTTTGTAAGTGACAGGCACTCACCGTTAGAGGCCAATAACAAAACATTGCAATAACCTTGACTTTGTAACAATAAATGCCATCCTATTTCTATAACTACAGTTCTTTACTTCTTGCCAAAGCGACTAATTTTATTAAGATCTGCCCCAGAACAATCCTTCTGTAACTCCACAAAACAATTCCCTGGAGCTTGATAGATATTTTCCCTTTTCATATATCCCATATTGATGTCTAAAGTTCTCCTGCATCCTGTCCACAGTTGCAGTTTACAGTTCTGGACTTCTAAAGTTAGCCAGCAATTTTCCAAGGAAATATGTGACTTCTTCACATATATTAAATATGTAAAGAGTTATTTCTTAAAAAATTATGATGACCATGTCAATCATTATTCACTGTTGGTAAGCATATTGCATTTTATTATTTTTTTCCATGAGCTTATATATCTTTAAAATATGACAGTTTTTATCAGTTCTATCAGAATTTGAAGGACAATTTCTTTGACCTGTCATACTCATCCACAGAGTGCACTGAATTCTGAGGTTTCCTTCGCACCTGACTGTAAACAGATAGGTTACTTCTAGCCTTCAGGGTTTCTTTACCTTATCTGACAGCATATTCCTTATCAAAACCTGAGATAAAATATTGATTTAGCTTTTCAGTAAAACTTAATTTTCCTTTAAAATTGAACCTTTTTTCTTATTTTCCTTTTTTTTTTTTTTTTACAGTAACATTTCTTATTATTATTGTTGTAGTCATTTTTTTCAAGATCAAATTTTGTTTAGGAGCCTTCTCAAGCTCTGCATTTTCTTTCTTTAATGAACTACATTTTTTATTGTGTATCATTTCTGTTATTCCTAATGTAGTTTTCAACAAATTATGTCCAGAATGTTTTTTTTCCCTCTTTTCTTTGAAACAGTTTCCATAAAATCTCCATGTCTTCAAAGCTTTCATAGTGAGGACTCCAAGCTATTCAGCCTAAGTAACACCATGCCTAATCCTTTGATTTTTCAAAGTTTTCTAATTTTAAGCCAATATTAAACTGCAGACCAATCTTTACTAGAATGAGATAAAATCTGAAATAACATAACTTCCAGCTGGTTAGAAGAACTGCTGAAGGTATCACACTTCAGAATATCCAGACTGGATTAACAGTCTTTGTTTTCCAGTGCCTATACAGACAAAAAATTTTCAATAGTGAGAAATGTCCTGGTAGAATATCTATCTCTAGAAACAGAATATTAAAGGAGTATACATAACAGAAAACAGATTCTTTTTTTTTCCTCTCTAGTCTCATGAGGTAAAATTTTTGGAGACAGAGAGCCTAATTCTTATTTTAATAAGACTTTATTAAGTCTTATTTTAATCAATATTACCAACATCACAACAATAAATAGGTAAGAGTAATTGCAGGTATAACAAAGGGAACATTTTGGGGGGAAAATGAATAATAAACCGTTAACTGATGTCCTTGTTCAATGTACACTCTTCCTGAAAAAAATAATGATATTATTTTTTGAGGGAAGATACATATTAGAACTAAAAAAAAATATTGATCATTTTGCTGTCAAAAATTGTAGTTTTGCCAAGACCAAGTATTTCAGTTTCTGACAAACTCTACTATACTTACATGGGGAGCTGACACATACTAAGCAGCAATGGTCTCCGAAGATTTTAATGTCAGTGGAATTTCTTGCAGGGTTTGATCCTAAAGGAGCTATATATCCCTCGTAGTATATGCAGAATAAAATTCCAGTGCAGAATAAGTCTCTGAAGACTGAGAGAAATGAGAGAAGAGGCTCTGTCAAAGTAAGGATACAAACTAGATACTGTTCTATGAATCCATGATCCAGAAGAGCAGTTAGACCCACAGTACAACATTTATGGCTTGAGGGGTCAACATCCCTTAGTCTGATAAACCAGACAGGTACAAGAATCCACAATTTCACCAGTGAAGACAGACTGCACAAGATACAAACTAGAACTAAAAATATAGTCTGCTTGAAAGCTTCTCTTAAAAGTTATTGAAGAAATAAAAAGCTGTGAAGAGAATTGCATACATATTTTCCACTAAGAAATATTAGTCACATTTTTTTTGTTGTTTTCATTAAAGAAAAATGTAAGATCTAGTTTTATGCATCTGAAAAGTAAAATTGGAATAATACTTTAAAAAAGGAAATTAAAAATCGCTAGTGTTGGGGAAATGGTGTGCTGCTTAAAAACACTTCAGCGTAATTCCTTCTTTTGATTATTCTGATGCTTTAAAGACATTCTATAAATCAATCAAGTAGTTGTTTTCTGAAGCAGTGGATAACCATGATATAATCTCAAACATTGTATGGCACATGCTGGCTTTTAAAATAGTGACTTCTGCAAAAGCAGAATTTGTATCTTTACACTGTATTTTAGTAGAAACTTATTTCATGAGTATTATTCTTTGGTCAGATTATGAGCAATTTATTAGCATTCATATTCAGTAACTCACATTTCATCCCATCTAAAGATTTCAGAACTACGGCACTGTGTCAATTGTGCTGTGAGTGCAGTATGGAAGTAATCTATAAAAGTACTGATATAAAAATCTGATTTAGAGTGGTGTGGTCAAACGTTCTGAACAATTTAGAGTCTGAGATAAAGTACTCTAAGTCTAGGATGGTATTTCTGGCAGCAGCACTGAGTACTTTTCGTAGGATGCGTGAACAGTCCAGACCTCTTGAATCACTACTGCACGCGACTCAGACAGATCACAGTTGTGCTGAGTGTGCGCAGTCTGCACATAAAGGCAACTCAATTTATTCCACAATTTTGCAGTCCAGAGCCATATAAACACTGATATATGTCCACTACATTCTCAACACTTCTGTGTGAAAGAAACAGTCTCCTAAAATCTACAGTCCTACAAAAAATAAGAGTCCTATCAATGGGAGGAATCAAGCTCAAAAGTGGTACATTTTCAACTGTCTTACATTTATTAACTGTTTAATCAGCACTTATTTAATATTAAATGAAGTAAAATAATTTGAGAAATTAAAGTCTTTCAGTTCCTTTTTTTACACATCCCACCAAATCTAGTCTGTTACCTAGCAAAGTGGATTATCATTGCTATGCAGTGCATGAAAACAATCAGATTATAGAGTTTAACGATGCGTGGTGAATGATATTTCATTTTATTTTAGAATAAAATTTTTATGACAACATATTCTGGCAGAGCATGTTGATTAAACAACTGATAATACACTCTTGTAAAACACCAGGATTCCTGGTACTTTATAAGGAATTAACACTGAAAACTGAACTGGACATCTCCTATTTGAACATAGTCTTCTTAAAAAACCAACAATAAGAGTACCACAATTATTCATTCTCTGAGACAACTATGCAGTATGTTGTACCTAACTTTGCAGACAGACAAAACAATGAAAGGGAAGTCTAGTCAAAAATCTTTAGCTTTCTGGTAATAATGAAATTGATTTCCGTATTTTTTTTTTTCCTTAAATTCTGATGTCCTATACGAGTTCACTATATTGAAAGAATGCTTTCTTTTGCTTCATTGCCCTCCCTAAATCTTATCACAAGAATGTTAATAACTCTTTTCTTTGATAATTAATGTTGATTGCATGTTAGTCTGTGAAAAAGTAAAATGGCCTTCAGATCCAGTCTTTAGAAAACTTACTCAGAAATTTAATAGTTATTTCTTTTCCTATCTTTTCGATCACTTAATGGCACATCTCTCTTGCCCAAAGCAGTTCTTATTGTAGTTAGAAGATGATGAGTAAAGGAGGTAACTAGTTTTATTGCTGCCCATGCACAATTCCATTTGCTTCCAGCTGAATCTTTCCAAGCTGCTTTCCTGAAAAGAAGACACAACATGAGCACATTAAAGAGAATGTGAGTATATTTTTTGAAGCCCAAAAGGACCATCTTACATTTGTTTTTTGATGATTTGTATTTGTTCCTTTAAATGTTCTTCTGTCAAATCTCCTATGGTTTGATAGTGGGAGCGAAACCACTACTCTTCTTGCTTTTCAGGAATGTCTCAATAAGATCATGTTTAAAAATAAAAATTAAAAAAATATTCTGATCAAAGTAGATGAGGGTCTGAAATAAAATCCCAGATACAAAAATTTCTGAAATGTATTAGAATTAACCTCTGACTCCTGAATTTACATCTCAACTCCATCATGACATTGTCAAAAAACCTGTAAGTCATCAAATTAAACAATCATCTGAAGAAAATAAACCTATAGATGGAACTATTTTACATTAAGGAGAGAAAAGGAAAGAAGAGAATGAGGAAAAACAAGTAATAAAAATTACAGTCAAAATATTATGAAGTAGGATATCAAGTGATTAGCACTGGAGAAATGCTTTATTTTATCATTTAAAAGTTTTATATTTCTTAAGCAGAAAATTGTCTAGCTACATACATTTAAAAACCAATGCATGCCTGTAATGGTTCATAATAAGAACTTAGAAGTCTGAGAAAGACAAGAAAACATGCCTTTGCAAATAGAGAATAAGAAGGTCCTAAAATGGCATCTGCCTTGCTAAGCATAGATTTGAAACACAATCCTAGAAGACTATGTCAGTTCATTTAAATGTCAGAGAATGGCAGTCACCTGGTAAGCTGAGACAACACTGTTCCTAAGCAAAAGCTACATTATATTTCAGTAGAAAAGAAACATCCAATGAAAAAGAATATCAATTAATAGAAAATACACTTTATCAATTGTGTTTAGCACAAGTGGCTGCTTACTCACAGGAACACCATAATTTAAAAAATGTGTTCTATGAATCTATTTATTGAAGAAATGTAATGGGCTCCCTGCAGATTTGGGGTGACATTCACACCTCCAACACTGGAACATGTCTGCCATTTACTGGGTATGAATATGATTAATATATTTTCTTCCTCTGAGATTATGGTTGTTTCTTTCCCACAAATAGTGATCAGCTGAGGCCAAAGGCTACACTAACATCTAGCTAGGCAGAAAATTACCCTGATAAAATGTAGAATAGATGGCAGAGTTACACAGAAAATGATACAACAACATATAGCACAGATACACTTGCGGGGTTTTTTGGAGTAGGTAGCAGTGATAGATAGGCACTGGAACACCTGACTGGCCACAGTTCCCCGGGGGCACTCTGCAAATAGCTGACCTAATTGCAGGTGCTGGGATTGCTATCAAAGTCAGCAATTGCCAGCAGTTTCCAAAGAGTAGTACCTAAGGAATTTTATTAATTCCTAATTGTGGTAGAGTCAATTCAAACATTGTCATCAGCAGAAATTATTTATGTTCCCTTTACTGATCTTAGAAGAATGCTACTCTCTTTTACTCTGCCAGCAAATTGGATAATCTGTCAACAGAAATATTCACATGCAGAAGGAAAGAAAAAATAGGGGCTGCTTGTCAGCTGGTGTCATGTGTCAGCAAGAAGCCTGCAAGCATAGAGTCAAAACAGAAGATGGGTGACCCTCCAACTATTTCTATCTTGGTCACGGTCCTCTAAAGCACACAAAAAGTACTGAACAGAAAGTCTCAGGTGAAGACCAATACACTTTTATGAAAACTAGCTCCACATCAAATAGGAAAAAAATCAATGTATTTTCTCAAGAAATGTAATTTCTACATTCATCCATAGATTTTATAGCTAGAGGGTGTCATTAAGAACATTCACTATAAGTTAGTGAAGACCATAGAATTTCAGGAGTTATTTGTTATCTCAAGCCCATTTTGTGGATCAGATAAAACAGTTTAGAAAAATAGCTAATTGTCTTCACTTAAATTCTCCATGGAGTTGATGGTACACATCCTCTAAAGATAAAATTTCTCAGAGATTAATTATTCTTACAATTAAAATACATATCTTATTTCTGGTCTTCATTTGTATAATGTTAGGTTGATTCTTGACATATCAACCTGTAATATAAACAGCCAGACAGCAGACAGCCAGACCCTCTTCCAAGTTCTTCATATCCAAATATCCCTCTGTCTTGGAAAGGATGAATTTGAAATTTTAACTAGCACAGATTTACTAGTTAACAACATATTTGCAAACTCTGTCCATTGGAAAAAAACATGTCTAATCCTATCTAAAAAAAAAAAAAAAAAAAAAAAAAAAAAAAAAGGAGAGAAAACAGAAATAATGCATGTAATGCATGGAGGTTCAGAGATCAAAATATTCCTACAAGAGCCTCAGACTGAAGAAGAAATGTTTTTCTTTAAATGAATGACAAACATTCCTCCTGATTTTAGTTAATCTTAAATAGTGTAAGCACATGATGCATGTACTTACAGACAATTTTTTCAAGACAGGTATGGTTCTGATACGGAAGAAATGTTGTTTTGCTAAGAGGATGGTGACTCTACTAGGAAACTGGCCCTATCCTAAGGAAAAAGATGTGACAGGCTATTGTTGGAATATCACAGATTAAATGTTTTTTTCTCTTTTTACTTTCTGGTTTTCACCTTATATTGTAGCTGTTTGTGTAGCTGCTCCTCTTGCCATCCACATATTTGGCCTCTGAATCCAGATACAAAATATTAGTACTGCAAGCTGTGAGGCTGAAATGGAGACTTTTCTCTTTAAAACACTAGGTTACATGGGGAAATATTTTGAAGGATATTGAATGAAATGTGATAAAGTGGTAATTCCTAAAATCTCACCTTCAAAGCATAGCCATTTCTGTGCAAAAATGTGGAAGTATTAATGTTGAAGTCTATGAGCCCAAATTAATCCAGGGTTAAAGGAAAACCTTAGCTCTTTGAAGTAAATAAGAGTTTGAAGACAGATACCAATAGGACCAGAAATTTTTAATGCAAAATTAAAAGAGCTTTTAGATGGCTATAATCTGTTGAGAGAACTGAGACAAAGAATTTCTAAAGGAACACCTATATTTGCAGAGAAAGAATGCACTGCTTTCTTTCATTGTTTGCATTTGAATAGATAAAACCATTCTCAAGAGGAGAGGTTGTAGTGGTGAAAGAATATGGTCAACTGCTTGAGTTTAGTACAGTATAGCACTTAAGAAACCATAGCAATACAAAAATTCATTATCTGACAACAATATTTTTATCCCACTATCTGCATATTCAGGCATTCCTCTGAGAACAAGTTTACTCTGGGAAGTAGGAGATAAGGCTATGAATCAGCTGGTAATTTTAGCCAATGAAAACATTGTCTGAGCCACCACTCTTGGATTTTATACTCCAAATATACTTGCATTCAAAATCATCTGTTATTAAGTAAAGAGCTTATTGAACTCAGAGCTAAACAAAGGAATCTGCTTAGCATACATATATTGAGAATTTATAGGCTTGCAGCAGGATTAGTGAAATACCATTATTTGTTTCATCATCATCGTGTGCCATGAAGAAAGCTAGTCTTTTTAAATTCGTAATTATCTATTTTCTTCAGTCTCAAACAGAATATTTTTCTGCCAGTTGTATAAGATAAAATAAATTTATTTACAGCATTTTACTACGTAAAACTACCAATATCAGTGCCTGTAAAAAGTAAACTCAGTTCTTTCCACCTGAAATAGCTTTTGCTGTCTGAATTAGGGTGTTATCTACCCCAATGTAGTATTTTTTTAGTTTTTAAATACCAGTCTGACATAAAAGTGAGCACTGAATTCCAGCACTGCCTCACTGATATGTTCAATGCTGAAATTAGCACTAGTCTTCCCATCAAGAACTATAAATCTACTATCATGTATGGTATTTGGAAAGTTGATTGCTGGCTCAAGTGTCTTATCATAAAACAGTTTTCAATTCAGTATACTGACATTTTAATTTGTCTGTTCTTTACTGCTCAGAATTAAGGAAGGGGCATCATTCCAAGTTATTTCTCCAATATGATTTAAAATCCACATGTCTTTTGACCTCTGAATTAAACTGCAAATCTCTTTACATACACAGTATTTTGCAGTGTTAAGTTACTCCTTACATTAAAGCTCCAGCTGGTTTACTTTCCCACTGAGAAAATGCAACCACTTGTTCAGCAAAAAGGAGATTACCATGAAATAAATTACTGCTTTTTCAGGGAAATTAAAGGTTTATGGAACACCTTGATTGAATGTAGAGCTTCATTGCTATTCTAGAACCTGCTAGTCAGCTCAGGACAAAGCATCTTAATTTATTTTTAGTTATATACATAACAAGGAATATCAAGGTCAAAGATTCTTCCAGGAATTAAATTATGTGAAATTGCTCAGAGTTTATTTACTTCTCACAGTCACATTGAACGTAAGCTTATTAAGCCTACCATATGTGCAACCATTAAGCATCTGACCAAAGACTTTTCAAAATGTCTTTATTTCTATTAAATTTGGACTTAAAACAGATGTGTATTTTTTCACCAAAAAAATGACTAAGATAGTGTGTTCAAGGACACAACAGATCATGGCCAAATGGGGGTATGTCATAACCATGATGCGCTGAAGAGAATCCACAAAAAAATGAGGAGTGTAAAAAGTTTGAACATGGATAACAAAGGGGGCATCTCATTGGAACCTCCAACACAAAAGAATATTATTTACCCCTACAGAAAAACACTACAAAACTTCAATGATAATATTGCAATAGTGACTTCGTCTTGTTCATGCTAGAGTTAACACAAAAGTTGCAGTTATTTTTCAGGGATGTAGGAGTAAAAGCATGTGTTATTTCTCTAAGTAACTTGTGGGTAGAGTAATAGCATCCAATGACTGTTTTCTTTCTACAAATTTGAGACAGAGCCATAGTTGGGTCATTCATTGTCTCTCTCTGTTGTCTCTCCAGTAGGGAGAGCTCCATTTCTTTTCTCTGCCTTTTCCCCATTCTGGAAATATTTACTGTAAAATTGCTTGGAGCTCTTTTAACCTCTCATGACCATGTGTCAAACAGTCAATCTTACCTTCTTTAATGTCTAAACATTGGTCTGATAGCAAAAGCAGTGATAAGGAATATGATCTGTCCCAGACTTTAGACACATAAATTAACAAAATATATGTATTTGTTAGGTCACATTCGTGGGGCTGTAGTCCCATAAACAAATTCCTACAGAGGAGACACAGAAGTGGATTGGAGGGTCTATTCCATGGTTAGCACTAGTGTGTGTTGCTAATCTACATTAAAAAGGATTGTGTCACTCTTAATGAAACCACAGATAGAAAAAGAAAGGGATTTCTTAGGTGCAGTGTATAGCTGAGTCAACCCTGAACAAACTGAACATGCCTAAAAGTTTGGTGGAGACTTCTCACCCATTGCAAAGTCTGGCAGAGATACGTGTAAGAGTCCATGTGGTCTCAGAGACACTAGAATCAAAGGCAACCTCATATCGGGCTTATGAAAACAACGCTATCTGTGTCTTGGCCCTGCACTAATACAGTTTACAACTGCTGGGTTTTTTTAAAAAAAGGAATAGCATGATATACTTTTCCATTTTATTGTGTACTCACACATGTAAACTACTACGTCTGGTCCTGACCTTGTGAAATCCACATGCTACTGTGCTGTGTCACATATTGTTTTTTGATTTGCATTGGGTTGTTTTACCTTTTCTGACATGACTGCCACATAGAAGTAATATTCACATCCAGGAACTTATCTGCAGCCACAAGAGTTTATGGGTGTTTTATTGTTTTTTGGGTTTTTTTCTTGATTGAAACATGCAGTTGTTCCAAAAGCTTCATCTTAAAAATACTCAAGCAGGCAGTCGTACGGCAGACACGAACTGCTGGCTTGGGACTGTAGGAGACATGAGAGGATGATTGAGGACCATGAGACAGAAGGAAAGACTGCATTTCTTCTCACTTGTATAATCTGTAAGACAGGATGTCTGACATAGCTTCTCTTACTGAATATTGTACATTGAGAAAAAGTCTAAATAATATATGTGATTCCAATTAATGTGATAATGTGACATGAAATCAATGTCTCTGTGGTAGAGACTTACATATCTGTGGGTATAAAACAGTCTGTATGGGGTTTTTCTCATGTATAAACTGTTAATACCTTACGGGCTAAATTTCAGTCACTTAAAAGAACTGACTTCAAGCAGGTGTTATTTAAGATCATAATTGTCCTCTAGGTAAGCAGACAGTCAATGTCTATCACCCTCCAATGGTTCTTCTGTGGAAGAGGAAGAAGATTGAGGAATGGATCTAAACTCTGAGGGTCCGAAAAAAGTCTTAACATGCAAAATGAGGTATGACAAAAGATGCATGTTATCTACTACACTCATACAAGTTGCCTATGACTATGCCTTACAGAACACATTGGTCTAGAATGAACCTACAAAGGTAAAAAACATCTGTAACTTGTCAATATTCAGATAAAGATAAAAGCAAAAAAATCTTTTGCTTACTGGCAAGAAGGGGGTACTCTGCAGAAGGCTGTTTTTCCATGAGTCTGTGATGTGTTGACCTTGGCCAGTGACTATGCACCACACAGCCACTTGCTCACTCTCTCCCCTGTAAGAATTGATACACATGGAGGTAAACTCAGATGACCAAACCACAGCTAAGGTATTAAGGAAAAGTTTATTCCAAAGTTGGAAACCCTGAATACTCTGCTAAATCATGCAGTGGAAAAAAGAGCAGTCCAGGAACCCCCTTCCGGGGCTTTTATAATGACAGCTTTCTCAAGCACATGACTTCAAGGCTGTGTTCTCCGCTGTGCTTTTATGGTCTCCCTTTCTCCCAGCAGGGGCCTCAAGCATGCCTGTGAGATAGTGTTATCTCTACAGAGAAATCCTACTTCTCAAAACAGGCAGAGGATAAACACTACCAGGTGTAATAAAAGGGATTTTCCCCACAGTGATCTTTTCCATGCCTAGCATTGCCAGCTGCAAAAATATCCTTGAACAAAAATCTTTCCTCTTCAAATAGATCTTATGCATTTAACTTTCTTTTCCTACAGGAAGGGAAGAAAAAATACACAAAAAAAGGTGATACAGAGGTATTCACTGACCAACTCCCTCAAGCACACTGATGCCCAGCCAGTCTTCACACAATAGCTACCTCCTCCAGAATACCCTCTCCTCAGATTTTATCATTGAATATGCTGTTACTGCCTTTCGTGAATCTGTGTGTGTCCCTTTCAAATTCCTTACCAACTCCCAGCCTACTTTTTATGGGTGGCAGAGTGGGAAAACAGAGAACGCTGTGAGGTTGTGCAAATATTGTTTAGAAACAGCCTGAACACTGGTGTTTCAGCAACACTGTTTTTAGCCACATATCCAAAACACAGGGCTATAGGGGCTGCTGTAAGATAAACTTGCTCATTCCCAGCCAAATCCAGCACACAGTCTTATTGCTTCCAGTTAAAAATTATATTTCCCTTGTATTTCACCTCACTGCACCTATTTTGTCATTTAGACATGTTAGCAGGGCAAGATGAGCATCCTAAAAGGTTCCAGGGCCATCTTCACCTTCTATAGGTGTTCCACCTGTATCTAGATAAGTGTATGATATGGATCACTGCATCAAGGTGTGCATCTCTGATTAAGATAAATTATTTTCTCCATCAATCTTGAAAATGCTGCTGAAGTTTATTATAAATAAAAGGGAATGATGAAACTAGTAAACCTCATAGAGTATAGAAAGGGCAGTGGTCTTCTAGAACCTGAGAAGCTAAAAGCATTTGCAAATATCCCTTGGTTAGTCAAGTTTAGTTACATATTTACCATCACCTAAGCCAAATAGCATTTCACTAATCTGAGGTATTGAATGTATATCTGAACCAGATATTACATTTAGCTTCCAGAAATCAATACAGAAATCAGATATGCTGATAAGGTTCTGGAACTGATGTAATTAGGCTACAGCATTCTCTGTGTAATGCTGTAGTGACAAACTGTAGCATCTCCTATAATTTGCCTTTTAGTATATTCCATAACTGTTCAAGATATGAGTCATTTGCAAAACTCTTCCAGATTCAGGTGTTTCTGCTATAGAAGTAATCACTTCCAAAAGCTTTTAATTAGCTATCTAAATTCTCCATGCTGCCCAAGAGCTGAGTAATCCCAAATGATATTTCCAGTCCTTTCATCAGACTTCTGAGGTTCCAGTTTCTTCTGAATTAGGTCATTTACCATGCATCTTCTATGTCTACCACTGTTACAGTATAGTAACATGATAAATCTCAGCCCTTCACAATTCTCTTAACTAGCAAATTTCTTTGCTAAACTTGTCTATGTGCCCATAACATCAGAAGACTTTTGGCCAATTACTCATCTTCTGCAAAGGAAAACAAACCTGATGGCCCATTTCTGTATCAATAAAGAATTTTTCTACATCCTGTTGCTGACTGTAGATTTTTTTCCAGTGAAAGGACAGAAATAGTTCTGTCTTAGCACATGCTTACAACATTCTGATTTACAGTGTCCCGTTGTTTCTTCCAGGATTCCAAGAGGTGGATTGACAGAGTTCCCCCACAAAATTTTTGCAGAATCTTTAGTTCTTTAATACCTTGAATTCACAAAGAGAAAGTGTCACAGACCTTTTTCCAAGAGATTTCTTTTAATATAGTGAGAAAACAATCATTTTGGCAAAAGGTTTTACAGGAGTAACAAACACTCAAGGAGAAGCATTACACTAAAGCACCCAGCAAACATCCACCCACAAGGCAGAGAAATACAACCCATTGGTTCTAAGTTACCTGCCTGTGCCTGCCGTGTGGGCTGCACCCATGTGCCTTCTCAGACTGGAGGCCCGGCCTCCCCCGCACACACCGCACTTGGTTGATCCAGCACAACAATGGCGTAGTGAGATACTGATCCAGACCCTTACAGCTTATGGCCTCGACTGCCCCAGGTCTGGCACTTGGCTGACAGAGTACACTCATCCCTGAGACTACCTGCTCCCACCAAAGGGCCACACTACTTCAGACCATGGCACCACTGATGGACACCAATTCCCACAGGCTCCAGGTGAGTATAATCAAGAGTTTAAATCTTTCTACTAAAGCCATTTACAGATGCAACTATTAGAAATAGGATGTGTCAGAATTGAGTTTTGCAAATCTGTGATCCAGCCTGTAGGAACCTCATTCTCCTAATGTACATGCTTCCTGTTTCTTAACAGATTAAACACCATAATAATTACCTCTGTTACTGTAATCTTAGTAGGCAACATATCAGAAAAGAAATTAAGCAAATGCAAAATTAGATACTCTTTTTCTGTAGCTGGACTATCTTCACAAGAGTGAATAGGGGAAATAGATGCTCAGCTATAAATTCATAATTAATCATAATTTGAATTCCATGTGTATCCATAGGGTTCAGCTTTAAACACCAAAGATGTAGTTTGCTTGCCATGAAAAACATAGCTTTACACTCCAAAATTATTATGTGATTGTCTCCTGCTAGTGCTGTGTAAAGCTGGACATTTTAGTTCATGGAGTTTGGACGCATGGAATAGTCTCAGTAGCATGTTTTTCCACCAATTTAACTGCTAAAGCATTTGTGCAACAATGACATATTCTTCCAAGACTTGTTATTCAAAGGTTTTCAGATTTCCATCATACTTTCTCAAGGAGAAAATATAAACTGTTTTTACTCTCTACACCTGGTAACACTAGAAAGTCAAACCAGTCACAGAACTGAGATAAATAGCTGAATAGTAACTTTTCCATCTAATACATCTTCAGCAGCAGTCTTAACTAAATTCCATTAATAGGTCAAATTCTACCTTCAATTACACCTGTGCAACCTAATGGAGAGAGTAGCAACTGCAAAGAGTGACTTTAGCCTTGTAGATGCTTCTTTTGCCAGTAAATATATGACAGCCTAAAAGAATATATCATGTCTGAAATCTCAGGCTGAGCATGCAGGGCTGCAGCAGAGAAGATTTCTTTTTTTTTTTTTACCTAGAAACTGAGCAAATATGATACAGAGTCACTGATCATAAAAACATCCTATCATGTTGGTACTACACTGACAGAAGACATGACTGTTCTACAACTCTGGAAACAGACATAGTTATATTGTTGCATGGGCATTGTACTCTATCATAAGTTATATGTGTCATGAACCTGGCTCACATCTCAAAATCTACATTTGCTGAACTATAATATTGTCACTTCAAAACTGGCTTGTTAGATGAGACTGGAATAAAACTTGCTGTTTCTAAGAAATGGCAAACTGTAGCCTGAATATATTTTGTAGCCCGAATGTATTTTGTAGCCCCTCTGAAATATATCTGAAGAGTATATTTCAGAAACTCACATAGAAAATAAAATAATAAAAAAAAGACTGCTGTACAGCCATCGAATCTATACTGAATCTATGCTGTAAATCTAAGATACTATTTTCATTATCAAGGTAAGATTTTTTGAAGATGTGGAAGACTAGAAATACACACTTACCTGCTGAATCAGGCCTAAAAAAAGGAAAAATTAGTCCTGCAGCATATGGCTAATCCTTTGCCATCACACATTGCTGAAATATTTTACTTAGAAAGTTACCTAAACAATGCATTTGTGAAGTTATTAACATTTTTTTGTATGAAACTCTTATGACAACACTGCAGTGAAGTTTTGATGCAGTTGCTGTATCTTTCCATAAAGCCCTACACTGTGGGTTTCAATGATATTATAACACTTTCAGCAGGCACTTGAAATAAAGAGAACACATTCTATCAATTTCTGTTGATGCTTGATCTCACTGCAGAGACATTTTAAACATAAACCGAAAGTATTCAAAATACAGTAGAAAGGGATTTCCATGTATTATTACTTTTAGGAGAATGTGATTTTTGAAGGTGTAAGTTTGGGAGCCTTGAGTAAACAGAATTCTTATGTTTCCTGGAAATAAATTTTATTTTACAGAAATGTTTGTACTTACTGATACAAATGCCATGCAGAAACAGCCAGTAACAGACAATAAGAGTATCTAAGAGCAGAAGACCAACTTGCAGAACATAAAAAATTATAATATAGAATTGTAGCATTGAGAGTTGGAATTTGAGCTGCAAGCTCAAAAACACTATATAGGAGTAACTTAGAGAAAATTACATTTAGACAAGCATTCACGTATGAATCACAAGCACCACAACCAAGAAAAAGTGCATGAAAAGGGCAGTGCACTCAGCTGGCAGCTCTTCCTGAGAAGCCACCTGAGCACACTGGCAAACAGTAACACCTCTGCTCTTCCCACATGGGACTGAAGCATCTATACTGAAGGTTACCTCTGATGTGTCACAGCCCCACATCAGACAGCTGTGGCAGCAGCTAAGGTATGCAAAAAGCTGTGTGTGCCTCCACCCACACTCCATCTCTTCACTACCTTAGGAGCTGCATTTAATCTCATGCCATGGCTTTTCTTTTTCCCTTGTTGCATTCTAAGCACATATGTGCCTAGCTTTCTACATTGTTAATCCTTGCTTCACCTTACCTTGGCTGATTTGACTCCCTGGCTTAACCTCAGACCTGTCTTGTTCTACAGACTTTTCCAGCAGTCCCTGAACTGTGGATAGCCCCGACTACTGCTATGGGACTTATGCTGCTAAAGTGCATAAGGACTGTACTGTTTATAGTGAGCCTACCTCATTCTTAGCTCCTGGCTTGTCCTCTCTTCAGGACCAAATCAACTCTTGATGTTACCTACCACCTTCTCAGTAAGTGTTTCTGATGTGTATGAACAGCAGTCTTTACAGAGCCTACCAAATCGGTGGGGAGCCCACCAAGCTGCAAAAATGACTAGGAAGCTAAAGCTTTAGTTCTGTAGTACAGCTTCACATGGAAGTAGAATCTCTTCTGAGTATCAAGCTGTAAGTAATGTGTCAACAAGTGAGGTCATTAGTGCGCATAAGATACTCTGCAAGATGGAAAATGGGAAACACTAGCATCTAAGAAGTGGAATTTCATTACTTCTTTGTTCTCTTAACAACAAAACGATACAACACAATAGCATGGAAAAGTATTCTTACTATAATTAGTCAAAAGTGATACCACAAAGGTCAATTCACAATATGTTAATTTTATAGGCATATATATGGGTCTACACAAAAACATAGGCCTCTAAGGGCTATACTTAGACGTAAGAGCTAAAGGATTTATCTCTTAGTGTTTGTCCATAATATATCTAAATATTTAGGGGCACTTCATAATATGCTTTTTGTGGATGCAATGAGGATATATGAGTAGAAATAAACTGTATATAGAACTTTTAAACATTTATATTAGCACTATAATATATATACCAAAGGAGACAGAATTTCTGTAAGTATTAGAAGATTCTGAATGATTGACATAATTATGTCCTGTAGATTTTTTCCTTGCAATCCCTGGAAATACTTTAATCCTTGGAGGGAAAGAGTGTGGTCAACCATTTTGATTTGGCTTTTTATTGTAACATCAGGCTCATGGTTTATAATAATGACTGCAGCAATATATACTCAGTAAAGCTTAGAAGCTGTTTTCCTCCCTGTTATGCTGGATAGAGATTCATCAGCATAAATGGTTCCATTCCTAAAGGTCCTCTTTTTCTAAGTGGAAAAGACACTTGGATCCAAGAAGCACCTTAGTATGTTCCAGTTGTCATCTAACAGTAAGTTTATTGAAGTCTAAATATGATCAGCTGGTTATACTACCTGTAAACAGGCATGAAGATCAAATGGAAGCAGAAATCTGAAAAAACAGTGTGCATTCCCTGCACACAGTCTTGTGTTACACTTCAGCTGAATTTTGCTCCTTAACTATAGGGATCACTCATCATTAAACTGTAGAAAGCAAGCTGAGCAAGCCACTGCAGTATTCGCCTATACTCACCCAGCTGAAACCACAGCACTCAGTTGCTCACATTTCTTCTCATTCTTTGGTGTCTCTGTTACTATTCAGTAGGCCACCCACTGCTTACATATTGCAGTGTATGCACATTGGAGATGATACACTATCATGCTCTATTTCTCCAAATTTTCCTTTAAACAGAGGATCCCTATGGCTTTCTAGATGCACGGCTTTCAACCAATGTAAAACTTGGATTAATGGTGTCTGTAAACTCATCACCTCTGTGATAGGGGTTTATCAGTTTAGCATATGCATATTGGCTTAAATGACAGGTTCACCACCTGTTGCTTTTATTAAGTAAAACTGGTGTAAGCATAAGTGTTGTTTGCTCACGAGAAAGACTGAGATTATCAGAATATTAATAATGTGTTGGAAGTCAAAATTATTGAGTGGACCAAACAATATTCTTTAAAATTTGGGGGGTTGCCGTCAAGAAACTATTAGGATGAAACAACTATAGAAAATATATGCATCAATTAGTCTGACATAATCATCAAGTTTTCATGAGAAAAGTTGTCAGTGTGACTGGTATTATGCTATTACTACTACCAATTAGACTTTAAAAATAAGAGAAAACAGTGATAAAAACATTATGTCATAAAGGTTAGCTGAAAAATTAATAAAGGCTGAAAGAATAAAAATATTCAGCTGCCTGACTTACAAAATGCCATCACAATATTTCTGCCTTTTTGACAAGGGCAATGAATGTGTTAGTCAAATATGGACAGTGAAGTAGGTGTCACCAGCCTATATGTGCAACAAGGAAGGAATAGTCTGGGGTTTTATTTATCGAATTTTCTCATTGTCTCCTCCAAATGTGTTCATGGGGACTGTATTTATGTATATCTTGCAGAAACCCCCCATGATTCAGTGCCTTGAATCCTTTCTCCCCATACTACGAAAACCTTGTATGTTATGCTTTAGGCTGAGCAACATTCAGCTGCAAATAATCACTTTTGGTACAGCTGATTAGGATTTGGACCATAAAAGCCATTTCACCATTCAAAGTCTTGCTTGTTTTTCTCTTTTAAACACTCTCAAAGCCTGGAGTGTCAGAATGATGCTGAGCTTGGCTTTCTGTTCATGTTTCTCACACCAGCAATTAAAGGAGGCAAAGAGCTTGCACTGAAGGCACAGTGTGGCTATCAGGGAGCCAAAATATATACACAAGCAAGATCTCTGTGTGCTACAGACAAGTAAGCTGAGGCGTCTGTGACACAATGATAGTGTTGGAGTATAAATTTGTAAAGGTGCCATGAGTCTAAACTAACGTACACCTTGGTGTTCAGCTGGATTGACAAATTTGAGCCCAAATTTGTGCACATCTACCTTGAGAGGCTGTTGATATGTAACCTCTCAGATTCTCTGTGCCTCCACTAATGTGAATACTGATAAATTTAGTTTCTAACTTTACACTAGTCACAAAAAAATTCTTTGTGTATCTATGAAGAAAATTAATCAGTACTTGATTATTTTTGAAGTGTATATATTTCAGGGAAGCCAGTACTAGATTTTCAAATTCAGTGGCTGGAGAAATTTTCTCATCAACAGTCTGGATGGCTGGCTCTTAGACCCACTCTGTGTGCTTCTCTGCATCATCACCCTTACATGTAACATTGGCATATGAAAGTGTCGATATTCATCTGCATCCTCTGATCCATGCATCCCCTCAAGGATGTAGTACAGTGGGTTTTCCCAAAAGGTGGTAGTAGTCTGTTTCATGAAAAAGCAACCTTAACCCAGTATATTACTGAGAATTAACAGCCAAAAAGTTTTATATTGTTTATTATTTGCTTCAAAGATAACTCTGGATTTTGAGTTAGGTTGTGGGTTTTTTTTTTTTTGTTTTTTTGTTTGTTTTTTTTTCTTCAAGTATTTGTGGCAGACATTTATATTGAGCTCTGTAGTATTTATTATGGAAAGCAATAGCTTCCACATTGTCCCCTGAAGTAGCAGAAGTGGGAGGGAAAAATATTAATCACTTACAATATAACACATAAACTAGTTCTGTGATCAACACTGAATCATAATACATAACTGTAAAAGTATCAGATTGGAAACTCTAGAAGATGGAGAGAAGGGAAGCTATGACTAGTGTTGTAAAAGCATTTTGGTTATTGCTTTATATTGCACATTAAACTGATCTTTAATATCTATTAACAAAAGCAACTCTGCAGGCCTATCTCAAAATTCTACAGAAGTTATCCCATAGATGACTGTAGCGCTTCTGGAGATTTTTCTCCTGATTAAAACATGATTAGCATATAAAGAGTAACAGAATATTGACAATGGTGTGAAAATATATAGGTTAGAATATATAGGTTAGAAGTATTTCTCCCCCCATTCCCCTGATCTGTTTGACCCATTCTATATGGTTCAAGCAGTGTACAGTAGGAAAGAAATTCATTACTTATTTCTTCAGGATGCTTCATAAAACATTCAGGACATTTTCCACTACTCTAGCAAATTCCCACCTCTTAATATCAAAGGAAATATGATTTGACAGGTGGAACTAGTAGTAACTAATGTTCTTTCTTTTATTTTCAAAAATCACTGAATATTTATCTATGCTTTGAATTCGAAGTGCCTAGTTAATAGGATACTTACCATTTTAATATTACTTGGACAGAAGAACTAAGATTTCTGTGCACTAAGAGGAACATATTAACCAAATCACTGAAAGTTCAAGCTTGCAAATTATTTTTTTCATTATACCAACACACTCCTAGAACTTCGTGTTTTCTATAGAAATTTCACTTTTTCCTTCCCTTTCCTGACACTTTTTTTTTTTTTTTTTGTGATCTTATAATTGGGTGGCACTGTAAGAGCTCAGATCTGTGTTCTTTTGTTGATTTTTCACTTACTGTTCTAGACAGAGAGACTTACTGATAATGCTAGGAAATAACTCTGAGAAATAATGGCCATCCCTAAAGAAAAGTGCAGAAGTGAAAGGGCAATAGGTGAAAGTTTTGTTAGGAGTGGAGGCTTGGAAAGGAAAATAATAAGCTGGTAAGTCTCAAGTTAGGCAAGACAATCCTTAGGACTGGGATGAGATGGATGGAAAAGAGAGTTCAGTTTCAGGAAAAATGTTAGAGGATTGGGGATTTTGAAAATGTGAAAACTAACAAGAGGTTGAGAGTATTCCCTAATACCTCAAGAGCAAAATGAGAGAGTGGAGCCTAAGAGCAGATGAAGACAGCATTAAAGAAGCCCAGCCTTCAGAAGACTAGAGAAAATTCTAGGATGAAAGACTCATTTACACCTGCTCTGGGAGCCTGCAATGTTTCCAGACTTTAAACTGCATTCGAGGAACTGCTGAGATACATTTCTAGCTAAAGGTGCTGCAACCTGATGAGCAGGCAAAAAGGGAAACCCAAAACAAAAACAAGATCCTAACCTAGGTTCAAAGAATCCTGCTGTTTGGTGGTACCCTAAAGAAATAATGCATTGAGAAGATCAATGCCAGTGACAATACGCTTGATCTGTTTTCCTCTAGGAAAATGAAGCATAGATAACTTGTGGAAATGGAAGCTTTATATCTTGTCTCTGTAAGAATCAGAGGTCATTTCCATGTCAATTATATTTCAGTGAAATATTGGAGGTAGCATAGTTTTTAGCAGGAAAACTTGAACTCGGATCTCTATCTTATTGAAAGTTTTGTTTATTGAATCAATTTTCTTCGATTATTCATTGTATTTAAGATAGAGACAGATAAATATTTGTTATTTTTTTTTTACACTATTATCCTTATTTTTCAGCACAAGATTTTGGAAAAATTTGGGTTTTAATAGAATATATTGTGTTGAGACTGTCCTGCACCTTTTGCAGGAGCTTCTGGCAGTTTTAGTAGACCAATTAAGCAAGACTTATCAAACTGATGTTATGGTACAAGGGCAAGAAGAGGAAATAATATGTAGAGCACTGCAATGTGGTCATTGTTTTCCAGGACAAAGTTGAGCAATTTGACTGAAGTAAGAAGAGGATCAAGGATGAATTTTAATCACATCTATTTGCTTGTGTTAATTACACAAGTCATCTCTGTTCTACTTCCGGTATAATCTACTTCTGTATAATCCTTGTGAATCAAGCCCAAGTGTAAGATGGAAGGTTTAAAACCCTTTTCCACACTGATTTCAAGACTTGTACATATTTCTCTTTGCAGAATGTGTTTAATAACAGAGGAGACTAAGACATTGAAGAAGTCTGAAGAAAGTTGCTGGGTACTGAAGAATAGTAAACATTTTTTCTATAAATGTAAATGTTAAATAATGCTCCTAATTCAAAACAAAACTCTCATTTTCAGAGACAGGTTTTATGGATTTTTTCAATAAAAAAACCTTTTCATTTTTTATTCTAAAACTTAATCTGACAAACAGGATGAACTTCTGATCATTATTTTGTCAGTTTTGAAGACCTCAAGGAAAATTGTTATACTCATGTTAGCAGAGACTGCCCTGCATTACTTTTTGTATTTGTATGTGTACTTTTATTCATATTTGATTTTCAGTTCCAAATATAAGTATTATGAACTTCAAATAAGTTCAAGATTTTCTTTTTAGTTGAATAATATACTACAGGTTATCTCCTATAGATTTGTATGATTTCTAAAACTTAAACATCAGCAATTAATTAAGATCAAATCTTAGTGATGGAGACCCCAAAAGAATTTGGGTATGGGTCTACAGAACAGATATTTTGCTGTAGTATGGAATTTAGTCTTAATAGGCTTGTTGTCAGTATTCAGCCCACAGTCATGCTTAAAAGACTGTAATGAATAACAAGAACTCCAAAGATATGGAGAAATAATGTGCTGAAAGTCTATCCAAATAATATCATTTGAACATCCAACTTTCTATGACGTATTCTGAAAGTTTAGTATTTGATTTCTGTTTTATTCTGCTAGTCTCTGACTCCGGGGGATGACACAGATGTGCTGAACAGATATATATTCAAATCCTACTGATGTGAATGATGTTACAGAGGACAGAATTTAAGTCCATGTTCATAATTCTGTTCTCACTAGAAACAGTTATCTTTGTATTTAAAGAGGTTTATGTTTAAGAACTCAGCCCTTGAACGGAAAATCTGTTTTCTTGTTCTTCCTGAATAACAAGGGGGGATATAGAGATATAATATTTTGTGCTGTGCTAAGAATTGGACGAGAGGTAATACTGTTTAAATAGTGAATAGGAATTAAAATTTTGAGGGCTCTTTTGTAATGTAAATTGGCAAGGGAGGGTAAAAAATTGCTGTACAATTCTTTCCTTCAAGGACTTCCATCTATTTGTCAGAAGAACAATATAGGACTACTGTGCTATAAAATCCATGAACATTGATTCACTTCCTGAAAGTCCCTTCACTGTGCAAGAACAATGATCAGACTGTCTTGCAATTCCCTTACCCAGACTCCTTTGTAGAGGCTCATTTCCCTGCTGTTCCCAGAATCTGGCTCCCTTGTCCTGCTTCCCCCTCTCAGCTGAAGTCACTCAGGAGACTGAAGTAGCTACTATTGCTTCCTCTTTTGGAATATGGTAGATAAAAGATGAAATTAGCACCCACCACCATTCTGAAGGACTCCAATACCATAGTTTGTGCTTAAAGTGGTGAAAAGCAGGGTATCCCAGCCTTTGGATTTCTGCCCTTCTACTTTCAGAGTATTTGTCATTTTTTGTTGAGAAAGGACTTTGACAAGATATCATTTATTTCAGACACCCCAAGGGGTTCCATGTGGCTAGAACATTCTCCAGTTGAGTTAGAAGATGCTGTTAGTGTGTGTAAGAAAGTGATGGTCAGCTCCCCTGCAAAAGGCAGGGTGTTCTGTACTACACTGCCACTGAACTCATAGCTACAGGTTTCTTCAGAGTCAAACTCTCTCTGATCACAGATCTTAGCCAAGATGTGACACAAAAAGCTGTTCACAACCATATCCCCCAACTCTACCAAATACCCTGGTGAACCCAACTTTACCCTAGTACCAAATAAAACCTGGAGATGACACTCACTATCTATTTCTACATAGATGGATATAAATTGAGCCTTTGTTTAGTGAGGAACAAAGTCTGACCTGAAATCACCCGAATACAGATGAAGACAGAAAAATTGTCACATCACATCACCAAATATTAGATAAGCTATACTTGATAAGTTTTACTTTTTTTTTAATTTGGGAGGACTGAAAAAGAATTAAGTAAATGCTAAATGATATACCAAAGTTAGTCGCAAGATAGAGATTTGTATAAAATGGTTATTGACAGCCTTCTAACACTGAAGGCATTAAGAGTGGTATAGGGAAGGACTGAAGGAAGCAATATTTGAGAAGTATAGTAAGGGTGTGGATGAAAGAGGACAAGCTTAATCAAAAACTCCAATGTCTCACTTGCCATTTCAAAGTGATTTTTTTCCTTCCAGCATACTTTTTAGGCATCAAATGGATTTCTATATATAGATCTTCCTGCACTGATTTGTGTGGTACTTAGCCAGGAACCTTGAGTAACTGTTTTGTATCTTGTTGTACAATTTTAGTGCTAGACACATGTTTAGTGGAGATATAGCTCACTGATTGCAGAGAACATATCACATTTCTGCTATTTTATTTCTGTCTCATAAAACTAGAACTTCAGTAACTTTTTTTGGGAAAGGATATCCTTAATATAGAACAATAAATCCTAGGTGGAGAAATTTTACTGCAATGAAATAAGTCGTTTAGGGAGCTGTTTCATAATATTTCGTTTCTTTCATATCCCATGCTTTCAGCAAATGCTGACAGGCTTTTTTGGGACTCCACTGATAATCTTGAAACATTCCCAAAAGTCTGGCATCTGTCCATCTCCTATAGATCTCTGCTGCTCTCTGAATGTGCCGTTTTCAGCTGTCTGCTTGGGAAACTTCATTTCCATATGCTCCAGATTCTAGCAATTCCAAATATACTTTTCCTGCTGGAATGGAAAATCATTTCTTCTCAAAAGTTTCACACATAAACATAACTGTTCTGAAGAAAAAAAAATTCTAATGATACTGAAACGTCCTTGTTTGTTTTTTTTTTGTTTTTTGTTTTTTTTTTTAACATTTTAAACCATTGCCCTTCATTTAGTTATGACTGCCCTCTGTAATATATTGTTTTCAAACTGAAATTGCTTCAGGTAATTGTGTTTGCCTCTTTTTTGAAGTAAAAACTCCTACTCACTCTCTTTCAGCTTGAGATACTGGGAAATGGCAGTGGAGTTACAAAAATCCATGTTACTGGTAACTACTGCACATGACATAGTGAGTTTCATCTGTCTATCTTACTAGTGCAAAGGAGTTTCATTTAAATTTCAGCTTACTAGGCAAGAAACACAGAGGAAAGTAGAAGTTTTACTCTTGAGATCAAAGAGATAAAACCCATATTGATGATGATGTTAGAATTTCCAGGGGCTGAATATGAGTCTTTAGTGAGTGCATTAATTAAATGTTACCGGCAAAGCTGCAAATGGCTGTTTCTAATACTATATTTTCAAGCTGTCACCTCTCTACAGTATCATGTACATGGAGACATTTTCTCTTGTTAACTTTGGCTTGGTACTGAGAGTGAAACAGTGCAAATAGGGAAGCTGACTACCACTAGAAAGTTTACTGTTATGTTTTGTATGTGTGTGTCTGCATGTTTAAAAAACTAGAACTTAAAAAAAGCCAGTATGAGCCTGCTACCCCATTGATAGAACTGCCACACATGTGTGCTCTCCCCTGTAGTTTTTCCTGTGCAGGATTGCTTTAGATGAGCTTGAAGTGTGTGCTTGGGATTTCCAGATATATTTCATCTCTGTGTCCTCATGTAGCTTCTGTGAATCCATGAAACTGTGCATGCATTCATCATGGGTGTCTCATTCTGAGGGCACATACACCATACAGGGGCTGTTCTGGAGAGCACTCACACTGCCTGTGACATTGCAGGAGAGTAACTGATCCAGTTAAGAAGACCCAGCAATGTTCAGAAGAGTGGAAACACAGATGTGCTGCACATGTGCAGCGAGACTGCAGTCTGAAGCCCTGAAGCTGACTGAACTACTGGTAAACTGCGGTGAAATGTGCCTGCAAAGCTGAGAAGGGTTTACACCATTTTCTGAAGTATAAAGGCTACCACAGAGAGACAACGAACTCTTCTCCATGTCTGTGGTAAACAGGATAAAAAGGAATGGCCTTAAATGGCAGCAGAAAGTTTCTGGTCAGACACTAGCTATTATTTTCTTATGTATCAGAACTGCAAAGCACTGACATGGGTGGCTTAGGGAAACTAAAATCTTCATTACTGGCAATACTTAAATCAGGGCCTGTCAGGAAATAGGTCCTGATTTAGAGAGAACACTAGGCCAGATGATCTCCTCATGTTATTTCTAGGTTTATTTTCTTATGATTGTTTGCACAATAAGTCTGACATATCCCAAAGGTTTCCAATTACAGTGCATGAACAGACCATCTGTGTAAAGCAATCTCAATATGCCTGATGCTTCCTGGAAGTGTTTTACTTACAGAAACAAAAATGTAAAAGTTCTATCTATTTATACAAACATCTATCCGCAGTCATTGGGGGGAAAGTCTGATAAAGACACCAATCATAAAAATTTACTTAGCATCTCCTGTTGAATTTGAATAATGCCTGATTCTCCTAAGGAGAGTGTTTGTTGAAGATGCACAACATCATGCAAACGTTAAGATGCAGCCATGCTTTACCTTGAAAATTATCATAGGATCCCAACCCATGCACTCTTAAGGGAAAAGATTCACCTTAGTAAAGCAGTATTTTAATGAGTGTTTTCAGGACTAAGTCCATAAGAATACTAGGAATTGTACTGAAACAGTCTTGTTTAAGAAATGTATCAAACCGATTTCTTTAAACATTTCCTCATGGAAGGAAAAAACAGATCTAAAGTTGTATTACAGTAGTAGTGGATGGTGTTTTCCAGGATGTCATTAATTGCAGTTTTACCACTATAGGTAGTCATTTGTAAACAGCCAAACTGTATAGTTGGACATGGAATCAAAGCCTTTAATTGTTTTGAAATTCCTTAGTTTCAAAAACCTGAGGTTCAAAGGGAAAATTGCTCTTGGATAAACCACTTAAAATGAAAGGCTATGTGAGCAAATACAATGATATTATGGACACTTGACAGCCAGTGAATCAAATATTAAATCACCCAAGATCACTTTTGAAACTTTCTTAGAGTGATAAGCATTCTTCTGGTTTATATTATTTCTGCAGAGTTGCATTATTCTTATAGACATTATTATTGTAACTTTTGGAATTCATATAGCATACATAAGGAATACTATCAATATACATAGAATAATAATCTTTAAAGCCTATTTGCTAAAAATGTAATATATAGTTCATATGTCCCTTCTAAGAGTGAAATGTGATAAAACAGCTCAATATCCTTAACATTAAGAATTGAAGAAAGTATGTGAAGATATCTCTCACTGTCTTTTTCCCTTGATTGTTGCTATTGCAGCTATTCTTTTGTGATAGTAGTTGGTGGTACTGATTAGATCTGGGGTAAATTCAGAGACACAAAAAAATGTATCCTGTCTGGTGCTCATGCTGCATTTTGCAGTCTTGGAACCTCTTTCTGTGATAATGAAGCTAGTAGTTTGGGAGAGTTTAGTATAGATTTCTAGCCCAAAATTATAAGGCAGAAAAAGAATATATAGAGAAAGAATAGGCAGAGGAAAGTTTGGCTAAACCATCTAATATTGTTTTTGTTTTTTATACTTACAGCTGATCTTGTTAAAGTTCCACACTGTAAATTGGACTCTGCTAAATCAAAATACACAGAAAGGAAGCCAGTAAAACTCCGTAATAACACCTGAGTTTCACTAAAAACCTAAAAGATATCAGATTCATCCTTCAGCCCTTGGGGGATGGAGTTCTATTCACAACAATATGCTGAGAATCAAGTTTTCTAAACTAAATATTTAGTACAAGTCTTTGATGCATTGGTACATTCCAAACTTTTATTAAAAATGGTAACACTTTTTTTTTTTTTTTAATTCAGCACAATTTTAATTTGTCCTGTTTTTATATATTTAACATTTTGAATAGCATAATAAAAAATCTCAAAAGTCTGTTCCTTCTACACAAGAAGACAGAGAAAGGTCAAAAGGCTGAGATATGGAGGGGAAAATCTGTGTGTGGAGACAATAAAGGAAAGGTAGAAGAATAAAATTGGCCTGGGTTAATAACATCTTTCTCAGAAGGTCATGCATATTACCATACATGTACCTTCAGCTTCTAAGACTAGATCAGAAATGAAAGACTGCCTAAAACAAACAGCAGAGACCTCCAGAAGAAAGTGAGGGACAGATTGAACAATAGATTGAAGCCAATAAGAAATGCTGGCAAGAAAACAAAGAACAAGCTGGAGTCATTAGATACAAAGATAAAGAGGCAAAGGCCAGTGAGTACAGACATCATGCTCACCAGCAGAAATGCCTAGTGACTCACTCACTGGAGGCTGAAGACTGAAGATCAGAACCACTGACAGCTCCTAATGGATGCAAACACAGCACATTTTCCCCAGTTGAAAAAGAACTAAGGGAAGGTGGTAAGGACTTGAAAGTCAACATGTTTTTTTTCCCTTCTGCACCCTGAAAGAGACTTTTATCTGGCATCTAGAAAATTCCTGGGAAAGTGGCTTTGGTGCCCACAGTGGATGAAAACTGGGACTTAGTCTTTTGCTTCCTAGGGACTGTTAGGAGGGGGTGTAGAAGTCTCTCCAGTGACACAGGCATTGGGGAAATGGAGATGAAAAACACCACCCTGGTCAAATCTGTGGAGGGAAGGAGGAAGGGTAAGGAATCTTTTTCAGGGGATTATTTAAGGTGATGGATAGAGGGCTCCCTTAGTAGTTTGAAATAAATTGCCCAAGGGAATTTGAATAGCTGTTCATGTGCTCAGTATTTCTTATTAACTCAGTAGATTCCTGCTCAGCTTGTTAGGTAGCTATATCTCATTCCAGAACACTGACTTGCCTCAGCCTCTGTGTTGAAATCTCTAAAATAGGTGCTAGAGTTAATAAGCATCACTTGTAACTGTTTCATTGAGAAAACACACTTTATTTTTCTGAGACCTTCAAAATCTTGATCCCCTGCTAAAATTTAGAAACATTGTCCAAATTGTCAAGTAGGTTTTTTGGTTTGGTTTGGTTGGGTTTTTTTGGGTTTTCTTTAATTTCTTTGGCTTTGCATTAATTGGTGAAGTGACATGTCAGTTATTTTGGTTTTTTCAGTTATTTCAGTTATTTTCAGAACAACTGAAAACTTCTACTTAAAACAAGTTTCTATACCTTCCTATTTGGAGCAAGGATGGCACAAAAATGTTAACTGTCCCTTTAAACAAGAAATACTTGGCCGAAAGATATGATGCAAAAGGTAGTGATCAACACTGAATCAGATCTTAGGTGACATAAATTTGCAACCTCAGGAGCAAGTTCTTAGATTCTATGAGTTTCAGAAGACTTCACAGAACCACAGAATATGCTGAGTTAGAAGGGACCAGCAAGGTTCATCTAGTCCAACCCTTAGCCCTGCACAGGACCATCCCCAAGAGTCAACCATGTGCCCGAGAGTATCATCTAAATGCTTCTTGAACCCTGTCAGGCTTGGTGTTCTGACCCACTTCCATGGGGAGCCTGTTCCAGTGCCCAACCACCCTCTGGGTGAAGACCATTTTTCTAATATCCAACCTAAACCTCCCCTGACACAACTTCAGGCCATTCCCTCAGGTCCTGTCACTGGTCAGCACAGACACTTTTATGCCCCATCACAGATTGTATTTGACATTGTCTTCAGTATTAGTTCTGTGTCTTCTTAGAAAGAATATTTTACTTGAATATTTGGTGTTAGGATAGTTCCTTAATATAATCCCTTTAAGATAACTCATTTTGGTAAAAAGTTAGGAGAGAAATTTATGTCTGTTGAATGCTATTGTACGTTATGTTGCCTCTAGTTAAAGAGCTATCTGGTACCTCTAATATAATGTAAAGACCGAGGCTCTTTGCTTGATATACTGTGTTGATGAATTACTGCTTAACCATTGGTCTTAGTGGTTTTTATACATATTTTTCTTGATATCTTGAAGGTCTTAAATTGTGAAATGGAAGATTTATTTTTATTGTTTTTTAGTTCATTTTTTTGTTGTTCATGGTTTTGTAGCAGCAAACCAAAAGGGAAAATGAGGTAGTTGCAGTCTACAGATCTATAACGCCCAGATGAGAAATCTGTGTCACTCCCATGTATGATTGAAGTGTTTGATCTGTTCGGGAATTGCCTATTTTGGGATGACATTAGTTACTGTACATCAGTAATCAGGGTAGGCAAATCTGGAGGAATAAAAAGAAATATTAAGGATGTAGTGAACAATACTTACATCTCTGCCAGTCATAACAGCTGTTAGAAATGTCTTTTAGATGCTTTCATCAAATTTGCTTTCATCCTGTCATTCTGTGATAGCTGACAAGAAATTTACAGGCTTTTAAATTTTCTTTTAAGAATTATTTCATAGGATGAGTTTAGACAAGAGGTGAACAAGAGGGCATGTAAGAAGTATGATGAACAAAAAAGAAAAATATAAATTATATAGTCAGACCCTCTCTCTATACTTTGCTTTACTGAAAAGCAAAGTATATTTGCAGGAAAACACTAAGCAGATGGTATGGACTTGATCCTTTATTGAAAATATGAAAAAGTTTCTCATTGGCTTTAATGAGCTTTAATCTCTTGTTGTGATAAGAATTTGAAAGATGAAAGTGGGAATATGAAAGAGACTTGTGTCTACTGAGAGAAGAACATACCTTGTTCTGCCAGGGATTACTTTTTCTGAGTTTCTGCCAGTAGAAGGCTCTGCATTTTAAGGCATCAGCTGAGAGCTGGAGAAAAACTGCCTCGCTTTGATCACAGCAGTGAAGGGAGAAAGATTTCCTGATTCCTACCAAAAGACAGGTCTGTTTGTCACCATCTTGAATGCCAAGAACAGATAAAAAATATAGCACGAGATTTTTTGTTGCAAGATATTATCCAACAAATTCCAGAAAATAACACCTATTAGAACTACCTGAACAGATGGAAAATGTCCGTGGAAGATAGTTAAAGTGGTAAAACCTTTTTATTTTCAGTAAAATTTTTTTGACCTATGGGAGGAAAGGGAAACACAACAAGGAAGAAATGGCTCAAGTTTTAATAAGTCTTCAAGGGAGGTTGAAGAAAACTTAAGAACTTGGAAGTGCGAGTACAGAATGGATTGCTTACCTCGCAGCCTAGGGAGATAACATTATTGAGGCTGGGGTTGGCCTGCACTGGCAAGAAAAGCGTTAAATATTAAGAGTTTTGAGAGTAACTTTATACACAACTATAAAATGTGCAGAGAAGCACTGATAAACAAGGGTATGGCAGCAAGTAAAAGAGGATCAGATATCAGAAAGGTGTGTAGTTACAGGTGAGAACAGCAGGTAAGTAACGTAAATAGTGAAAGCTTGGATGGGACAATGAAACAGCAAGATGTAGTTGAAGGACCAGAGCTCAGTTCAAGACGTCAGATGTCAAATAGTGCCTTCAGAATTGCTAGTGTAAAACCTGAAAGCAGCTATTAATATGGCAAGCATGGCAGAGCACAGCTACTGCCAGGCATAAATCATTCTGGAAAGACAGATATAAAAGCAAAGATGCTGAATACCACTGCATGTGATTCCATATCAGATACAAAGAAAAAAAGAAGAAACAGCCAAGGATAAACTAAAATCTGCTTTATAAAAAAAATTAATTTTAGGAAGGGTTAATAAACCAGATGGTATAGGGGTAGTACTGCAATAGAGTCCCTAGATCAGATATGGATAGAAAAAATTGTGCAGAAATAAAACAGGAGAATAAGTACAGAAGATTATGTCAGTATTGAAGACCTTAATCTCCTAATGATAGATCTGACAATGTAGTTACAGGTCTGTAAGTTTTGGAATCTCGTAGCTGGCAAAATTTTTCATCAGCTAATAAGTAATGAAAAATTATGCCAGAAGTGATTTCAGTAAGATGTTAGAATGTCATCAAAATGGTGGGCATGAGATGAGAGACTAGTGGGGCAAAAGTGTTACCAGCAATCAAAACTTTATTTATGTTAAATAGAAGATTGATAGAGTTCTGTGCTAAATTTTTGAATCTCAGATGCTCTGATTTGTTCAGTGAAGAGAGATGGTTAGTAAAAGTATCTGAACTAAGAGCTTTAGGGCTTGAATTTAGAATAGGTTCAGAATTTCTTGAAATCAAAGAAACCTGATTTCTTAGCAAGGTAAAGATGTTATCAGAAATTCAAATAGATTCAAAATCCCTCCACAGGGCATATTAGGACTAAAGAATGAATTTTCAAAAAGGGGGATGAAAAGCTTAATTTAAAAAAATAAAGTTAAAAAAAAAAACAAATAAACAACGTTACAGATCGAGAACTGCAGGGATAAAATAAATATAGCCTAAAGTTGAGCTGAGTTTGATCTTACAATATTAAAATCAATAGTAAGCCTTAAACACTCTACATATAAAAAAAAAAAAGCTACATACATAAAATCAGAATAAAGAGTGGTCATTAGCAGTTCAGATGATATTGATGTAGTCCAAATGAAAACGAATCTTTCATCTCAGTTTTTCCTAACAAGGAAAAGACTATTAGAAATTAAGGTAAAGAAAATTCCATTGCCAATTTAAGTCAAAATCATTCTTCAAGATTCTAATGCACTGATATTTTGAGGAACCAAAAAACTCTTACTAGGAAATTCAATGGAAAAAGCTACCACTGTATTGAACAAATGAAATATGTAACTTGGTAGGAAGGATTTTTAGTATGTCAGCGTGTGTCATGTGATTCTCTATGTTCACAGCTAGAAGAAAGATGTCAATGAACAGTTTGTCTTTTTTTAAACAATCCTCACAGAAAAGTTGGAAGATTCCTGCAGATGTGACTAGGAATGAAAATTGTGTCAGTGCAGAAAACAGAGGAGATATTGTATTGAATGTGCTCACAAATTGGATAGAAGTCAGTGATACAGCATGCAAGGTACCTCTTACACATTACTATTAACACTTGTTTTGGTCTGTATCTCATTAGAGAGAAGTAACTGCAGCATAGAAGTGGTTGAGCGAGGTAGCTGTGCTGGATCTACTAGATGGGCACAGGATGCCTGAACTACTGCTGATTTATGGCCGTGTAGAAAGGAGGGACAGAAGATGTGCCTACCTGATGCATTGGAACAGGCATTTCCAGTAGTGACGGAAGGGAGAACTAGAAGTCTACTCAGTTCAATGTAACAGAGTCCAAGGGTATAAAATTTCTCTCTCTAAATAAAAATCAGAGGCAGGGATATATACTGGGAGGGACAACTGTTTGAAGGAAATGGTGATTCTAGTGGAGAACTGGGCTTTTAAACAGGTCACAAAAAAATTAATCTAAAAATTGGAAGGCTGAAGTACTGCAGAAGTGATTGTCTGAATGAATGAAGCTACCAACTGGAGCATAAGGAGTCCTGAAAACTATAAAAAGCAGTGCAGTCAGTCTAAGAAAAGATATACTGAGCTGTGATACCTCAAGACTAGACTGCAGAGGCCCTTTCTAATTCCTGATTACTGTAGTAACTAATTATAATTTTTCTATTCCTTTTTCTTACACAATTATTCCCTCCTCCATGATTTTTCAGAGTTTTAAATGTCAAAATGAATTGTGCAAGGGAGTTCCCCTTAGTCCCTTTCATTTTGACAGACCTAATTCTTTTAGCTTAGATATATTTTTCTTAGAAAATTACACTGATTATTCAAACTCTCAAAGCAAAAATCAACAGAAATTAGGAAAGGAAAAACTGAATTTGGTGTATAGCTTATATGTACTAACACACAAGTTACAGACTTTGCTCATTTGTCCTTTCCAATAACTTTCAGGATATATTACTTGAAGTTATTGCAGAAATATTTGAAGGCATTCAAGACATTGCTACAGTAAAAACACAGCCAAAATCTCAACAGAAAGAACAACAGAAACTACATAACAAGACTAAATTCTTTGCTCTAGCAATCAGTTTTGTTTCAAAACATCCTTGGTTCCTGCTGTGCCTCTTTAGCAGAAATGTTAGTGCCTGGGTCTCTGCCTGGCCTTTGCTGTAATTAGTGCCAAAGTTCTGTTCAAAGCACCTCTGAAAAATTTGTCATCCTTCCTTGCAGCTTCTGTCTTCAGGAAAGCTAAGCTTCTCTTCAAAGTATAAAACATCAAACGAGTCTTAGCATTTCCAGAAACAAACTTTAGTTTGATGCTTCCTTTGTCTTTCTGCCCACAACCTAAGCCCTCTTGTGGTAGATGAAAATTAATTCCATTCTCTGGGAACATCTGACATGGAATGGGAATATTGCATGGTTTTGATTTCTTATGCTGCAGAAGTACAATTCATAAAATTTCAAAGACCCTCCAAATAATTTTATTAAATTAAATGACATCACTCAGCAATTCCGAAATTCAAGTTCAGTGCATATAGGGGAGTAAAAGAAAACTAAAGAAATCCAATATAATCTCTCTCAAAATATTTTAGTTATTTAATTTCAAATCTCAGATACTGTATAAAGGTAAAGCTTTTCTGCCTCTAAGCTGTTCACATAAAAAACATTTGGGTTTGTTTTTACCCATCTTTATTAGACTTGTAGGAAAGTTCAGCAGAGATGAAGAATGCAATTAATTTCCTGATTTAACATACTGGGCATGTCTATGCACAAACATGAGGGCTTTTTTTATGTCCATATGCTGACATGTAACTACACTGCAAACTACCACAATAAACATTTGTTAGACAATCCCTAAGCCAATAATATTTCTTTTGACGTGCATAAGACCCTTCATCAAGCAGATGAGATCAGTGCCTACACTACAATTCGTTGAAGTATGCACACAATTTGCTTGAGCCTTTTTGACCAAGTAATACAGTCTGGCTGTACATTCAATATATTTTGCACTGAAATTTAGACTTCATTACTTGATGGTTGTTTAGTAGGTTTTGCTTTGTATGTCCCCTTTATTGTTCAGCCTATTTCCCTCCAAATTCTGATTTTCATTTATACACTTGATTTCTTCTATGTCCTTAATTTAGTTTTAACACTTACCAAAGACGGCTATTTATTGCCTGGCCCTTTTTGGATTATGTCAGGTTTTAAACACACTCCTGTAAAGTAGTAACTCAGGACTGCTAGGTTTTCTTCAAGACAAGTAGCCTATAACATTGGTGCTAGAAATCATAGCTGTGTTCTTAGGAAAACCTATAGGAAAATGACAGTATGCAAACTTTTACTCCCCAACCATTATAGTACCTATTTTCCTTTACTTTATTATGATCCTAAATGGGCAACAGTTTAAATTGCACAGATTTTCATGTACTTTTAAATAGTCTCTTTAGATGTCCTTTAGATATAGGTAGATCCATATATGTTTTAAGCAAAATAAGTCATATAGGAAGCCATATACAAAATCATTGTATGACATTTATGAGTTGATTTAGAGTAGGGTTAAGCTCACGTTTAGTTCATTGAAAAGACTCGTGCCAACTTCAGCTGAAACTGAATTTGGTCTTAAACTTCAGCCCATGAAGACAGTCAAAACATTCTTAAATTGTATACCACAGCATGTCAAGTGTTGTATGACACTGATAATAGATTTCTGTGCCTACTGCTGTAATGCTTTGTGGTGAATCACAATTAATTATTAGCAATGTTGTACCCATAACACAAAATCAGGCAAGTCTGTTTCTGTTCAGCAGAAATCACAGTTACGCTGTAGATGACAACACTGATCACTCTAATTCAATATATTTTGCCTGACAACAGTCAGTGTAAGTTGGCAAAAAATGCAAGAACAATGTGGCAACCTATTTTTAGAAGCTTCTTTTCAATTCCCCCCAGTCAGTGTCCTGAAGCATGAAAATGTTAATGGATTATTTTAATTTTCTCTAATGCAACTGCAGAAGATCTTACGGTGAATTCTGAAGTTGCCTATAGAATCCTTATATTTATAAAAAATATAAAAAATGTATATATTTATAAAAAGTATGTAGATTTTATAATTAATTAATTACACTTGCAGGTAAATAAACCATTTCCTTTATTAACTTTTAATTGTCTTTTAACTGGAGCATGGATGATTTTGGATGACAAGATGAAGTTATTTTAGTTGTAGTTACCTTTAAAATCAGATGCTGTTAATGCAATTTTGTTTATACTTCTTTCATTTCCATATGCTTTTATATTTAAATAGTAGGAAGTTTCCCTCTTCAGCTTCTCTTGAGTTTTTTACTTGACTTTTATTTTGTCATTCACACCTTGTGGTATGAACATAATGCTTTCAGTTTTGGATGAATGGCTCCAATGGCTGCAGTGATTTCAAGAGCTCCTGTCACCCTCCAAACTCTCACTGTGCCTGCTCTTGTTATTGCTCCTGCAACTTGCTAAGTTGTCAGCTGTGTCAAACCAAATGATTGCGTGTCCAGATTCAACCTAGACCAAAGCACTCTTTTTAAATGCTGGTGCCTCTTCCCCTCTCCCTCCTTTTTTTGTCTATGTATGCTTATGTTTCAAGCTGCCCTCAGTCCACAGGGAAATCCAGTGAATGCTGAAGAAAGGGGACAGTGAGCTGTGACAGCCTGCAGGAACTTCTTAAGCCATACTGTTTCCACAAACCCTTCATCTTTAAATTGAGGCTTCTATCTGTTAGAGAAGCTATTTACAAGATTGGATTTTTTTCCAGAGAGTCAGGAAGAAAGTTTTTCTGCCTATATGTAATGATCATACAGGTATGGTGATGTGTCTGCATTCACCCCTGTTCAGAGAAAGGCTCAGCAGCTCTTATTTCTAACCTCTGGCTTATACAGGTGCTGTTCTTCCTGGCTGCATTTATGTTAGCTGTAAATGCTGCTTTAACTTGTTTGAGTGGATGTAAACTGAGAGCTTTCCCTCCTATAACTCAACTGCTTCCTAGTTCACATCAAGTGCAGATCAGATTCTTGTTTCTTAAAGCCTTTAAAATATAGTGTACAATTTCTGCTTTAAATTAGTCAGGGGAAACTGGTTGTGTGTAGTCATTTTCTAGTTTTATATAGAACAGTCAAGAACCCAGATTGTAGTAAGTGATTCAGTAGATATTTGCCTGATAACAAGGTCTAATTTACATATATTTTTCTGCTCAAATGTTCATGAACTTTTTGTTTTACTTCACATTCTTAGAGCTGTTCTTAAGGCTTTGCCGATGGAGCAGGAAAGACTTGTTATCCGGAAAAACTTTCAGTCTCATGAATGTCGAACAACAGCTGAAACCTTCTGTTCTAAGGAGGACAAATAAAATTATTTTACCAGCATTTTAGTTCCTCTAGGCCTTTTATGCTTCTCATGTTACCCTCTCAGGAAGTAGGCTGGAGGTGACCAAGAAGTTGAACCCAGATGACCAAAAGAATATCCCATACCATACGACACCATGTTCAGCAATATGAGCTTGGGGAAAAAGGAAGAAGGAGAGACATTTAGAGTTCCAACATTTGTCTTCCCAAGTGACTGTTTCATGTGATAAAGTTCTGGTTTTCTTGAAAAGGGTGAACATCTGCCTGCTGATGTTAAGCAGTGAACAAATTCCTTATTTTGCTTTTCTCAGAACACAGCTTTTGCTTTATTTATTAAACTGTCTCTATCTCAGCTCACAGCTTTTCTCACTTTTACCCTTCTGGTTCTCTCTCCCATCCCATTGGGAGGCAGGAGCTGAGCAAGCAGCTCTGTGGTACTGAGCTGCCTAGGGGGGTTAACCCAAAACAGTTAGTGAAACCATGACAACAGCAGCATTGAGTAGAAACAGCATTGTGGATGGCTTTAAAAAAACCCCAATTATCTCAGTTTTATAAATATCACATAATTTTCTGAGTTGCAAGGGACCCACAAGGATCATCAAATCCAACTCTTAAGTGAATGGCCCATACACGCATCTAACCCACAACCTTGGTGTTATTAATACCAGGCTCTGACACATATAGTCACATATAGTCATACATTTTAAGTAGAAAACAATTTGTATAATACATCCAGTTCAAAATTATGTATTTGATATGATTAGATACCTGGAGAATGGTGTTACTAGGCTTGTTGACATGAAACAGTCACAGTTTGTATATTTGCAAATGTTGAAGTAAGAAAACTTTCCTTGGTAGCATCATGCTATCATAGGGCTGAGTGAGAAAATCAAAACCTGGAGTGTAGAGAAACCTCTGATTGTCTTAATGCTTATCTAGAAATGCAAAAACTATGGGCAAAACCAAATTTTAAAAAAATGCAGAAACAGACAGTTCTGATGTCTAGGAAGAATCACTTGTCACTGGAAAAGATCTGATGAAGCAGATAAAGCCTTCTTGGGACTGAAACTTTCTCATCTACAAGGAAGCTCTTATGTTATTTCAATGTAAAGGATTTATTGGGCAACAGTATGTAACAGAAAAAGATGCTTAGCAGACTGGCAACCTATCCTGTACACTTGAAAAGAAAGAGCTTTTCACACTCAAGGCTGCCTTTGAGTTATCAACAATCAACTCAATGAGAAACTATGTTCTGATCAACTCAATGAGGATCTATGCTCTGATCTCAAAGGTGGAGATACTTGTGTTCTTTTGTGTTTTGCCATTAACAACTGTAGTCTGTGCAAAGTCTTGTGGAAAGACATTTTAAAAGAGGTGGCAGTTGAACATATTTTCATCATAGCAATTATGTTAAAAGACTTATGAGAGATTGCCTGCTGTAGGGTGTTAATATACAGCATTCAGCACTTGCTACTTGTTATTACTTCCATGCATTGGCACTCATAATGAGCATTAGTTACTCACAAGCTTATACAGATTTAGTTTCCCTGTCCCAGGTGTATAAGTCTGCAGGTGAAAGTAGACAGCCTTTTCTATTGTCATAGTTTCAGAATCTGCTATGGAATTCCTTTTCCTACCAATGCTGTCTCCAAAGCAGAAGAGCAAGGGAGCACAGACACTCAAGTTGAAAGGCTAATTTCTGGATGCAGTGGTCAATTCCATTTTGGTTTTTCTATCTAATGCAACAGATTATCAAACTACACTTCATATAGACATGAGCTACCCTGTGGCCTTAGTACTCTGGGTGTCCATTTCTGAGATTGGTTCCTTAATTCATGTTATGCCATTTATCTGCCTTCAGTACATGTTCAGAGTATGTGGGCTAGGAAGAACTAATAATGATTTAGCTACAGGAATCACAAACTTACAATCTAAACTAGTTGAAACTAACTTCATATGAATCTTAAAAGGACTGCCTTGTCATATTTGGACATGTAAGCTAAACAAATCTTTTTCTTTTCCCTTTAGTAGGGGTTGTTTTAAAAAATTAGTAAAGTATTTGTATGATCAGTAAGCCATTAAAAACACTAGTTTCCCTGTCACTGATCATTGTGAGAAAGATTTTTTTTTTTATTTTATCATGATCCAATTACAATATCTTCCATAGTAACCATAAAAGAAAGGAGTTATGCAAATTCTTATTTAATTACATACACACTGTTACATTTTTATTAAGCCAGAATTGCATCAAAATAGTAACTATTTTTTCTATTGAATCAACACAAAGGGA
The DNA here is from genome assembly GCA_035221455.1 of Xenops minutus. Classification (NCBI taxonomy): domain Eukaryota; kingdom Metazoa; phylum Chordata; class Aves; order Passeriformes; family Furnariidae; genus Xenops; species Xenops minutus. The sequence goes on along the minus strand of JAWWEE010000122.1, from coordinate 44,652,128 downwards.
AAATTCAGGTACTAAAGGTTGGGCAGTGAGAAGACTGCATTAAAGTGCTCTAAAGCAAAAGCTGCATCTTTTAGATGTCTTTCAAGATAGTTCATGGAATTGAGATTTTTTTTTTTTTTTGTCTTATTCAGTTGTATTACACGTGCCTTTTGTAATGTGCATTCAAAGAGGTCAGTCCATTTGCTTTAGAGGAGATAATAAGGCACAAGTGATTCCCATTTTAACTTCTACAACAGGCCACTGGCTGAACCATCACAGTATGTGTACTTTGTTTCACAGGCTAAGATGTTGCACAGTCCAGAGTCAGCAGTCTCTTTATTAATGTAGAAATATGGGTTATACAACTTTACAGTGAAGGCTTGACCATTCAGAATCAGTCTTGCTAGAGCCCCAGCATTGCTTACCGGTGATTGCAGGGATCACTGTGATCAATTTTTAAGAGCTACAACTGCTTTTGCCACTAGCAAGTACCTTCAAAGATGCTGTTAAGCCAGGAAGGATGGTTTTCTTGCAAAACAGTTGTATATTATCTCACAAGGGGCCACACTGTGCCCAGAAATTATGCAGATGTATGCAGAAAGAAAGGGGAATCAACTTTTTCTCTTCATCCAGAGCCTGTGAAAGTTGCATAAGGACATTGTCTAATTCTAGCATTTAGACTTGGTGGAGCACAGGCATTTCTCCTTTGATACATTTTTAGGATTGTGAGACTTCCCCAAAAGGGAAGTGGGAAAGAAAAATGCTTCTTGTAAGCCACCTATGTCAACTTGAAATATGTAGAAGAGAGAACACAGGTGACACACCTTGGAGATCAATTATCCAAGCAGCATTGAAGTACCTTGGTTTTATGGTTAAATACAATTAAAAAGGTACCTTGTATGCAAATTATCAAAACACACTTGATTTACTCATTTGCCCTTGAGGCATTGCTGAGAAAAACCCTAAGTTAATAGTAATTACCTCTAGAAACAAACTAAGCAATGTCTCAACATATTCCCAAGGGTGAATTCCCTGCATCACTTTCTGAACTCTGGTCTTCAAGCTTAGTCATTAATATGCAACTTAGATATTGATTATGAAACCTTTAGTTCTGGTCATGGAGTGTCTCATCAAAATCTACTTATGAAGTCGTGCACTTCCTTCTGAAATTGAGATGTTCTGAGTCTCACTATGTGGACACATGAATAGCCTTTTATTGTATATACTTTTAAAAAATTTCTCTCAAAACTGTCAGCTTGTACTTTAAACTTGGACACAACAAATGCATCAGTGAAATGTTTCATAAGTTATTAAAATAAATTCAATTCCTATCAAGACATTATGTAAAATAAAACCCTAAGGAGGAATACTAAATTCTTGCATCCATGTTTTGTTTTGGAGATACTGATGTTGCAATTTTTTAAACTTTATTTTTCTTACAGGACTTGTTCTTAACTAGATACTATCAGTTCTATTCTTCAGTCAGGGTTACAGTGATGCAGTGATAATCAGCTGTCAAAAATATTCCTGTTAATTCTACACAGTTTAAAATCTATTATAACAACTAGAAAGCTATTTTTATGTGCCTGGAAGCTTCAACTTTAAATCAGACAAATTTATTAATAAGACATATTTTTCTAAGTATTAGGGCATACTGCCATCTGAGGTTTTAGATTTGACTGCAGAGAAAAATATCACCATATAAATTTTGAATTTTGCTGATTTGTTGCATTATTTTCGTTGCAAAATATAATGCATTCTAGTCATAGAATTAACCTTCAGTCTTTAAAAAGATATGTAAATTAGCTTAAGATTGTTTTGCATTAATTACAATTTAAATCAAACTCACCTCAATTTTCTTATGGTTGGCAAATATTTCCAGATATTATTTTCTAGCACTCCTTGTGCTAGTGTTGTGGGATAGTATAAGGCAAGATACCCTGTTAAGGTTTCATTGTCTACTAAAAGAAATAAAAAGGGTTATGCTAAGGATGTTGATTTTCTTGTGGTTTATATGGCTAAATCACACAAGTAATTGAATTAATTCTTGCATTTTAATACATAAATGAAAAACAGAGAAAAAAGAACAGCACAGATTTAATTTATTTAATGAAGGAGAAGGGCTGAAATTCATTTACAGCCTTTAAATCAAAGTTTTGGATAGTTTTGACTGTTTACTATTAATTTGTTTGGTATGTGGTGAAGTGTACATAACATGTTGGGTTGCATGGGAGACAGGCATTGCAATGCCAGCCTCCTGATGCAGAAGACCTGTCTGCACCATACTACAGTCTCTCATGATCTGTTAAATATTTCTGGGCTCTCAAATATCTGCCTGAAGTTCCTTTTCAAAGGACTTGGCCCTTTACATACACTAGATTCTTCTGTTGAGAAAAGTATTTGGTGCTCTAGCAGATGGGATGTGCCTAAGGAGTAGGAGCAACTGTATCACTAGACAAGGGAATATGTGTGGTGAAAGCTCATCTACTGGTTATCTGCTTGTTAACTTGGTAAAGGATACAAGTGACTTTTTCTTGTTGGAACAGAAGCAGAACTATATTTTATTGCAGTGCAGTATGGCTGCTCGGATTTTGTGCTCACCACATAAAGACTGTAACGTAGTTTATACACCATTGTTTGAGTTGATTATACAACATGACTTAAGTAGCTTTGTTTGTACTACTCAGACTTCTGATTGTAGAGTTCAACACCCAAAGAAGTAGATGCATCTGATTAGCATCCACTAATGAAACTAATTATTAGTGTCTACCCTGAAACACACTAGTGAATGCAGATGACATTTTGCTTTGTAGATCTGATACTTAAAATTAATAAAGTTTTGGGGAAGGTATTTTTCACTTGTGTGAAGTGCCGGAAGGGAGCATTATGTCATCTACTGTGACCTTATGTATGATATCTGCCATTGAATTTTAGCCAGTTGACGCCAACTGTTTATTTTATAAAAGGACATTTGGTCTTGGACCAAAAATCAACAGTTAGATTCTGTCTCTTTCCATCAGTTTGAGTCAGTGTGCAAAGATCCTTCTTTTGAAAAATTAATGTCCTCTTTCTACCTTGACTGTGTCTGGATTCTAGTTATTATGGTTTATTAAAGCCTTTCTTTGCTGAGGTAAAAAGGTCTTTAATGCCAGGTATCTGCTCCTCAGGGAAATACTTATGCATTTTGTCAAGCCACCTTTCAATCTTCTTTTTGGCATGCTAAACAGATTAAATTTTTAAGTCTCTTCCTCTAAGGCATTTTCTCAGCACTCAGTTATTTTTTATTCCTATCTCAAATTTATTAAACATGGACAGCAGGAGAATATGTAGTATTCCAAAAATGCAGTCAGCCACATCACCTTGAGAGATTAAGTCCCCACTTCTTTGTTTACAGACAAGGAACAGGTTACACTGACGTTACTGTGAACTGGTTTTCTCTTGTAAATCCTTTTCAGGATACTCCTGTCCATGACCAAGGACTGAAATTCTTCTTTATAGATGTAAAACCCATTATTTTCTTGAATATCGCCAGCCTCTTATGTGATCTAAATGATTCAACAAGATTGTTTTTTTGTTATCTGTTATTATCACCAGTCTCCAAGTTTTGTCAGAAGTGTGTTTAAGGACTTTTTTTGTTCCGGATCAGCAGCAAAAATGTTTCATAGTAGCATTCAGCTGCTCTCAGCAGAGCACTGCCAGAAGCATCCTGATTTGATGACTCTATAAACAGATATTCTGATATATGGCAAGTAGCTGTTCTAGGTCTACTTTATTGAAGCCACTTATTATTAAATTGTTAAACATGTAGTTGTATGTAAAAAAAAAAAAAAAGTCAAAAGACCAAATTTATCAGATTTACAGTTACCTTTATTTACCAAAAATATCATTTCATCACTAGCTAAATATAACCCACGTGGATATTTAATAGGCAAAATAAATTTAAAAAATCACAAAAATTTTGGTGAATTTTGAAATTGCTGTCATTGCCACTTGCCTTAATCTCACTAGAACACTCATAATTTTATGATTGTCATCCCAGATTTTTTAATGTGGGTTTTTTGGATGAAAATTGCATATTTTTCTTTTCTTATACTCTCCTATCTACAATTTCTGAACATAGTAAAAAAACACAATATTGCTTTTTTTTCTCGTATTATGCTGTTTGTTGAAATATTTAGCAAAGAGAATTTCAAGAGTCAGAAGAAAATAAAAGGAAAAAACTTACAAACAAAACCAATATGCAAATATGGCATGTGTGTATCTGTATCAGCATAGGTTTTAGTAAAGAATATGTTCAAGAAGTAGCTATACAGAATTAGAAAGTAGCTGTCTGTACTTCCATATTTTTTGCATTTTTGATGTGAAATATTCAAATAAAAATCTATCAAGAAGTCACCGGATTTGCAAATCTAAACAAGTACACAAGTAGGGAAATACCAACAGAAAAGCCTCATGCATACTAATGTTTTCAGAATAGGGTGACACTGACCTTTAGATTGCATAGCAAGAAACTGTATAAAGAGTCTGTAGTAAAGGCATCTTGTAGTGTCAGCATCTCAGCCTGGCTCAAATTCTGTTCAATTATCACATAAAGAATGAAGCATCAAAACCACACTGTATGATGCAAGGGTAAATTAAGAGATGTGTTCATATAGATGGTAATAGGTACACAGCTCAAATATGTTGCCTTGCCCATGTGTTATTTTTGAAAATAAGGGACAAATTGTCAGTGGTACCACAAGGTAAGTTCCTGAGTGCTCTGTGTAGCTGGTACTTGCTCTGGCGAGCTCAGGCTGTGCCACTTTCAGGTGGGCAATCCTAGAAGTATTTGCACCACATGAAGAAGCAGTGGAAGTCATTGTTACTCCCATAGTATTGGAAGTCCCCTAAAATCACCTGGACAAATAAGATTGCTAAGAAATAGCTGATCTCATAATGCATTACTTCTCTAGGAAGCATTACTACAATGAGATAGATGGAGATACTGTGAGAGACTAAAATGTTAATGGTTAATCACCTAAAACACTTATGGAAGCGCCAAGGTGCTACGCTGAAGCGAGGCCTTGAGGCCAGTAAGAGGCAACTCTTTTATCATGGTAATTGTTGTCTCTTACCCAACTCTGCTCAGTTATAAAACTCCCCCCCCCCCCAGCCTCCATTCAGGGAAAGTCTGAAAGTCTGATGTGGCATAATTGGCTTAACTGCTTAGATGTGAGAGGCAGCTGTCGTGTCATAGAAGGGGTCATAAACTACCAAAGAACCCCAAAGAGCCTTCAGACTCATTTTCTGAGGTCTTCCTCCAGAGGACTGAAATATCCCTCTGCTATGGAGAGGTACCAGGCATTCCCACCTGGCCTGAATGTATATTAACTTGTTGGACTTTGTGTTTCATCACTTTTTCCCCCACTCCTGATGGACCAAGACAGAGTAAGACTTCAATCAGCACTTCAACCAATGGTGCAAAAATCAAGTCTTGTCATAGATCCATGGGTGGTGATTATGAATCTTTCTACACTTTTCTTTCTCTTCCTTCCTTTCTTTTACCCTTATGCATTTTGTTAAGTGGTATTTTTAGGCTTTCATATTGCCATGTTACTGCAGATAATAATAATAACCAAAATGGCTGCATACCTGCTTTCTATTGCAATCAAATTGTTCTAAAATAAACCCCACATATATGTATATTTACCAGCATTGGCAATTCAGTGCTTTTTACTCTAACCCACCCCAATGGACCTATTAACAAGAACCTGAGTTTCTCTCACCTTCAGAGGTAGGTTGTAACAGATATTCTACCATAAATCCTGCAACAAGAGTGGATGAACTTTTCATGGCGGTTCTGCCAAAGACTTTGATTTGGCAGAAGAAACTAGTCCTGTATAGCATCTGTGAGTCACTGACATGACACAGTGATGGAGATAAAGCAGTGGAAATTGTCTTGGTCTTACCAAGGAGCAGCACAGGACCCAAGGTACAATAAAAATGGAATGCAGACCGCCCTAGGCATTATATCAAACTGTGCCAGCTATAGCTTTGCATGTAAGTAATGCACAGGTGTGAATTACTAAGTGTTGTGTGGTTGCTGATAGTTTACACCTAGGTGGCATAGTGGCATTTTCACTTCAAAATGTCACAGAAAGCCAGAACAGCAATTCTTCCTCATCGGAAGTATTATTAGCAACATAAATAAAAAGTGCAAAACATATTTGTGGAGGCCATAAAAGTTTGCCATTTTCTTGATGCCTTATAATTTCCTAAACCAGATAAGTGGACTTTGCTTTCTGAAAACAAGAAATTAACAACCAGGTAGCAAATCTAGACATAGCTGTCAGGAGATGAAAACTAAACAAAAGTAAGTGGAAATAAAACCTTCCAGAGCAGTTTTACACTTACTGTGAGTCTGAACTCAGGGTTCAATGCATCAATGAGAAAACAGTGCTATATTTATTGCAACTAACTTTGCCAGTATCATGTAGAGATTACAGTCTAACACAAACTACATACATGGTCACATATAGTAAAACAAACAAACCCAACAAAAACACCAAACTATAAACCAACAAAAAAATCACTCAACTTTAATCACCTGTAAGAATAAAAATTACTAAAAACAGTTAAAGTAATTCCTAAGTGCATTATGTGTAGCTAGTCAACTGACACCATATGGGCAGAAGGGGTTTGTATCCAGCATTATTAATATCTAAAAATGCTGACTTTCTGCAGACACAAGTAGATATTGTCTGAGTTGCTACTAGTGAGAAGCACTAACACACATTCTTATGTTCTTGCTTATCATTTTTGTTCATCATCAGAATTTTTACTTCAAACTAACTTGAAAGTAATTTAAGACAAAGAGAATACTACTCTCTATCTAAAAATAATAAAATATAAAAAATTACCACATTCGAATCTGATAAAGACCTTAAGGTCAGTATCAACACTCTTAAAGGCAGTTTCTGAATTTGGCCATCCAACCATGTGTATTGCAGTAAGTCACTGAGACTTAGTGAGCAATATGTCAAAGGAAGTTGTCAAAAGTAGTAAGATCATAGGTGCCCTTGCTTTTCCCAAGAATCAGTCTAAACCACACAGCTGACCCTGGAAGTGCAGGTAGAAACACAAGCAAGGGCTTATTGTGTTTTTAACAATGAAAGAAGAAATGTGAGTCTAGTACAAATGCTGTATAAGTGGAAGAATTTTCCAGAACATACAATGGGTGGCATTATTGACTCTTTTAGGAGTGCTGTGGTGGGAGAGGAAGATAAATACTCAACATGCAAAGTAGCCACAGCTTTATTTAAGACAAGACTATTGAGCAGCATATAGGCAACTTCAAGCTCTTAAAATAGACCCTGAAGTCTTCACTAACCATATGTTAAAGGAATTAAAATGCCTAATCTTTAGCTTTCTCTTGAATAACTGCTATTTTCTGTTATTGGCTGGTACCATATTCTGTGACTATTGTGGTAAAAGGTTAAAACTCCAGTAGTTATATCATAGTTAAATAGAAACAGGTATTGGAGGCTTAACTGCCATCAGCCTGAAATTGTTTTCCCAGAATCTTAGGGGACTGTCAGTAAAACCGAGAAGATTAAGATGCTTACATCCCACAGAACTGCTGTAAGGACAGTTGCAATAACCTCACATGTTCCACAGGAAAATCCATGCCTTTTTTTTTTAAAATGTAAAGATTAAATTTTTACATTTTAAAGGTAGTGCTGCAGTTCAAAACTTGCAAATATTATTCTGTGTTTTAGTAGTAATAAGCTCAGAATTCTGAGTAAAATATGCAAGTACACTTGTCTTGAAGGTTACTTTTCTGTACAGTGGAAGGAAAACAGGTTGGCAAATAGAACCATCTCCTGAACCTGCATCATTCAGGTGTGACACCATCACAAATACACTCTTCAGTTTAATGCAGGCGTACTAATGATAGGGCTTCAAGAATGAATGGTTCGAGATTGACTTACCCAAAAGTGAAATAATGTGCAATATGCCTGTCACAGATATTATGTCAGCATAATTAAATTGGAAAATGTAATTAGTCTAGCATCTCAAGTAAATTTGTGTGGATAATTTTAATTTACACCTGTCCAATTTCAATGTAATAACATCCTACTAAATACAGATAGTAAACGATTTGCCCTTCATGTTGGTTTAAAGGTCTTTACAAGGTGATGTCAGTGGAGAATTAGTTGCACAGATTTACTTCAGTATCCTTTCATGATGCTGTTAATTCATCCAAGACAGATATGATTCATCAAAATATTTGTGAAAAGCAAATGTTTCAGAGTGAATTTAGTCCAGATCATCAGACATGTGTACGTGAACTTTAATAAGTATGATACAGCATGGTGCTCTACTTGCATTGTCTGCAATCTAAAGAGGAGACTGGATTGAAGACCTTGAAATATAAATATTTAAAATGCTTAAAATTTTAGTACCTTTCATTACACACATCAGGCAAGTATGTTAACACCTTATACAGTTAAGGACAAAATAGTTGGTTTAGATGGACAGAAATGAATATATATGATGTTTCATATGTATTCACTATAGTAGAGGCAAACTGTAACAAATTGTGACATTCATACTTCTTTATCATGCTTTATCTATACTCCCAACTATGCAAAGAGACGGTTTCCTAATTCATTTGCCAGTGTATGGAGGCTATTTATTCCACTCTTTTGCTTTCCAAGGGACTGCAGTTTTGTTGTCAGTTGGGAAAGGACATAAGTACACTGCAGTTGTATTTCAGATCCCTTATGTGCTGTAACTTTCCAGTTACTTCTCTAACAGAAACTAATATGTAATTACTGACAATTAAATGTTTAAAAACCAGGTCAAACCAATATCTTAAAAGAAAACCAGAGCAGGTAAGAGCATGAGAGTTAGGTTGCGTATGTCTAGTATTCACAAGATCAATTTGAAGCTTCTCAGGAAGGTGCCTGTTACTTGGTCTACAAGGTAGAGGTAAAGAAAAGCAAATCTTCTCATTGAAGCAGAATGTGGAGTTGGAGCATTCAGCTTGAAAGAAAAACCTTGATAATGATTTAGGACCAGACCCCATCTGGACTGCATTCAGCTTTCTCAGTGTTTTCAAACTAGCCATGCAGATAGTATAGTCCAGCATATTGAGCCTGGGGTTTTTTTAAGTGAGATATAACTATAGTATAAACATATAAAAATAGAACTGAAAATTGTGAAATAACAACAAATCTAGTTCTGCTATTCTGCAGACAAAATAAAGTTTGGGTGCCAGTTTTCACATTTCAAAACAAATTTTTGTTGCACTCATAATTTCTAGTATTCCCTGGGATGTCACTGTTTAACATTTTCTTTATATGATCTGTTATTTTTACAAACCTTCTAGCTTCTTATACTTAGTACCTGTCAACTGTACACCCTTCTTTTGACTGGTAGGTCATTCAGGTTTGTACCCATATATATATGTGTTGGGAACATAAGTAGTATCAGACAAGTAGCCAAGGTCTCTGTTCAACTGTCCTTATGATTTCTAAAGGTAAACTCAATCTAATTGTTTACAACTTGACTCCAACTAACTCTGGACTCATGCTTAAAGCTCAGCTTCTGAATAGTGTAGGTGAGGTTTTGAAATTAATTTGAAGCACCTTCAACTTACAACTGGTTGGATGTATGGCAGGTCTGGTGTGAAGTACATGTTCAGGCCTGTGCTTAGAAATAAAGTGCAATACATTCACTGCAGGAATAGTTTAATAGTTTTAGGTTGTATGTTTTCCTTCATAGTTATTCTTGTTCTCATCTTATTTTTTATGGTGTATTTTTTGTTCATAATGATAAACTAGTAAGCTTTTCTGAAAGTTAATCCCCTGTTAGCTTTGTAGCTTCTATGCTAATCTCTTGTTAGCTTTGCGGCTTGTATTCCTGGAGCTGATTTGCATTTCCTAATCCAGAGCTGAATCTCTTTGCTCTGAGTACTTACGTTTGTATGGATATGTATTAAATAATTAGCTGAAGGATCCTCCCCATAGAACGTAACACAGATTGACAACATTTTATATAAACTGATGTTTAAATGGTTTTCAAGCCAAGTATGTCTTTTTCCTGATTTATCTTTTCATCTGGGAACAGACAAACCATATGTTTATGATTTTTAAAATTAACTCTCGGCTCTATTTCTAGCATAATATTTTTGAGAAGCTTGCTTCAGTGCTTCTGAAAGGATTGCAACAAAATGATGGGCCTTCCTCCATATGACTTTGGCAATTCTAGACACAAATCAGTAAGGTAGGTAGGGTTGGAATTGCTGGAGAGCCTTCCTTTCCCAGGGATCCTCTGAATGATAGATCTGTCTTCATTGTACTGTAGACATTCATACACCCAGAAAACTAGACGTGACCACTGTACTTGCTGCCTTTTGTAGCTAAATCAGGAGTGCCCAAGGTGTCCAGGATTTTCATCTCCTATGCTTAACTTGCCAGTGACTGTGACTATAGGAGTTCTGTTGTATTAGGAACACTACTGAGGCTGTATTAATCTTAAAAGTCAGATAAAATTATTTTTACAAACGTCTATCTTGTTTCTGAGAATTCTGGCAACATAACTCTCAGTCATCTACTCCACAAGATAAATCACAAACATTTTTATCATGATGTATTTTGCAAGGGTCCACAGTACATGAGAACAGCTGTACTTGGAGTATGTAGCCTGATGTCTGATTTTGAAGAGTGAGCAATAGTAGATGACCAGGAAGGAGTATAAATGGACTACAAATGGTATTTCTACCTTCTTTGAGACTGATATAATCTAATTTGAGTTAATTATTAGGAGAAATGGCCATTGTCTGCTTGCCTTTTGCATCACTCTCCTGCAGATTAAGAAGCCAAGTTCCCTGTACAGAAGGTGTTTCATATATTTCATCATTCTTGGTGCTGTTCTATTGAAACCTTTTAAGCTTCTTTCTGTCCTTTTGGAATACCTTTTCAGCATTGCATTTTTCATTTCTGGTTTACTACAGTCTCCAAAATGAACACAGAACCAAACCGTTGTCAAGCTTCTGTAACATGAAAAATCTCCCTTATACCATAGTTCTTACTGTTACCTATATTGTGGATTTACCAATTTTTAATGCAGCATTGTTGCTTAGTCATATTTCATTTTGAACAAGAATTAAAGAACAATCACTCCATATTCTTATTTGTAAATGTATGTTATGAATTATTATAAGCTACATATTATAAAAAAATAAATTTAAATAAGTACAATGAGACAAGATATTACTTCCAACAACTGGCTTCCTTAAAAGGACATATGTACAGACACATCTGACTGTAAATAAATGTAATAAAACTAAGTGAACACCACTCAGCTGGAACTTACATTCAAAGGTATCTTTATGGAATAAGTAAGAGTCCCTATCAGGTAGAACACCATGGTAAAAAACACAGGGTTGAAATGGTCACCAAGATTAGAAATTACTACAACATTTTAAATTATTTTATATGTAATAGAAATCTTACCAAGTATATGACAACCCAATTATCAATATCTTTGTGAAGGCAAACTCAGGTCTGTGCTCTGCCTATTGACAGAGCCTATCTGTAACTCACATTTGACAGGCTGGAATTTTTTTGTGAGTTAGCATGTCATCACAGTCTGTTAACTGAAGAAAGGAAGCCAGACATCAAACCAGTGATGTATGTCCTGTTCTACTTTCCAAATATATTTCTCTCAAAATATAATATTTGATTTCACTAGTTTGGCTACTAACTATAATAAACTTGCTTAGCTTCTACATCAGAGCATTCAAGGTATTGTCAGTGATTTCAGGAGAGCTGGAAATTTCGCTCCCTAGAAAGTGGCAGGTCTAATTGGTGAAACTGGATTATCCTCGTGTTCAGCACAAGATCAAAATTCCCTACTGGTTTCTCAAGGCTGCAAAGGCCAACTGGAAGCTGGTATGACAGAGAACTATTTAAGGTAAAGTACCTTTCAAGGAAAACTGCCTTTCAAGAAAAACTGTTATTTGAAGTCTGCTTGCACTGCAGCGGAACAGTGAGGGTGTTGGTGGAACATTTGGCAGACTACTTGAAGAAAATAAAAACTTAGGTCATGACCTAACATGAAGTTTATTATGTTCAAGTGCTAGGTGTACTTCTACACAGAAAAGCTAGTCAGCATTCCTTTTGATGCCCATTACATAATGCAATTATACCAGAATGGGTAATGTTGCCAGATTGTCATGAGGTTTTTTGTTTCAATTATGTTTTCTTCTTTTGCCTCTTGCAGAATGTTTCTGTTTGCCTGCTTATTTAGATAATTAATACTTTTCATTATACTATATTAATATTATAGGAAATAAATAATACTTCTATAAATATATTTTCATTATACTACAATAGTATGTTTTCATATAGTCTACATTAATATGTACTTTTTTACTGTCTCATTAATACATACTTTTATGGCTAATGAACATTCCTGAATGTTCATTTTTATCTGTGGTTGTATCCACAACCATGTCTCAGATATAAACTGGCAGCTGCAATTAGACTAGGGCAATAGCAATGGTGTAGTCAGAGGTCACGTCTTATAACACAAATAATGACTCTTCATAGATTAAACTGTGAGTGGTATTAGCAGAAACACTATTGTTCTCTAAAGAGTGTCTGAAAAAACCTTTCTTCCATTAAATTTATACAGAGGGAAGTAATGCCTCCTTCCATGAAACTACAACAAAGACACAGCCATTCACATATTCCCTATCACAACTCTGGAATGCAATTTATCAATTTAGTATTTTATGCCCCTCTCTTACTTTGTTGCAATTGACTGCAGAGTGGACACATATCCAAAGTTTTTCTTCAAAGTCCTCTGACATGACATACTGTTTTGGAGTCTCCTCCAGGCCAGTGCTGTACCGAGACCCTGTAGAACACAGAGCTCAAAGCTGTAAAGGTGAATTATCTAAGATGTTTTTAAGACTTAGATTTTTTTCTCATTATTGTACTCTGATTTGATTGGTAATACATTAAACTCATTTCCCTAATTTGAGTCCATTTTCCCCATAATGGGAACTGGTGAATGATTTCTTCCTGTGCTGATCTCAACCCATAAGCCTTTTATTTATAGTTGGAGAGGGGAGTGACAGAGTAGCTTTGGTGAGCACCTGGCATCCAGCCAAGGTCAAACCACCACAAATTTTGAAATGTTTCACATTTGCAGTATGGATATTTTCTTACACTACAATGCTGACTCAGCTCTCACAAGTGTCTTTACAAAGAAAATTGATCAAAAAGATCAACAAATATTAACACACATCATGATATATGAGGCAGTAAGTGTACAGTAACATTGAGAGATTAGTTTATTGGACTAGTTATAAATTAAAATTTTTATATTTTCCTGTGTACTAGAAAATATACTACTGAGGGAGAATATAATTTGTGGTGATTAGATTAATTAGACTGTTGGGATTAATTTTTTAAGAGATTCTATGATTTTCATGGTTATATAACTCTAAATTGTGACTAAGCCATCATATTAATGCAAAGCTAAAGAGCACTTACATTTCATATTTTTGAATACCCCCTAATTGGGAAAGATGATTCAATCTAAGATTTCCATTAAAGCATTTAATAAAGAGTTTAATTTTTTTTTTGTATTTCCATAATAATGGTAATACACAATTGTAACACAAATATGACATGACAATTACCTTAAATTGAGTCAAGAAATGAAGAATTAGTTGTTTGTTTAAAACTTAAGTCTAAGCCCTTGTTTATAAAGCAAGAGGTTATTGCAACACTATTCTGCAGTGCTCTATTTTTTCTGATTAATTTGTTTCACAGTATATGGTGAGACACACATCTTCCGACATGAGATTAATAGTCCATCTTTTAATTAAATTGTTAAAGAATGATGGAGAATACCTGCTTGTAAGAATACTGATTGTATTTTATTAATTCCAGTCCACTTCTAAAAGTTGGTTTGAAGTCTATGAACATTTAAAGAATAATGTCTTTTTGAGGTTTTAATCCCAATACACCTTTTCTGAAGTTAGATTTTTCTTTTATACTCATCTCAGACGTTAAATATCTATAAAAATCATAAATTAATTCCTATATAGGCAGAAACAAAGAATATAGTTATTTTGGTACCAGGAATATGTTCTCAGACATATTTGTTTCATTCAAGTACTTTTATCGATTGATATCAATTAAACGATCATCACAATGTAAATGATAGATGTGGAACACATAAGTTTTGTCTGTACTAATTTTATCATGAACAGAGATCTCAAGAACTTAAGAATATTGATTGCACAGGGCTAAGGATCACACACAGATCACGTCATGTTTTTCTATCTTACTCCTCTCTACAAGTACCTGAAAATGGTTGTCAGTCTTCTCCAAAGTAAAAAGCAGCAGGACAACAGGAAATGGCCTCAAGTTGCACCAGTTGAGCTTTAGATATTACAAACTATTTCTTCATGGAAAGGGTTGTCAAGCACTGGAATAGGCTGCCCAAGGAAGTTCTTGAGTCACCACCTGGAATTATTTAAAATATGTGTAAGTGGACATGGTTTAGTGGTTTAGTGGTGGGTTTAGCAGTACTAGGTTCATGGTTGGACTCTATGATCTTTGAGGTATTTCCCTACCTAAATGGTTCTATGATTCTGTGATTATTTTATTAAGTTTTGGGAAATGAAGGAATAGAAGCTGTTCCTTCCTGCAGTTCTGTTTGTGCTAGATCATCTGTATAAAATTTGTTTTAACATTGATTCTGTCTTCCAGGTTCCATCTATACTACAGTACAAGAAATGTCTAAGCAATGCTTAAGTGAGCAAATATATCTAAGATGTTTTGTAGACTGAGGCATATTTCAGGAAATTAGGACTACCAACTGAGTGAAACAAAACAAATCAAAGGTTCCTTGCTTAATCAACATTTTTTACTTTTTTTCTGATTACACTTGTGTCATGAGCAATCTGTTTTGACATAGTATTTCAGACAGTTTTAATAAAAAAAATCAAGCAAATAATTTTGCTTTCCTTAAGCTGAAAGACATAATTTCAGGTTCACTATTGGCTTTTTTTTAAGCTGCAGATTTTGTCAGAGCTTGAAGTGTAAAAGCTTGGAAAGGAAAACCTAAAATATATATTAATAAAACAAAACAAATCTCAAGGCAACCCATTGTAATATAATATCACACAGATTACAAATGCAAAGAGTACTCCTTAAAACATTCTTTCAAATATCTGAAAGAGGCCACTGAGTTTCAGCTGTCCACTCTGGAAACAAGCCGTAACTTTGGTGCATATACACTATGGTGTATATGCAAGAATGGCATTCAGTCTTGATTTCAAGGGATTACTGAATATCTAAAAAAACCTTTCAAACTGCACACTGCTAATGTTGTTGGCATTTTGCACTTTGAATGAATCTAACTTCCATTTCTAATCACTGATTCTTCTTAATGCCTCTTTGCTATATGTCAAAGAGCTATTGTCTTTTCTCTACACATATACCTGTTGACACTAATAATGCTATGCTGTACTCTTCTTTGTAATTAAGTAGTCTGAACTTCCTCAGTCTTTACTGTAAAATGAGCTAGAGCTCACATTAATCTCATTAATAATTAACCTTTCTACCTTATTCTGGTTTTAACTTAATTTCATTAAGTGAAGGTACTATGTGTAGACAAAATGTTACAGTTTTGGTCTCACTAGTTGATGTAGAGAAACAGTAATACTCTTCTAATTCAATTTTATATCTCTTTGCTTATGCATAGAAGAATTGTGTTAGAGAACCATTGCAGGGCCATTGTGTGGCAATGAGAGGTCATATTAGACAAGTTAGTAACATAACCCCTTAGGTCACATGCAATTGCCATTTTTCTATCCTGTAACTATTCTCTAAAATTATTCTTTTTTGCTTTTTGGCTTTCATTTACTGTTATCAGAACATAGTACCCAAGTTAAATAAATTAATATAAATGGTATTATTTGAAGAAAAGGGTACAGAATGGAGCTGCAAAAGGACAAGGATTTTCACCCATGTTGTGACACTGATCCTATTAGTGGCAGCAGATTTAATAAAGTTCACAAAACTAAGAAGCCATTAAGTATCACATCTAGCAAACTTTAATCATTCAAGCATTTGTACTCTGCTTTGGGAACGGTCTTACCATAATAGCATCAGGTCACAGCACCACAGGTAACAGCTGAATCATTATGTAAGATATGTTGTAATGTTTATAAAAAGCTGTTTGAGGTGAATGGTTTAGAAATTAGAGAGCATATTAAAGATGGAAAGGGAAAGGGTGAGATGAGAGATTGTGTTTACCTGCTAATTGTGAGAGAGGTGATGTATGACTGGCAATAGTGGTCTTTGAAGCTCTCAATATACACAATATATGAAGGCATTTCTTAGGTTGGCAGTTCTTATAGGTACTATTATTTTTATTCTTTCAGATATCATCCGCACCCACATTAGAGAAATCGAAGGACTTAGAGAAAAAGCTTCACATCAGTCCCAGGTGAGCAGAGAAAGACAGAAGTGAAATTGTTCTCACTGCCACTAGACTTCTGATACCTTATTCCCTCTCTTTGCTCTAATACAGCCATTTAGGTAGGCTTTAAAATACATATAAATTAAATGTTCAAAATATATGTATATGTAGAGGAGAAGACTGCTGTATGATAGCTTGAAAGATTTGCTCAGTGGAGAAAACCTCTTTTTCTTAGTATGAGTATTAAACAGCTTGCAACGTTCAAGGAATGCTAAAAGGATTTCAGAATAATAAAAATGCTAGTGGGAGGCATTTATAGCCTGTAAACTGAGCTGCCGTATCAACAGCATGGTTTACTAGTCTTCCCATTTGGAGAATCTCTCCTGATAACTTTCTAGAGGGTGACTAAGGCCTATCTCCAGTGGAATTGGTAAGAAAATAAATAGGTATCAGCAGAAGTCTCTCATATTAAATGCAAACTAGCAGACATACCAGTGCTTTGAAATATATGATCTTTCAGGAACATTAGTATAAAAAGCAATAACAATTAGAACCCTATGAAATTCAGTGTCATTTTCTATCCACAGTAAGTTAAAATTGCTTTCTGTGAGGAATAAATACCCACAGGGATGCAAAAAGAAGTCATTAAGAAAATTATAATATTTTACTCTGATTATTATAGGTCATTAAAATATTTCCATTACCTTCGTTTAATATAAGATGTTTAAAATTATCCTCATATGCTTGATGACTAACATCATTTACATATTTATGTTGTTGCTTACTTTAATAAGTAAAATATTTAAGATAGTTAAACTTACAAAATCCTTTTCCTCTGAAAATGTCATATGCAAAAAGGTTCACTACACATGACTATTTTTGTTATGCTGAAGAAACACATTTTAAGTTGCCATGTTTTGAATTTGTCTTACTAGAACAATTTGATTTTTCTAGATCGTAGGGAGAGCTGTTGAAAGCTGTGACTTACTGTCTTAATCAAATTTATTTTTTTTGTTAAAACAACAAGCAGCACAGAGGAGTTTTTTACAGAGCAGAATCTCCTGCTTCCTTGATGAAGTTTGTTAGGGTATTGATCTTAAATAGTTTCATACATTGCCTATCCATCCATGGTCTAGCCATCTCTCACAAACTGTGTCTAGGGTCTTTTAATATATTTTAATTCATTGCACACTCTCTAGAGACAATTTCACCTTTTATACTCACATTAAAAAAGTCTGAAAGTGATGAATACTTAAAAAGGGCAATTAAAATTTTGTGTGCTATCAGCATTCACCTAAGAGTATGCTTGGGTGAATGCATGTTAATTCTCTCTTAATATCATTCCTTAAGAGATAATTTAGAACTGAAATGATGCTATTGCAGTTGACTAACTCTTCAATGGCTTATTTAAAGAGACAAAGCAGTTAGTTTTAGTTTCAGTTTATATTCTTGTCACCTTTACTGATTAAAAGTAGTTTGGACTATCCACAATAAACTAAACAATATTCAGTAGTGCTTAAACTATATTATTTTCACTAATAAAACATTAAATTATGGAATCTGAACTTGTCTTTTACAGAAATATTTAGTCTCTTCATTTAAACAGCATTTCAATACTCTATTACAACTATTATTGGAACACATCAACCTTATTCTGTACAATAGAAAGACTCATTATTGATACAGAAATTATGTATGTTTTTCTTAACTTTCCTAAAGAAGAAATAAGCAGCATTCTCAAAGGTGTCATTTTTATTTAAACCTTTCCACAGGGAGACATGTAAAAGAGCTTGTTACTGAAAAAAAACACCTGTGCTGCCTGACTTGGGATTTTTTTTTTCATACTCCTCTCTTTTAATTTGTTAATGAAATATTCATACATAAGACTAGTAAGTATTTTACATATCCAGAATTTTGATATAGTAACTGTACTTCAAAATTCTCACCACTTTCCTTTCATTCACCTGAAGTATCACATTTATTGATTATATTTCTGTGAATAGTGTTCATTTATCTCATCTTTGACCAACAAACAGTTTGATGTCTACTCTGAAATGTGCTGTGTATATTGCCAATTAAAATAAGTGCTCTTAAATATTGATTCCTCTGATCCCCCAAAAAAGTTATCTAAACAAGCTGGTATCCTTGAGTAGTGTAGAAATATTTTACTCAAACAGAACTAAATGACAAGAATCCACCCTCTATTGCCAACAGGGATCACTTTGACATTCATGTCATGGTTGTTGCTGTTCAAGAAACATTTGGACAATGCTCTTAGGAACTTCTAGGTTGTCTTTAGAGTCAGGAGATGGACTCAACGATTGTCTTAGTTCGAGGGGAGAACTAAGATATTTATGTTGGTCAATAAATAATTCCTCTCCTTTAAATTTAGAAACAGA
>JAWWEE010000122.1:44611298-44633156 GCA_035221455.1 Xenops minutus | reverse complement strand
CAGAGCCTGTCTTCCCTCCCCTCCCAGCCTGGGGAGAGATCAGAACAAAAGACCTTGGCTAGAGCCATTATCACCACATACATATTCAAAGTGCCCTGTGTTAAACCTTTTATTGGTACTAAGGCGTTTCCTCCAAGCTTTGGAAGGAATTCCAACTGAGTTTTGAAACTATAACAATGATCCTTGTGGTTCCTTTCCAACTCAGGATATTCTATAATTCATACTAAACACTTACTTTGTTCTTGATTCTGGAGTGAGGTATTAAAAGGCATGAACATCCCTTTTTAATAATCAAACGCCAAACTGAGTTTTAATAGAAAGCATAGCATTTGAGAGGGGAATGAGTTATGGTGACATACATTTAAGAATTAGAGGTGACCATTGGCATTGTTTTAAAGTGGTATTATTTGCCAACAATGGAAAATTTCAACAGGCATTTTAGCCCAGATATTCATGAGCAAGAACTGGACAGATTACACACAAACCAAGTGTATAGCTTCATCATCCTTCTAACTGATTCCAGCTATTGAATATGCAAATTTCTTAAAGACAAAATAAAATATAAATTTTAGGTTAATTGGAAAATTCTACAGATTTGCAGTTATTCCAGAATCATTAAAAACTATATTCATTATTTGAAAATGATTTACTGTTATTTGAGGAACTGAAATATTTTTTCTAAATGTTTTGATTTTCACTTTCCTAACTCAAGTTTTTCACAATGTTGATGTATGTCTGTAACTTTTTTTCAAGGTTAAAAATATTGCCTACTGTTAAAGTAACTTTTAGAACAAGAGTAGCCAAAACTACCAAATCTAAACAAAGCTTTCAACAAGGCTAAGAAAAGAATATAAAATGAAATTCACTCAAAATACAAGTATGAAGACAAAGATCTGACAATATATATGCATTCATAATAATAAATTCTTTCCTAAATTAGTCTTTAAGAACACATATGCACAGAGAATAAGAGAAGTGCACTGCATTGATATTTTCTCGCTAGATAAAAGCTCTGCCTTCTTAAAAAATTTCATTACATGTAGTAATTTACTAGTGCTTGTTAACTAGGGTCAGGATCCCTAACCACAGCTCCTTGTGTTTTATCAATATAGGTGCAAAATTAAGCAAATCAATAATATAATCTGAGCTTTGGCCCTGCTCTCACTTAAAAGAACACACATTGCTGATGTAGATTTATATACATCTATGTGTATATTTAAATATTTAAATATAATATATACTAAGAACATTTTTTATTATGCTTAGATTGCTGTTTTAGTTTTCCTGAATATATACATTATTCTTTTCTGTATGTGAGTCTGTTTATCCAAGATAACATGTTATGCATTCGTCATAATATTACAAAAATAATTTTTGAACAAATCAAAAGGAAAGTTTGCAAAACAAAAGAAATGTTTAAATATATGGTGTGTTGCTGTAGATGTAAATTACTTCATGTTGAATATTCAATTCTATCTATTAGTTTTGTACAATAGTTCTTGGAATCTTTGTTGAAGTCAATG
Organism: Xenops minutus; assembly: GCA_035221455.1. Lineage (NCBI taxonomy): Eukaryota > Metazoa > Chordata > Aves > Passeriformes > Furnariidae > Xenops > Xenops minutus. Next base: position 44,631,633 of record JAWWEE010000122.1, on the reverse strand, counting down.
AAATAGAATGACAGAAAAATGTACGTCACTTGAATTGTATATATAAATAACAACTTTATTAAAATTAAATATAACGAAAAATACCAAAGTGAAGATGGTATGAAGTTTTGTAGTCAATCTGGTTTCATAGCATTTATCTTTCCTGTAAAGAGTATAAAGCAAGCTAATAAAATTTATTTGCAACAGCAAACACAGTGCACTTTGTTGCAAGTACTCTAGCTGTATTCCCAAGGAAGGCATTGGCGTCTTGTTCAGGAACAAAAGACTACGGAAAACTTGTTAGTGTGGTTTCAACTTAAGACTGTAATATCAGTACTACCAGTCTGGCCTACTGTTTGTTTTTTTTGGCGATTTTTTGTTTCATTTTGGTTTGTTTTGTGTTTTGTTGGTTGGGTTTGTTTTGGTTTTTCGGGCGAGAGGTGTTTGGTTTCTTTGGTGGGAGTTGTTTTTTGTTTGGTTGGGCTTTTTGTTGGCTTTTTTTCCTTGCCATGAAACTGCTCCATAAACTGGTACGTTTGGATGGATGACAGCTACCTAGGCAGTTTTATCTTCTTTACTGAGACTGAACAAAGTCCAGAACATGAATCAGCAACTGCGACACTACTGCCAACTCTATCATGAGCAGGTTTCTTTGTAATGGTATGCATCAGGATTTCTTACAATGCCAAAACCTGAGAGCCTCAGTACCTTGAAAAGTACATCTGAATTCTTCATCTTTAATAGCAGAAAAAACCAAACAACCTCATTACACCACCCTTCAGACTTGACTTGGATGTGATGTGACTCACTGGGTAGAGAGAGCAATGGGGCGTAAATGAAAAAGAGCTCTCTGAAGGCTGATGGCTGAAAGACAGAAGAGATCTCTCCATTTGATTTTAAGCATAAATCCATCTTTCAACACTAAAGTTGGAAACTTCTGACTTGTGATTGTTAAATGACCATATAAAAATAATAAAAGATTGTCCTTAAGAAACTGTGTCCAGAAATTTGTAATATTTTCTGTTGGAAGGATCCATTGCTACAGCCTTTGACACTTTGTATCATAACCTACACATTACATGCATTTCCTAAAGAGCAGGATTATACTAACATAAATCACTTTACATGCCTATTACCTCTACAAATTTCAATTACAGAAATTAGAACAGAAATTTGATTTTTTTATTATTTTTTTTTTTTCGGAAAGTTCTGACACATTATTTATTTTGGTCCCAAATCACAATAAAATTCACTTCTTTTTTTTTCCCAATATCACTGGTATTTTAATGAGAAACATCAAAATATTTTAGCATCACTAGTTTTAAGGAAACCCATAAGCATTCCCAGAGCTAAGATATTTCATCATAACTTAACAAAAAGACTAAACTGTATAATTTCATGTCAGTACTTAACAAAAGCAATTCCTTCTTCCATGAAGCTGTAGCATATAAGCTTCATATGACATTTCTTTCATTGGGCCAGGCTGCTACTGTAAGTAAGTGTTCCAGTGATGGGCTTGACAAAAATCAAACCTCCACTGCTGAATAAGCGTATAGTTTTAGAGGTTGCAATGCTCCTGCAGAAAATGTTGGTGGGGTTGTGGAAATTTTTTCCGGCTAAAAATTGGAAAAAAATGATACCTGACAACTACGGAAGTAAGGAGTTTTATATATGTCTGGATATGGCTGCCTACTCCTTTAAGTCTTCTGTCAGGACTTGATTTGCTGTAACAAACGTAACAAAGGTTTAAATTTAAGGGGACTACTTAAGAAGAAAAGAAATGCTGACCTGAGTTCCACCTGTGGATGATTGCATTAAACTTTCTGTTCTGCGAGAGCTGAATCTTCTCACTCATGAATACAAATTAAATAACATGCAAAGAATACTCTTATTACAAGAAAGAAAAAGCTAACAAAGTATGTACACAAGATAAGAATAACTAATACTTAAAGCATTACTAAATGCTTTTAAACAGCTCACCTTTTTTTTGTCCTAGACAACTGTTAGACCACTGTTTTCCCCTCATGCAGCTATCTTCATGCTTAAAAATTTTTAAGTGTTTCTGGGTTGCAAGGTCTAATTTGAGTTAATGTGATCTCTTGGGTTGACACGTTCATGTTAGCTGCTTCTCATTTCACTCCCTGTAGCCAAGCTTCTTCCTTGTCTCCAGAGGCACATTTTGGGCAGCTGCTCACTACCATACATTCTTTTCATTTGCTATTGTTTTAGGCACCCTCACTCCATTGCCTGCTCCTGCACTCATATCGTCTCTACTATCTGAGCCTCACACTGCTTTTTGTTGCTCTGATAACCACTCTAGGCAACTCTCACAGCTCTTCTCTATGGTTATTCTATCACCTCTTAGTAGGGCTCATGTCGTATTGAGAAAAGGCAATCTTTCAGCTCACATGAGGATTTTAAACACTTGTTTAACACATCTTGCAGGAAAAATTAAGTTCACAAGAAATGCACTGTTTTCTTTATTAAGCTTTTGGAAGACTTTTACCCAAAATGTACTTACTTTGTTGTCCCAGAGTCATTTGCATTGTATTTGTATATAAGAACCCAGAAATATTCTATTTTCTGAGATCAGGATACTTCTCTTCCTCATCACTCTGTTAACAGAGCTAACTCTCAAGAACAGTAACACAACAAATGTAATCTTTCACATTTATCTCACCTTCTCCTGCCCTGCACCTCTTTCCAGGCTTATACTTTTTCCTCTGAAGAAAGAACAAAAGGGTGTCTTCCTTTCATTTTAGGCCTTTCTTACCAGGTTCATATTCATACACACCATGATAGGGCAGATATGCCTGCATACAGAATCTATGAGGCTGCTTCTATTCGCATAGACTCCAGACAGCCTCAGAGCACTATGTACATATGAAAACTTTGCAATTACAGATTCACTGAGTCACTTGTATAGCACACCCAGTTACTGCATCAATTGTGGGGTCTTCTTTATCCAGTGATCTAATAAAAAACAGTCAGGCTATGAAAGTTCTGGTCTATATGAAACTCTGAACAGAGAGGAAATAAAACTGTGTTGTTGCTATGTTGCTGTTTCCTGCTTGAGGTCTGGACTTAAGGTGACTGCAAATGGAGGTTTTTGATTAAAAATAAACAGAAGACTTTTGACAGTTAGAGTTATCCTGTGTCAAAGAATTTTTTTTGTCTATTCAAGGATTGAAGACCTCCCAGTGCTTTCCACGTTCTCAGTAGTTTTAATGCTCTTTTCATACATGGAAAGTGTGAAAGATCCATGGTTTATTAGGGTCATGAGGAGACCAAGAGTTTTCCAAACAAGGTTCCAATGAAATCACCTTCTGGATTTAGCAAGAGTGGCCTGAGATTTTTTAATAAAATGTTATTTTCTATTGCACTAGTTAACATATGCCTCTCTTGTTTCAGTACAAAATTCCTATTGAATTTTTAATTTCTGCATAAAAAGAAAAAAAAAAGGTGTTTTTTAAAACACACAGTTCTGATCAATACATATATCTTGTCTCTGTAGAGCAGAGGTCTGTGTTAGAAACCTCTACAATCCAATATAATCATGGCTATTTTTATTTTATTCTATTTTTTTAATCACTTACTACCCTTGTCCTCATTTCTGAGGGGCAGCAGGGAGGCAGGTACCATGGGCAGCCTACAATACTATGTTCCTGCTGTGTTCACTAGCTCACTTAGCTTGTTATATGGTAATTACAGAAACTACTTAGAAGTGGCTAGCATAGCACAGGGGTACTGATAGTGGGAATGCTGAGTCACAGTCATGTTGAAGCATTTGTATTAATACAAATTACATAAGCTATACTATCTTGGAAATGTAGGCTTCTTGTAGCAAAACCCTGTCTTGCTTCCCAGTAAATTGTTCGTGTTGTTCCTTTTTAGCCACACTCTACAAAGCAGGTGTTAGAATATTTGTAAGCAGATATTTTAGAATAGCTAGGGGTTTTCAAGGCAAAAAAAAAAAAAAAAAAAAAAAAAGGCAAGTAAAATTAAAAGCCATATTCTAATCTGTATAAAGCGTGCCACCTGTCTGAGGTCAATGGAGACTCAGAGACTAAAGGTAGCACAAGGGTTTCCATAACTGAAATAGCATCTCTTCTCCTTACGGCACAAAAAAAAAAGAGACAGCAAAGAAGAGGTATACTGTCTTTTCCATCCATTTCTTACCCAGTTCATATTAAAGAAGATAGGTCTTCATAATCCAGAAGACACTGGACCTCCAAAACCCTGAAACAAATAGGAATAAACAAAAGCTAATCTTCCTACCCTGACTTCAGTCACCCATGTCACCCTCTTCCTGTGTTCTGTCTTCTCTTCCATTTCCTTCTCCTATCAGTCTTACTTTTGAACTCATTGCTTCCCCATTTGCAAATGGGGAACAGCTATTTACTGAGCAGCATAAATTTTGGGCAACTGAAATATGAAGTGAATGGATCTGTGATTTCTCTTTAAAACAAATAAGTTGTTATATGGACATCAGCTGTTTTGAAGCCTCTTGGAAGCCCTGGTGTCTAAGCTCAAAGTCTATAGTCAAGGGCTGTTGAGCCAACCTTCCTAAACACTACTGCCAAACAACAGTCGGAATCTGATCAATGTGGATCACAGATGGTCTAAACTCTCTTGAACTTACTGTTTTGTAGACGATTTGAATATGATCTACTATTCCTATGGATATATGTAACTTCTGAAAGGCACATTGCAAATATAACTGAAGATAACACAATGGCCTCTTTAATGTTTTAACTGCTTGGATGTCAGTAATATAATCAAATTAGCATCTGATAATAACGTGTAAAAATTCTATGCCCAAAATAAACGGAAACTTTTGAATACTTTCTTGGTGTCTCAGCTTTCTATTTCATTGTGCTGTTTTGACTATAAAAGTCATACATTTTTTGAATTATATAGTAAGATCTCTGAAGAAATGAATAGTTCTGTCTCCTGAGTCTTCAGCACAGATATGTGTAAGTAATGTATCATGAGTGTACTTGGAATTCTAGGGAGGAAAAAAGAAAAAAAAGTATTTTCGCATTAATTTAACATTACCTGTCCTGTGCACTGCAGTGTGTACTTTCAAGAAATACGTAATCACTGATTCAAAGACTGTGTCATGAATGAGATTATCAAATTAAAGTTGCGCGGCTAACGCTCTGGGAATTATATTTGAATCAACTGCGTTAGCATATTGCATTAATATTATTTACTGTAGAGGCCACTTTGTGTGTGCATAGTGAGATCCGAAAAGTTTATGTGCGTGTAAGAAAGAATGAGTCTTTAGGGGGTTTTTGCTTTGGTGGGGGTTTCTCACAGCCCTCTTTGGGGCTGGCGCTCTGTGCCCCAGGTCTCCGCGAAGGTGCAGCAGGATGTGCGGCTGTGCCCGCCCATGGGAACTACATTTCCCAGGCGTCCCCGCGCCGCGGGGCGCCGCGATTGGCCGGGCGCGGGCCCAATGAGGGCGGCGGGGGCCGCGGTGCCGCAGGTGGCGCCGGCGGGGGCGGAACATGGCGCTGGGCGCGGGGGCGCGGCGGTGTCCGCCGGCCGGGGGGTGCCTGTCCCTGCCCCTGTCCCTGCGGCTGGTGCTGCTGCTGCTGCTCTGCGGACACCTCGGGGGAGGGCAGAAGAAGAAAGAGGTACAGGCATTCGCTTCTTTCGCCATCGCGCCCGGCTCGGGGTGCCCAGCCGCGCTGCCGGCGCCCCGGGAGCGCCCCGTCCGCGGCCGCCGGGCCGGCTCCTCTCCCGCTGCGCCCCGGGCCGGTGCCGGCCCTGCCGAGCCGCGGGGGCACGGCCGGCGGCGGCGGCTCCAGCGCCGGGAGCAGCGCCGCCCGCCCGCCGCGGTCAGGGCGCAGTGCCGGGCTGCGGTGTCCGGCGGTGCCCCTGCACATGCCCGTCACCCTGCCGTGCCCAGCCGTGCCGTGCCTATCACCCTGCCCAGCCCTGCCGTGCCCATCACCCTGCCCAGCCCTGCCGTGCCCATCACCCTGCCGGGGCCGTGCCCTGCCGTGCCTATCACCCTGCCCAGCCCTGCCGTGCCCATCACCCTGCCCTGCCGTGCCTATCGCCCTGCCCAGCCCTGCCGTGCCCATCACCCTGCCCAGCCCTGCCGTGCCTATCACCGTGCCCTGCCGTGCCCATCACCCTGCCCTGCCGTGCTGTGCCCATCACCCTGCCGGGGCCGTGCCCATCACCCTGCCCAGCCCTGCCGTGCCGATCACCCTGCCGGGGCCGTGCCCTGCCGTGCCCATCACGCTGCCCCGCCGGGCCGTGCCACGGGCCTCCCTGGTTCCGAGCAGACAGCCGCAAGGGCCGCCGTGCTGGGCTGGGCTGGGCTGGGCGCCCTCCGCGGCGGGCCCGGGGGTTCTGGGCAAAGAGGAGCGACCCCCGGGGACAGCGAAGTTACACCCCGCATTTGTGGTGCCAACTAAAAGGAATGCCCAGAGTTAATAGATAACATGGAAGTGATGGCAGCAGGATTGTTTGTGCGCAGGTGTAGGTGCTGGTACTCCCTTGAAGGTGTCCTCTGGGTATGAGAGATGTGCAGGAAGGAGCAGTTTTAATTCAGTTTCTGTACCAACCGTTTTATCTCCAGCGGCTTTTGTATTTAAAGAGGGAAGTGTGCAACAATGTATAGTGCGTGTGTTTGCCTGTGTCAGGTTTCGCTGCTCTTGGAACTTGCTACACTTCTCTCTGTAGCTTGCCCTCGATCTCAGGCCAGGTTTTCACATACTCGGTAGAGTCCCTCTACAGTTTCACCGTAACTGCTTTTCTGGAGTGAGATAACTTTTAACCAAACTGTAGAGTTTTGTCATTTTTGTTACCTTTATTTATTTTTTTTTTCCCCACATCTGTTTTTCGTGTTGTGTGAAGACTTGTGTTCTCTGGTGGTGCAGGAAAGAGAAAGAATTTTTGTAGCTGAGTCTTTGTTCAGACTAGGGATTCAGACAAGGAGAAGGATGGTCTCCATTTTTACTTTTCTTTGAAGAACCGTGTAGGTTACGAAGGGTGATAGACCAAAGAAGTAAAACAAGGGTGGAGCAGAGTGGGAAACACTGATGTCTTCCTGCTGATGTCCTGTGACAGGACTGGAAGGAAGGAAGGATTACCTCAGGGCAAGTTCAGATCTGACATTTGGAAAGAGTTCTTAACTGATAAGGTGGTTGGACACTGGAGTAAGGTACCCAGGGAAATCATCATTGCCCCAAGCCTGTTGGTGTTAAGGAGACATTTGGACAATGTTCTTGGGTACATGGTTTAACTTTTAGGTTGGCCTGTGTGGGGCTTGGACCCAATGTTGGACTCAATGTCCTCTCTAACTCATGATCTTCTATGATTCTAAAAGGCCAAAGTTAGTATCTAAATAGTGGTCTGACTGTGATGTTATCAAGTTAAGTAATGATCTGATGATTGAGATAAATCCCTTGGGTGTCATTGCAAAAATTGAACACCTTCACTCTAGGCATTGTCTTTTCCCCTCTTTCTGGAAAGAGTAGGTAATAAATGTGTTGGCCTTCTGCTGCTGTAATTAATTTCTTTTCAAAACTTTAACTTATTAGGTTGTCTTAATAAAATGTGTTTAATGTTTGACACACTGATTCTCACTTGCTGTGATGTGCTGGCATTGCAACTTTTCTTGACACTTGCATGTGGAGTGCCAGCTGTGCTACCAAGGTAGCTGAAATAATCTTTCTTTTTAAATGGGATCTTTTCCTAACAAGTAAATAATGGCAAATTAAATTGGACATCTACAATTACTTTATAGTAAGTTTCCCAATCCTGTGGTGGAGGTGGTAGGTAAAAGGATGGAAATTTTGGGGGTTCTATGCCCAGCTGTTTGGTATTAGAGTCCAGCTGATATTTCTCCTCTGTAAAGCTTGTTATTCAGTTTTCCTTTTTAACTGATTTAAACTAACACATCTCAGTCTTCTGCATCTTTTTACCGCCATCTTTGATTCCTGTTTAATATTTTTATCTTAACACAATGGACTGCCCATACAGACAAACCCCTGGTTTTATATAAACATAATGTATCTAGGACGGCATCTTTACAGAAAGTAGTGCAACGTTGTAAGTGCTTCCGCATTTTAAAGGCAAGCTTAAAGTGTAACTTGGTGTTTTTCATGGTTTTATACATTCTGTGTGTAATATGAATATTGCTTTTTATGTGTCTGTGTCATATATGTTAGAGCTAAAGTCTGGCTCCTTTTCTTGACCTCCTAACCTCATGTTAAAAGCTGTAGTACTTTGTCCCATATATATGGTGGGAAAAACATCTGTATGTGAAAAATGAAACTTGAACTTTCTTACAGTAAGTAGTTTGGAAATAGCATTTTACAACTGTTCTGGGTAGAATTATGTGGATTGAAAGAGCACAGGATCTTGTGCTCCAGGAGGTTTCTATTCACAGTGTTATCCAGAAGCACAGTGGGAAAAGGTAAAGGTGTTTGAGGTTAGATCTGTAAAGTGAACCTAAGGTTTTATACAAAGACTGGTAAGATTGCCATAGCTTTTATTGGAAGTAGGAAAAAGGTTTGAACACAAAGTGAATTGTTTCAAAGTGAACACTGCAAGAGGAAAGTTAATGTAGAAGGATTAAAATGTGTATCACATGAGATAAAACCAAATCACGTGTCAGTTTTCTCTTTCTGATGTTCCTTGTGTGTGTTTTTGTTGATGTAATTGTCTGGAAAGAGAGGCTAAGAACTTCTTTCCCAATCTGTTTTTTTTTGTTCGACCTCTAGTACTTGAAAAGTACTTTAAAGTTAGAAGAACCTGAGATGTTGGAATTAAAGCTTAAGCAACGAAAGTATCTTTGGTGAAGACAATTCTTTTGCTTATTTGTTAATTTATCTTTTTAAGCATTGACTGCATAGAAAAGTATGCATGAATTCTGAATGACTGGAAGTGTCTGGATCAGTTGTATGGGCCTGGAAGAAGTGGAAATGACTTTGCAGAAAGGAGAGGACAGAGTTAAGGTATTAGATGTTTTTGAAGGCCCTATTGCTGGCAGGGAAAGATGAATGGGGAAACTGGAAAACATTGGTAAAACTTTCTGTGATTGTGAAATGCTTTGTTATAGCTGTATTTAGAAAATATAAAAATTCTTAAATTACTGAATTACATTGTCCTATACAGTAAAATGTTCTTAATGATAACTGAAGAAACTTTCTTCTCTGGCAAATTACTGAAACGTGCTAAGGTTGGTCTTGAATTTCATTAAATCTGCAAGAATTTAAATAACTGGTTGAAAAATAGATTGGAATTAGTAGGTAATTAGTCATCTGGTTTTGCAGAAGCTATTTTGAGGATGACTGCACAAATATGTAAACTCAGGAGATAAATAGAAAACACTGGACCTCTAATTTTGAAATTAGATGAAGAGAAACACCAAAACTTTCTCTCATGGCTTACTAGATTTGAAAAGCTTGCTTTTATGATTTTAATTCTGGTGCTGAGCAATACTTTTATTTAAAGCGAAGTAAAAAAAAAGTTCCTGATTATGAATTATCAACAAGAAACTGAAGAAGGACTTTTCTCTTGGAAACTGTATGCATAATGGGAGAAAATAAAAATTGGCTGTTTCCACAGCATTTGAGATTTTGATATTTGTAATAACATAGGTGCATTTTCCATAAGACATGTTCCAAAACCTTTTGATACTTTTTATATATGTTATATAAATTTGAAGTAGGTTAAACTATTAAAGAAATCAGAGAAATCAGAAAAACTCACTTTATACTGCTTGGCTTTTTTTTAATATGATTTTTGTGACTGAAACACATAAAAGGTGAACATTGGATTTGCAATGTTGAAATATTTCTCATATAGGGTAATGTTTATTTTTGAGCTTTCAGGTGGGTGATTCAGAAGCTTAGTTAAACCACTCATGCAATGGGAGTAACTTTGTTGTTAAGTTTGTCATTAAGGCTAAATGTGACACAGGGAAGCTGTCTGTGATCTACATGTAAGCTTTCTTTAGGTGAAAGTATCTTGCTGAGCTTGAATCTACTAAAAAAAATATGCTGATAATGTATAAAAATGTTGTGGCAATCTTATTCTTCTGTGATGCAAGCTTCTGTGATGTTTTAGTTTGCCCTGAGTATTTTTAATGAATTTTAAGACATATATCTATAATTGGTCTTTACCTTTTTTCCCCTGTCTCTTATTTCCCCAGCTACGTGTAGAAGTTATGGCAGTTGTGAGGAATTGTAGCAGATAGAGTTGGAAGGGCAGTCTAATTGACAGTTTATCCTAAAACTCAGATGTGCTTTTATTGTTCCTGACAAATATGTATCTGATGTGCCCTTAGAAGCCTTTAGTGATGACTCTACAGCTTCTGGCTTTTTTTTTTTTTTTTGCCCCCAGAGATCTAGTCTAAAGCTATAAGCATTCAATACCCACATTCTCATATTTCCGTATTTCTTATCTTCATCACGACTGTAAAGAGCAAATTATTCTTTGATGAAGAGTCTTCTCAGTTTGAAGAGTGATTAAAGGCAGCATTTGACAATTTTTCTAATTTTTTTTTTCTTAAAAATAGAAACAACTGTGTATTTTTTAAGGTTTAAAGTATTAAATGTGATAATTTTTCTGAGAGAATGTTCAGTCCTGAACATACTTTTCTGTTTTTTTGTTAAATTAACTGGTATAAATTGGCAGTATCCTCTTGTTTCTGTTCCATGTGTTCTCATTTTCCTTTGGATTTTCATATTGAGCTCATCTTGTTTATTCACACTTGTTGATGATTATTACCATGTTCCTTACATTGCAGCCAGAATGGTATCTTCTGCTTTAAAATACCTTTCCTATCTAATTTCTAATATGGTTCACCATAGAGGTAGCAATTCTTACCCGTTTGGAGCTGGGACCCACACAGTTTGTAGCAAAACCTGCTCTCCATGGTCTTTGTTGCTCTGAAACTGAAAGAGTACAGCTCAGTTTCTTAGTCTGTCTCATGATGCTGTTTTTGAGGGTCTGTAATGGTCTTTCCTTCTGGTCAGTGTTCTGCTTGCATATTTAATTGAAAGAAAGAAATGCTTGGAAACATTTCAAATGGAGAAAAAGGAAAGAGGAAAAAGGATGTGTGGTGAATGAGGAGTCTTCAGCATATATTCAGTTGAACGTGTCATTTGAGAGAAATTTTCTTTATTTCTCAGGATCTCTGATACTATTTAAAAAACATAGTCATATTTAAAACTTAGGTTTCTTCTCTTGCTGTACTGAAATTCTATTTAATGTTAAACTTGAATATGAAGCCTCCTTGGTCTTCCAGACACAAAAATTTTGGTTTTGGTGTCCAGACTGTGCAGCACCACATGTTTTTGCTTTTGAGACAGCATGCAGGAAGTGTTTGGCAGTTATGCCAAATACAGACTTCTCTTTAAAAAACTTTTTAAAAATTCAGATGTGGCAAGGGTTGATTCTATGAAGGGAAACTCAAGCCTGACTATAGATTTGGCTTCAAGCCATTTTAAGGATATACTGTAAGTGGAGATTTTATATCCATTTGACATTTTAGCTATTGTTGTGGTAGAGAGAGGTGTGTTGTTGTTTTTTTTTTTTTTAAAAACAATGCTTAAAATTTTAAAATAACTGTTTTCAGTTTGAAGTGAAATAAATGTTAAGTCATGCCTGAAAATGTAAAATTCTTTAAAGGCAATTCTGAATGTTTTTCTCTACTCTGCCTTAAAAAGAATGGTGACAGAGTACAGGGGAAGAAAAAAAAGCAAGAATTTGGAAGAATTCTTTATTTTCTGCTGGTTTTTACAACAGCAAAAAAAAATCTATATCCCTTTCTGTTCTATTTCTAATTAACTAAAGTTTTACAGAAACTTGACTAAATTAACTAGCAGGTCTTATTTTAACAAATCTGTCTAGAAAACCTTGATGCCTTCAGTGGTTGCATGCAATAAATGAAATAAAAGATGCTTACAGCAGCCAGATAGCATTTTGTGATTGGATTACTGAAACTTTTCTGTCCCAGATGTCTCCATTTGGCATCCTTGCTGTCATAAGACAGATCAGTGGCATAATTGATCTTTTCCCCAGTTCTGTTCTATAACCATTTATACAGCACATCCTGTGCAACCACATGGAAAATACAGATTGTATCTGCTTGAGTTCTGAGTGCTCTGGAAAAATCAGTCAGTACAATTAGTGTGGGAAAGCACTAGGTTCTTTGAATATTGGTTTGGGTCTTCAGATTTATTGTCTTCATTTTTAAAACTGTTTTGAAGGTCACATTGGGTAAGATAATGATCAGAATTCAAAACGGAACTTTATCTGGTATTTGGTTTAGGCCTCTTTCTTTTGCTCTATTCAATCTGAAAGAAGGTATGATAAAAAAAAATAATTGTTATCTTTTCATCTAATGCTGTGAGATATTATAAAAATATATTATCTTCTTTATTGTTTTTTGTGTATATCAAACGTTATAATTATTCTTTTTTGTTACAACTTTCCATAATGCGGGATTGCCATAAAACAAATGGAAAGGTATAGTGAACCTGAAATCTGCATTTCAGATAGAGAAATTCTTATTTTTATGTACAATTATCACAAGTCCTTCATATTCTAAGAGAGAGAAACAAACTGATGCATTCATTGAATGGATTGCTTTCTGACAGAATTAAAAAAAAAAAAAAGTCAGCAAGAAACAAACCTGGCAATAATTTGGTTGCAGAAATTTTTCATGGAAGGGATTTATACCCTTGCCATTGCAGGCTTCTTCGTGAAAACACTTTTCTTCATGACTGTTACAGTGGTGGCAGGTCTTGTAATGTTTCTCTGTGGAGACTGCTCTCCCACCTAATAGGATTTAGTATTATGATTTTACTATTTTCTGATTGTATCTGATAATACCATTCTGGAATACCCCAAGTTCATCAACTCTTCTTAAGCAGTTGCAGTACTTAGCCAAATTATGCAATTTAATTAATTTTTCTTGCTTTTTTCTGATTAATCTAAAACAACACATTTTTGAGTTTCAGATGCATTGGTCATTAAATGGCTTAGCAGAGTTTGGCTGTGTTGCATAGAACATTTTGTATATCAAGTTCATAACATAAGTGGTAATTGCAGTTACACAGTCCCTTTGTGGAATGACATTTTGAACTCACAGAGTTGCTCAAGGTTATAGGCTGTAGCATCTGCTGCTTGAACAATAGAAACCATTTTCTTCTCTGCATTTAGTTTAGCTTTTTAATAATTTCATATCACTGTTACTTTCTGCCCTACCATTACAAAATTAGCATGTTCAGTTGCTTTCCTTATCCAATTGCCTTTCAAATTATGGCAGGGTCTAGTCCTGCATCTTGCATATCTGTTTAGCTTTTTTAGATTTTCATATATATGTGTTCATGTCTGAGCCATGCAGATGTCTCTTCAGTGGAGATTTTTGAGCTTGTAGAGCAAAAGTGCAGATAACATAGCAAAAAAAAAAAAAATCCTACTTAAAGTATAATGTGCATTTCTGGGCTTTATTTTATAGTTTCTACCAAGCATTTTTGTCAACTTGATTGTTTTATGAAGTCTTTTGACATTTAGCCTGTTTTTCGTGACTCGTGAAAAAAATTGACAGTTGTTCAGCTAATTAGTTAGCTCATTTGCTTTATGCAGCATATTTTCAGGTCATGCTGACTACACATTCAGGTTTTTTCATGTAGTTTGTTTCCTAGATCTTTTCAGTGGCAGAAGTGCATTCTGAATCTGAAGTTAGGCCTTTAGCTCAAAACTTTGCTGCCATGCAAGAATCTGTTTAGAATAATAAATTGTTGTATTTCTGTTGCAGTGTTTCTTCTGCCATATACTGAGGAATATGGTTAACAATAAAGTATAAGAGTTATTTTTGGTTGGAGATACATGGATGAGGATGATATTGAATCCACTTCTCCCTGCTCTAGTCAAACAGTAAAATTTAGAAGAGTGCACAAACACAACAATGTGTTTTGTTTTCAAGTGAATCCTCTGTGAAGCCTTTTGCTGAGTTGTTTTCAGATGTCAATTAGGTAGTTCCAGAGGATACCTAGGGGGACTAGTACACTTGTTACTTACTTTATTTGGCTCTTAAGTGGGCCCAGAAGTTGATCTCACTGCCGAGTTTCACGTATTTAGGTGTAGGGCATGTTCAGAGGCCTAGAGATCATTGAAAGTTCTTTGTTTTCCTTTGCAGCTATGTCTGAGTATTTTACCTATAGCCTATGCAACTTAGTAGTTGGATATGAAGTAGAATTACTACAAATCATAGATGCCTATGGTTAATGAACTTGATTACCTTCTTATCCACAGATCTAGCAAGTGAAAATCAAGTTAGCTACACAAGAAAATCTCATTTCCAGTGTAAAATTACAGATCCTGGTGATTTCAGTGGACATCCCATCACATGTTTCTCTGAAGAGTTTGTTTTGGCAAACAAAAGGAACTTGCTGAAGTTAACCTCTTTGATAAAGCTGGATTTTTTTCACCATTATTGGGCTGACGGATAGAAAACATAAGTAAGGGAAAATAAAAACTTACAAAGCCATGTTCAACGATCAAATGTATTCAGAAATGAGTCCTTAAACCTTCCTGAAATCTGTTTGAGAAGAGAAACTAGTAGCGTGAAGTTATCTGAATTATGTGTTATTTTTACATCACACTTCTTAACGTTTTAGTCATAGTTTGTACTCTTGGTAACTGTATAAGGGCTCAGCTTTAAAACATTTCAGTGGAAGCTTTTTCCATCTTTCAGCTCTATGCCTGATTTCTACTAAAGTGTCCAATTGAAAAGGAAAGTGAATGGCAGGAATTTCAAGAAAGATGTCAGTCTTGGGAACCTTTTTCCAAAATTCAAGATTTAGTACTGTTAATGCCTCTTACTTGTCTATCACAGGTGGATTCGGTTATTGACAATGTGACAGCACATTGAGTGTGTTAGGATAAATTGTTATAAAATAGTGTATGGTGTATTAATCCTGAAGTTACTGTGTAAATATTTTCCTTCTGTTGTGAGATACTTTCTCTTCTAAGCTAGGTGTGGATAGAAGCTGTTATCTAAGTTTTCTTCAAGTCTCTCAGTGCACTAATTTCTATAATGGACAATTTGTTTAGAAACATTTTTAATAGCTGCTGGACAGACTCTATGTATTATCATTGCTTTGATTTCCTTTATGCTGTTATTTGGGACGTTGCTAATCATTTTCCACTTAAAATGCATGGTAGGCTTTTTCATTTTTCTATTTGTTTCCTCTAAGCTGAATAAATCAGTCAATGCATGTGTGTGTGCACATATATATATATATATGTATATGTATATATATATATATATATGTACACACACTGGTTTACTCTGCTCTAGATGAAAAAGCATTTACCTTGGTGTTGGCATCTGTGAGTTTTTGTCCTGTAACTAAACTTGGATGCTGTAAATGATCCAAGTGCTTTAACCAGACCTCATGGAGAATGTAGCTTTCAGAGTAAAATTTTAATCTAAAGTGCCCTCATGTAACTGTATATTGTTCTGGTTGCTGCTAATGTAATTCAATTTCTTTAAAAATAATAGGTACCTGAAGTTCTGTGTTTGCGCATATGGAAGGACGGTCCTTATCTGATTTGACATTTTGTATTTTAGGCCATTGTGTGCACAGAAACTAAGCTATCTCAAGTCATTGTGTGCTGTGAACTTGTAACATTCACTATAGGAATTACATTCTCAATTAAATATGATATCTCAACCTTTTATACAGTAGTGTTGTGGTTAGAACACGTCTGGAAAACTGATACAGTGGGAGCAGTTAGTATTAATTGGATTTCTGGGAAATTATGTCCTGCTTCACAGAAATTACCCCAAATGCTTTTCTGTCTGCTCCTCTGCGTGCTTAGATTCTCTTAAGGTGATCTGCATTATTGTTTTAATTCAAAAAGCTCCTGCTCTGAAGTATATCAGTTGTTTTCACTCTGCAGTGCATTGCTTGCACTCTGAAATGATCTTAGAGTATGTGAACTGGATTCTGCTGTCCTCTTGCACAGATACAGAGCAGGATTCACTGGGTCACAGAGGAGTGACAAGAGGGAAGATAATTTTCTAGCTGAATGATGATCATTTGAAAGAGGAAAGTCCTGGGTTCCCACAGCTATTTATATGTTTAATCCAATAACTGCTCAGCGTAAAACATTGTAATACAATCTGTTGAAGTAGGTTTACTTGTCCACCATCTGGACATGAGTACCGGTTGCCAAACCCCTTAAGCTGGGAGGGCGGTGAAAGAAATCAAGGTTACTTAAAAGTAGTGAGGGTTTTTCAGGATAACCTCTGTGCACTTGCTTTCTCCGTAACAGCTGTCACCTCAGTTGTAACTGCCTGTGACAGTGGATGTGGCTGAAGGAAGTCAGTGTAGAGTGCACTATGCCCAGTGCTCAAAAAGTCAGCCCTGGAATACTTAAAAGTAATAGAGGCGTTGATGGGAACATAAAAGTGCTCAAATCCATACTTTTCTTTTGGTGGTCCAAATTGTTTGTATATTCAGGGGGTGATTACACAAAATCTGTGTTGTAAGTACCTAGTGGCAGGCAGAAGAAGGTTATTCAACTGTGGAATTGCCCATTCTGGTCTCAGCTTCTCTTAGCTGTAGATCTGAATTCCTCAGTTACCTGCTCTGTGCGGCTTAGTTAATCTAAGTACCTTATTGCTCCTACCGATAGCAAGTAAAAGAGTATAGCACAAGATTACAGTGATGTTTGATTTAGTCTATAGGTGGTCAAGTGTTGGCTTATTTGACATTAGTAGAATGCTAAATGGGGGGAGAGGCACTAAAGCTGATAAATTTATTTTAGTGCAAAATATTTTATACTGTGGAAAGCATATTAGTAAGTGGGCTACACCAGAAAGCAATGAAGCCTGAAGTCACCCCACACTAGAATTCCTGTTGTGATGTTAGTATTGGAGCTTTAGCAAACTGTGATGCCATTAGTAGCAGTACTGATGAAGTAGGGAACGATTTTTCCTGCCTTATTCCCTTCATAAACTTAGGACAGATATGCTGACACCTTAGGTGTGTTCATTTTACAAGAGCCTCGGGTGAGTAATATTAGACCGATTGTAAGTTCAAGTATATATTGCACATTCAGATGACATGTTAAATCATAGAAAGTAGAACTTCTATCTTTAATTGCATTTCTTTTGTCCCACCATATTAAAGTGATATAATTATGGTTGTGTAAGTGTATTAGACTATTGGCATGTGTCTTAAGTGATTCAAAAATCTAGCTGAAGCTGTTCAGTTATAGCAGCATCAGTTTTTTGAGCAATGAATGTGTTGTGCTCTCTTGCAGAACTCATGCTTGCTTGGCTCTGAGGGAGAAAATTACGAGTTCATTAGCTGATACAGCAGTTTTGTTTTCAAAAGTAATTTGATGTCTGTACTTCTCCAAAGAAGTGAAAATAGAACTTTTCCTGAATTTAATGAACTGTTTTGATAGTAAAAATATTCTGCAGGAAACATGTTTTCCCTCATGTCTTTATGGTGAATCGTGAGTCTTCAACGAGTTAAGAGTGTGCTTTAAAAATGGTCTTAGAGAGACACTTTTAGCTGGTTTTCATCATTAGATCTATAGTTGCTTTTTCTACAATTGAAAAATGCATAGACTTATAGAAATTTAATTTCAAGTTAATTTTGGAAACTTATTTCAGAAGGTAAAAATTTTGACTTCATTATATGTCCCTTTTTTTGATGAGAATGCAATATAATTTTGGTAAACACTTCATATTTTTATTTTTCTAATGTAGACATTAATTCCACTTCCAGTTTCCTCTGAGAGTTATCGAGCTATTCACTGTAAGGTACTACATTTTTAATATTCAACACAGAAATTAATGCTGAGTATTGGTGTTTAAACAGCAGTTTCTTAATATATTTAAACCATTAGATTTTGTGTTAAAGCTTTGTGACTGCTTGATTTAACATTTAGCAATGAACTTCTGCTTCAGTCTTATCAAATTTTTTATTATTTAGATAAAAATCGTGCTGTTATCTGTGAATATTTTTCCTTAAACTACGCAGAAATAGATCTAAGAATGCCAAGTAATTATTTTATGTTAAAAGGATTAAGTCATGAGAGATTGTCTACCTCCTGTTGAACGACAGAATTCATTCATTAACTTAGCACCATGCTATGTCCTTTGTCTTCTATTGAATGACTTACCAGGGATGGTAGTATTCTGATGAAAGGAACTCCTGCTCAAGGAACTTGTAATGCTTCTGTTTCTTAATGTATGCGTAATGGAAAGTATGCCAGAACTTCATGTGGATGGCTGAGAGAGGTAAAAGGTTTTGTTTGAAAACATTGAGGCACTAGGCACAGGGAAGAATGCTAAATTTAGTGGTTCTATCATATTTCTAGGTGTGTTTTTGCCTCATGAGAAATAAATTTGCTAGGAAACTCTGACAATAAAGTACCCAATAAAAGGATGGCACAGTAGAATAAACATATGGAGAATAAGTGTCAGAGACAGCAAAGTATGTATGAATAATCATTAGTAATCAAATGACAGTGAAATAATGTGAGGATAGATGAAGATTTTTCTCATAATGAGGAACATGAGTCGTGATTGAAAGTTTGAAAAAAGTATTAGGAGAGGTACTACTCTGACATACATTAACATGGAGGTAATGGATACAATATTCAGGAGAGAAGGAAAAATCAACAGTCTGAACTTGCGTCCAAATTTCCATGATTAAATAGTTGTGTCATCTGAATGCTTCAGTATTACAATTTGTCATTTCTAACAAAGAAAAAACCTGAATTTTCGTTCATATTAAGTAGGATTTTTATTAATTTGGATGCTCTGCTTTAGATCCTTCACTTTCTAGTCTTATAGTAGGCTGTCCATTAAATTGACTGGATCATGTTGCTGTTGTTAACCATATAAAGTGCTATAGGTATTTTTTATTGTCTTTGATAAAAAAGTACTGTTAATGCCCTTAAAATGTACGTCTGTTCAGAGAGACAGACTGACTGATATTTGGAGGAAAAAAAAATAATTTCAATTTCTTCATCCTGAAAGAATTGACCTTGAAACCGAAGTGAGCTTTTTTACTAAGGTCGTGCAAAGTAACAAAACAAGATACTACTTTCTAAAATCCTTGTAGAAAAAGGAAATCTGCTATCTTACTTTCTCAGCTTGAGAGGGAGTCATTGCTAAAACTGCCCCTAATGTTGGTTGTCTGTAGACTTCAGGTGTTTGAATTTAATTGTAAGATCTGTAACTGGTTTCCTGTGTAACTCTGCCCAATCTTCAAATCTTCCTTGGTTGCTTCTCCATTTTATAAATTGGAAAGGTTGGTACTTCCCTTTGTTTCCTGCTTTTTCCATTTCAAAGCCAAGAAAGGGGTGTGTTCTAATAATTTGGTTTCATTTTTTGTTTGTGTTTTTTTGAGGTGTGGCAACACAAATTCTTTTTAGTTCTTTTTGGAAGAAGTAGCAGTCCTTTTTTACGTATGTGCTCTGTGCTGTGTAATCCTTCTATAAATTCAGGAGCTTTATAAACCTTCAATTTAAAGGGAAAAAAAATAAAGAGGAAAAAAAGCCTATTTGAAGAGCCCACATTTTCAGCTAGTTCTGCTCTCTAATGTTAATGGTTTTGGTATTTTAATGCCTTTCTGACTAACATACAATGTGTCAAATTTAGTAAATTTAATTTTGAAAGAAAATGCTTTAAGTGCTCTTGATAGGTTTTGTCAATAAACTGCAAAAGCAGTTAGACCGAAAATCAAAAGGATTGATGAAATTTGATTTTGTATATTAGGAAATTTCATCAAAACAGAGGAAATTGAATGTACAGTATAAATCCATCAAATATTTATGGTTGCACGTGGCCAAAACATGCAGCTTCCCTAGTATCTTTTGAAACTTTGACAATACCAGGATCATTCATATCGTCGTGAAAAACTATTGATGCAAGGATGCTTGTATTTCTAATTTTACCAACTTTAGGCGTAGTGCTCAAAATGAAAAAGCATAATAATAGGTCAGCCTCTTATAATCTCATAGTCTGAGTCTGATAGGGATTCTGCAGATTTTTGTCGCTTTTAGAAATAACTCCCAATTCCTTTAGTACAGGTTTCCATTGCTTTTCCCACCTTTTTTTTTTTTTCTTTTGTTTTTCAAGGTATAATTTGTCTTCCAAACCATCTGAGTTTTTATAAAATGCAGATTCACCAGCTGCTATCTCAAATTGGTACAGAAAAAGTTATGTTTTTCTTCCTGAGACTACATTCATATTCTCTTTAATCTAAAAGTTTCCTTATTTTCTTCCTATATCCTAACTGGTGTGGTCCTGACTGATTCTTAACATTTAGTTCTCATTTTTTTTTTT
>JAWWEE010000122.1:44561086-44611198 GCA_035221455.1 Xenops minutus | reverse complement strand
CTGACTGATTCTTAACATTTAGTTCTCCTTTTTTTTTTTTTTTAAATTTTGTTGTTATTATCTTAGCTTTTCCTGTTGTTTTGGGTTTTGGTTTTGTCCCCCCCTCCCTCCCCCGCCCCCCCCCCCCCCAAAATAGAATATTCACGTATTTTGATGAAGTCTTGGTGTGGGCTCAGCTCAGAGAGCAGACTACATCCTGGAATATTTGTGGCTGTCCTGAGGAAAGTTATATATGTATCTTCTGCCCAAAATAGTTCTCTAGATGTGTTCAAAGTCAAATTTCAGACTGCCTTCTTTCACTTCCTATATTAGGTTGTATTTCTTTTCCCTTTAGTTTTAAAGTGCATTATTTTTCCTCCATTATTTTTATTCCTGTTGTAACTCCCAACGGTTCTACTTTTTTCTTCATATGATGCTTTTCCTTCCTATGTTTTTTGTTATCGTACTTCTTGCTTAGTGTCACACTTCTCTGATTATCTAGATATTTTTCCTTATAGCCTTTGGTTTCATCTTTTCCATAATTTTTTTCAGTAATATTTTGAACAGTTTTCTCAAGAATTTTGATATTTTTCAATTTTGTCTTTGTTTTGTTATTCTACTCTTGGTATGGACAGATAGATTTTAAAAGTCCATTATCACGATATTTTTTATATCTGTTGTTCTATGATAGATTGTCACATTTTGCTTTTTAAGCGAAGAGATGATTGCAATACAAAAGTAGCATGAGTCAAATTTTGATGTGTCTGAAAAGATCTGTGTTGTTTAGAATTTTTTCTTTTGTTCTTTCCCGCAAAATCTCAATATCATTCCTCTAGATTTGTTTGTGGGTGGGGGAGGAAGGTACACCTGTAATCATTCTAATCTCTGTAGACAATGTGAAAAGGAATTGAAGATTTAATTTCACCTTTTTGTACTCATCTTTTCTCTTCCTGCCTGATTTGTATCATCTATTCTAAAATCAGAGACTATGTGCACGCTAGTGCTTTTATTCATGCAAATATAACCTGTCAGGACCAAATGAGCTCAGTTTACAGCACTCAAGAAAGACAAGATCATGTTATTTTCTTCTTCCTCCTAGTTGCCATCATCATATGTCAGCCATTATTTGAGTTCCTCGCCTTGCTGAGTTGACACTGAATGCTGTATTGGTTCTTAATTCAGTTGTTTCTGCCTCACATCAGCTTTCCTTCGAAGTCCATACCCCTTGCAAATAGACAGAAATTTTAAGAATTCTATTTTTATTATTTATTTCTGGACTTTTAAGAAGTCAACTTGCCCTCAAATCAATAACTTCCCCTCAAATCAATCATTCATTTCCAGGTTGATAAGTCATTATTTTAGAAATCTAGCTTGCAGCTTACACTGCAGAAAGAAATATTCAGTTGCTTTTTGATGTGATTCAGGTTTTCTCTATGAAAATTCCTACTAATACTGTTCTGGTTGTTAGCGTATACTTAAATGTCATGTGCTCTCCTGGTGTTTGCAAACACTGCAAAGTAAGAACAAGGATAAATCCTTCAAATACCACTATTACTATTTCTAACTGTAAGATACTAAAGGACATTCAGTTTTACAGATTCTCAACACAGATTGTGATTCTGTTGGACCTGACTTTTCTAATCATGACATTAAGTGAAGAAGTTCTCAGAGACTCAACATGATTCTCTTTCTCTGTGACCTCCTTTGTCTTTGAGATTTATTAGGTTCCTTGCTTTTGGCTTTAAGGTCTTCATTGTGACTCATAGATTTTGATTTTGTTTTTTTCCTGAAAATTCAAAGTAGGCTGCATGAATTAGCTCTATAAAATCTTTTTACTTCGCATCACTTGGAGAAGAAAAATGGGATGATGTAGTGTGAAATGGTATCAAAATAAACATGATCTCTTTTAGACGTTTTTATTTTTCCCTCTTCAGTCCTTACTGCAATTCCCTGAAATACACAAGGCTAGTAATGGATTCTGAGCTCATCTTGATCACTCGCTGCACTAATCTATAAAAGGGATGATTCTTATTCATTAAGCGCTAATCGTTGCCTCTCTTGTTATCTATATATTGACAGGATGTTACTGCATTCCACTGAGTGAAAATGGTTCAGGTGATACCTCTTCCCAGAACAGGAAACCATGCACCGTATTGTGATTACCAGAAGAAATATATTTTTGTTGTTGTTTTGATTTCTTTCTGAGCAGTGGTATAAAACTACTTTGTGCTTTGAATATTTTATAACATCAAATTATCTAGGATCTCAATATAAGATGAGTAAGAATGGCTTAATTCATTCAGGCTGAGTTCACCTATTCCCAGTATTTTTTTTTTAACGTGATCTGCAAATAGATACCTAGAGAGGGGAAATGTTACCCCTTCACTAACCCATAATCTTCCACCCCTCAGTTGTTTTCAGCTCTGGTTTTCTTGAGTCTAATGTTTTCCACTGATGGATCTCTCTGTGAGGAATGCCCAGTCATGATTAGTTCAGCAGTCTTAGGTCTTGCACCTCTCTTTCCACTTTACAGAATGAGGCTGTTAAGGAATCTGCATATGTAGTTGCAGCTGCATCTGGAGAGGATTGATCTGGTCCCAAACTGAAAGTATTTTATCAGATGTAAATTCTGCTGTTGTGTGCCTTCTGTTGCAGGAATATGTTGTTCTTAATCCACAGATTGGTAAAACTGTGCATGAAATATTTTGTTTAGTTTTTATATTCATTCAGCATCATCAGATGCGAACACAAAGAAACTGGATTTCAAATCTTGCAAGCTTGGCTGTGGAACTCAGTCAAGTCTTATGACTCATGCTTTATCATTTTACTAGTTTTTGTCTTTGCCAAGTTTTTTGGTGTGAAAGAAAGTGAGTGCTTTTCATCTCTTGTGCTATCTAGGGTAGGATTGTCCATTTGACTTACTTCTAAACTTACTGAAAAGAATTACTGTTCAAAAGACTTTGCTGTTACCTTTCTTCATCGTTGATTTCTTTTACAAGAACCTCTTCTGGCCTGAAAGTAGATTTTTTTTTTTTCTTTTTCTCTCTCTTAGCTGTGAATAGTGAACGAAATGAAACTGCCAAACAGTCTGGACTTGAACTTATATTTTGCCATGCACAAATTGGATTGCAATGATGAATTTACCATCTCTGTTAAGGGAGTTTGTTGACATCTTTAGAATAGTTGCTTTCACATCTTAATCATTGTAGTATGGAAATATGTTGTTCACAGGGAGTCAGGATTCTTAAAAGTAATGTTCTCCTTTTCCCACTGTACACTGCACTAAGACCAAAATATTGGCCTCTCTGCTTAACATGCTTAAGAGCCTATTCTCTTACTGAAGCACATATTTCTTTCAGGATAATTGGATTGATATCTGGGCCTTTTATCAATGATGTTCTTAGACTGTGAATGCAATTTCAGCTTTCTGGGACTGGGAGTAAATAATAAAATTGAGTTGGGACTAAATTTGTGATCATTTGGCCTTTGAATTGTACACTCTTTTGACTTGGAAGAATTTTAAATTTGTAGAACTGGACTGCTTATTGCTGTTATGATAAAGGTACGTTTGGTTCTTTCTATACAGTAAACTGGCACAAATGGCTAATATGGCATGTCAGACAATCAGTTTTTCAGATGGCCTGAGTTTTATACTGTATGTGCTTTGAGCAGGGATTCCTCTCCTCACTGGGTAACTGTCACTCTGCAAATCATGCAGTTTCTGGATTGGTGGAAGATCAGAGCTCTTAATTTTTTCTGAAGTTTCTTCCCAGGAAGCATAAGGAATGGACATGGTATTCATAATAGTTTGCATAGTGAAATGACAAGCAGTGAGGGCCACAAGATTCAGGAAGACGGAAATTTTCACTGCATATTGAACAGTAAAAAATAATTCATAGTGAAGTTGCCCATAGGGATTGAAGAATCTCCATCCTTGTAGACTTTAAAAACACTACTGGGCAATGTCCTCAGCAGCCCATTGTAACTTCTGAAGGTAGCCATGATTTGAGGAGAAAGTTGAATGGGATGACCTCTACAAAATTTAAGATCATAAAAACAATAAGTATCCAGAGCATATGATTTTTGAAAACCATTTGAATTGAAACTACATTAGATCTTGACAGAAGGGATGGTGCTATAGTGAATAGTAATGTGATTCATTAGATCTTGAAGTAACTAATAAGAAATGCTCATTTCACATGACTGTTTTGAATGAGATGATTCTGTAAGTCTTTTTTCAGTCTAATATATTGGTCATCTTCCATCAGTCATTTGGAGAGAGATGAGTAGGTTTATACATGGCATGAGTTATTTCCTATGATTAAAAACTAATGGTGCAGTATTTCTCTGTTGTGCTCACCCACCTGATTGCTCTGTGTGATTGGGAACTAAGTGTGAAGGTCACTTCTACAAGATTGTCCTGGAATACTGTGATGGGAGGGAGGAGGGAATAATGGCAGCCATTTGAATAAAGAGGATGAGTGTCATTTCTGAGTATACAAATGAGGAAATAGTTATCTGATTACATTATTGCATATGCATACCATATTGGTATGGGGGAGAGATTATGATAGCCGTTTCTGATACCACTGCTGAAGAATATGTTTGAAAAATAATAAAGTAGTTAGGAAAGAATTACAACAAATATTTGTAATCTGCCTGGAAAGGAAAGGCTTGAATAGAGTCCTTGGCTAAAACCCAATATTAAGCATGTCCTTAACCACAATCTAAAACTGTGCATATGAAGAAAGATCTATTGGGAAAGGTCTCTCTCATCTATCAGAAAATTTTATGTTTGACAGCTGAAAGCTTAGGCAAAGTGAGGTAAGAGAATAGTGCAACTTTGTGAGATACTTCATTAACTTGTGGTTAATTTACTTGGGGATTTAAGTTATTTTGTGGTTTTTTTTGTGTCATTTAGATCTAGTGATTCTTTTTGGCTTAACCTATGAAAACTGCCTATTTCATAGAATCATAGAGTGGTTTGGGTTGGAAGGGACCTTAAAGATCATCTAGTTCCAACCCTCTTGCCATGGGCATGGAGTTTTCCTCTAGACCAGGTTGCCCAAAGGCCTGTCCAGCCTGGCCTTGGAAACCTCTAGGAAGAATTGGCAGCTTGTTTGGTTCCAGGGAACAACCTGTTCGAGTGCCTCAGCACCCTCACAGCAAAAAACTTCCTCCTAATATCTAATCTAAACATACTCTCTTCTAGTATGAATCCATTCTCCCTTATTCTGTCACTCCATGCTCTTGTAAAAGATCCCTTTCCATCTTCTAGTCTTCCTTCAGATACTGGACTGACTGCAATAAGATCACCCTGAAGACTTCGTTTTATCAGGCTGAACAAAGGCAATTCTTTCAGCCTTTCTTTTACAAGAGGTGCTCCATCTGTCTAATCATCTTGGTGGCCCTCCTCTGGGCTTCACTGCAGAAGGTCCATGTCTTCCTTGTGCTGAGGACTCCAGAGCTGAATACAGTACTCCAGGTGGGATACCACCAGGGCAGAGCAGAAGGGGCAGAATCGCCTCACTCAGCCTGCTGCCTATGCTGCGTTTGATGTAGCTCAGGATACAGTTGGTTTTCTGAGCTGCAAGTGTGCATTGCTGGGTCAGGGCTGGCTTTTCATCTACCAGCATCCCCAGGGCCTTCTCGACAGAGCTGCTCTTAATCCACTCATCCCCCAGCCTGTGTTGTTGATACGGGGTTTGCCCCGACCCAGGTGCAGCACCTTGCACTTGGTCTTGTTAAACCTAATGCAGTGCCCATGAGCCCACTTAAGCTTGTCCATGTCCGTCTGGGTGGCATCCTGTTCTTCAAGAGTGTCAACCCCACCATTCAGCTTGGTGTCATCTGCAAGTTTGCTGAGGGTGCCCTCCATTCCTTCATCTGTATCATTAGTGAAGATAATTTCTGTAACTGTTTTTTGTTTTGTGATTGTTCTGTATGATGTCACCTTCTATGTGCCACATACTTGTATCATCAAAACATAACTGCATTGCAGAATGATAGACTACATACACTATCTTGTTAGTCATTGGGCTTTGGGTATTTGAAAGCTGGTTGGATACAATTTTTTTAGACTATTAGCTGAATGTTTTTATCAGACTACTCAGCACTAAAATTAGGTGCTGACATTATAAATGCCATTTGTAGATCTCAAAGCTAGACCAGATGAATAATGCAAGTCATGCTTTCATAGTTGTTGAATTTTCCACAATCTGAGGAAATCAATAATGTGCAGATGTCTAATCAATCAATTAATTTGCAGGGTTTTCATCACAAGCCTCAAAGTTGGAATTAAGTTTTATATTATTTTAAAGTTATCCTGATTTCTCCAAAAGCAGTTTTTTTAATTCTTTGGAACATTTCAACATTGGTTTGTCCTCCCTGCTCTTTCTTTCTCCTCTGTCCCTTGGATGACTTAAATATGCTAACATAATTTGAAAGTAATGTTTTCTCTCAGGACAAGTTTACTTGCATGTATGCAACCATATTCAGTTCAGTGATCTGTCATATCTATCTTAAGATCTTTACTTGTCAAAAACAGTCTAATGAATTACTTGAAGTAAATGTATTGGGTTAAGGAGATTTTGAAGTTGCATTTATACTGTCACCAATTTCAACACCAGAGCTCATATTCATATGATGGTAACTTCACTAGAATGTCATTGCCAACTTCCTCAATGATCTTAGGCTGCTTCATGTGCTGTGGTTTGAGAAAGAATATAAGAATAAGGATGTCCACTTACTAAGGGTGGGTGCTTAATTTCACAAAATGATTAAACCAGCATTATTTTAGTCAATTACCTGAGGAAGTGATTAGCTGTGGTTTAGTCTGTAGGGCTGATACCAAGTTCTGGGGATTATATTCAGGTGCTATTTAGTACTAAGGTCCCTGGCATGAGAACTAACAGATGGAGTTATTACAAGAAAATAAATCAGCAGGTAAACTGAAGTAAATTTATTTCCATACCATTAATTTGGGGAAAAATGCTTTAGGGTTTGCAGAAATTTAATAAATATGCATAAGGTGATATTTTGTGTTCCACATCCTTTACATTTATACTGGCTTATTAAAGATTTAATTAAGTTTTCTGAAAAGGGTGAGGATGCAGTCTTGCAAAAAAATGTAGATGACAGTGTGGGTTCACAATAATTAGGGCTTCAGGGATAAAATAAAGGTTCTCTACACTTAATGAATATTAAGGCAATGGCTGCTTTGAAAACTTAAAAAAAAGAATGTTGTTTTACTTACCACATCTGTCTTCTGTTTGTTTTCTAGCCCTAGTCCATCAATATTTGTGACAAATTACATATCATTTACTTCTGCAACTATGAATAGTAAACAAAAGTTGCAGAAGGTATTTTACTTCTCTCTTTTTGTTCATAAACAATTTTTTTTACCAACTTCCTGCTTTTCATTATCCTGCATCATCTTCCTTTATTGTCCATTCATTTAAATCTTAAAAACAGGTATCTCTGGATTAATTTCATTAATATTTTCTTATGGAAACAGCACATCAGAAAGCATTCCTCTTTTAAACCCATCTGTTTTGCTGCCAAGGTTCTAAAGTCTTGACAGTGGTTAGATAAAAAATGTGGCAAAGCAACTGTGGACCATGTTAATCCCCAGTCTTCATTGGTCTTTTGTATTCTGTGTGCAGGAATAGATAAATAAGGAAGTCTTTTTTGTCTTCCTTGCCTTTTAAAAAGCTTCCAAAATCTTGGGGGCGCAAACTGTCTGTTATGGGCTTCTCCAGTACCTTGCACAATTGACTTTGGCTTCTTGATTAGGATTTCTTATGCTCTGATTACATAAATAACAACCATATGGAAAGAATAATTCCTTTAGCAAAATTTATTAAGAGTGCAAATGAAACTTATCAATATTATACTTGAACACTGGGCAACATAGTGTAATATTGAAGAAATCCATTGTTCTGCTGTTTAAAAGGTGTATTTAATTGTGAATTCAATACAATTGCCACAGACTCTGTTGTAGGCTTTTGCTTAAGACCTTGAAAGTAACTTCTTGCTTTTTTTAAGCTTTGTAGCACATATTATACTGTTCAGCCACATGCTGTGCATATATATGGCAGAAGCTCGCATTCCTTGTGCTTGTACCCTCTTGACCACTTTCCAGGTTTGCTTTCTTCTCTCATGTTCTTTTTAGAGTATCTTCTGGAGATCTTCTGGATCTCCTCTTTCTAGAAGAAGAAATGCCATGGCTTTCTGAATCTTTCTTTTCCATTCTCTATTCTCCTGATAAGAGTTCTGGTGGCCCAATGTGCTGTCAGTAAGTCAGTAGTATGTAATTCTTTCTTCTCATTCATTTCCATTGAAAAAGTGGGTATTTTTATGTGAACGAATGATGAAAAAGAGAAATAGGAGCTGTTAAAGGTAGCACGGACTGTGAGGAAAGATAGGCAGGTAGTGGATCTTGCTGTACATTTGACTGAGGAACTAAATTCTCCCCAGGACAATTTTCCTTTAAAATCTGCAGCCTCTGTGAAAGTATTGACTTGCCTCTGGTACATAACTTTCTACATTAATGTTTTTAAAATATACCCTTTCCTGAAACTTCTTGTATTCATTGAAATTTGCAGTTTTCATTGTCTGAACATTGCCTTATTTGAATCTTCTCCCAGATGGTCTGTTTAAATGCCACTTAGAAGTACTAGGGGAGTAAATTTTTCTCATTGGTTAATTGTGATCTTTTGACTGGGAACTGTTAACGTGCGTCAGAATACAGTATTTGTTTTTGTATAAATATGAAGGTTTATTTTAGTGTTACAAATTCTGGTAACTTACCCTGAAGAAAGAACTGTGTATATGCAAAATGACTTAGTCATACCACAGATTACTTTGCCCACCCCCTTTTACAAGTGGCTGGTAAAAAGCCATCTGGCTCACAAGCAATATCTGTTCTGTTATATGAAATCTTTAAATACTTGCATTTCTGTACTCTTACTTGTCTTTTGAACCATACATTTACATAGTTTTTGAGAAAGCAGTATTTTTTCAGAAAAAAATTATTTTCTTCTCACCTTGTACCATGAAACATTAAATTATTGGATATTTGGCCAAAACCAAGTAACCAAACTAACTATAAGTCAGGCAATCAGATGATTTCAGTCAACTTGGATTGTGTGTAAGAAGCAACCCATTTGTGTGGTTGGTTAATATTCATCCAGTCTCAGTCCTGCATATGTAAGTCCATATATATATATATATACATACTGTAGAATACTTAACTATGTTACTTTTGATTTTTTTTTTTTTTTATTTATGGTGTCTTATATGCATTTCGTAATTTTATACATTTTAGAAATGTTTTACTTATTAGAATTATATTGTTTTGCAGAGTGAATTCAATTCAGTTGAACTACATTCATGGAGAGGGAGATAAGGGCTTATGTACCAGCAAAGTAAATTGGAAAGTAATGCTTCATGTACTTACTTTTAAATGTGATTCAGACCTAAAACTTTATAGCAAATCGTGTGGTGTTGTAAAAGGATAGGTTTCTGTCAAACGAAGATAAAGTGTATTCTCAGTCTTTGTGTCTGTAGGGATTAGGGCAGTAATTGCATCTAATTTCTGGTGATGCTTTCTCCTCCCTGTGGTCACTGATGTATTATTTCTGAAAATGTATGGGGAGGACTTGAAATGTCTGCAGTGAATGTCTTGAATCTGAATGTAATTCCTGTTACTTTACATTTCATCTCTCATCAGGATGAGAGTTTTTCTTAATTGTTTTCTTCTAAATAGAGGGGGGGAAGTTAATTGCATAAATTAAGAATTTCGTTTAGGTGTGGGTGCACACATAATGCAGGAGAAGGGAATTTTGACACAGTGAATAGTTCTGTAGGAAATGTATTTTTTTAAATGTCCTGTTTATTATATACGAAACTCTGACTCTCTTGAATAACATGGAGTGTTAAGTTGTGCCAGACTAAAACTGGAATGAACTGATAAGTATTATCTGCTTTTTCTCTGGCGTGTTTCTAAGACTGTGAGAAGTTTCTGTGATGAAAATCTCCCTGACTGACTGTATTTAAAGTGATGCAACCAATGTCAATGTTCCTGACTGGCATTTTTCCTTGTAATGAGGTGATTTACTGTTTGTTCCTGCATGTTCAATGAATATTCACTAATTTTGTTACTAAGCATATTGATGAGCTTTACACTTATTTATCACTTATAATTGGTTTTAGGCCTATCTAATCTTCCTCTCGATAGCACTTACAGTTTATCAAAAGATCCACCCTCTTACTCTACTTTAGGAAGCAGGAGGGGGAGTAAGCTTATCAAAGATTTTTTTCTCTCTTATCTTTCACTATTTAGTTAATTCACCTCTTCGGTCATCTTTATAAATGAGTTTGTAGTGTTAAATGGACAAATGAATAGATCAGAACTCTTCTGTGCTTTTTGGTCAGTTCCTGTTTCAGCTTTCCTCGGTTTTCCTTCCACTATCAACTGTATTAGCTTAGACCATTGTGCTACTGTACAGAATTGTAGTGGCAATGTATACTATCTTTTAACTGGCAAACTTCCCTAGTTCTTTATTATTGCAATTGTAGCATTTGTAGGGGAACTATGGAAGTGTCTTGCATGGGAGAAAGTGGAGTGCTGAAGACTTATCACAAGATAGAAAGTGTTTATTGTTCATCATCACCAAATCTTTACTTTGACATTAGTCTTTTAATTCATTTGCTTTGAGGAGGCAAGTGAGAAATTTGTTTTTTAGTTTCCTAGTATCCTAATCAGCAAGACAACTTTTTGTATTAATATAAAGGTGCCAATAAGGAATAGGTACTTGAGAATCCTCTCAGTAAGACCGAAAAGACAAAGCTATAACATCTGCTTATGTGTGGTTTTTTTCTTGTTTGTTTGATTGGTGTTTTTGGTTTTGTTTGCTTTTGTTGGTTTGGGTTTTTTTCTTTTTTGTGTGTGTGTGCTTTTGCTTTTAATGTTTTGGAAGATGAAAAAGACAGAGTGCTAATATCTAGAATATTTTTCAACTACATGCTTTTTCATTTCTAGATCAAGTTAACTGGTTGTTCTTTGCTTGTCTGGAGTAACTTGGGAATAAGAACTCTGCTGATTCATTGATTTATTATTATTGTTATTATTATTTTAATTTTTTTTAAAGGTCACTTAGTTTCCTCTAAAACACTTTTCTGTTATATGCCCTCATTTTAAATGTCTCTTATATGATAAAAAAGAAAGTTAAAGTACTGTTATATTCCTTGATGGAGCAATTAAAAAAAATAAATACTCATTATTCTTAAGCATATTCTGTCAAAATGATTTCAGTATGCTTGATTGAGGTCTCAGTGTTTTCCTGTTCAAGCAGTTGTGTTTCTGTTTACCAAACAGTGCTTACCTGCCCTTGGAACAATTTAATTTCTGCCCCATAATTCCAGTATGTTTTCACTCATGGATCCAAATCATCTCTGGTTTATATTGTATTTACTATGTATTTTGCATTTTAAATGATTGTTGAATGGATTTGTTCTTAGCCTTTCTTTTGACAGGACGTGCTACTGCCCCTTCCCAGTTGTCCTTTATAAAACTTCTTTTCATTGTAGCAGTTTAGTCATCTGTTCTGTACACCCAGTGATTGGAAATACTACATCGGTATTTTCACCTGGTGTTTGAAATAACTTAGAAAATTGGAGAAGAATAAGAAAGTTTTGTGGTTTGTGTGGGGTTGGGTTTTGGTTGGTTTTTGGTTGGTTTTTGGTTGGGGGGTTTGTTTTGTTTTTTGGAGGTTTTTTAGCATTACCTGTATTTTTGTTGTCTGGCTTGATTGCTGGGCAATTCTTCAGTGTAGCACAATGCTTAAGGGCTTTGAGGGATTAATCTCTATGTGGTCCTTCCACAGTGAAGAGAGCTCAGCTATCTATGGCTTTGTAAAATGTCTCTCTAGCATCCCTGTTTGCAGAAAGCAAAAAAGATCTGGATTGCATTTAATTTTTTAACTTTTCAGGGAGAAAATCCAGTAATACCCTGAACTTTTGTTGCTCCTTTGGGTTTTTTGACCCCTCTCAAACTGATTTATTAACACCATTTCACCAAAGTCTAAACAACTTCAAATTTCTGAGATGAATTACCTCTGTATGGTGTTACCATCATCATTACTTTACCAGCATTCAACATAAAGTCATGTAATTACACATATACACAGAGAAATGTGCAGTAAGGGATAGAAGGGGAAAGAGAATTGGCAGTATTTCAACAGCTGTGTGTACATATTGCTAGGAAAGGAAGCATATTTCTAGTAATGTGAATTTGTGAATTACTTTATCGTGAAAAGGGAACGCACGCTTTGAACAAAAGAACAGTTTTGTTGGTGACTGTTCAAGTCACCTTTTTTCTAGATGCTGCTTGCTCTGTAGAATAGAACTTGCTTTAGACTCAAGAAGAACAAGAAATAGGATGGAACTACTGTTCAGTAAAGTGATGTCTTTTCGTGCTCATCCTTTAAATATCATGCTTTTTATCTGATGTTCTGAAATTGAAAATGTTCTGAGGAAGGGCTGAGAGAGCTGGGACTGTTTATCGTAGAAAAGAGAAGGCTTAGGAGGAGGTTTATCGATGTAAATAAATATATGGAAGGTAAAGTGTAAAGAGAACTGCTGGAATCATTGGTGCCCAGGGACAGGATTGGAGGCAGTGGGCACAAACTGCAACACCAGAGATTCCATCTGAACATCAGTAAACACTTCTATACTGTGAAGATGACCAAGCACTGGCAGGACTTGCCCAGGAAGGTTGTAAGCTCTCCCTTTTGGGAAATACTTAAAAGTTGCCTGGACATGGTCCTGAGCCACCCACTCAAGGTGGCTCTACTTGATTGGGGGAGTTAGACTGGATGACCTCCAGAACTCCCTTCCAAATTCAACCATCTTGCAATACCGTGAAATTGGTCTAGCGTTGGAAATGGAACCTTCAACAAGACTAGATAAGAAATGCAGACTGTTTTCTTCATGTTCAGACTTGGTCAGAATTCTTATTGTCTGTATTATATCCCAAAGAAACAGAAAATTCAAGGTAATGTTAGCTTTTTTATTTTCTTCTAGTCTTTCTCTTATCAATATGGAAACTACTATAGGACAAATTATTCTGTATGTGAAGTACATAAACTACATGCTTTGGTATGTACAAAACTAGTATATGAATAGCTGATCTTGCATTACCAGGTTCTTATGGCTTTCTCTGTAACACTATTTTTTAAATTTTTCACTTAGTTAAAGAGATTCAGCTGAACAAAATATTTTGCAATAAAGTTGAAAGGAACAGTTGATTATATAGCGCTGTTTGTAGGAATGTTCAACTTCACAAATGAAGTGTTTGAGAGTAAAAGAAAGACCTCATTTGAAAATGGCAGGTTGAATGAGTTAGTGTCACACATCTTGATAATCTGTAGCTTTGAAATGTGTTCCTGGAGTTAGAAAGGGTTTTGATCTGTGAAATAATAATTGTCCATACAATTACCTTGAAGTATCTGCTTAAAAATCATAATCTTAGTATTCGGCAAGGTATCTCTGTATCTGGTTCCCAGGAATCTGAAGGTTCTGAATATTGAAAAAAATATTCAGTGACTTAGAATTAGGAGTTTGATCATTTTAATGAATTGAAAATGATCAAATTAGGTGTTAGTTTTTAACTTTTTGTGCATAATTGTAATATTTAGCTGAAGATTTTTTCCCATCTTTAGTCAAGAACTTTTGCAATGTTTTTGCTAGGTCACCCTGAAGTGTTTTCAACTGAGAATAAATGGAGCTTTTTTAGCCTTTGTATAACAAGTACTCTTGGAATCATCCTGGTTGTCCTATATTATGCTCTCCTGAGACTAATATCCTTCCAGTGTAGAGGTGACCTAAGCAAAATATACTTTGAGGTTTAGCTGGTGCTTTTGTTGTAGGGTCTTTTCTCTAATTCATAATTCATCCTTTTGGTATTTCTCATTATGTTTTTAATTACTTTCACACTTGTTAAAAAAAAAAAAAAGAAATAAAACAATAGGGAAAAAGCCTATAGTTGTATAAGGCATCTTACTTAGGCTAATTTCTACAGAATGTAAATGATTTAACTTGTATTTACTTAATGCAGTACAGTAGGGATTATATATCCTGAGGTAAGATGTGTGCTTGTTTACAGTACTAGAGCCCTACTCTGTAATTCATAATGTTGACTTTACAGACTTTATTTAAATTAGATGAACTTATTTTTTAGTAAATGTAAATTATCATAACATTTGTGACAAATTGTGAAAATTTTAAAAAGTAGTAATTGCAAAACAGGATGAATTTCTTTTATTTTGAAATAAATTGTCAATTTTTGATTTTATTCCATGAAAATTGAAGGTTTTTCTAAAATCAGCTGGACAACATCCATCCATGTAAACCATTATGCAGCTTACTTTCTGTCTTGCATTTTCTGCAGCGTAAACAAGTATTAATGTTAATACTTTCTTGTAAATGTTCAGAAAATTACAGCTTTGTGTAATATAAAATCAATCAGATTTTTCTGAAACTGCTAATAGAACAACTTATAGGTTAAAATAAAAAAATAAAACCCCTCAGTACTTTTAGTTCTCTGTTCATTTGTCTACTCAGCCTTAAAAGGACATTTTTAGGCTTAGTGCCACAAAATGTAGGCTATTTTACATAAAGATGAAAATCGATGTCTGATTCAAAAACGTAAATCCTCAGTCACAGCAAAATGACTTTGAGTCAATGGAGCATAATTTCAAGTCAGTCATACTGTGCCAGCTTACATGGTTTCTCAGTTATGTTCAGGCAATAACTTTTAGTAAATAAATAATCTGAAAGGGAAATAAGTATGCAAACAGATTTCTGTATGTCTTAGTGGTTAGTAGTATTTGCATTAACTCATGCTCTTCCTTTGTTGAAGAGGAGAGAAGAGAGAAGAAAACATATGCAGTACTGATACAGCCATTCTGAACAGAATTAGTTTATGATCTTATGAGTTATAGAACAGTTTGTACTGTATTTCTGATGCCTTCAGAATTTGATGTCAATGCTGCTAATTTCTGCTACAGAAAAATATGTTGCTCTCCAGAATATTCAGATATTTAATCCTGGAGTTCTCCATTAGACATGGAATCAAGACATTGAGAATCAAGAAATTTGTTTGCTACTTTGACATGACCCATGGTTTATATTCCTCTTTAAAGACAGGTTCAAAAGAAGGAAAAAATACTTTTAATAAAGCCTGCTGATGGTGCATGCCTTAATTTGAAGAAGAATAAACTTTGATAACAGTGAAATATAATTTAATTCTTTTTTGCCAGGTTTCAGAGTAGCCTAGGAACTTTTCAAGAGAAGAGTTCTATCTCCTCCCTTTTTAGTGTGTAGGAAATTTTATAGGAAGTGTATGCAGTTATTGTTGGTTGAGCTTTACAAATGATAAAACTATTTCTGATATGTTCAAGGATGCTGATATGCTGGTGGTGTAAATGACATTTATATGTAGACATCTGGTGAACAAGGGACAACAGAGGAATGAATGCCTGTAAAAACACTTTTAATGTTAATTCCATTGTCTTTTTGTCATTAATGTCATGAGGTCAGCAATTATGTATGAATGTCTATCAGAGACATTTTTAGAGGAATTAACTCTTCTTACAACATACTGCTGAAATGTGTTTATTAGTGCAGTTAGTTTCTCTATAATATTATTCTTATTTTAATTAAAGACTGAAAAGGAGACTGTTAAAATAAATTTGAATTTAAGCTACATACATTGAATTGAGAAACTTACAAGATACTTTACATACTTTATCAGTGCAACCTTGCTTTTTTGTTTGTTTGTATTTACAGTGAGTCTTGTTCTGAAATAATTGCCTACAAAGCTAACATTTCTCGGGTATTTGATGGACCAGAGTGAACAAAGCAGAATTTTTATCAAGGGTGGTTATTTTATCTGCATTAGTTGGTTTTGGTAAGATACACATAAAGGAAACATGGAAGTCAAGCCACCTGGTATGTTTTTATTTATTTGCAACAATATAATTTCAGAAATCCTCAGCAAAATCTCTAGTTAACTCATCTTCTGTAGCAAACAGAAATACAGTATCAAATCATTAATTAGAAACGTCCTGCTTTATTTCTGTCACTACAGAAACTGAAAGTTGAGCTGCTGGAGTGAATTTGAATTTTTCACCAGGAAAAGGTAATGGCTTGGTAATAACCAATGCCTCAGCCTTATTAGTAGCAAACAGTAGTTTGAGACCCTGGCTAACTTATTTGAAGGCTTTTCTTAGTATAGGTATCTCATTTTACAGCTATGGACCCTGTCTTTCTAGAGCTGAGGTCTTGGTATTCCATGGTCACGTTCTGAGCAGTATTCAGGACCTTCTTACATCAGAAAGACCTGAAAGAAGCAAAGTGGTAGAGCTTGTGTGTTTCAAGTGAAAGGAGGCTAGTTTGGACAGTGAAGCATTGAGTAAATCATTGGGACTTTGTTCTTTGCTGACTGAAGGCAAAGTAAAAGAAAGAAAGTCTAAAGAAGAAAATTAATTAAAAATACCTTTTCAATAATGTAAGCCCATCAAAAATATGTTTATATGATATAGAAAATCTGGTAAAACTTTCTTGAGAACAAAACTGTATCTTCTCTTTACTCTTCTGGAATAAAGCGTATGAAAAAAGTTGGTAGGATATTGAAGTGTTGTCAATTACCTAAGAGAAGTGTAATCTATAGCACAGTATTTTATGATGTAAGCGATTATCTGCAGTC
The DNA here is from genome assembly GCA_035221455.1 of Xenops minutus. Classification (NCBI taxonomy): domain Eukaryota; kingdom Metazoa; phylum Chordata; class Aves; order Passeriformes; family Furnariidae; genus Xenops; species Xenops minutus. Next base: position 44,594,448 of record JAWWEE010000122.1, on the reverse strand, counting down.
TATTCAATAACTTTCTATTTGAAAAAGGGAGATTGCTTCAGAATGCAGTGAAGCAAGTATATAAATTTTACCTAATGACTACATTCCTGAAGTACTAGCTTGATTACCTAGTACAGTACACTTATTAGGTTAGATTAGTTGCTAGCTTTTTACCTAGTGCATTTAAAAAACAACTAGTTGAGAGCATTATGGTGAACTTGAGAGTATTGCACAAGAGCTCTGTAAAAGTGACATTGCACGTGACTGAATCTGAAGTAATCAAGGCAATTTTTTATTGGCAACAAGCTTCTGAGTAAAACTTGAATTGGGAATTCTCTGAGTAAGACTCTTCCAATATAACTGTTTATTTTATAGAAACAAATTATGTAGCACTAATAGAGCTGGATTTTTTCCCTCTCCTGTTTTTTTTTTCTTCTATCAAGATCATGCTTTTGCTGTCATACCTTTATTGCTCTTTCATGGGTTTCTTTTCTATGAATGAGGCTTATTCTGAAAAGTGTTTGGTTTTCTGTGCCAAGTAGAATATTGTGCATCATTCCCGTGTTAATATAGAAGTTTTGTCTTTTTATTAATTCCTTTTGCTTTATCTTTTTGCTTCAGTTATTAAAGCTTTGGAACGCACTAGTTCACATCCTTTTTATCTCCTTATGTTTTATTGCACATTACCAGCTGCAGTGCCTGATGCAAAACCAGTCAATCTTTTGAAATGAACAAATATTTACTTCAGACACTGCTAATTCAAGGAAATCTTGCAGACGAGGAAGCTTCATTTTTATGTAATCTGCTTTATGATTATTTTTTAAAGAAAATAACTTGCATAATATCTTCTTGAAGCAAAACTACTAGAAACATGTCCTTTAGCAGAAGAAAAATTATAGTATTAATTGATTCATTGATAGTCTCATGATAAACAGGGTTGTAATCTCTCCTTAACGTTTGTGATTACAAAGATCAGCTAAATTCTAAGAAAAAAAATGAAACCTTAAAGAATTTTTTTAGAAAGGTTTCATAGGGTCAAGTAAATGTGGCTGTCTCAGAACTGTTCATGATTTACACTGATCAAAGCTTCTTTTGGACCAAAGCCTTCTGATGACCTGTGCCTAAGGAGCTCTCAGGGGCTCTGATAATTTTTAAGATGGAAGATCTGACAGGCAAAATGTAATTTTTCTTGATACTTGCAGTTCACTCCTTCCTTCCCCTCATATATCTATCTCTACTCTTATTTATAGCATGACTGATTTGTCACAATGTTACTAGATGACCTAATTTTTCTATTTAATTCCATTTTTTAGAAGAGTCCTAGAAAAATCACTATGTCTCCTTTCTCAGTTGTTCTTACACAGTATTCGAATTTTATCTTTGCCTTGCCTGTAACTGTGTTCTCTTTTCTCAGTGTCCCCACTTCAATATGTGTTTTAAGCTAGTTTACTTTTCCCCTCCACCGTGGAGCCTCATCAGTTTGTAAACCCTTTCACTAATTTGTGTATTTTAATAGAGGTCTCAGATCTTCGAATTTTCTGAATTTAGTTTCCCTTTTATTTGGTGCCCCTTCTTAATTTTCTGTTCATATCTGTCTGTCCCCCTCTCTGTCCTTCCCACCTTCTCTCAGCACTCAGCTTCTGACTTGTAAAATTCCAGTTTTCTCCATGCTTTTTTGAATTCTTACTTAACTTAGGCAGCTCTCGGTGTCTGTGACAGGGCACTGAAGATTTCAAACAAAGATAGATTGATGGGTTGATCCTGATACACTATATCAATCCACCTAGAGCATGGTCAGTGCAACTTTGCTGAACCGCAGTAACTGGGGAAACTAAATGGTTTCTGCTGAGCGTGTGTGACATCAGGCTTACTTGATAAAAAAAAATAAATATAGGTTTTCATAGGAATAGTTTGGTAAAGAGTCCTGTCCTCTAATATGTCTCATAGCTTGCTTTTAAATCATTCATGTGATGGAATGCTCTCAAGCAAAAGAAGAGCAACACACAAAGAACCGCTGTTTCTTACGGCAGTAGTTCAGTGAAAATATTTTGAGGTTCTTAATCTTGAAAGCAGCTCAAAATGTTGCTCTCATAACATAAGGTACCTAGATGGGTTGATATGACAGTGTAATCCTGTCTGTAGCAAAATATAAAACTTGTAATAATTTAAATTCATTATGATACATATTTGTAGAAAATTCTGAATATAGTAACTATTTCTCTTTCTGTAGGTACAGTTTTCTTTCAGTGACTGACAGTATTCTGCTGTGATTTTTACTAAATAGAATAAAGATAACATAATGCTACATTTTCTAAAACATCAATTTTTTAAAATGAAAATTAAATAATCACTGTACTGGTAACTTGTGTTAAGGCAGTGAACCTTACTCTACTCCTTTGCCAGCCTGTTTGACTTCATTTTACATATCCCTTCTGTTTAAGACGACAGTGAGTTATTTTTTTTACATGCTAAAATTTCCTTGTCTACATGAAAGACTAAATTGTGCTATAAGGTAAACTGTGCTATCTACATCTATATATAGCTTCCAGTTTAAGTCTATATGAGCTCTGAGGGTGAAAAGGCAGAATATAGGTAGAAAGCACTTAAGCTTTAAGCTTAAACATTGCTCACTGCTATCCTCAATTACAGAATCTTTTGGCGGAGAAAGTGGAACAGCTGATGGAGTGGAGCTCAAGGCGTTCAGTCATCCGCATGAATGGAGACAAATTCCGAAGATTTGTGAAGGCTCCACCTCGTAACTACTCCGTGATAGTGATGTTCACTGCTCTCCAGCCACAGCGGCAGTGCTCTGTTTGCAGGTAATTTATACCTTAGTGATCCTCCTCATCTTCCTTGTCAGGTTTCAAGTGAACGTTTGAATCAATGTGCGATACCCAGGGTAGGCTTGTTCTTTGCATGGGATAGATGCACACTATTCAACAAGCTCGTGCTTGTTACAACATCTTTTCAACTGTCATTTAATCCTGATACCAAATTTTGAGATTCTTCCAAGGTTATTTTTGTTTGTGTTTTGTTTTGGTGTTTTTTTTTTTTTGTTTTTTTTTTTAATTACAGTTGAACAATATGTGTGCAACTGAGGACAACTGTCTCTTTAAGAAGTCAGCTTTATTTTGTTATCAGTTGATCATGATCTTTCAAAGGACATTTGGTGACAGAAGTGATTCATTACCATTTAATAATATGACACTTCTCTGATTCTCTTCAGTAAAGGATATTGAAGACTCTGGTGCAGATGTGACTTACCCTGTGATTTCACAGCTTCATACAGTTCTTACATGCAAGCACATTTTTCCACAAAGACATGCTTATTGTGGAATACTGTCTGGCACTGCACTTTGAAATGTTCTGCTGGCTCCATTTAGAATATATATTAGAGTGGCTCTGCTGTTCTTCTAAGTCCAAGATCTTTCTGTGCAAGTTCCTAGCTCAATAAGTTAATCCAAAAATGACTAATGATAGACAGAGAAATAAGGCCAAGGGACTGAAAGGTAGTTTTTCATTTAATTATCTTACTGAATCAAAAACTGTGCTAATAAAACCTTCTTCAGACAAAATATGCATTAGAAATTACTGTATTTAGTAATAATAGATTGGATTATTGTGTAGGGAGTTCTAAATAGTATTTAAATAGTCAGCAAAATACTCTAAAACTATGAAATATGCAAGCTGTATATGAAGAAATATTATTTCCTGTTTTTAAGTAGGTGTGGTTTAACAATGTACAAAGTTGGTAAACATAGCAACTTGCTAGATTTCTAATGTGTTAGCGGCATTTGCAACAGAAACTTTAACTTGTATACCTGTAGTTGTATATGGTTTTCATAGGATTTTTTTATAGATTAATTTTCTGTCATTGAAGTCTGTTCGTCAGTTTTGAGGGAGGTCTGTAAATTGCCTTTCCAGGAGTTCAGTCTTCACATATGAACTGTGAAGGTGAAGGATTAGGTACAGAAACTTTACAATATTTTTGAGTTAAATGAATTTTTAGTTCAGCACTTTGGTTGCTGGTTCTTCTTTGTGTTGCTAGAGTTCAAATTTAGGAGATGAAATAGGAGTTGAAAGTTTACCATATTGTTTTAAATCATTCCTTATTTCCTAACCAGTGGATAAAACTACAGGAGATGCATGAAGATCAGCTTTACAAGGGTCATCGTATTTATCAGTATAATGACCATAGCAAATTCTTTCCCTGTGCTATGTATAAGTCTTTTACAGGGCTTGTGAAAGCAGCATAAATACTGCTTTTATTAAAGAAGTTAATTTTGCTTGCAAATGTGTGTTGTTTACTGCACTGAAAAAGAGCTTGTAAACTTCATCTTTTAACAGGCCAGACTAGACATCTATGTACAGAAGCAACTGAAAATCTTTCAGCATAAAATGAAGGAAAAATCAGCATACGACGTCCAGTTGGGTTTGTTTAAATAAATGTGAAGTTGCAATCCACTTGTTCATGGGAAATAAAAGGAATTTAATGAGGTTGATCATACTGAACATAAAACCATTATCAGGAAAATCGACATTTTCAAATCAATGGCTAATTAATGGACAGGAGCACTGAAAGGATATACAGAACTGAAACGCATGCATTACTTGATTGTTAGCTATTCACTAGCCATTTTGCCTAAAGGAAAAATAGATTTTTTAACTTAATCTGTAATGTTCTGTGAAGATGCTTTTGTCCAAGATTTAAGTTAACTGCTAGTTGTCAAAATATTTTCAGAGCAATTGCATACATAAAGAATCAATGTCAAATTTCAAATATGAAAAAGCACACAGGCTGAAATCTTTGGCTAACATTGTCCCAAGAATTAGAACTTTCTCTCCCCCCTCAAAATTGAGCCTGGTTAGTCTGTGCACTGCAGGAGGTTCTACCAAAAAAAAAAAAAAAAGTTTTGTTGCTTCCTTTTGGTGCCCAGGTTTGAAATTTTTCTATTTTGTTGCTTCTTAATGTCTAGTTAATAAAGAACATACAGTATTTTCAAAAGGAAAAAAAAAGATGTTTGTGTGCTGCTGTTGAATAGAGCTCAGTTAAATCCCAAGCATGAAAAATGCAGCATTATATATAAAAAGAGGGGGAGCAATAAATAGCAAGGTAACAAGATAAATATGAAGAGCAGTAAATATGGTCCTCTTCTGGAAAAGAGCAATGAAAGCTACTAGTCATTAGAGCAAGCCATTGTAGACAGGCACATTTGAGGCCAGAAGAGATCACGTGTGTCCTGTCTTGTTAAAAAAATTATATCCTTTGTGTATCTGATTTTTGCATTTCAATATGTTTAGATTGTTTGGTGTTAAGAGGAGCCCCTGCTTATGGCAAAATCAGTATGACTGTTCTGGCTGGTGTTTTGAATGGTGGTGGCATCAAAGATAGAGAGAGAGCTTCTTGCTTTCAGAAAGTTAGTGTACCTTCTGGAATTCCTTCGAAGTGAATGCAAAGTCAGTTTGGTGCTCCATGTTCTCTGCCAGACAAAGGACTATCATGCCTGTCCATTGTTGAGAAGTGCTGTAGCTTGAATGTTGTCTAGAAGGAAGGATTATCCCTCCTGCAACCTCCTACCCTTTTTAGTGCTGGAGAAGTTCCAGATTTTGGATAAACTTGGTTGAGTTCACCTATCCATATATCAAAGACATATATCTGAGAAGCTGACCAAATTTGCTTAGGTGAATCTAAGAATTTTCTTTGTGCAGCAAATGGGGCGTGAGAACATCAATCATATAAATCACATGCTTTGTGAAAGTATATGGAAGTAATAATCAACTTACTTTTAAAATGCCACATACAAAAAAGCCCTTGGGACTCTAGATATTTTGAAAAAGCTTTTGTATTTAAAAAATACCCTTTTAGCCTGAATCAATCTATTCCTAACACAAGAAGGTTTCTGAAAACCAGCAGCTCTGTATACATTTTAGTAGAGCCTCTAGTCATGTCTCTAGAGTTTTTTTCCAAGGAAATTCTGTCTTGGAATTTCCTTGAAGAAAAGAATCTTTAAAGTAGAATTTAGAGTAAAGCTTTTTCATCTAGCTTTGTGGGCAAACAGGTTTCAATTTTCTAATCCAAAAGAGCCACCTGATGCCTTCACTACCATGCTACTTGTAGCATAAATATCAGTTTTCCTGTTGACACAATTATTTAAGTTCAATATGACATAGCTGGTGTTGAAGGATGAATTAACAATAACAAATTAGGTATCCAATGTGCTCTCAAATGGAGGTTGAACACATTTCTTATAGCTTAAGATGAGGCTTTTTTTCCATGTATGTTTGGTAATGTGTTTGATTAAACTGTTTTAGTTCCAGGAAATTAAATTTGGTTAGTCTTAATTGACTTTACCTGTTACTGCTGTTCTTGATGCATGTACTTTGCAACAGCACATTGGAAGCAGATACTAAAGGGCCCTTTGATGCACTGTGATGCTGAATCAGTTTGGATGAGCAGTCAGAAGTAATCTTACTCTGAACAGTGAAGACTCAGGACTTAAGACCAGCTACCTTTTTCCCTTGGTGCTTAGGTCTTCACACAACTAGATAGTTTACCTCTGTTACCCACATCAGTCACACTACTGAAGAAAAAATTATGTATGTAAGAAAGTGGAAAAAAGAACATTCACTCTGACAACGGTATCTTCGCTCAGCCTGTACTTTTATGTTGTATACAGCAAATAGTAACTACTAGACTGACTTTAATGCATTTTCGGGTGAAATGCACTTCTAGTTTCTGTGGTTTTTGTCGTCTTGAGGCTTGCAATCTGCTCCTCCGTTTTATTATCACCACATTTTCCTAAAGTGATGAACACCTTTTTACCAACCACACTTAAGTGACCCCCCTACTTCATTTTTCAGCTGCACGTGGCCTTTAACTCAATCCTGCTGATGCCGACTGCTCTTCTTCATCTTTCATTGTTATAACTAATGCTTTCCTTTTTGTTTGCTGCTGTACCATCTGACAGCTCCATAAGCAAATTATGTGAGGTCTTTTATTTTACTTTCTAAGCTCTGCTTCTCTCATCTGATGGGCAGAAGCATCTCTGCTTTGAATACAGGTGCATATATGAGATGTCTTCTTTTTGCCAAACAGGTCACATTTTTGCCTGGTTCATTTTTCAAATTCATTGCTGGGCTGTTTTCATTTAGAAAGAGATATCTGGGTCAGAAAATTGCAGTTGAGCTTGAAAATTGACTTGAGCTTTTCCCCAACAGCTGAAATCTGTCAACAAAAAGGTACATACTTTGTGTTGATTTTTTTTCTTAGTGTTCCTTGAAAAGCTCAGAGCAGAGGCTAAAGATGCTGAGTTTCAGTGGATAGGCTTTATACCTTGACTTGTGCCACTAGTTTGTTATGGTTAAAACATGTAAATTAGACGTGTTTGTCTCTCTGTGAATTTAAAGCTACTTGAAACAAACAGTTTTTGTTTTGTGTACTTTCAACTATGCTTGTCTATGCCTGAGAATTCCCAAATGTTTCCTTTAAAGAGGTAACTGAGCCTGTTTGAATTAAAGCAAATCAAGATTGAAGCCTAGAATTAGCATCATAAATGATCAGGAGAAAAGCAGGGAAATTCAACAGAGGAAGACTATAGTAATGGCAGATGACCACTTGTGAAGACAAACTTGTAAACTGCACAACCTGAAAACTCTTATTATTTCAGTTCTGGATGATGTTTAATAGTACTTTACAGTGGAAGTAGCAAACCTGTTTCCAGATTTTTGGAAAACACGATTTTGCAAAGACAGTGCAAAGAGTATTTATGAAGAAGAAAGACAAAAGTGGTTTGTAATGCAGAGGAGTTTAGGTAGCCAGTAGTTTTCTTCATCCCTATGTTGACCAGACTATTACATTTTTAAAAGTGCCAGAAGTTTTGTTATACTGAAAGGAGCACTGATTAATCCCATGGGCTGAAGCTCTGTGTGTGTATATATTAATACATGTGTGTATAAATACACATGTAAATTATATTAAAAAATATATGTAGAATATGGAAAAGATGAGTCAAATTTTCAGGTATGGAACATGTTTTTAAAGATTACTTTGGTTTAATTTGAGTGACAAGATTGAATTCTGTCAGAAATTATTACTGGCATCTTTTGGAACAAGCTTGTAGTTACTGCAGAAAGCCTGCTGCAGAATGGATTCAAAGTTAACTGCTTAAGCTATTCCTTCTTACAGGATTATCTAAAAGTTAAGTTATAATTCAACATATAGTTTGTGTATTTTTAAGTTTTGAGCTTAATGTTGTAGTATGTGTTTCATAAAGGGTTCTGAATGTAACTGTCTTCTGCTGTTGACTCAATTCATGGAAGAAATTAGTGAAATATAGGAGAATAGATTCCACATGCTTTTATTAACATCTACCCTATCAATGAGACCTCCAAGAGGAGTTTTTTTTAATTCTGAAAAGAGAGGAATTCTGTTGGTTTCCTTGCTAAAAAAGATATTTCAGAAAAAAAAGAGTTTTGTTTTCAAATAGCCGATCCAAGATTAGGTCAACGGCAAAAGGAATTGTGGCAATCAAGGAGGCATCATCAGAAAGAAGAAACAGTATCCTCTCTCTTTCTGGTTTTTGCTGCTTGATCAAAAGCAGGTAGTGAGAAAATTATTGACAGGTCTCTTAAGTGTACTGAGAGGGAATTGTCATTTGAACTTTTGTTCAATGAAGGAATAGGAAATGTGGAAGGAGCTGTTGAAAGTTCTGCAGTTGTTTTTCCTGTATACTTCAGGATCTTGATACAAGTATTGATGAGTCCTGTGTAACAAGGTGGTAATTTTATACTTGGGTCATAAGAGACTACTTGTTCTTACTGTGACCACAATTTTTTAAGTTTTTTTACTTTGCAACTTCTTCAAAATAGAGCCTCATAGCTTCTTTTTGTCTGCAGAATATTGAAAATTTCATGGGATGCTGTAAATAGAATAGCATGGATTTTAGCTGACTTTCCCCTTTTATAGATACCTAGATTGCAAAACCAGTGTAGTTTCCAGCTAGTGTCCATACACTATTATGTGTGTTTCTTGACAAGGAGAAGGCATCAAAATAGGCATTTAACCCCTTGGTAGGTTGTTTTGGAAGTAAACTGCAGCATTGTTTACAATTTACTTTAAACAGATAGATAAGAACAGGTAATTGATTTCGTAGTGCATTCTGTGCCAACTGTATGTTTGTGTTTTTGTACAGTCCATAGTGTGCCAGAAAATAATGCTTTACTGCTTTCTTTGTCAAATAATTCCACACTCTTACTCTTTTCCTAATAACCCATTTGTGTTTTCCTTACTATAATGTCAGACTAATGGAATGAAATTAATCTCATTAAATATAGTTCAAGCTATACAAATCTGATTAACTGCCATAGACACCCACATAATTAATCTTTTTAAATAAAACTTTTAATATTTCATGAGCACTTTTTACGTAATGGAAGAATTTTTTTAGAGCATTTGCTTAGCAGCTTACTTTCCAGTATATTGAATTTTCTGATTAAATCTAGTAGTAGCATTCCCTTTGATCTAGCTACTATTTTCTGGTAGCTGGTCAATATTACTGTTGTTGTTGCTAGTTCCTGTATTGCTTTTAAGATTAAATTCCTGAGGTGACTATGAGAACAATAAGATTCAAATGTTCTCCATCTATCAAAAAATCCTGTCAAGCAAATAAGAGCAGTGCTAATATATTATTCTGTTGGATTCAAACCAATTGTAGTTCTTTACTGTATGCCTTTATAGTATTTGATATAATTAATATAGCAATTTCATATAATTAGTATTACTTAATAGAAATAAACTGACAGACTTGGTATGACCTAATTATAGAGTTGATATTGCCTGTTTTTAACTGAAGACTGATGTTTTTTCAGTCAAGTGCTTATGCTTTTTTGTTACTGTGTCTGAAAGAAATGAAGGAATGCTACATAAAGTTATTAATGTGATTGAACCTGCATTATATCCATGGGAAATTATATAGCGGCCTGTAGGATGATCCTCAGTTCTGCATGTGCTAATTCTTTAACTTTGTATTCCCTCTGTTCCTTATTTCAATCCTTCTCCACATCCTTCAAGAGCTGCTTTGAAGATGTATTACAGCATTGCTACTTTCAGTGTGAAGATGAAATTGTACTTTGAATCTGTTACAGAATATCTAAGGCAACCTTTTGCAAAATGATACTTTGTATATATTATATGCAAAAATAGTTTGAAGATGCAAAATGCAATGAGATCAGTGGCAACAAGAGTCCTCTCAAATAGTGGAGGTATAAATGGAGTATCTGAATTTCCCAGAAATACTGTTTCATCACAAGTGAAAGGTAGAAGAAGAATGATGGCATCAAGATTAAGTGATTTTTATCTTGTTCTTATAATAAAAATGGCTCAGCTTTAATATAGCAGACTTATCAGAAGAGTAGACTACAGATATTACTTAAGATTTTAAAGCATTCCTTTGATGTTGTCTGACTGCCCTCTTCAGGATGACAGTGAATATGTTAGTCTGCTTAATGATAATATCTGTTTCTAGAAATAACCAACTAATACCTAAATTTTTTTGTTTGGTTGTTTTTTGTGTGTTTTTGTTTGTGTGTGTGTTTTGTTGGTTTTGTGTTTTTTGTTTGTTTGTTTTGTTGTGTGTGTTTTTTTTTTTTTTTTCCGGGGGGGGGGTGGGGGGCTGTTAATTGCAAAATGCCGGTTGAGTATGGGTGTTAAGTAGCAAATTTTAATGAGTCAGGTAACGTTGAAAGCTGAGATTTGTTGTGCTTCATGTTATTTATTCTTTTTGGGAGTAAGAGGTCATAAATTTTCATTTAAACTCTTGGATTTTTATGATAGGCTTTTCATGTGCAATGTATTTCTTAATGCTATACAGCTGTGCTGGAGTTTGTATCTAATATATGTCATGCCAAGGTTGATCTCAGTTATGAGGAAATGGGGAAGATCTTGTGCTATCTGTGTTTCTGTAATGCTTTTCTCCTTCTTTGCTCTCTCTTCTGTATGTTTAGTTCTGAGTTTCTCTTGCAACAAACAGATTTTTGAATTTGCAGCTTTTAAATAAACCGTGTTCTGCACCATCAAACACATAGAACTGTTTTTCTAGAAACACTCTTTTGATAAAAGCTCCAGAATACATTTATTTATAGTACTTCTGTATCTTTCTATATACAAGATGAGTTGCCTTGTTTGGACTCTACAGTAGTTGTGATTAAATAGTAATATAGAAATTAGCAATGTAGTGTGTGTAAATCAGAAAGAACTGCAAATGTTCTTTCATTTTGTTCGGGTTTTTTTCTTCAAAATTTTTGTTGGTATAGATTTATCCTATGGAAGAACCTGTGGTTTTATGGTTCTTTGTGTTTAGGGAATGTCTCTGCTGATAAAGATCCCAGGATTATTCTCCTGGAATTCCCTTTACCTTCTTAGTGCAATCAGGGCAAAGTTGTTTGGTTTGCTGTTGTTCTGGTTGTGTAGGAGGGGGTTGTTTGTTGGTTGGTAGGTTTGGGGCGGGAGGTTAATTTAAAGTGAACTGGTGAACAAGCAAAACACCAGAAAATCCGACCCAATTCTAGACCCATGAATATACCCAGAAGAGCCTTTCTGACATGCTTCAGTAGTAGTAAATCATGTTCTAGTGATAATAGAAAGCCTTACATAATCCTGTATGTTCTACAAAATTATCTCTTTTAAAACAAGTTTTAGGGAAACAATCTGGAGTTTGTTATGCTACTTACAACCCTACTGTTTATTTAGTTAGGATCATTTCCCATGTGCTTAGCAGTTTATTTGGCTCCCTTTTTGTGGCTCTGCTGTCTTAGGAAGACTACTGCTTTCACAGTTCTGTGTTATTTGTCTACTAGTTTCAGAATTCATTATGCGTATCCCGATGTTGTAATCAAGGGCCACATAGGCATTTCCTTCCATGGATCTGTCAATGATTTTCATGACACTTGCCACTCAGACCTATCACCTATTTTCTGAGACTTTTAAATATGGAAAACTTTACTTTTTCTTAACATCATCTCTGCTATAGTTTAACCTAACAAGTTTCTAATGTTGGAGAAAGCAAGTTTGAAGCAAAGAGTTGCATAACTAGCAGAAACTTTTTAATTGATAGTATGGGTGTTGAGAATGATACTGCAAATGTAATTTATCTAACCTTTGCAGTTCGTTATAGAATACTTTTTGCCAGTGAATGCCACATGGGTGTACATTTGTTTCTTTTCCTTAACAGGCAAGCTAATGAAGAATATCAAGTACTGGCTAATTCATGGCGCTATTCATCCGCTTTTTCAAATAAACTGTTTTTCACAGTAGTGGATTATGATGAAGGGGCAGATGTTTTTCAACAGGTAAGTTTTGAATACTGTAAATCACTGTTAATTTTTAGAACTGCATGTCGATTTGCCAAATAATATAAGACAAATTGTTTTCTATATATAGGTCTCTACTTCTGTGTTTTGCATACGATTTCCTTCTGGTTAAAAGCACTACAGTTTCTATGACATTAACAAGGACAAACTCTACCCGTAACTGCTTTGAGTATTTTCCAAGTGTATTTTATTTATAGATTGCAATATAAATGTGCAAATTTTTTTCCAAACAATTGTTAATGTAATTCTTTAGAACTAAGAGCATTACAAATAACACTTAATGTAAAGATTTCCTTTATTTTCTCTTTCAGGGGAAAAAGCTCAACTAGAAAAGCCTTTTAATTGCTTTTATGTATTACAATATTCTTCAAATTCAGTAATATTTGTATTAGCCTGGAAGTTCTTCAGGGAAAAGAGAGGAGACTGGTTTACATTTTATATATTGGCTATGAAAAGTAAAAAAATCAGCTGTTGGAGAATAGTTTAAGGTCTCCTTTTAAACTGAGTAGTCAAGGCAAAATGCATCCCTTGAAAATTAATACTAAATACTGACATGCTTGTCCTTGATATTTATCCATTGATTGAAGCTAAAAATGCAGATTAAGAGGACTGAAAACCTTTGAAGTTCTCTGTATATTTTGAACACCTTTTGGTGAAGTGTGTAATTTAAAATGTTCAGGGGAAAATATTAATATTTATTTGTAAAACACTTTAAAAACTTTAATTACTGTGTTTAATAAATATTTGTACTGTCAATTGAAATATTAGAATGTATTGTGTAAAGAATGGTTATTAGCAGCTTAAGATTTTGTTTTGCAAATTGAAAATTTTGCTTTACAGAAATTTGTATTATTATAACCTATGTGGTTATAATACAAAATATGTTGTTTGATCTTTCCTTAAGCCAATCAATGCATGTTGGAATAGTTCAGTTCAACTTATTCCTTGTGTAACAGGGCACAGATTCAGTTTAATTGTAATGGTATGGATTTAAAGTTGTGTTTATATGTAGACAAGATTTAACATAAATATGTAAGGGTTTTACTCAAGAGACACAGTGTTAAGAATGCGTTATACTAATGACTATTTTAAGGTGGATTTGTGTCAAATGCAGTTCTGACCTTACATTTATGTGTGCAAAGTAATGTAATGTGCAAAGTCATGTAATGGTGATGCCATAGGAAAAAAACTCAAAAAATAATGTGCTTTGGATTTTTTACCTTTTGCTATGTTTACAGAGAAATGGTAAAGCAGTTCTAGACCAACTGTCCACAAACTCTGAAAATGTCAGAAGGTTTCTGTATCTCAGAATGTTTCTATATCTTATGAAATATTTAACTATATCACAATGTTTGTCGTAGCTTTTCTTGGAATATTTTTTATTCCCAAAACGGCTCAATAAAGAAAAGGGCTATTTTTTTTTTTTTTGCTTAGATGGAAAATATTTTAATAATTGGCAATTTCTGTTGAAAAATTCAGTTCTGTCCTTGATTTAATACTAAGTTTTGGTATGTTATATAAAATTCATTTTCCAGGAATGAAACAAACAGGCTTACTCTGCCTTTTTTGTTTAAAGAACTCCATATTGCATCATCTTTAAGTATTTCCCCTGATTTTGTTTATGGTAATTTCAATTTTTTGAAATGTTTTATTGTGCTTTTTCTGAAATGCCCTGAACGTGGAGGAATTTTATATAGTAAAATTGTGTTCTCCTATACCACCTAGGAAAGTTGAAGTCAAAATTTCAAGTGACAAATTTAAATGTAAATATATTTGTTTATCACCCTTGAGAATTTTTATGTGTCATGTCAATAGTTCCAGTGACATCAACATATGAATAAATAGTTTCTAGGGGAAGTTATGTAGTCAAAACCCGTTATCTAGGCCTTTCTGGATTTAAAAAAGACGAGTTACTCATAGTTAGTCGATCTTGCAGCCAGTGGAAGGCTAGATGAATAGTTAACTTTATATTTGTGAGGACTGGGCAAGGGAAATAATATCAAGCCATTTTGCTCCCTTAGAATTACGAGCTAGTATACTTTAATAGATTGGATGAGTGCGCAGTCTCTGTTTTATCAATTACAGGAAGGATCTTACAGCATGTGAACTTTAAATCATAAGGTATTCTTACTCAGAAAAGCTTGTGAGTGAAATACGCTGAATAATTAAACATTCTGAAGAATCTACTGGAAAGAATATTCTGAGCACTCTTTTTGAAGGCCTGTACATGAAGCTGTATTAAAAAATGTATGGACACAAATAATATTTTTGTGCTAATTAGTCTTGCATTATTGAGGATATTGTGTTGTATTTTGAAGATGGAGTAACAATTTTTTTTCCTGCTGTTTTCTCCTGGTTTTGTAGCTGAATATGAACTCTGCTCCGACTTTCATGCATTTTCCTCCAAAAGGTAAACCCAAGAGAGCTGACACATTTGACCTACAGAGAATCGGATTTGCAGCTGAGCAGCTAGCTAAATGGATAGCTGACAGAACAGATGTTCATGTAAGTATTTCAACAGTTTTAAAAGTTGAAGCCAATGTGTCTTTGAGGCAGGCTGATGACAAATTCCATCTTTCCTTAACTTCTTTCATCAAGTGAAGGTTCTCCAACACATTATAAAAGTAACAATGTTCATGGTATTTATGGTAACTTCTGCAGTTTGTAGATTATATTCCATTCTTGCTTTGTTCAATTTTATGTAATCTTATTCTGGATGAAAACAAGCAGTAATAGTTGTTAAGAATTAAAACATGCTTTGCAAGACTATATACAAAACATGTAGATTCAAATGTAGCTGCTTCTAATTCAGACAGAGCCTGCAAATCAGTTGAAGAAATAATGTTTCAGAATTGAAAAGTTCAAAATTATGCATGAACTTTCTTCATATTTTGTGCTTATTAAAGAAAGTACAATTTTTTGCTTACTTAAATATATTTAGGGATTAGTCTTGCTGACTCTGAAACCAGATTTCAGACGTTCTGTATTTGTATGGAAGATGATCTGTATGTATGCATTTATTGCAACCTGTATTTGCATTTATCTTTTCCAGATTAGAGTGTTCAGGCCTCCTAACTATTCTGGTACAATTGCACTGGCCCTTCTGGTATCTCTTGTTGGTGGCTTATTGTATCTGCGAAGAAATAATTTAGAGTTCATCTACAACAAAACTGGCTGGGCCATGGCAGCTCTGGTATGTAGATTTTCCTTACTAATTTGCTTTTTATTAGTTTCTTATCCAAGCACAAGTGTCTTCATTACTTGCATAGTAAATTAGAAACCATTACATTAATACATGATACAGAATGATACTATTAGAAAAATATTAATAATCTAGATTTTGGGTCTAATTCTCATAAGCAGGGAGTATCAGTTACTGTGAGTGACTCACTGAAAATTAGCCAACACTCTGATAGCTGCAGATTGTTGTTTGAACTTTAGCATGAAAATATTTCCAATAATAAGTTTTACTGATGTTTATGGCTATGATTCAACTTGACCTTTTTTGCTAAAATCAATAATGTTTTGATTAGTTTAGTGTGGATACTGATGTCAGACTTCGGAGTAATGAAAGGTTGAAAAAACTAACAAAGGCTTTATATGTTTATAAGACGATGATAAAATATCTTAGAAACAAAGAAAAAAGGGGACTTCTTTCCAAAGCTGATTTCAGTAGTAGTGACCTTAACATTCTACAGTTAACTTAAATGAGAATAGGATGATCTTAGAGTGTTAGCTCTGAGAAAAGGCTAGATCTAGCCAAGTCTGTTTGAAATATTAGTCAACTAAATCCTCAAAACCATAAATAATGAATTACGATTTCATTTGATTAATAGTGTATTGCAGTGTGTTTATTTATATCATAGTTTTCAAATAGCTGAATAGACAGATGAAAAATCTGTACTGTGCAGCATAGTAAGCTTTTAGACAGTTTTGGACAGGCAGTAGTGTGCAAGGATGGTTAGGGTACATCAATGAGGACTCATTACTCATTATATACATCATTGTGATGGACAGAAGAGGAAAAATCTGAGGAGCAGCATCTAAGGGCACTAACTAACTAATTAATTAATTAAGCACTAACTAATTTTTATATCTAAATTATTAATAAGATCTTAAAGCTTTTTGTTCAGAATTCCTTAATATCTGACATTACTCTTGAGCAGTAGCTACTGATAATGCTTTTCTGTCTCATGTGCTATCGTAGCTTTTCCTGCTGTTGTACTTCGCATGGATTCTTTGTTTAAGTAGTTTGTTAATCTACGCTCTTCATTGAGGAAGGAGTAAAGAACAAGTTTTCAAATAAGCCACCTGTAGGACTAGCTTTCAAGTAGAAGAATGTTTCCTTTTGATATAGAGAGCCAGGAGCAGAATGTCTTCTTCCAGGATGTCATTTGGAGTATCCTGAGCTCTAGCACAGAGCTTTGACATTTCTTTTCCAAAGTAAGTGTGTCATGTTTAGTCCCATATGTTTTTTTAGATTATTTTTTAAGGATGTACTACCACCAAAAAGCTCAGATTTGATATGTATCAGTCTAACATATTTTGGACTCCTAATCTTAAGCGATAACCTGAGTAAAACAAAAATTGACACACCAAAATAGGTATTTTTGTCAAAAAATCAAATAAAGATATGTAATCAATAGTATTTCCTTTTTTTAACCATGCACTGTATCTCTGGAGGCAGCAATTTCAGTTTCATATCTCAGAGTTTCAGATCAAAAGTTTAGTGTTTGAATGTTTTGGGGAATTCTGTTTTTTGTCTTGCAGAGATTAAAAATGAGTTCTTAAAATCATAAAATCATTCTATAACCCGAAGCATTCAATAAATAGTTGAAAACATAACTAATTCCCTAATTAAATTATTAAAATTAATACATAATTTCTTTCTTAGAATATTTGCTGTTCTCCTTAGCAGCAGCTCAACAGCTGAACATTGCACCTGAATGGAACTCCAAATTGCAGTATAAAAAACCTATAATTACATTCAACTGAACTCCTGTGGACAGGTTCAGTGTCTAAATAGAATCAAATATTTAAAGGAATTCTGTTAATGCCATTCAGTAATTTTTATCCCCCTGATTGTATCAACGAGCAAGGAACTAAAATGGCATTAATACCATTTATTGTTGTTGCTAATACTATTCCCTGTAAAATTCTCTTTACTTTAAAAAGTAATAGCGCTTTTAGGATGTTTTAGAAAATGTTCTTATCTCTGGAAGTATATGGTAATTAATCATGGCATTGAGCCAATGCTTCACTATTTTAATTGTTACTGTTCTTATGACTTCACAGTGTTTTGAAATCCCCATACTCTGCAAAATGATGTTTTGTCACAGATCATACACTTACCAGAAATCCTTTTGGATTTTTTCAGATCTACCCAGACGTAAAAATTAATTTTTTAACTTCTTTTTGATGGAGTCAGCAGGGACTCCAGATTGCAGGCTTTTGCACAGATGACCTCAGTTAATGACTAAAATATGTTACAATTCATAGAAGAAAATGGACAGTCATTAATATATTCATTCTAAGTTGTTGTCTAGTTATGATTATGCTTTTTTTTCTACCAGTAAAACTTAGAGTTGCTGTTTTGATAAAAGCTCATTAAAAGGAAAAATGGAGAAGATAGTGTCTGGTAAGATGCTTTTTATGAAGGATATAAGTCATAAATATTTAATTTTGAATAATTATATTCTTCATTAATATTTTTTCCTTTTTGAACTTTAAAGTATTGACAATTGTCTTGTTCCTTATTGGCAGTTCCTTTTTTCAGATGATACAGAGTCGAGAAAGCATGGAAACTCTTTTTTGAAAGCTGTGGGTTTGGGTTTTGATTGTGTTTTGGAAGGTGTTGTGCTGCTAGGTAACTAGTATTCATTAACCATATTGAAAATAACATTTTTTAATTTCAACTGCAACCTTTTCATAGAGATCCTGGGACTCAGTGACTGAAAACTATATCACTGCAAACAGACAACTCTCTTGTTTTCTTTTTCTTGCTTTTTTAGAGCTTCTTAGTTTGCTTTGAAGAGCTTTTATTTTCCCAAATGTTGAATACTTTTTATGTAAATGAAAAATGGATGGTGCCTCTCTGCCTGATTGAATGATCTATTGCTAAGAACTAGAAGGAAATTCTCTGCATAAAACACCTCTGTTGTTTTTACTAGCAAAACAGAGGATCCCAGAAAGGCTAACTGAGTTTTTATTCGATAACTCCATTGATACCAAAATGTTGTGTCTCATAGACATTAGTTCCAGCACTGTTTAGGAGAATATTTAGGAATGCATGATCTGTCTAATAGTTTTGATAGACTTTCAGAAGCAAGACTAGAGCTTTCATCTCACACATTGATTCCAATGTCAGTTCACACAAGACCGCTGGATTGGTTTCGTCCTCAACATTAGATTGTGCAACAGCAATATTTGCAGTTTCATCCCCTCATTGAAGCACTGCAGTCTCTGGTTGTATCGTGTATGCCTTAGGCATTTGCATTTCCAACATTGCCCAGAAGACTTTCAGAATGGCAAACCAGGATGACTGAGTCACAGTACATAATATCCCAAAACACGTCTTTTGAGATCACATGCAAAATTTATCTCCTAGATTATCTTAGACTTTAATTCAAATTTTGCTATTCATCTGGGTATTTTTCCCTCTGACATGCCAACACAAAGGTGAGGAAGGACTTCAGTTCTCAAATATTTGCAGAGTCCTGTCGTTTTATACTGATAACAAGAAGCAATTCAGACACTTGTCAGGACTCTTAATTTCTTAAGCAGAGAGAAGAAAAGGTCAGACAGTATAAACTAGGCAAGCTTCTAACATTTTAGATAAGGAATTGCTTCATTTTAGACAACAGTACTTGTGCTGAGAGCGTTTATCTGTTCTGTTGGCTAGAATTTGGGCAACCAGGGATCTTTTGACAGCATTTTCTTTACCAGACTGTCACTGTGGTTTTCTGCATATAATTTTCAGTTTTATTTTATGTGTATACTTCAGATTTGCCTATATATCTGTGAAATCTGGGAAGGCAAAATCTCTACTTAGATTAGAAGGCAGCTCCCTAGGAGCTGACTGTGTTGGGCAAAATATGTCCGGTCACTTGAATGAGGAGACAAAGCGTGTGTTTACTGCTCTCAGAAGAGTTAATGGGCATGAGAGATGTGTTTTGTGCTGATCTACTCCACAGTACCTGTACCACATAGTACATCCATCATCAGTTATTGGTCCAAAAGAGCTTGAAGGGTATTATTGCTACTTGCGGTTTCTGCACCCCTTTCTGAGAACGAGAATAAAAATGTAGGGTGTTTTATAAAAAGGTACACATACAAATAGTCAAGTTTCTCTTTGTGAGTAGAGAGGCATCTCAAAAGAACAGCAATAAATGCTGATTGTTCATTTCCTTCCTGTAGCTAAAGGTTTTAGAGGTGCACATACGGAAATCCTTTCTGGTTTGCTTCTGTGTTCTTGAATTGTATATCTCTTACTGAAGATTCTAATAGGTGATGGATGGTTATGTAAAAATGGAGTACAAATCTCATAGTTCAGGAGTTTTCATTGAGTTCAAAAGGAAAGTGAAACTGGATAGGAAGGATTACATTTCTTTAAAACAATAATTGTGAAATGGTTAAAACTTACATATACAGAGCAACAGAGAAATTACGTGCAGAACTGGCTGCCCATGTCTCCCCTTTTTTTTTTTTCTTTTTTTGCAACTATGCTTGAATTTAACTTGATTCATAAGTGAATCAAAAATTTTATCATTTTTCTTATGTTACAATGTGTTCTCCACATTCTTGGGTCCCAATTTGCAAAGAAATCTAATTATCAGCTTTGTATGGTATCTGCTAATAGGAAGCTTCTCTTCAAAATGCATACAAAATGGCTTTTTAAATCTTTAGTAATTTTGTTTAATGAACTGGCAGAGAGTGTTAAACAAAACTTATGCCTTTGAGAAAGGATATAATAAACCCACATAAATCATTTTACAAAGCTTGCAAAACCAAGAACAGCTGAGAAATTCTGATGGTGTGCCTGAGAAGTTGTGTCTTCCTAGCAGTTCAGTGTTCTGCTGGGACTCTTGGTGTTTAACTTACCTTGCAACTGTTCTTAGGAGCCTTGTGGTTTACACACAAATGCACCACACAGGTGAGCTCAAAATTGTTTCTCCCTTAGTAAAACCAGGGATGGAAGCCATCAAGAAAGTATCACTTGCAATTTGTTAACAAGGTCCTTGAGCAGACCTGACTGCACATGCAGTGTCCTCAACTAGGACTGGTAATAGGAGGGAACTTCATTGCCACTGAAGACATCCTGTGGACATTTGGTCTTGGAACCATGTCATGTTGTAGCAAATCATGTTTCTCTCCCTGTCTATGCTAGACCAGTCAAAAGTGTAGATCTAATCCATTTGCTCTCATCATTTAGATGCCGAACAAGCTACGGAAATCTTAAAGCTCCTAAAATAGCTTGATCCCTGAAAAATCCTTGAACTGCCTTGATAAGTCAGGTGGCACCAGCAGTTAGTGCTGTTCTGGAGTCTGACAAGGAGAAAGAAAGGAGCAGATGGATGAAAGATGTGTCTGTAGTACTCCTCTCTGCAGAACTGCTGAACTACGGACTCTGCTATGAAAAAGTGGCATTGTGCTCAGTGATAAGTGCCTCAGCTTGAATCTTCTTGAATTTTCATCCTTTGAACTTTGACAAGAGCCAAGAAAACTGCAGAAAGGGGCCATTTCTCTACACATGAGAACAAATATGAAGTCATTAACCACATGTTGTAAGTCAGTCATTTTTAGGAATTAATCTACAAACAGTAGAAGTCTGTAGTTTCTAATGTTGAGCTTTTTAACCCCGATGTTTGTAATTGAAGAATATAGAATACAGCAAAATGAGCTTGAAAGTCAAGTGCTAACTGTAGCATACCAAGTGCTTGCTTAAGAGATATGATGGAAATGCTCTGTTTTTGGGATACTTAAAATAGATGAAGAGTGGAAGAGGACAAGGGAGAAACTAGAGAATGTTCTTTGCCTTCTGAAAAAGTAATTTTGCAATACACTATAAAAAGGAGCATGATGAAAAGAAATCATTGCAGTTCCAGTATGTGGTACACTGAATTAGTTTTCTTGGTCACTAGCAATCTGAACTGAAAGAATGTATGGAAGATGCCTTCAAGTTAAATAACTATATTATTAAGTCTTTGCTTTTCAATAATGTTAATACTTGACATTTTTTTCTCCCCACCACTGGGTCTCTTAGATGTTTTTTTGTTACATGTTACACTGTCTCACAGCATGGTATTTATATCGACAAGCATTAAAGATCTTGGGTAATTTGAGAGATTTATCCTTTATAAAATGTAAGACTATATAAACTGGAGTGGGGTCTTTTTTCTCTTCCCATATGGAAGCAGATTTGCCACTACATAATGTAAATTTCAAACAATAATTTAAGAATTAGAAAAATGACTTTTCATTGAAATCTCACTTTCAGAGAACCACAGGTTTTTTTGTATTCAATGCATCTGCTATCTTTCAAAGTTTTACTTTTCAGCTAATTTTTTGCCTTTCAGAGAATTTCTTACACTTCACTTTTGTTACCCACATTTTTAGTTTCTACACTTTTGTCCTTTAACATAAGCCATCTATTGTGTGATTCATCACCAAAATTGCAGTATAAATTTCTCTGCTAAAACAGTCTGCAAGGTATAGAAATAACTGTTGCTCTTTTCTAGTAATGTCACTGTATACTCTTTTCATTTTGTTGCATATTATTAATTAAAATGTAATCCATTTGCTAATAACTACTACCTGTATGCCTATATCTGCCATATTAATTGCTATACTCTTACATTCCAAATCCTGCCAAGGCAAAAATGAAACACACCTTATATTTAAAGCCAAGAACCTCTTCTTAGTGTAAGTAAAATCTTAACACTACAAGGAAAAATTATAATTAAGCCATCTAAGAAAATGTATCTTTTCTTTCATTTACAAGAGAAAAAAGTCTTAATCATAACAGCATGATTAAAATGGTTCTGCACACACTTCCTAGTATCTTTGCCTTTCTCTGATGTCACAGTTACTCTTTGTTGCTTCTTTCTGGATCTTGAGATCATTCTTTGGCTTTGGTTAGGGGTGATGGGGTACTACGCTGAGTTGACAGCATTCAGGTCCTTTGCTGGGAGAAGTATGATACTACTGCTTTCTTCCTCCTTGTTTTAGGGTCCACTTGGGGCTGTTTTATGCTTTGTGCTTCCTTCCCTGATTTGCAACTAAATTTTACATCAAAATTTAATGGCTAAATGGGAGTCATCTTTCATATGCTGGATGCTTGTCCTTTGTTCTCTTTGTTAGCCTTAGAAATGTTTTTGATTACCTCCTATGTCTGTGTTTCTTTATTTTCTCTTGGTGCAATAGTTGTAGGCCTGGGGTCTCCAGTGTAGTCCTGTGCATCCTTTCTTGTCAGTCCATACTGGTACACTGCATCCTGTGTTTACAGTTCTGCTAGGTCTCCTGTCATCTCCTGCCTGCAATATATCACTATGTTGGGCATAATTATTTCATCCCAAACAGAACAGGGGGGGAAAAATTAAGTCATGCAAAGATAAGCAAATGTAATGTAAATTAGACATAATCACCTGGTCTTTGGAGAAATTGCTGTTTAAGCAATTGTAAAAAACCCCCAACAACTACCAAACAACAACAACAAAAAAACAGACAGAAATTCC
This sequence comes from Xenops minutus, assembly GCA_035221455.1. Lineage (NCBI taxonomy): Eukaryota > Metazoa > Chordata > Aves > Passeriformes > Furnariidae > Xenops > Xenops minutus. The sequence continues at coordinate 44,571,370 of JAWWEE010000122.1, read as the reverse complement.
ACCAAAACCCCAAACCAAAACAAACCCCAAAACTGGGACAGCCAAGACAGATTTGAATAAAGCCCAACAAAATTCAGTAGTAAGGCCTTGCAAAATTTGTTCATATTACTAGACGTGGCAGTGCTGCATTTACAGGGATAGAGAGCAACAGTAGCTTACGTTTACTTTGCAAATGTGTTACTAAGCCTTCTTTAAAGAAAACCCTTTAAGGGTTTTAGTATGAATTTTTATACTCGTGGTCTATCTGCCTAAATCTTTATGACTTCAGTGTGCTGTTGGGAATATTGATGTTCAGTAAAGATAAGCATATATGTAACTGTACTTAAATTATCTTGTAGTTTGTGTAAGGATTATTTATACTGATAAAAGACATTTAGATGATACAAGTTTCTTATTTCTGTTTTTCTCATTTGTTAATCAAAAGATACTTTTTCCTCTTTAGAGTCATAATGGCTCTTGGTATGACTGTGATGTTTCTCATGTAGATTCTACTTTATGGCCTTCTACGAAAATTAAGGTCTGTTTCTACCATTGTCACGCATCCCTTACGTAACTTCACACTCTTTCATAGGGAATTTCACTTTTCTAACAACTCAACCATTGCTATTTGTTGTAGCTAAAATGAATCACAGTCGTAGGACACACAACGAGAATTTCATAAGACAGTTTTTCATAAAATAGGACAGGGGTTTTTCTAATAATAATTTTTTTTCTGTGAATTTATTTATTATTTAATACACTTAAAAGCAAAAAGGTAAGCTAAACATTTGTATAGGATTCAGAGGCAGAAATGTTTTCATGAAAGGTTGTATAAATCTTAAATACTAGTTTCCAGAACATTTGCAATGAATGCCTTCTACTGCTGCATGTGCTTGTTGCCATATAGATGTGTAAATGTGGCACATAAATCTAGGATTATTTCAAGTGAGATTTGAAAAATCTGTCTCGAGCTGACTCATTTTCAGAATGACAAAGATTCTTAAGAATTTTATGAGAGCAACACGTGTGAAGACACGGTCCTAAAATCAAATAGAGGTAGATACTGTGTCTGATTAGGGAAACAATTGTGTATCTAAAGCAAGAATCACCAGCAGAATCATTTTCTATTCACTTCCTCCTGTTAAATTAATGGACATATTGTTTTTCTATTTTTCCTAGTGTGTTGTATTTGCTATGACATCTGGTCAGATGTGGAATCACATCCGAGGACCACCATATGCACATAAAAATCCTCAGAATGGACAAGTGGTGAGTTCATTATTTTAATTTTATTTTGAGGGAAAACATTATATAGACAGTCACTTGTTACACGGAGTCTACAATTGCAAATAATTGCAATTCCATAGTTCTGTATCACAGTCTGTCAGAATCTTAAGTCTCTAATTGCAGGCAGAGTCTGTTTTGGAGCTTCAGATGTTTCAAAGGTGCTACCATCTGTGATTTGAGCAGTGACACATGTGAGTGTGTTTTTCAAAATTCTCTCTATGAGGCTCCCAGCTGTAGTGAATGTGTTATAAACAGTTTCATACCACAGAATTTCTGCTGCCCAAGGATAAACACAGATATTCTGTATTTTGTAGGGACATGCTCCCTCACACAATAAAAAATAATTGTGTTGTTTTTTACTTTCAGGCTACATTTACACAAACTTTTGAGGTTTTTAACTTCTTACCTTCCTCTCCAGAGAACTTCAGTTAGAAAAGGAAATGCCAAATATGTTCATGTGCCTTGTACCATTTTCCATCCTGTCTGTAACTCTTTTGCTGAACTTTATGGAAAGCTTTTTCCTGTATCTTTTTGCTCCTTCAATTTAAATTTTTCAGCAGCTTTACTAAGTTGACTATTGCGAAAATTACTGTTATATTCTGCAACTGCTGCTTTTGAAGAATAAACTTATTTGCCTCTTCCTGCTCACAAATTAGCAAATGTTCATTGGATTTCAGAAAAATAAACTCTTTGCCTGACAGAAAAGTAGAGTACCTTTTCTAGTTTCTACCACTCTTTGTTCTTTACCACTTTTCAATCAATTTCTTGCAATGGAATCTACAGAACTTGCAATGAACTTAGTGATCAGGAAGCTTTTTCATAACTAGTGACCTGTTAAGCTGTTTTCAGCTTTGTCCAACACTAATTAAAAGAAACTGTCTTATGTCTTAAAGAAATAATTCATTTTAAGCTCTCTTGGTGTCAAAGCTTATGTCTTAAAGAAAGAATTCATTTTAAGCTCTCTTTGAGTCAAAGCTTAATTGTAGTAGCAAAAAATTATGGTTCAAATTTGATGACTAATCTGCATTTACGCATTTACATTTTATCATTTTAGTAGCATATTGATGTAGTGAAATGACAGGATTTCACCTGTGAACTTTGTTATTCAGAAATAGAATCGATCATACAATAAATAAACCAAATAAAACACTGTTTATGAAAATTTAGAATTTTTCATTACTGCCTTGCAGTATTAAATTTATGGTGCTTTCCTATGGAGTGACAGAAAGGAGAAATACAGCATAGAAAAAGCACTGTTTGTGACAAATTAGTTTATACACATAGCCTGTCTCAAAGACCATTTTTTGAAGTATACAGTACATTTAGTAATTCAAAAGTACTTCTGAGTTTGTGCTGGCTTGTCTTAAGTTTTCAGAATGTGAACTCCTGTCCTGATTGTCTGAAAAGCTGCTACTTTCGGAATGTTAGCACACACAACTAAATAATGGAAATAATGGTAAAGATGTTTTAAAATTCTAGATACCAACCTATTGTATTGGTCAACATGCATACATTCTTTTCTGGTTTTGCTGCATTATATGACTTCAGGTAAGTTATTTGTGCCTCTGATTTATCTGTCTCTCTTTGTTCACGTGTCAGTATTCTTATCTATTTGGAGCTATGTCTGTGTTAGTAAGTAGAACCAGTCAGATTCTAAGAAGTAAAAAAAAGGATAGATGCAGGATGACCAAGATCCTGCTTTATTTAAGCGATCACTGACCAGTATAGTTTTAATGTAAAGCTCTAATTTTAGAAGTGTTAGAAGCTTAATAAGTATTCTATCAACCTTTGCCTATTTTATATTGTGGGTATTTTTTTTCAAATGGCACTTTTGCACATTTTCCTATTTCATTTTTCTAGCACTTATCTATGTTTCTCTGAATTTGAAGTCATAAAAGTGCTTATCTAACACTTCTTTGAGATTTACTCAAGCATGATAATTCACTGTAACACTTTGTGAATTAAGTCAGCAACTACTGTTCATCTGGATGAAATTTAACTCATCACTTCCTTTCCAATGTCTAACATTTCACAGCAATTCCAAATCTGCATGCCAATTTTGTACAAGGATTACTCGTATGTAATACTCTGAAACTTTGCTGACAGTCTTACCACATAAATTTCTCGTTTTAAGAGGAGAACCAAGATTAATAGTTTTATTGTTAGGTTCAAAATTACTGATTCTTAGCTTTTGTAACTTCATAGGAGCTAGTTCTATACTAGCCTGATATTCCAGCAGACTTTGAAAGTGGAAATAGTCTGTCTTCATAAATTGTTCCTTGCCTCAAATATCTCCTATTGTATTCTTTGTTCTTGCTGTAATTTTAGATGACAATTTCTTCTTAAATTCCTCATGTTTTTGTTTGTTTGGTTTGGTTTTTTTTTCCCCCCAAAAGATAAGACGACTTCTGTTTGCTTTGCTTAGACAACAGTACTTACTATTGCCAGTATCTTGTGGAAATAACTACCAGTTCTTAAAATATTTGGTTTGTGCACTGAAGTTATTCTTTGCTTGATTACCTAAACAACTTCATAATTATATTGTTTGAAGCTTTTAAACCATATTTTTGTATTTCTATGTGGTCTATTCTGTGAAGTCAATGTGCTCTCTTATTTAGGCTGTTGCAGTTAGTTCCTTTATTCCCTGTTGCCATCAGCTAATTTCAGGTCTTGGGTCCACATGAAAGCAGCTTCAATTTTGATGCAGAAAGTTGAATCACACAGTTTGCTATTTCAGTTCTCGTTTAGGTTGTTGAAACTGGTGCCAGTCTTCTGCCTTGGCATACCCTTTATTTCAGTTTAACTTCTGAAGTTCTTAATCTTTTGCCAAGTAATTTTGGTAGGATTAGGCTACCACACTGACTGTGTGACGCTAAAATCTCCTCCTGTTTTACTGGGACTGAGAGTGATAACTAAACATCCTATTGGTGTCTGTGTATGAAGTCTTGTGAGAGTTCCAATTTTTATTCAGAACTTGTTCTGTGTAGAGCTGGTGGTGAGACAAATAAGAGAGCTGGAGAAAGCAATTACATGGTTTTAAGCCCTCTGCAGAGGTAGTTCTGCTGCTGTTTAATTGACCTAATAGCAAAGAATTCTCATTAGATTTCTATCAGCTTTTAATCAAATATCAGCAGTGACTAAGAAAGCATTTATATATATATCTGTCTATGGACTAGCAGCTTTTTTTTGTTTTTTTGCATACAAATTCCACAATTTTTATTGTGCAATGTGCTTAAGACTGCTTCTTTGAAATGGTCGTAATTTTACTGTAAAGGAGGACAGAGCAAAGGACAAGCTTGACCTAAAATACTAAATTAACATTTTTCCAAAGCTTAAAATTTTCTTTCCTTTTCTGAGAAGAAATTATTAGAAGTTGGAAAAGTTTTTGTGTGAAGAGGAAAATATGATGGTTTTATTACCTGTTATTAGGTGGTTTTCCTACATAAGCTGCTGCTTTGTGGAATGGACAATGGTATAATTTGTCACTATGTTAATTAGATTTTTTTTATTGTCTTATATTTAAAAGGTTGTTAAAATTGCTTAAGCATAACACAAATTATGTCCTTAGGAAACAATTTATCTTTTAGATAGAACACCTTGTAATAGCATGTTAAATATATTGAATAATAGAATTGATTCATCCTTTTTTCCCCCTACTTACCTTTCACAGTTTTATAACCACTGATCTTTATTCATTTTTCTTGCTGATAGATATGTTGTAATCTGTATGTTTCTGAAGATAAAAGAAAAATATATTTGACTGCTGGTACCATTTTTGCATTTATCAATGCAAAGTTAAGGTTCTCTGAAAAGTTTCAGCTGAGAGTGTTAGGATTTTTAATTTGTGTTAGTATTTTACTGCTAAGCAGGATAAAATGTCACTTACTAAGGTTAATGCTTCATAGTTTCTGATACAAATTGTTTCATGAGTCTAATTAAAATACATGGAACCGTTTCTTGAAACGGTTTTAAAGAATGACTCTTTCAAGCTCAGTAAGTCACAGTAAATACATTGTCCTTTTGTCTTCAGTGTATCTGGAAGCATGTTTGAAGTACAGTTGGCCAAGATTGTCTTTTTAATCCCTGACTTTTCTGCAAGTGGCAACACTGTTTGGTAATAGTTTCTGTACATAAAAAGTCACTTTATTATGTGATATATTGTTATATATTTGTCTTGCTTTTTGATAAAAAAAGGTTTATAAAGATTATATCAGTACCTAACATAAGGTATGAGATTGGTCTCACTTCTATCACAGCGATATCTTGGTGCATCTGTTGACACTAATCGCAATCATAATATTGTTGAAAGTACTTCTTCAAATTTTAAGGGAATAGCTAATTCTTTATATTACCATGCTGGATAGAAATGAGTTGTGCATTATTTATGTTCTGAGTATTTTTAATGAAACAACTTTCCCGTGGTTATCAACACATTGAATCTATTCAGAAGCTACAAGAGCTAAAGGGTTTTGCAAGCCTTTAAATTAAACTTCTGCCATGATTTAGTCAAAAAAAGTGCACAATTAACAGTGTAAGGTGTAGAACTACTATAAAACAATTCTGTTAACTGTTCAGCACGTTCACAACTGGGCAACATCATATTTAAACTACAGTGGGGAAAATTATTAACCTGTGTAAGTCATCTGTCCTGATTTTTGAGATTGCAAGGGTCATTGTATCTGGCCTTGTATTGTATATCCACCTTGATATTAGTACAGGGAAACCTTACACAATATTTTGTACTCTTATTTTTTTATTGTGGAAAGAAAAGGAGGTAGGAAAACAGTCATGACAGAAGGGTTGCTGAGACGAGGCATTAGAACCTTTTTGTTCTTATAATGGTCGACTCTGGACTCATACATGCTGTAAAAGTTCACACAGTACCATTGTATTGAGATGGCTGTTATTTTGTCTCAGTAGAGATGGAATGTGTTCTCATCAAGTAAAACTGGATTTTAGACAAGTAATCATCATTCAGCAAGTAATCTATCATGATAAAATGAAATTAAAGAAAAAAACAACTTGCCAGATTTTAATTGCTTCTTGTAACAACAGAAATCTAATTTTCATTGACTGATACCTCTTTTAACTAATAAAGGTCCCTTATTCCCCGCTCCTTACCTTCCTTTTGCTAAATGTAGGTGGGTTCCTAGGACCTATTTAGTTTAATTTGAAAGAACTGTTTACTGCAGAACAGCTCTTTCTATGTCAGAAGTCAAGAGACCTTAACTATGTGGTTATGAGGTATCTGAAGATAGAATGATAATGTAATACAGTAAAATATACTTTTAAGACAGAAAACCAGAACGACACATGGGAAAAACCAGTTCATGTTATTCTGTTACTACTAGAACAAGAGCCATTTTCTTAAATCCAGCTTAAGTGCCAGGCAGGAATTTAGTTTTTCTGTCTCTCCAGATTTTACTGATTGTGTAGATGCTAAAAGGGCCTTCTTTATTAAAATAATTTTGATTGGAAGGTAACTTTGAAGATTGTCTAGTCCAACTGCTTGTTCAGAGGTGGTCAGGTTGCTCAGGACTTTGCCTAAGAGAATTTTGAATGCCTCCACGATCAGAGACTCTCCAACCTTTTCCAGTGTTTGGCCATCAGCAGAATTCTTTTAATTTTACCTTTTAATTTATTTCTATCTTTTGTTTTTAATTTCCCTCAGGAACAGTCAAGGTAAATTTCATCCTTCTCTTCAGTAAAAGCTGATTTAGCCAAGTTCTTAATTAGAATTTAACACTGACATTAATAAAATTTGGACTTAGCCCAGCAGTACAGCTTTTCAGAGCTCCTGACAGCATGCTTTTGCTTAAGTGACATGAGCATTATTATGATATTACTGCAATATTCCCACTGAAAACAAGAAAACATTAAGCCTGGAATAGGCAGAGATTTTTCTCTGTATAGATTCTGCTCTAAATATAGCCATGCAGATACACTTTCTGTAGCTATTAAACAGTTTATGCGTGTTTGTTATCTTCTTAAGTCTTACAGCTTTGAGAGGAGGTAAAGCAGGAGGAAAGGAATATATTTTCCCTATTGCACACAACACTATCTTTCAATCTTTCACTATTTTTCTTGGTTTATTTTGTGACTCTTACCTGTTCCCTCTAGAAAGATAATTTATAGTACAGGGGTGCAGATGTTACTTTTGCTGAAGAAAATTTCAGCAGTTGGGAATTGTCTTGTGAACGACTAAGCAAGTATCAAACTATTTTCCTGCTGAGCCTTGTAGAGCTATAGACCTGGTGCATTTTTAAGTTGGCGAGCTCTTGCCTTTCCATAGAATTTTACTAGTAAGCTCTAATGCTGTCATTTCGATGTAACAGATTAGATTTCTCTTATGCCTCTGAACAATGTCAAGAGCAGGAATGTGCATTTGAGTGTGTTAATGTAAATGAAGCAGCATAATTCAGACAGTCCTTCATGGACTAATTCACCCATAATTTCCGGTTCAGAGAGGTACCTTTTTATTGTGGGGATTTTTTTATGTTGATTATTTTTTCTGGAGCATAAGGAACATTTTTTTTTTTTTTTTGAATCTGCAAGGCAATAGTTATTTGCTAGATTATACTTTATTAAATATAAAATGCTTTTTATATGTTTTCATGGAAACAAAAATTATTCTGACTTTTTTTTGTCTAGCTCTGGTGCCAGCATTAATTCCTTTCTTTGGCTAACCTTTCATGTTAACTGACTGTTCCCGAAGGAAGATACAGTAGAAGAAGACATAAGGACTAAATTAAAAGGTAAACTAAAAAGTTTTATTGTACATGTAGTTTGTTCTTCTGAATCTCTAAAAGGCAGTAAGATGGCACTATATGTCCCACCTATTAGATATCATTTCAGACTTCCTGAATATTAAATGTCAGGTTATCTGTTTTTTGTTTTTCTGTTCTTTGAATAATTCATAAGATTTAATTTTTTTTATTATTATTATTTTTTTATTTATTGATGTTGCTGCACAGATCTTGTAGCTAATGTAGTCAGGGACAGACATACATACTGCTTTCACTATTTTCCTTATATATTCTTTTGAAGCATTATGAACATTCTCAAGGTTAATGATGTTACTACATTTGTGTTTTTTCCCCACTGCACCCAAAGGTTAAACAGAGTCTGAACACCAGTAGATGAGGAACTGGTTTTGACTTCAGCTGATGTGTTCAGATAGGCAAAACCTATTGCTAGACTAAAATGAGAATAGAATAAGCTGGTACTTGGGAAGGTTGTACATATGAACAGAATGTGGTAGTAGGTACTCTGGTAAAGGCAAGGGTTGACTGCTGGGTTAAACTTACTTTGCTGTTGTTTAGTTGGGAGGGCTGTTGGTGTTTTGTTTGGGGATTTTTTTTCCCCAAGACACTAGTAAAATGATCACTAATTTTTATAACAATGCAACTCTGAAAATTGACTTGAATACTTGTGTGTATTCGCTTTTCTTTTGGCACAGTAATGCTTCAATAACAGAAATGAAATATTTTCCAGCTTTAGAACAAACAATAAGAGTCTTTCACTAAATTAAGGACCTTGTTTCCTGATTTAATTTTTTTTTTACATTTCTCAGATTAATTTATATAGTATATTTATCTATTGTTCTTTGGTTGGTACTGTACTTCTGTTAATTGTAATGTTTGTAATTATAAAACAAGTTGAATGTGTGTGTATATATATATGTCTTCTCAATAGTCATTGTAAAATATCTTGGAAATATAAAACCTATTTTGCAGATTCTATAATCATTATGTTATTAAAAATGCCATACAACATATGTTAGTAATATTAAAGCTTTCTGCTCTTCCGTTATGTCCAAAGGACAAGTTCAAGCTATTGGGATTCTGTTCTAAACTACTGAGTGAAAAGTTTGATTTGGTTTTTTTTTAATATTAGTTCCAGTTAGATCTTGCTCACAGGGCTAGCTTACGTGGCTGTTGCATTACCATGCTTATATTTAGAAGTAGATGTTTCTAAGTCAGTTGTCTTGCTGTGGCTATGTAACTGGCAAGATGTGTTCGTGAAAAAAGTCACCAAAAATGTTTTTCAACTGCTTTATCTATGCGCTTGGAGTGTGAGGAGGAGATAATTTAACTTCTGTCCTCACTTGTGGTCAGCATTCAAGCTTTCTTTATGTCCACATTGTTGGGAAACAAGTTCACAAAAGGAGTAGGCTTTACACAAGGAATTATTTTCATTTTGCACTACCCTTTAGACAAGCACATTTGTCTGTCACTTAAAAAGCCACTGCAGAACAGTAGCCCTTCTTAGATTTTGCTTCTGCATAACACAGCTGAGATTGATCTGCTTTTTAATGGTTTTAAAGAGATCTTGTGTCAAGCTTATATTATGCACAGAAGTGGATTGAGAAGCAGATTTAGTGTGCATCACCTATTCTTAGTATTCAGTACTCACAGAATCAAACTTTCATATTTATTAGAAGTAGACTGTAGTTCTTCTGTGTGTATTTGTACTAAAAAAAAAAAAAGGCATTTTTCAGTGTTCCCCTTAAAAGTCTATGTTTGTACATAAACTGTACGTAAAGCTGTTAAAGGTTGGAGCACTTTAACTTTAGATACAGTGCAAATTAAAAAAGTTCTTTATTGAAAGTCTTGCAAGTCTAGCTTTTGAGCAGGAAAAAAAAGCATAAAATATTCTCCTTCATGTTCACAGGTCCTGAGGTACTTTAGCATACCATAATGTGCTACATTTGAAAAAAAATAGGATTACCATTTGTAGTGGTTTTGGTTTGGGTTTTTCCTGGTAACGGGGTCATAACTAAAGAAGTATTCCATCTCATTTCTTTATGTAAGCAAAGATATAAAGAGGAGAGTCAGAAGTCAGGAGGCAATTCTTCTGGCAGGGTTGGAGGGCAGAGGAGCTCCATGCGGTCGCTCTGCTGTGGGAGTGGGCCGTAGGAGTCTGCGGATCGGCCAGCTGGGTTGGAGGAGGTATCCCGAGATTCGGGAATGACAGTTGTTTTGGTGAGAGGGAAGTGAAAACTTGTTTTCTGTCTCT
>JAWWEE010000122.1:44542725-44560986 GCA_035221455.1 Xenops minutus | reverse complement strand
CTCCGTGGCCAGGAGGGGCCTTAGGGGTCTCTGTCCTGGGCCCTTTGGCTCTTGGCATTTGGCCAATTTTTTTTTTTTCCCAACCCTTCACACCATTTAAGAGGGAAGTTCTATGCATTTACCAGCCTCTCACACTTTTAACATGGGTCAATGGAATGAAAGAAGAATTTGGTTTACGATTATTTTTTTTTTACAATCGCTGTTTTAAAAAACATTTTAAAAAAAAGTATTCCGTAGTTCATATTAACCAGAGTAATCCCTCATAGGTATCTAAAAGTAGGAATTGTTCATAGTCTTCTGTATGCCTAAATACCAGAATCATTGAATAAACAATTGTCAGAGTAGTTCTGTTATTTTTCATTTGTTTATAGACAGTGAACACTTTAATGAATGATGTAATGATTGAATAAATACTATTTGATCTTGTATAGTGCTGTCATTTAAGATATTTTTAATTCTGGAAATGAGGAAATGAAGACATAGACTGTCTTTAGAAGACATGTAGGTGTACTGCCATTAAATTGCTTTGGGTGTAAAATCAAAGCTTCAAAATTGAATGGTGGAAATGTGCAGAAATATTTGGACATGGTAGTACTCACAGCCCTTTTGTATGGCCCTTTAAAAAACTGGAGATAATTTCATCAGTGGGAGCTATTTTATTCTCTGAATGTGCGTTTATCTAGAAGTATGCTACAGCAAATGGAGATGACGCAAGTATTGGATCAGCTGTGCAGTTTAATAATGGATTTTAGGAATTGATTTAAGAACAGAATTGAATTAAATTTATGCTGTTAGTAATTTAAAATCCCAATAATTGGGCACTTGCATTATTATTAATTAGCTCTGGAAAAATACAGGACCACAAGGATGTGATGTGAATGTATATGCCACTTCAGGTATTACTCACAGAGGCCTTTCCACTGTATTCCTCTCATCCCTTAAAAACCAATAGATTAAATTCAGGCCTATAAATATTTTTGCAAAACTTGAGTAAAAATAGAAACAGTACAAAAACTTTAATTTGTATTTCTGCTGGCTTTTTCTCCTCTTTATTTTCATGATTCCTTAACTCTGCTAAAATATTGGAAAGCTTCTTTTACTCAAGAATAAACAGTTGAAATCCCTCTTTAAAGCTGAGGAAAAAAATTTTAGAAGAAGCAGGTTAGAGAGGCATCCAAACCACTGTTAGAGGATTATTTTCGGTATAAATTGAAGAACATACCTTCCAGAAAAGATAGCATATATTGCATAGGGCAGAATGAATCCTGAAGATAGACAGCACAACTGGAATAGTAAACATACAGCAGCAATTTGAAAAAGAGAAAGATAATTGGGAAAAAGACCCCAAAAACAAAAACCAGAAACAACTTCCAACAGAATCATGGATTTTACTGGTACAGATAACAAATACATCTGCTGATATATTTAATAAGCTTCTGTTTGATGAAACTTATTTTCTTTGAGAGTTAATGAATAACATAATGTTAGGTTATTAGCATAAGTACCAAGTGAATGAGTTCAGTCCATATGCACAGTATTGGTTTGAATTTTTTTTTTTTTTTTTTTTTTTAAATTTGACCATCTACACCATTTTTTGTCGCTCTGGTACATAAAATAGCTGTAAAGCCTAATTAATAGTGCATGAGTATGCAGAAGTGGGAGTGCTCTTGTATGCTGTCCAATCACGGGCAAGTGTATCTTATCAAAATCTTTGACTTAAATTAAGCTTTTGCTCCTAGACTTGTTTCACAGTGCTGTTGTACCACCTTTTGTATTCACATTAAGTTTTTAATTATTGGGAGAATCACAGATGCAATGCTTTGTACCTTGATTTTGACTAAAATTTTTAATAGGCAGATCAAAGTAATGAATCATATTCAGCTCATACTTATATAGTGGATACCTTTTACCTGAGTTCTTTTCATACCATAAGAACATAATTTGTGGAAATCCTTCCAACTTTTGAAGTGTTCAGCTTGCAGTTCTTTCTGTTTTTAACTTGGTTCTTTTCTGGCCCCAGCTGAATCCATTAGTACCGATTTTTGCACCGAAGTCATCTTTGAAACTTAATGAATTAGTTCCAAGATCTAGAGTTCCCTTAGGTACTTTTAAATGGCCTACTCTCTCTCCCCTTGATCAATTATTCAACCTGCTTATAGAGTTTGTTCCAAATCCATTTTTTTTCTAGCTTTACATGTAACCGAATGAACTGCTAAAGTCCAGATAAATAGTAACAGTTTTTTTCTTCATCAGAAGCATTAATTACCTTAAGAAAGGGATGCCTGATAGATCTGATACCTGTCTCTTTGGATTAAATTTGCTGCGTTTTATCTCAATTCCATGTTCCTTCATACCTTGAGCTATCTGTTTGCATTTCATTTGAGGGGCCTCCTCAGTCTGCCTCCTGACAACTTTCATTTTATCCCTAAACTTCTTGACCTTTTAAAAGGGAAATGTATTCACTAGTTAGTCTCTTTCCATTCTTTCTAAGATCTTATTGTTCACTGTGTTCTATTTGGGATTATTAATCAGTTCCAAAATACTTCCCTGAAAGGTCACTAAGTTATTTATTATTTATTTTTAAGATGTATGGGATATAGGTTCAAGATAGCTTAAGAAACTTTAATGGGTAGTGTCTGACTCATTCAGTTGACCAAATGTTTCTAGTATGGATGATTTCCTTCATTAATTTTCCATTTCAGTTGAGCTCTTTTGAAATGTAAAAATCTTAAATTGAAAGTTTAAAATGTGTTACTATTAATATTTCAGTTTCTTTTACTGAATTAACTCAAGTCATTTTACCTGAAATTATTTTATGCTTCCTGTGTCTTTACAACGCCCTTTTTTATATGGAAAATGCACTTAAAATATTGTTGCTTCTTGTGGAACCAGTAGATAACTGTCATGGGTGGAAGTGGAAGGCTGAGACAAAATTTCTTAAAGGAGCCTTGTCCTTGAGTCACAAGATGCAAAAGGACTCCCTTCCTTTCTAAACCCCTTCTCAGAGAGGAGTTGAGGTGGGGGTGAATCCAATCTTAGCCTCCTATTATGTCAACAGTTTAAATTTAAGGAATCACAGAGGTGGGATTGAACCACTTTGTCCTGCAGGTTTTAATGTTTGGCAAAATGAGACTATTTATATAAAATGAATCATTTATTATTGCAAATGATCAGTCAAAGATCTTAATCAGAATTATTTACTACACAATCTAAAAGCTAAATATCTACTAGTAGGATATTATCAAATGGGATAGTGCACTATACTGAAGCAAGTATTGAAGCAATTATATTAAAGCTAGCAGAAAGAAATCATTAAGTAGAGATTTGATGTAACTCACCCACCCCAATGCTTGTGGGGAGATCTCTTTCTCTCACCCCAGAGGAATATCTTTGCAGGGCATCCCCCAGAAGAACCTGACCATATGAAAGGGGACTGGACTTTTATAGTATAAAGTGATTGACTGGTAGTCACAGATCTGTAGGCTGGCAGACCAGCTTATCTGTCAAATCCTGTTTCAGAAGCAGGATGTGTATTTGAAGTTTGGTGAACTGAGATGGTTTTAGCATAACTTAACACCAAGACAGCATCCTGGCTCCGGCAGTTGAACTAGTATGATAGCTTTCATGATGGCTTGCATATTATTCATTCTCTGATTGCATTTTGGATCTTGTCAGGGTGGGACTATCCTGCCACAGTCTCCTGCTTGACTACAGTCAATCGTCTTTATCTCATGAAGTAGTCATGCAGGTATCTCTTGCCTCCATGCTATAAAAGTGACCATTGTGTATGTGCACATCAATGCTAAGTACGTTGGGATACATTGATCTCCCAAGTTTTACCATGGTTTAAAAGATTGTTGGCTATATTATAGTTATAACTTAAAATTGTTGTAAAAATCAATCAGAATGTAGTTAACAATATTAAGTGGAGCATCATATGCAATTGATTATAGATTTTGGCAAAAAGCATTGTTACCCCAAGATAGGTATTTTTTTTAAATAGTTGGCATCCTCATTTGTTTGGTCTAAGTATACTCATATATATATATATGTGTGTGTGTGTATGTGTATAATGCATATCAACAAAATAACAGCATTATAAAAACAGAGTATAACATTAAAGCCAGAGTGTCTGTGGCACTCTTTGGATTGGGAGCAATCCAAACAAATCATCCCACTTGTGATGTTGCCAGTTTGTGTAGATCAGGATGTTCTTTACCGCTTAAGTCTCAAAAATGGCAGAAAAGATGCTTTGTACTTTGGTTTACAATACACAGGACACATGGCCTTATGATCCTTTTGCAAGTAATTATGCCAAAAGGTTAATTCAAGGCGTTCGCTCACAGCTGCTCAAGGTTTGTTCAGTCCCTTGGACCAAAGAGGAAGTAGTGTGAAATATAACCACTTGAGATGTGCATAGTGTGGATACTGGGTTTGGAGAAGTAGTATGCACTACTTGCTAATACAAACATAGCCATTGAATCTTCAGCAGCTCAAGATAAGCAGCTTTACATCAGTAATGGTGGTATTCTTCTGGTCAAATTTTGAAATTTTTTTTTAATATAAAATGTGATTTTGAGCAAGAGGCTCTACTTCGATGAAGATATTTCAATCGTAATTTGTATCTGATATGCCTGTTCCTAAGAGGAGGTGTGCCTTATATTTTACAGTGCATGTTCTAGTAAAGGATCATTAAATGTATATCTTTTTCTTGCTAGTATATATAATATATATATATAAAAATGAACAGAAGCTAAGATACACCTTAGGGTTATTTCTGCTTTTTAGTAGCACTGTACTGCTGTTTTCTCTGGTTCTTGAAAAGACAAAACATCTCTAGGTTTCTCAGAATCTTGACTTAAATGCTCTGTTTTCATAATTTAAGGGCTTTGCCAGACTGTATGTCATATGAGAATATATATTGTTTGTCTACTGAAGTTGAAGATCTTTCCTTTTCAATCTTGTCATTTTCCATTGACAGTGGAAATGCCACTTTCAATGAATGTTTAGAATATGACTGTACCAGAGGGTAAACTGCTTTCTTCATTACAAATTTGTAAAGCAGTTTTGGTGTTGAGAAGAGATTCTAAATGATGTCTTGAGGAGGGGTGGGAGGGTGTCTGTATGTGATTAATAGCTAACTGAAATCGACAGTAATTTTAATGAGTACTTCAGTTTATCATCTTGACTTACTTTAAGTCTTCTAAAGAGAACTTTCATGCAATTTTTGTTTAGTTATCAAATCTAATTTCTCAACTGAGAAACTATAATGGTAAATTAATACCTAAATTATGTTTGTGTGATAATAGTTTATATTCTGCTCTTTGTACATAAAAAACTTGTGGGTTTTCTGTCATATTTTGAAGTATTACAGTGGGTGAATCCTGGACCCATTTGTCATATATTTGTTTCCAACATGCTATTTTAACATGCTTTTTTAACATGCTATGAATATAATTTTTCTGTATTTAGCAGGTCACATTATAGAAATATTTTTATATCTTCTTATATATGACTTTCAAACAGTGTTTTCAGTTCTTTAATATTTTTATAATTCTTTACAACTATTCTGAAATTTTATTAAAACTACATATTCAAGTTGATATGTAGATCCTAGACATAATCAATTTTAAAAGCTGAATTTCTTAACAGAACAAACATTTTGGTGTGTATAGTTGTATTTCCTAATTGCAGTTTCTTCTTTTCATTTTAAAGGTCAGTTCTATTATTCTGATGTTTTCATTTTAATTTGGCAGGCTTAAAAAAGGGAGTAGAATCCTTTCAGTCATACAGTAGTTGCATTTTAATATCTACCAAAAAAACAGTGCATTTCTCAACACAGAATTTGCCAGAAAAGGGTTACTAGACGGTATTAAAAATACCAGTTTCAAGGGAGACAAAGAATGACCTTCAAACTTTTTCTGACTTTGTCTCTTATCAGTCATGCAAGTGTCAGAGTCATAATGTGAATACTCAAGAAGGCTTTGAATTGTCAATAGAGGAAGCTTCCTCTTTGAGGTTATATTTGCTGGAACAGAAGAGATAACACTATTATCAGTGCTTTTGTAGTGTAGCCAATTTCTCATTGCATGTACTGAAATGCAGTTTTTAATACAGTTTAGATATTAATGTAATGATAAATATGTCAGACTGTTAAGCTAAATTCTGAATGTTTCTGTCAGCCCTGATACAGTATGAAATTTCCACTCTGGTCTCATTCAGCGATTTTTATGAGCACTTTTTTTTTGGGGGGGAGGAAATAAAAAAAACTTAAAGAAGTAATTTTCAAACACATTTCTAACCTCCTCTTCAGGAAATTGATGTTAAATATGTGTTTCCTTTTGGGATGTGTATTGAATTGTCAAGTTGTCAGCCAGTTAGAACTTCAAAGTTTAGCACTGGAATATGAACATCCAGGATAAAAGCTAGCACGCTGTATGATATACAAATACCATTACAAGCTATTTATGATGACCATGGTGTGATATTTTTTTTTATTTCTTTTTAATAAGGCTTTCAAGCCCTGTGTTTTGCACAAATTCTCAGTGCATTCAAAAGTATTGCGCAAATTTCACATGATAATAGATCTTTGCTAAACTTTTATGTGTAGCCCATTTCAAAATTGTTAATATTTACACTGAAATTAATCAAGGGCTTAACCACTGCTGGTGGACCGTAGAGAGCTAGAAGGGTTTTCTTTTCATTTCCATGGACTTATAGGTCACTGTTAGCAATATGTCAATTATTCAAGAAAATGTCTACAAGAATTATTTGTTAACTACAAGATTTAGGTAGCCTTGTGAATCTTTACTGCATTTAGATTTCTGAAGCAATATTTGTGTTTTATTCGAGTGAAATTCTCATCCCTGATCTTTTGACGTACAGGTTTGCTAAAAAATATTCAAATGGCAGGGTTTCACCAGCAATCTCAAATATTTCAAATGTGTGAAAATAGCCCTTAATATCTAAGAAGTCATTATGGCAGTTAAAATCCCCAAATCATCAAAAATGCTAAGTGCCTGGAGGATTCTATGTAGGCAGAATTGTGGCCCTGATGAAAGCTAAGCATTTTCTTGTTAGTATCCTACAAAATAGTCCATGTTTTGTGATTGTTGGAACTATTTATTACTGTACATAGTTCTTCCTTTGGTGTTAAATCAAATCTTAACACCGTCTGTGTTTCTCTGTTAGCATCACTTAAGAGCCTGATAGTAAATATATTGTTTTTGACAAGAAGGTTCAAGATTAATTCATACGATAGTGTAGATCAATTTCGGATGTTGTACTAAGAGCCCTGCCAGTTGAAAACCTCAGTGTCAGAGTATTACTGATTTTGGCAAGGTACATAGCTGATAATATATATTTTATACTACATGAAAGGTTAGGCTATAGTAGTCATCTTACAGAATGAGGGCTAAATTTCCCCTTTGTTGTTCTTAGCTGCCTTATCTCTTCTCCTGCCAATCTGCCTGCCTTCAGGAAAGCAAAAATGGTTGAAGCAGTGGTTAAATGAATTCTTTCTCAATTTTCCTCTTCTTGATGGAGTAATTAAATCAACTAAAGAGACAAAAAATGTTTAAGTCTTATGCCTAAACTGGTATTATTTTCAAATATACACTTTCATATTTCTCTTTGTGCCGTAACAGGTTCAATCCTAGTAATTTTTATAGTTCTAAAAGGATCCAAAAAAGCAGATTATTTTTTTAATCAAGGATATTGAGATCTTGGGAACTGAAAATAGTAAACATGATTTCTGTAGTGGGCAAACTAACAGATACATGATTAAACATGACACATTGCAAAGAGGAGCATGGCAGCAGAAGGAAATCTTGCCTCATATATCTATTCGAATTTGTTGAAGGCATCAATAGGAATGAGTGCCACTGCTGACAGTCCACTTGAACTGATAGAAAATTTGTCATCAAATAGTTCTGAAGAAGTTACAGAATGAGGTCTAGTAAGTTCTCATGACTGAAATGGCAGGTGTAAATTATTACTTTTCAAGGTCAAAGAAAGTCAGTGCTGTCTCAGAGGGGTTTATTATATCATCTTTGCTATCTGCTGTTCACCGCTTTCCAAGAACTTGAGAGTTTCGTGTTGGCCTTAAGTTATTTGGACAGATAGAGAAAGGCCAGCTGCAACAAGTATACAGGTAGAGTCCTGTGCAGAACTGTGCAAGAGTGTTATCTGTCATTTTATTGCTTTGTTGGGAAAAAACTGTAAAGCGATGTGAATCAAACAGTTCATCAATTTCCTCCTGTAAAATTAAAATGCCTTTAAAGTGATTGGCTCTAGGCAGACTATTTCTATTCAGGAGCAAGGTCTTTTGGTTAGAAAAGCATAATCAAAACAACCTCTAAAACCTCACTAGACAAAAGAACAATGCTTAAAATTATTAGGAGAGAAAAGTACTGTTATTGTTATATGCACTGTGTTTCATGCACAGCTTAAATACTGGAAAAAGCTCAGGAGATGACATAGGGTGATGTTAAGTATGGAAGTATTTCTGTAGAAAGAATGCTAACAGACTGATTTGAATGTGCTGCATTTATTTAAATTTGAGGGTGATATTTTCAAATAAAATGTTTCTACATGTTATGCAGCTGTGGAACTCTGCTGCAGAGTATCATACATACTGAGTTTTCAGTTTTCAAAAAGCTGCTGTACAAATTTATAATGATTAAACCCCATTCAAAATGGTACTTTCAAGGTAGTCTGCCTAAGACCAGGAGCATGTCTTGGGGAGGCAGTGGCTTAAGGAGAGATTTAAAGGAACCATTCTAAATCATAACCTCAATGTCAACATTAAACTTTAGTGGCATGAATAACATCTGTCTTGAGTATGTAAAAACATGACTTTCAGGTGCAGAGTAAGTCTTCCTTTGTCCAGGGCATTTAATCAAATAATAGAATAAAATCTGGCTGCAAATTATTCAGGTATGTGTACTTCAAGAGGTGTGCAAATACTGTAAATGTTGTCACAAGAATAAAGATTTCCGGTAGTTGGTCATTACAAAGAAGCTAATGGATTCGTATTGTTACATTGAAAAACTTCAGTCTTCTGTGTGGTCATACTAGAGCTGTCTTTGTGTCATACTGGAATACCCTCACATCATTTATATGGTGTATATGCTAATTCACATTCTTTGCAGTTAGCAAGGTGTAAAGGGGAAGGGAAAAACATGAAGAGTGATAGGAAGCAATATGTAATCCTGCTAATACATGCATTCACAATGCATGCCAGCTGCTGAGATTAGCTTTTGAGGGTGTATGGACAACTGGAGACATAAAAACAGAAAAGATGTTCACTAATAGGGAGCTCTTAAACTGCTTAGGCAAAGACATAAAAATGTACTTCCTAGTGTAGCTTACACTTTGGAGTACTTTATCAAAGCAGATGGTACATTCCCTATAATTTGAAGAGGGTTTAGAACATGTAGAAAATACTTAAATGGAATGGCAGGGACTTACCTCCTACTAGCGGAAGTTGAGATGGTAGAGGTAGTACTTGAAAGACTGACAGTCTCTTTTCTTCCTGATGTGTGATGAGATCTTCTTCCCTTCATAATCTTTCAGAAGGGTGATAAATGTGTGATACCAGATTAGACGTGGAGTATGAGGAGGATGTCACGAAACTTGCTCTATGTGGTTTTTTCATTCCGTTGTTTAGTGTAAACCATATTTTGGTTCACTAAATAATTACTCTCCAGGTCAATTTAGAAGGAACTTGGGAGAATGACATTTCCCACCTCCAAAAATGTGGCTGACAGATTACCTGCTGAATCTCTTGCCTGAGGTTATATGTAGAACCCATTTTTTTATATTGAAAGCTTGATTTTTTTTTTTCTTCTGACAGTCAGTTTAGTCTTCTGCAGCCAAATGTTATGTACAAATAAATAAGTTATATTGAAATTCTTTAATATGGAGTTAATGGTTTTACTTTATACTGTTTTCTATGCAATTATATGGCTTACTCAATATTATATATCTTTCTAAATATTAATGTTCTGAAATTCTATCACCAATAAACCATCAGAATGAAATATTGGCTCTGTTGAAATCAATAGCAAAATGCTTATTGACTTCTTTTGAATCAGCATTTCACCCAAATTATTTACAGTACAAAGAAATTTCTGCGCTCCTCTACAAGTATCACGTGATTGTAAATCTGCTTGGGTCAAAGTCACCTTGAGGTTTTTTAACTAGAGCTTCATACCGTGTATAAACTAAAGAGGTGTGTGTTGAAAACGTTTTTCTTTTTCTCTTTTAATTAAAATATACTTTGAGAAATCACTGTTAGTGTTAAAATAATTGCCTAGTTAGTGTGTAAGAACTGAAAGGAATCTTGAAAGTCCCTAGAGGTGAAAGGGGGCAAAATTCATTGTGAAACCAACTGCTGCTCTGACACTGTGAATAACCCTTTGTACTGAAATGATGGGTTGTGTGGAGAAACAGCCTTCAGATTACATGTTTGTGTTGTTAAATTAAAACAAGCCTGACTGTATAGATGAGTTTTGAAAACTGAAAAAACTGCTGAGGTTTCTTAGAATTGTTGATTGGAGTTTTGTTGTACTTAATTTAGAGAAAGGAGGAAAGACCACAGTAGAACTCCCTGGTCTCATTCAGTAGGAAATTAGTGAATTAAATAAATTCAACAAAATACATTAAGTTGAGGCAGTGTTCTGCCTGTCAGACAGTTATTCAGGTGCAGCTAGTGAGTAAGTTTCGCTCCAGCACACATCTGAAGTGCAAACTTGGAGTTTTTGCTTAATTTCAGTGAACTACAAGCACTGTCAATCATTAAGGAAATACTATGTGTTTAGATGTCTTAAATTTTAGTTGGATTTGACATGCTGTGTTGAAATTCTGTTGTGACTAAAGTATCAGTGAAAACTATTAATGGTATGTATTTGTATTTGCATACAATGCCCAAGCCTATGTACAGTGGGATTAAAGGCACTTGGTGTGTTAGCAAGCAATTCTTTACCATCACATATGTGAAGGCTGTCTACCATATATGCAATAAGTTTTCCTGTGCTAGGTGTTTTTATTTGTTATTATTTTCCACTTAGCTGCTATGGGTGCCACAAACAGAGTACAAAAGATTTTGACTTGGAAAAAAAGTTTGGGGAAAATACTTATTGACAGAAAATTTTAAATATAGTAGTTCAACGGTAATGTAAATAATTTAACATATAGAAGTTGGATCTTTCTAGATGCCAGTAAAAGAGGAAGATAATATTTAATGACCGCAAATTTGATAAAGTTTGTGAATGTTCTCAAGGAACTCAGTCATCTGCTACTGTGGTGTATATAAGTATCTGAATGGTAAATTCATAACCACTTAAGCCACCCAAAAATATTACATAAATGTTCATAACTGTAACACTTTTAAAAATCAGCTTGAACGCAGACCTGTCTGACATTACTTCCAGATCTGTGATCAGTTTGTCAGGCTGTTCTGCACTAACTTTAATTTCAACAATTCCTTGATCTTAATTTACTAGACAACGTACAGTCCTTAGCTTACTCAGTTTTTCTCCTCATATAGCATCTTCAATTCTTAGGGGTTTTTTTGCCTTGATGTTTGTTTTTTTTTGTTTGTTTTTTTTTTGTTTCGGGATGTGAAATATTTTTTCCTTATGCATGAAAACTATTGGCCTATTCTTACAGTTCCTCATAATATGATCAAATAATCCATACACTATATGCATACATAGAACTACTGAGAAAAAGCATTCCCGACTTTGCTTTTCCACCTATATTACAGCATTTTGCAGGTGAGGTAATAGCACTAACTTTGTTTTGCACCTTGCTAGGTGGCATATTGCTCTGATATTTTTATATCTGCAGCTTTGCAGCAGACTGTTCAATGTAATGGTGTGGTTCAGTTGATCTCTCTCACTTGCACTTTGACCCATAAAAGCCTTCAAAACCTTATACATCTCACTGAATGTATTCACCTTTGTGGTATATCAGCTTTTCAGAAATTTTTCTGAGCAATTTAATTTCTGTGTTTTTTTTTTTTTTCTTTTTTTATGTATTTAGCCTTTTCCTCTCTTTTTTGCCTATTCAGTGTCCTTCTCAGGATGTTGCTCTTTCTCTTTCCCTTTTCTTCTTAGTATGATCTCATCTGCCTACTTCAGGCTTCATAGTGTTTTTATGTTGAACATATGAATGCTCTTACATAAAATGTATTGTTGGCATGAGTATTTTGCTTTATTCTTGTTGATTAATACACTATTCTGGAAAGTGAACCATCTTAGGTTTTCGGTTTTTTAACAACTTTGCCCAAATTAGTAGTGCTTCCTTGCAAGCTGCCTTAATTTCTGCAAAGCCATGATCTACTAAAGCCAAGTTTTCTTCTCTGTTACTGTAGAGAAAAGAGAATCATTTATCATGAGGTATTGTATCTGCTTTCAAAATTCTACTTTTCATTTCAGTCCACTTTATAAGTGAAATTCATAGTATGGCCTTTGCCTTTGACCTAAAAAACTTACTTGTCCACAGCTACCTATAATTTATTTGTTTTAAAATACTAAATGTGTTGTGAAAGTACAACTTTGTTATTTTATAAGTCTAGGCACAATAACTGAGCATTGAATAACACTGACTTCTGATATTTGTAGAACAGGACTAAGGTTGTTCTCTTCTGAGCTGAAACCATACTACAATTCCACAATTCAGTACTTGTAATATTCTTAACTTCCGTGAATACTGTAGTGCAAGTGCCAAAGTCTCACATGAATATGTCCTTATAATATCTTGTGAGAATTTTTGATTTGGCATCAAATAATTTCCAGAGTTTTTTTGTCCCAAATACATGGACATTTAATGTTCTGTTCATTCCACACACCACCACCCTCCTTGCTTTCCCCTCTTCTAGATATTAATGTTTATTGCTGCTGAATGTCTGTAAGACTTGTGTTGGTTTTTGCAATCTGGGAACTTTTTGGTGCTTCACTATTTGGGTGTTTTTATTGGAGACAGCTGATGGAATAAACTTGAAATGCAACTCATCTTGCTGACAGCAGTATTTGATTTGCATTCATTGCAGGCTGGAATACTTGTTAAGGATAATACAGCAAATAGATCTGAGATTTTGTGTCGTAACATAAAATTTTTAGCTACTGATTTTTATGGTATATTAAGTGAATGCCTGCCATCATAAACAGAACTTTATAAAATATATCATCACAAATTTGATAGTTGCTAAAGTACAAGATGCTTAATGGCAGAGCACGTCCTTTGAAAAAATGTTCTCACTCTTACATTTTAATAATTACAAAGCATCTGCCAGCGCATTAAGCAATGAATTTAAATAAGTGACTCCTATAACTGCCTTCATAAATCATGGATCCAAAGCGTTTGTTATTGTGAAATAAATTCCTATTTGTCAGGTGTGCCTACTCTCAAATTTTATATTCTAGACATGGAGTGATTCCTTTATTCTTAATTTGTCCTGCTAAAGGCTTCATTTTGCTCAGTTTCTATGTCATGTCAGCAGTACTTCCTCCAATTTGCTAACTAGACCTAACACCATGCAAAAAATTGCTGTGGGCAATACTGAAATTTTTTTTTTGGTAACTGAGCTGTGCAATTCTGATTAGCATAGGCTTATTCTAGAAAACTGAGATGAATTTTAAAAACGGTACAGCAAAACTTAATAGGAATTTGGTTTTGACCCTTTTTTATAGGCATTCAGTTCTATTTTGGTTTTTTTGTACAGTCATGTTAGGAGACCTGTATTTTTTCTTAATGTCTTTCTCCAAATAACTGCTTCTTTGTGATCTTAAGTGTTGGTTAGCAGAAGCAAAGACCAAATGAGAGATTTTTACTGGGAAGAAGGTAATAAGTATATATTTATTTTCCATTGAGAAAACTCTTGTGTAAATATGAGTTTTTCCATCATAGTCAAAGTTACTAGGTTGGTTTGTAGAAGAATGAGAAGAGACATTAAACATGAAAAAGAATGTTTTGGAAAACTGATACTTAAAGAAAGAGTGTAAATAAGTTTCCCTCAATTAATGGATGTCAGCCTGAATTCTGTTTTCTTAAAAATTTCATGAGATGTTCTCTTTATCCCAAGAGTAGTGTTAATATGTAATGCTGTGGAGCCAGAGGATGTAATGCAGTTAAAATGTCAGTATTTTGAGCTTTAGATAATTGAAACTATATCTTATTACAGCAACATCAGATGGTAAGTTACACCTAAATCTGAACAGAATAATAAAACTCTTTTGGTAGTGAAAAATATTTCTCCCTTTGCACTGATGTAAGTGTTAATTCTTTATCTACTTGCATTGTTTGGTACATAAAATGGGTTTTAATAAAGAGTATTAATTCTTAAGGTTTTATTCTGGTTCACCATCACATAA
The DNA here is from genome assembly GCA_035221455.1 of Xenops minutus. Classification (NCBI taxonomy): domain Eukaryota; kingdom Metazoa; phylum Chordata; class Aves; order Passeriformes; family Furnariidae; genus Xenops; species Xenops minutus. The sequence continues at coordinate 44,546,608 of JAWWEE010000122.1, read as the reverse complement.
TGACAAAATCCCAATGGATATAAAACCCCAGGATGTGACTGTTTCTGCTATATGGTGTGTAATAATTTTTTTGTATAAAACTGGCTTGATAAAACTTCAGAGTATTTGAAACAGTTAAGTATGTCACGCAAGTATAATTTTTTTGTTGCTGTTATAAAGAAAAAAATCCTGACATACAAATAGCTGTACACTAATACATTGCTACAAGTATGACTGTTCTCCCATAATGGCAGCTGCAGCTTCATTTTCTTGTGTTCAAGTTTTGGCAATTAGCTATCAGTCTCAAGAATAATGCAGTGTTCACTGAAAAGTGTAGTTTGAAAGTAATTCAGAGGCCTACAGTTGTACTCAAGAAACCAACTTTTTAATTCAATCAGTTGAATCGTTCCTTTATACCGTGTTCACTCAGACACCTCTTTTTTAAAGTAAATGTTAAGGCTTATAAATTGATATATGCAATATATAGCACAGGCTGTACTTCAGATAGTGCTAAAAATTACTGTGGCAAGAAAGAGTAGCATGGCTTTCCTCTCTGGCATGTAGCTAACTACTCAATCATATTGACTAATCTTTCATGCTCAATTTTGCATGCCTGCTCACGGCTGCCAAGTATGTCTCACCTTCCTAGTTAATTAGCATTTTAAAAGCTGCCTTCCGATTATACTGGTATTTCCCTTACACTTAACAGATTTCTCTGCAGTTGCAAATCTAAAAAAATTACTTAATTTACTGTGGAACTTTCAGTCAGTGGTCATTGCGAAACCTTTACCTGCCACAGCTTAATATATGTCTTGAACTCTGTGTAGCAGAGTTAGGGGCAGTTTGCTTGGGGAAGACAATTATATGAAACACAGGATTATTTTCATATTCCCCTATTGTTAACAGGATTGTGGCTTTGGGGCAGTTTGGAATTTACACCTCCCCTTGCTTCTGCTACAAAGTAAACATTTTTTTGTTTGTGTTTTTCCCAACTATTTAATTTCAGCATAGTCTATTTTGAAACTAGTGTCACAGTAAAGTCTGTTTGTCTTCACTTCTGCTTCCAGCACTTCAGTGTTCAGGTGAAATTGCCTTTTTTGCCTCACGCCTTGAAATCCAATTGAAAGAACACTTTGAAATTTCAAAAGAGAAAATATCACAGGTCCTGACTAAGAAATTAAAAACATCTTTTGAGTTCATAAATATATTCCATAGATATATTCTAAACCATAATTTAAATAACACCTACAACATGAGCTCAACTGAATGGCTATTTCAGCTCTTCCATCTCTGTAATTTATAAAGAAAACTTATGGTCTACTATACAGTAGCTGTCTTTCCTGTTTTGCCATGACAGCTCGTTGACAGAACACCAATGGTGTGAAGATCATCACACTTCCACATTGTGTATAGCATCAATCTAGGTGCATACCTTACCTTAGACTGTTTTCTTTAAAAGGCCAATGAGAGATACCCCATATTGTGCTTAGCATCAGAATGAGAATAAAAAGTAAAGAAATATCTGGGAGTTCAGAAAATACTTCTTATTACCAATATGTTTGTGTTTTTAGATGAATGCTGTTTGTGAAAAACATCTCAATTTCTTTTATTTCCTAACTAAAAGTATTGTGTTTTGGCTTCCATGTGTTAAGCAAGCAGTCCATGCTCCAAAACAACTATTAACAGTTGAACTTTAATCATAACTTTTCTTTCATTAGAATCACTGTTTTGATTGTCTAGCTGTAATGAAATGTGTAGGAATGTCACTTTTCTCTGCGAATTTTTTGCCGTCTTTCTTAAGTTGATTAAAAAGTAGTCAAGTTGTTAAGCAAGGCATCACAGCTGCAAAAATTTCATCTCCTTAGGCAACTAGGCTGTCATGCAAACTTCTCCAAACTACAAGAATGCTCTTTCAGAGATCCTGGAAATTTTGGTCTCTGTTAAAGTCTCTCACTTGGGTACTGTGTGTTGTAATGCTCATTCAGAGCGAAAGCAGTTGTTGTATGCCAGTCTGTTAAATAACTTGGGAATTAAGTAAGAATAAGGGTAGCAATGTTTTAATCCTAATAAGAGTTTAAGTTCTGTGTTTTTTCTGAAACCCACAAAGTAATGGTTCTTTGAAGGGTTGCTGCATCTTTTGTCATCTTATTGTGATTAATAAATCTTGGAGAAGTCCCTCAGAATTAATTCTTTTTCAGCAGTTGTATCAAAGCCTCTGCATATCAGAGCAGTTGTTCAGAGTTTTTGGATTTGCAAGACTCCTTTGATTAGCTGATTCCTTTGATAGCACTTGTAGACACCTAAATAATGCAGGATAACTATAAAAGCTGCCTAGGAACAACCAAAGCAGTGGCATAAACCAGGATTTGTATGCTGTTTTAAATTATACCAACTACCTCTTCCATCCTGCTGGTCTGCTAAAGTAAGGAGCATTTCTCCACTTTTGCTCTAGAGTTCAAAACCCAAATGATATTCTGTGCTTGGTGCTGGATGGATTTTGTAGAAGGCAGCCAGCACAGCCTATTTCAACTAGACAGTAGTGTGAAAACTGGTTGCCATCTCTTGACTCAGTTTTGGTTTGGGTAATGGTGAACACAGCACTGAACTCAGGCATGAAAAAAGTAGCTCAGAGCTCATATTCATTGAATTAATATAGAAGAGAATCAAAGAGTCTGTATGAGATTGTTGTGTGTATCTGTATTACATAAATTCTTTTAAAAATTCAACATCAAATATTTTTTTAAAAGGGTTAAATTCATCCATACCTATTAAACTCTCCTATCAAAAGTGGCTGATATGATTTATGGTCATGTTTAGTAAGCAAGAATCTGAACACTTGCACTAATTATTACACCAGGGATGCTGAAAAAGTTATAGGTACATGGAGTTTTATTTGGGGAGGTCCAATGTTCATTTTCTAGATATCCTACTACTTTTTAGAATCAAGTGCTTGAGTGTAAGCTGAATAAAATACATAAGTAACACCTCTAGTAATTTGGTCTATTCCTCACCATTTTGTGTTTGCTGGTATGTGTAGCTATTTTGTTAATCCTGGTTTTGCTCATCTCTAACTGAGCTGGATTTAATGTAAAGACATTGCATAGAGGGACTGCTTGCTAGGAATATAATACATGAAATTTTCACCAGAGTGGCAAACTACTGGCTTACATTTGAGTTGGAGGTGTTCATAAAGCTAGTAAATGTTCAAAAGAAATGGTTGGTTTCAAGTGGGTTAGTGTTAAATTGTTTCTGTTTGATTGGTAAACATAGTGAAATATTGCCTCAAAAAGCTGACTGCACATTTCTTACTGTCATATGAGGTTTTGATTTGCCAGAAATACAAAGTCATTTATTTAGGATTTCTGTTAGGAGTGAGTTTAGATTTTTTTTTGTGTTTAATAATACATTTAATTTTGAAGCTATTAAGCATCATTTGCAGATGTCCCTTTTATACCTGAGTACCTACCATAAAAGAAATTGCCCTATTAAATACTTGTACATTATCCTAACTGTTGGACATTAATATGTTATTGGACTTGTCAGAGGTTTCTGGGCTGTGTAGTAAATGAACCAGAGTCAAGACTTTTTTGCATTTCTTTAGGTTTTGAGATAGAACTTCATATATTTATTTATTCAGTTTCAGTGTTGTTTAAGTTCTTTCAGATAAACTTATACCCATATTGCATCTCCTGTCTCATAAAAAGTTTGTAATTATTTTGGCAAATCACATCCATATGATAACAGAGGTAATAAGCTGGTAGCCATTTCACATGTATGAGTAACAGGCTCAAAACAGCATCATCTCATGGTTTTTCACTTCAGTGGTCTGTTGGGAAAGAAAAAGGATTATTAACAGATGGAGATCTGAAGGGATTGTCCAGCAAGCCCTGGGCAGCAGATACCG
>JAWWEE010000122.1:44444750-44542625 GCA_035221455.1 Xenops minutus | reverse complement strand
TGTAACGCGAGTGATCAATAAATTGTCTCAGTTTCTACCCCCAAATTGAGAACGTTAGATTATTGACCGACCAACAGTGGTCACAATAAGGCTTTTGAGGGCTGGCTGCTGCAGGGCAAATAGATCATTGTACATGTGCTATTCCCAGTAGGTGATAGTATCTCCTGTGAGAGAAAGAAAGCAGGCAATTAGATTAGGCTTCTATTTTAGATTTTTCACAGACACCTGCCTAGGCTAATAACTTCATAGGAAGTCTCCTATTAGGTTCTTAAGCAAGTTAAAACTCTGATGTGCCTGTAAGAACCAAACAGGTATTAATATATAATAGTAAAATAAGCATATTTGGAGAGCATACTTGAAGTAAAGCTATGTGAAACTATGATGGTTTTAGAAAACATAATATTTAAATAGGTAGCTGCAATAACAGAGTCAGAAAGCTAGGGCTTTTGAGCTGCATGAGATTTTATTCTTAATCTTGCTGGGTAGTTTAAGCTGCTTTTGAAGTGTTACATAGTTAATGTAGAATGAAAACCTGCCTGGAGAAAGGTGGTTTTGATAATGAAATCACACAAGAAAACATTAATATACCTTGATGTTTGGTTTCAAAGTGTTTGCTTTGCTGAATTAATTATTTGTTTTCTATAAAATGTTTAAGCTTTTTCTGCATTCACACTTGATAAGGTATGTAAATGGCATTGTGAGAGATTGTTTTAGAACTTTCCCTTCTTAAACATTTTAAGGATTTAAAGACTGCTGAAAGTCATACTACTCCTGGACTTGGAACACATAAAATATTAATTGATAGAGAATGTTGTGGGGTTCTTTTTCCCCTTTAAATTAAGAGAAAGGAACAACTTATATTTAATGTGTGTTCTTGACAAAATTGGTGATTTTCAATTAAAATATGCTATTCCCAAGGTAATGTTCCTTTCTCTGATGACTTTCATCCTGAATGTTAATGTAGTAAAAGAAGACAGATTAATAGCATTTATCCTAATGGTGTGGAATTCATAAGTCTCTCTTTGGGGCAGTTAACTGCTGTGTTGCTTCATTTCTTTCTACATATATTGTCTTGAACTTGGCCTGTCGTGTCCTTCGGGGGATGGTCTCTATCTAGGAGTTTCTTCAACATACAGGCCAAGTTCAGCTTATCACTGTGAGTAATTAGTAGCAAAATTGTCTGCTTTTGATTGGTTTTCAATACAGTTTTTTATTAAATGTATGTCATATCTCGTAAACTCAGGACAAGTTATTTCTCAGTTACCAAAAATGATTTTACTTCATGAAATAGTTTTGTATCTTAGGCCGTTACTAAACCCAACTTAGTTAAATCAGCTCCCTTTACCATAACATCCTTCATGTACATACCAATGGAAAATAAAACTGTTTGTTTTAAGAAAGATTAGTGAAGCACCTGAAGTCATGTTTTAATTTTGGGTGCTCCACAAATTCTTCTTTCCTTGAGAATTAGCATACCTCACAGAGGCCTTGTTTCCCCTTACTTTGTTTCTGGTTTATTTACATTGCATTGACAGAAAGGAAGGAAAGAGCACAGATTATACTTAAGTATATTACTGAACCATGACAACTGTCACTCTTGAAGGGAAATCACAAGGACATGCTGTGTTTAGGGAAATTTGAAGTTATATTACATTGCTGTTATCCTTAACCATCCTGCTGTGGGATTATATACATATACGTACCATCTGTTATTCAATAACACTAAATATTTAATAAGTCTATGAATAGCAGATACTTAACACAGTTTCACAGAAATATGCATGCATTGAACAATTGTTTATCACTGCCAAAGAAAACGGCCTCATTTGGGGATATGATTCTTCCAGTTCACAATTCAAATAGCTTCTGTGAAATCAGACAGGAGAATGATGGAGTTGAAAAAGGACTGGTTGTTCAAAACGTGAATTACTCAGGCTTTGGTTCCCCCATTAGTCCTATCAGCATGGCATTCACTGCTGCATCTGTTGAGTGGCAGTGGTAGTTGTGTGGCTGTAGTTTTCTGCTCATGCTATGGTTGTACTCTTCTGACAGACTTTATCTTTGCATCTTACACGGTCCTCCCCTTTGATGCCTTTAAAATGAAAGAGAAATACTGAGTTTATTCATAAATTTATTTAAAACATTTGCCTAGAGCATTTGCAGTCAGATAGGCTTCACAGAGCTTCCAAATATTAAATGGATTCAGTGTCAAAAAGCAGAAAAGATAGCAAACCCAGAAATCTTACTTCTCGGTGTCTTAATAGTCTGTAGCTTCAAACAGAATTTCATGAGAATATGCCCCTTGCATCTAGGTCATTCAGCAATCTTCTTACAGAGGGAAAGAAGTAGTATGAAAATAAAGAAACCTCATGTGTGACGATATCCTTTCTTTAGCTTGAGAATTGATAAATACCTAATTCTTCAATATTCCTTTAAAAAAGTAGCTTTAAATGTATTCTGTTTTAGGTAAGTATGAGGCCCAGATGGCCATGAATTTCAAAATGTGATGAGTCAGTGGCCATTGCAGTGTACAAAACTGGTGTGTGGGGGTACACTTGCATGAATATGTATCAGTATAATCTGTGCTTTGGGTGGCCTCACAGTATCGTCATGTGCCTGTAGAGAAAGACACAAGGACAAAGGCCATACATTTCTCGCAATTCTCTTCAACAATTGCTAATTTGCATTACATGAAATCACAATAACATTTCTGTAACATGTAAAGACTTGGCTTTACTTGGCTTCATCAGAATATGATTAAAAAACTAGTAATCACCTAATGAGTTTTTTATAACTTTTAGTCTTTTCTATATGACATTTCAGCTTTGCATTGTAAGTAGTCTAAATGGACAGTATTGCAAACCGTTTACTGCAAACTCTGTTCATCATCAGATTAGGAGAATTTTTCAGCCAATTTGTCAAGTGTGAATAGCTACTGAGAAATCATGCTTGAAGTTCTCAGAGTTGAGAGCATATTAGCTGGCATTTTTCAAAACATCATTACTGTATGGGCTTGACAGCTGCTAAAGGGTTATAAACTGTGATATTTCACTAACAAAATATTTGTGTTATTTGTTATTTCCAAGTGAAACCAGAAGTCACACAAACTTGAATGATATTTTTAAATAAAGTTACTGTATTGGTTGATGAAGGCTAGCACTTAAAATGTGATTCCTCCCCAGTGTGGAACCAATTTTTTGTCATTAGAAGCAGTAGCATAAAATTTGTTTTTGGAGATGAGGATCTTCGTCCCTGTTAGGAAGAAAGCTAAACAACGTAATGTCAGCAAATTGTTTTGAGGAAAGTAATGATTTCTCTATGTAGTGTCTGCATGTATACCTGTGGATTCTATTCCTCCAATGGCAATGTGGTGAATTAAATTGCTACCACGAGAGGAAAACAAAAGTCATTTACTTAGCAAAGTATAAAGCATATGAGTAAAAATGGCATCTCTCATCTAAATATTCTACAAATGCAAAAAGCATTTATTAGTAATAATTATTTGGGGTAAGAAGGAAGTAGACTGTGTTAGGTTTAGTATGAATATCTAATTGCATTCACAACATTTCCATTTAAACAGGACTCTTTATGAGTTAGGATCTTTGATGGACACAATTATACTTTATTGGAGAGAAACGGAGTAGACTTTGTATGAAGAAATTTCACTCAATCTGAGAAAGACTAAAGTAGAATGAGTTTTTTAAAGGCAGGGTTCAGTTTTCACTTTTGTAAAAACCATGCTGATATGTGTCCTTGGTTTCATCACCTCCCTTCTCAAAAATTGTATCTCCTGAACAAATAAATGCATGTTCTTTATTTCACAGTAGCAGCACTGTGAAAAAGCGTAGTGCACAGGTGTTTGAAGCATTACTTTTACTCTCTATATATGTTCTTTGCCTAAATATGCTATTCTTAACACTCCGTTTTACTAAACATACATACACAAACCGTGGTGTTAATTTCTAGCTGCATCCTGTCTGCATTTTCCTGAAAAATGGGTTTTAGTCTTATTCTCACATATCTGGTTGTGCTATTTTCAATGGATTTCTTTGTTTTAAAGAGAAATGTTTTTCATTTTTATCTTGCAGAGTTACATACATGGAAGCAGTCAGGCTCAGTTTGTTGCAGAATCACATATTATTCTTCTGCTGAGTATCCTTCAAAGTGGTAATGAATATTAAAAAAGCAAGTTGAGACATAGTATGCTGCTAAATAAAATTGCTCTGGCAGAGAATAGCATTGAACTTTTGAGCAGGTATTGTATTTTGGCTTACCTACTATACATTGAAATAAATGCATTGTTGTTATTTGCTGCCAAGTAAAGCTGGAATTGCTTTTCACTAATGTGAAAAGTGTAATGTTACATCCTTTGGTAGTCTTATGCCTTCAGTGTTACCTTTTCAGTAGCAGAAACTAATTTTCTTCTCTTTTTGCTCTTTGTTATAAATTATAGTTAAAAAATGTTATAAAATATAGTTAAAAATTCAGTGAAAAAACAGTTTTGTTTCCAGTGACAAGAAAAGCATGCATAAATTTACCAATCATGCATGAAGATGATCTGTCCTCCAGTAGTCCTTGGATTTTTTCCCCTACCTAATCTAGACAGTTTACTACTACTTCTTGAAACAAATAACTCAATTTGTTCTGACATCATGTTCTCACAGAAAGACTTTTGAGACCTACTTTTACTATTTCATTCTTACTGAGTCAGAAAAAGTTCAATGATTTTTTTTTTTGTGAATACGTCTTAATAAACTGTAAGAAAAACTTACATGTTCTCTGGGATTTTTGGACCCTGCTTCTCATCAGCTTTATTCATGAGTCAAAAGTCTATAGTCACCATTAACCATTTTTAAGGTCTAGTTGTTCCATCACATATACCTTCGTTGAAGGGGAACAAGCTACTCTCTTGTTCTCTCCCTAAAATTATGTTGCCTTAGAACCTGCCATTCCTCTAACTTTCCTATCTACCTTCATCTATGGCATTTACTATCCAAAGAGAACATCGTTACATCTTTTTCCTTTATTGCATTCATTTGCCTGGTATCCATTTTGCTGCCTGTGAAACCTTACCTGCTTCATAAATAGACGTTATTAATTTAGTTTTGAAGTTATGATCTTATTTGGCAAAGTAGATGTAGTATTTGCAGTTGAACTTGGAATACTCATTCCAGTTCTGGATCGCCAGTACAGGAAAGTTGCAGACTTAGTTGAGCAAGTGCAACAGAGCCACAAAGGTGATTAGGGAACTCTCCTATGAGAAAAGGCTGAGGGAACTGTGACTCCTTAACTTGGAGAAGACTCTCAGGGAATCTCATCAATGTGTATAGATATCTGACAGGAGGAAACAAAGAGGAAGAAGAGACTTTTTTGGGTACTGCCCTTTAACAGGACAAGAGGCAGTAGACTAAAACTGAAAACCAGGAAATTCAGTTTAAATGTAAGACAATGCTTCTTGCTGTGAGGGTGGTCAAACACTGAAACAGGCTGCCCAGAGCAGCTGCAGAGTTTCCATCTGTTAAGATATGCAAAACCCGAATGTGTACAGACAACCTGCTCCAGCAGGTTTCTTGAGCAGAAGGGTTGGATTACATGATCTCAAGAGGTCCCTTCCACTCTCAACCATTCTGTGATTCTTTCAGTTATCCAGATTTTCAATCATACTCTAATTAGTGTTGTGTCAAAATCCCATTGTATTTCTAAAGTTTTGGAAGCACATTTATTATGTTCATTATTTTTAAATTTGGCTTCCTTTTCTTGTGGAGAGACAGTTAAAAAGAACTAGCTTTATCTGAAAACTGCCAAGTCAATAGTTGGTGATTATTAATTCAAATGCTACATTATTTTAAAGTAGATGGAGAGACCTACTATGTTTCATATGAAAAGTTTCTTGTGTAATAGGCAGAGAATGCATTTTAGTAGCAGAATCTTTGTTTTTCTGTGTAGAGACACAATTTATGTTTTTGTGGGTTTTTTGATTTCCCTGAACTGCCACAACTTAAACAAATCTGTTATCTAAAACAATCCTGTTGACTGCTTGAGAAAGGGAAAAGTAACTGCAAAAACCAGAGAAGATTAAAAATAAACATAAGTTTTGTTGATGACATATTTTGTTCCTCTGACTCAAGCATTAAAGTGCTATCTTTTTGTTGGCAGAGACTGTCTTTAAACTGGTAAGTTGGCTAGCTACATTAATGCAGCTGTCTGAAAGAATCCTTTCAGTGATATTGTTCATTGCCACTTGCAAAAAGAATTCTCTAAGGTTTCATTTCATGGCTCAATACTGCTGAGATGAGTTTTTGGTCACACACAAATTTCACAATGAAATCTTTCCCATGAAATCTTGACAGATTTTAACAATTATGCATTAAAGTTAGTATTTCTTCATCCTTTCATGTTGGTAATAATTATTGGCTGCTTCATTGCTTCTCATTATTTGTTTATTCAGAAAATGTTGTCAGAAAATGTGGGAATTAGAAAAAAAGTATGCCAGACTGATAAACAGTAGTACATTCCATTTATCCTTTAAAGTTTAAAAGATGCATTGAATTTTAAAACAAGACATTACTGTGCTGGTAATATACATATTTCATTTGGTTGCTTCTTTTTACTTTGGAAGTAAGGTTGTCACTTCTTGCTAGATGTTGAAATAAAATGTTGTGTTTCTCTATAAAGTGAATTTTTAATACCTCTGATGAAAAAATATGGATTTCCACTGAAGTTCTATATTTGGTTTTAGATTGTGATTCTACCCCATCTGCTAGTTGATTTTTTTATAAAGATCTTATTTTTCCAAGTTACATCTACATAATTGGGACATGGTTAAGAAATCAGATACTCAGTTTAAATTATTTTATAAAGCAGCAATAAATCCAATAAAATCTATACAATGCTATTGATTACATACCAGATGTATGTACACCTACAGTGTACTCATCTTGGACTGATAATTGGGGCACACTTCATTGCCACTTGTGGTATGTTGACCCTGGCAGGACATCAGGTGCCCACCAAAGCCGGACAGGGCATAGGAAAGTTAACAAAAAGCTTGTGGGTCCAGATAAGAACAGGAAGAGACTCAGGGAAATTAATTGAAGTTATTAGCAATCAAATAAGAGAAGGGTAATGAGAAATAGGAATTGTGGCCATTTCATCACAACTGTCTCTGCCTCTCCATCCTCAGGATGAGGATTCCTCACACTCTTTCCTTGCTTCCTCCCGTGGGAGACAGTTCTCCATGAATTTCTCCAACATAAGCCCATCCTGCGGGCTGCAGCTGTTCTTGAACATGTAGCAGAGCACAGTGAAAAGACATGGTTGGATATAATAATAAGGTTGGGAAAGACCTCCAGGATATGATGGTTCTTGGTTTATTATACACTTTCATGACTTTCAGGCTATAACTATGAATGGTTTATGTTTTGCTGACAACATGACTCCTGCTCAGTTTTATTTGGCTCTCCTTTCTCTTGTATTGAAGACTTAACTTTAGGAAATAACTGTGGAAACCATATATATGTTGGCTGAAAGGGAACTCTGAAGATCACATACTGCAATCTTCCTCTTAATGAAGGATTATCACTAATGCTGGATCTGATCTTTCTTCTTTTTGTCTAATGCAAGCATTTCAAGACTTCAAGGCTGGAGATTGCATAATCTCTCTGGGCAGTTAGAGGTGTGAAGTTGTTTTTCTTCCAGTTTGAACCTTCCAAACTGCAGTTCATGGCTCCTTCTGTTGTGAATTACAATATTGTCTGACATAACGTTTTGGCTTTCCTTGGGATTTTTTTGCCAGCCTTATTGAATTGGTAGAGTGTTCAGTGAAGCTTTCATTCAAAAATGAACAGAACACTCAGTGGGGTGGAATAGTGAAATCCATCATGTTTTAGCTTTTTATTGCCTAGGAATGAAACAAAAGCCAAGGTTTGCTTTTGTTCATGCCACATTACAGCTCATTGCTTGCTATAATTTGGCAGGTAAAATAAAAAATCTCTTTTAAAAAGAAAGAATGTTTATATTTCTTTCCAGAGAAAAAGTAATACTCAGTAAGAGTTAGGTACAAATTTAATTTGAGGTTGTATTTAATCATCCATAAAAATATGCTGGACTCTTCAGTATCTGCTTTCAGTTTTCTTTGAAATAGACCAATTTTGGTTCCTTCCCCAGCAACAACAAAACCTTGTTAGCATTTGCAATTGAGAAGGAAGTGTTATGTCATATATTTATCCCCACATCAGTGCTTCAAGCAACTGGGTTTAATTTACACAAATAATATTTTGGGAAGTTCTATAGAATTATATCAATATAGGGACCTTCCAGTGAAGTAGAGAAGTTATCAAAAAGTCGCTACAGAATATGTACAGAATTATAATTGCTGTAGAATAAATAAGGCAGACTATACAAAGAAAAACTATTTAAAATAAGAGCATGAAATAGATTTTAATTAAAGAGAAATTTTTTTTTTCAGTTGTTAAATGATATAAAAGCAGTAACTTTTGTGAAGCTATCAACATGCTAGGCATCATGCAGTCTGTAATACAAGTTTTTGCTTTTGAAGAGTTTGAATATCTCTAAGGACGCTAAGCCTGCATAGTTTACACAGACAAATAACTTTGTTCACATGAGTCATCCTGGTAAGGAAGTCTAATTGTGTGCTAGATATCTAATTCTGCCACACATTATGATTTAACAATAACGTTTAGCATCTTCTTAAGTTTTTATCCATGTGTATTAGCGCAGCAATGACTGTTAAGAACGTAAAGAAGGATTGTACAAAACAAAATCTCCAAACAGAATCAAGGATTTTTGAACCAGATTGAATATAGAATATAATAGCTTCTGGTCACCAACTAATACATTCTTATTTATTTTTATTTTTTTTAATTAATTATAGCTCAGTGTTCTGTAGTAATGAATTTTCAGTGGTGTAGTACGTAGAAGTTATTCCTTCAGTATCTTTTTAGCCTTTAATTTGTACAGTAAGTGTACTCTGTGACTTTAAGTCATGGGAAATAGTTCTTTCTCTCTTTTTTGTTTTAGCCCCCTTCTCTTTGGAGCTTTATAGAGTTCACCAAACATATTTCTCTTTGTTATATCCTTTCCAAGTTGAAAAAAATCTACCGTTTCCTCATTCAGATGATGTTCCAGGCTGTTACTGTCTATTTTTGCAACAGCTTCCTGACAGAAATGGGGTCATAGATAATAGGAGTCAGCAGAAGTGATTGGGTGTTTATAAAAATTTTTAAATCGCAAAGTAGTTTGACATTCTTTAAGAGATACAGAAGAGGAACTAAAGGCAAGGATATTGAGGTACTGTTTCTAGAGCTATTAAGAAGACATAAAGGCAAAAGAGAGATAACTCTGAAATGAAGAGCTGTCATTGTCTAAGAGAAGCAACGTGCAGTAAACTGCACAGTCAGTATTACTGTTTTCATTAACTACAGTTGAATACAGGTAGAATATATTGACTGTTTTAACCAAAAAGGCATTGGAGTGTGCAATGTTCAGCTGTAAATATTGCTCTGGGTGTCAAGATACAGCAAGAGAGATAAGAAATAGTAATATTGGATAGGCTGTGTTGAATATGAAAGATATCTTCAGTTCTTTCATTGCTCACTTTGGTAGACGCTAATCAGTAGCTCTGATGAATTTTCATCAAGTTTTTATGTATTTCCTGGAGAAGTAAAAATCATTTGAATGGAGTATTACATAGTTTTTTGTAGTAACAGTGGATCTTTAAGGAGTACATTTGAAAGTTACAGTAAATATTTTGATTATCAAAAGACTTTCAGTTATTAAGCAAATTATTTATTGTATAGGAGATAAATCTAAACCCTTGTTATAGGAATTATCAGTTTTGATTAATCTGATAATTTTTCTCATTATTATCATTAAACTTAGTTAATGTTGATGCTGATAAAACACATCCACCTAAGTAAAAATGGAAATGTCTTTCCAGTTTGTTAATTTGAATTCCCAAGGCAGAGTTTAATAGGACAGCTGTGTAGGTTGGATGCAAGATATTGATTGAGAAGCATAAAGAAATTTGATTGGCTGCAAAGAAAAACACAAATCTTTATGGTAAGATTAAAATTGCACCTGTTATGAAAGATATTTCCTGTCCTACAGAGTGAATTTAAATTAAGTGTATGAAGTGCCTCCGTGGTATAAGCAAACTTTACCAGAGAAAGAATTTAGAGATGACTTTCTGTATGGTAGTAGGGCTCGTGCAGAGTCACTGAGCATAAGAATCTGAAATTTTGAGTCAAAAGTCAGTAGAACGATGCTCACTTAGCTCTCAGTAGTAAGATTCTGTTAGTTGTGCGTAATGGAATCTGGTTGTGTTCCCCAGAGATTATGGTTAAGTGAATAAGGATAATAACTAAAGCAGTGAGATAGGGTTATTGTATGCTTGATCTTAAGGATAAGAAAAAAAGAAAGAGCATGGCAGATAAAAGTAGAACTAAATGCACAACATTACAGCATATTTAAGCATGTTTCCTAATTAACTATGGAAATCAACATCCAAAACAGCAGAACGTTCTGCACATTTTCTGTTATTTACTTGCGTTATCCACCAGTACTGCCTGTTAAACGTGTAACCTATTCTGACTCTTCTGGAAGCTGCCTGATTGCCCCTAAATGTAATGAAGCATAAGGAGATAATAGCTAGAAAAATCAAGACATTTCCATGTGTCGTCTCAGTTTGCAGTTGCTTGACCTTAAAATAATTCATAATATGATCCTCTAGGAAGGTTATTAAACTCTTTTAAATATGAGAGATATGCAGAGACCTTAAATTTACAGTTGAGCATTTGTCAATACAACATGTCATATAATGCATAATCATTCATCAGCTAATTGCATGATACTGGATTTGGTGAACTATCTTCACAGATGGCATATGTCCTCTGCATGAAATTACCAATTCTGTAGTTCAGTGATTTTTCAAGCATTTTCAGTTTCTGACTCTAAAGTTTTCCAATGGAAGTGCGGACTCCTGCAAAGGTAATTTTAATTTTTAATAAACATACTTGTTTGAATGGCTAAAAGATGCAGAAATCTATTCCAAAGTAAAACATTTTCCTTTTGGATCCACAGATAGCTTTTACTAAATTAAATAGTCCTCCAAGCTTGTTCAGCTAAAAGTAAACTATGTCTATTATGTTGCATAGATCTTTAACAATGAAGGAAAGGAAAAAGCCAGCCTAGAGTCATACTGATAAAGATTTATAATGTAGGAAAAGAATGTGTGATATTCTTAAAAGTATTTAGAGGTGTTCAAGGAAAGCAAGAGAGATGGTGTGTCTGCATGCAGAAGTATTTAAGTGTGTGCTGACAAATGGAGGAGATAACATACTATGTCTAGTGTTTGAAATGAAGTGTTTGTAAATAAGGTAGGTGTTTGTCACACAGTGTTAGAATAGTAAGGGAAAATTGATATAGTATCTTCAATACTTACAAATAGCTCAAATGGAATTTTTAAAAGCAATTTATCTGCGTTTAAAAGTTAAGAATATAAGCTCTTAAAAATTGCTTCAGTTATTTGAATTTCTTATCTTAATGCTTAACATTAAGGAAAGTACTGTTATAGGTCTACCTGCTCTGGAGATGTTTATACTTCTGTGATTTGAACATCACTAGGAAAGAAAATTTGTAGAAAGGAAGTACATAATGTAAGTAAAGTTAGAAAAAGATATTTATTTGTACAGTGGTAAACCATATTATGTAAATTTGCAGGATGGACAGGACTAACCCTGAAATTTCATCAGATGTAATTTACACAACTAAAAAGATCATAAATGATAAATGTAAAAATCATCTCCCCAGAGTTAGTTTTAGCAGGTCCTAAATATGAATAATTGGGATGTAAATCAGGCTGAAAACCCCTGAATGTTTGATTAGTGATTTAACACAAACTTAATCAGGTATCTCTATGCTCCTCTTTTAATTAAAATAGATTCCAGTTTTTCTCTCCTTCTGAAGTTTTTATATGGTTTTTGCATTTTCAAGTGTCCAAGAGCACTGCAAGAATTGTTCCAGCACATTCTTTGTGGATTAGAAAGACAGGCTCATAAATTGAAACTGAAGCTAATCAAATTAATATTAAAAAAAAACCATTCTTACTATAGAAAATTCCATATTAGTATCCAGTTGAATCTCTGCTCTGTTAAAATGAAAAAGCATCAAAAAGGAAAGTAGTGTAGTTTGATTGGCATTTCAGTGATTGAAATGCAAACTTCCAGCTTCTTCACTTTTGTGAGATGCATCTTTCAAGGAGTTTAGGGGAACTCCAGTGCTAAGACTCATGTAATGTTCCTTAAAATTCTTGAAAAGCTGTTTGGCGTAGCTGAAGCCAGAAAGTTTTAAGAAAAAAGAGTGTTCATGGTTATCGTGAGTATCAGTACAACTGGATTTCAGGCCATTAAAAAATACTGAAATACTTCTTGATTGTGTACTATTCATCCATAAATTCATATGCAAATAAATAATTTTCAGACTATTATCCACTTTTTCAACTTCTGAGTTAGGAATCATCCTTCTTCACTGAGATGAGACATACAGTAATTGGTGTCTTAAAAGTGCTCCTTCCTCAGCCCTCAAGGTCTGTGGAATCATCCCTGGGGATGGTTGTGATATCAGAATTGATTGCACATTGAATAGTGTAAGTGGAGTATTAGAATCATTGCTCTTTGTTTCCTGAATTGAAAATGTCTTGAAAGAAGTTTGAGACCTGTTTCATTGCAGAACCATACTTTTTGTATTCATTAGTTTCTCTATTAATTCATTAGTATTTTCATTAATGCCATAGACCAATTGAGTGCACCTTCAGCAAAATTTGCAAATTACGCTAAGCTGAGTGGTGCTGTTGGCACACCTGAAGGATGTTCATGGGGGACCTGGACAGGCTCAAGAAGCTGGCACGTGGGAATCTCATGAGGTCTGACAAGACCAAGGGCAAGGTGCTGCACCTGAGTCAGGGCAACCCCCAGTATCAAATACAGACTGGGGGATGAGCAGATTGAGAGCAGCCCTGCCAAGAAGGACTTGGGAGTGCTGGTGAATGAGATGCTGGATGCGAACCAGCAATGTGCACTCACAGCCCAGAAAGCCAGTTGTATCCTGGGCTGCAGCAAAAGGAGCCACTCTACTGCACTCTGGTGAGACCTCACCTGGAGTATTGCATCCAGCATGGGGGTCCCCAGCAGAGGGAGCACATTGATCTGTTGGAGTGAGTCCAAGAGAGAGGACTGGGATTGTTAAGCTTGGAAAATTGAAGGCTTCAGAGTGACCTGATGGCACAAGACTATTCACAAGGGCATGTAGTGACAGGACAAAGGGGAATGAGTTCAAGTTGAAAGAGAGTATTTTTAGATTAGATATTGGGATAAAATTCTTTACTGTGAGGGTGATGAGGCACTAGTACAGGTTGCCCAGGGAAGCTGTGAATACCCCATCCCTGGAGATGTTCAATGCCAGCATTGGATGGAGCTCTGAGCAATCTAGTCTAGGTGGTGTCCCTGCACACAGCAGGGGTGTTGGATGTTGATGATCTTCAAGGTCCCCTTTCAATCCAAACCATTCTGTGATTCTATGATTCAACCCATTATAAAACAAACAAACAAACAAACAAAAACAACAACCAAAACAAAAAAAAAAGTCAGATTCCCTTGCTGGGAAGGGAGGCTAATACCTTGTTTTTTGGAACAGCATGTAGCTAGAGAATACTTCCTAAACAGAATTAGTAGAGTGCATGTTTTGCTTGAATTTCTCAAATGTAAGTAGAAAGTTAAGTTCACATGGAAATGGTTCAGATACAGAACCTGTAATGTGGTCAGTATTTTTGAAATTATATATCAGGTATTTTAGAGGTTTAGGTATTAGGTGGAAAAGGTTAAAACAAATATCTCTATTAGTGAAATATCCCCCACCTTGTAAGGGGCCAGCAAAGAATTTGTCATATTCTAATCGTCACCCCCAAACGAAAAACAAACAAAATACCCAAACAAAAATAAGCAACCAAAACCTGCATCAAAACAAACTGACAAAACAAAACAAAAATACAACAAAGTTTGCATAGTAATCCATCCCCGTTTTAGGTAACAATACATTGAGCACAGGCTCCAGTGGATGAATATTTTGGTTTTTAGTTTTTCTTACTCGTATTACTAAGCAACTGCATGATCTGCAACTAAAAAGGTAGTTGTTTCTTTATGTGCATAATGCTAATGCCAAATTTTGTACTCTTGGCAGAAATACAGCAGAGTATCAATGAGACCACCAAACTTTTTTCACAAAAGTAACCAAGTGCTAGTCAACCTCTTCTCTCTCCTTCTGTCACTTCTCACTTACTACTAATTAGGACTAAATTCTTGAAGTAAAAATATAAATATAACACATTAATAAAATAAGGAATGATCAGGTTTTATTTTAGGCATTCTGTGATTAAATTTTATATTAGAGTATGCTAATAAAATAAAAAATATCCCGAATTTACTAGCAGTCAGTTTCATTTAGTAGGGTATAATTTTGGAGTTTATTGATACAATTTTTTTGTTTTGTTTTGGATTTGGTGGTATATTTTTTTTCATACTTCCAAAAAAGCATCTTGGTTTTGACAGACCTAAAAATTTCAGAGCTCTGTTACTACTAATCATTTTCTGTATAATCTTAGAAATTTTGATCATCGCTGTCATTTTCATCCTACTTTAAACCTTGTTCTTCATGTATCAAAATTCAAAACCTTTTCAAAAGCACTATCTAAATAATGTGTTTTCAATTTTTATAAAAAGCACGTATCAGCTGGGAAAAGGAACAGCAGAAGTTTCATATGTAAAAGTGTAATAATTTTGGAATATATATAACAGGATTTACACAGAAAAAATTCTACAAAGGGATACATTTATCAGAAAACATGAACATATGAATTTAAAACATTTGCTTGCGATGGTTTATCCAAGTGCCACATTCCTCTCATCTTTTCAAAATAGTTTCATAATGCATAGTGAGGCAGATAAAGAGGAATTGGAAAATAAGTACATCTTTTGATGCCATCTCATTTTTGTTCCAGATGAAAAACTGTCAAAGTAACAACTTACTGAAGTTTTACATTCTACACCGTTAAAGAATTACAATACTGTAAAAGATTACTTTTGGAGCTAAGACTGTTGTTTTCTTTTGTAGAATATCAAAATAGTGAAAAGGCATAACGTAGAATGGTAGAAACCGGAGTTAAAAAGAGAAACAAGCTATATATTCTGTCATAAGAAGCTACTTGTTGTATCAAAATCACAGGTCGGTTGAATTTTTGCTTCCACATCAGAGCGCTGAGGCAGGTACCATGCTCAGTGTTACGGTGAGAAGCTACGAAGCTGATAGTATTGAAGGTAAAAGGTAGCCAGTGGGGCTGAAAGCTTAACAGCGATGACTAAAGTTAGAAAGCAACAACTGAAGCAAAAGTAGTGACCATGGGAGGGAAGTTTTAGGGGTAATGATGTGAGGCTCCAAAGGAGAGGGGAAAAAACCAGCATAAATCATATGGTTACGGATCTATAATTCTCAAATGCAGAACAGCTAAGTTACTTTTGTGAGACTGTTATTCCTGGTGAATTAAACTCTTGGTCTGGTAAGAGAATAAAAATTAAGTTGCAGAATGGTTGTCTGCCAAATAGCTTTTTAGTGCATGGTTGATTGGTTTGTTTCTCAGAAGCAACCAGGTAAGGGAAATAGCAAAGGACCACATTATGTACAGATACCGCATGAGATAATCAAGCGAAAAAATTCCATTTACAAAGCAGTTCAAAACCTTTGCAAAACGTAGGACTTCCCCAAGAGGGGAATGAGTTACCCTCACATATTGGGACTGTTTTTTTTAACCCCATAACTGTTAAAGTCAGGACAAAAACACTACAAGTCCAAGCAAGGCATTGGTAAAATAAAGTTATTAGATAATGCTAACTTAAGAGCTTTTCTTAATAGGGTAGAAGTACATTGTTGAAAATTTTTTTCTCAGACTTTCTTGTGGCAACTGCCTCAATTAGTTCATATTTATGCTTTGGTAACATTTGAAAATAGAGAGCTGAGTGATTCTCATAACATTCTTTCCAATTCGTTTCCATACTTGAAGCATAGCAGTAACACAGGAGATTCCCTATCTCTTATGCTCATGAATCTGAATCTTAAAAGGGAAAATTTTTAGAAAATAATTTTTTCCTTCCCTTCCAATTTCTGTACTATAATGTATTCCTGGGTTGGGTTTTTTTCACCTTTTTTTTTTTTAATATTTTGTCAAGTCCAGTAATAAGCTTCTGGAAGGCTTAAACGTAACCATTAATTCATGAGTGACTCTAAGCCTTATACCTTGTGCATGTGTGAGGAAGTTAATTTGGGCTAGTAGTGTGTTTTTAATTAGAGTCTTTTAATTAGTTTAATTTAGAACTGTAGATAGATGACTGTATCAGAGAGGTGGTGTCAAAAATTATATTTTCTTGATATTGCCTGTTGGCTTCTGCCACCTTTCGCCGTTGATGTTTGCTTTTTTAAATCTTGTATTCTTCATTTGCCTTTTGTCATTCTGTGTATTTGAAATTTGGAAGTCTCAAACCTGAATTAGGCTGCTCATCTCTGAGTAAGTGTAGTTATGTTAGTATTGACAGTTCTAAATCCTTTTGCTCAGACTTAGCTTAATTAAAAATTTTTAATAAATTTCAGATGTCTTTGTGCATTTTGGTCTAATTTTGAACATTTCTAAAATGAAAAATATTAATATAAACATTGCTAGGTTTAGTGCAAGTGTAGCATTACAGGATGCAGATATTATTTATGGATCTACCATATTTGAAGTAGCCCTGGGGTAATGCTTAAAACGCCAACCTTATTTGAGAACCTGTTAACTCTGGTGAAGTTCATATTTCCTGAAATGGTGATCCTGAAATAGCTCCCGTTATTCACTGCTGCTTCAGGATGCCATTCAGAGCAGATGTTATGCACAGTAGTAGCTGTTCCTTTTTGTTTATACAGTTTCAAATAAACGATTAAGTAAATGACTTAAGATCTTGCTAGATTAGTTAATTTGTTTTATTGTTATGTACTTGCTCACATTTGTAAGTTATAATGAGACAACAAAACACTGGAAGTGACTGAGGACTTTGCATCTGAGATGTTTCTCTGCTAAACTATTAAGCAATATGACAGTAAAGAGGGAGCTAATGCCTTATCTAAATGCAGAGAGAGATAAAGCAGTCCAACTGCTGCAGTTTGTGTCAAATAACCAATGAATTGTATGCAATTGCAGTGAAGGATTTTAAAGTTTTAATTTTTAAAAAATCTTTTAGTGCCAATATACAGAATAATGTAAAATATTGGTGAATAACTATTTCCATAACTGTCCCAAATATGTGTGTCCTACTTGTCAACTTGTCCTTTAAAGCTTTTTGAACCTTCTTTGCTTTTTTTAATCTAGAATGTACAAAGCAAAATCTTACTACAGATTTTTGCCACAGATGAGTGTATTAGTATAGTACAGATTGCAATACACAGTTTTTATAGGTAAATGCTTCTTTTCATTTTATGAACTTGGAAGCTTTAGTTCATAGATGTACCCCTGTGGTTTTCTGAGCTGTCCATAAATCTGCTGCTTTCCTTGACAATGGCAATACAGATGCTGCTATCACCATGGGAATGGTACTCCTGAATGAAGCTGCTACCTCCAAAGGGGATGTTGGCAAAAGGAGAAGTAAGTTGTACTAAATACTAAGGCAATGTTTAGACAATTAGAAGACATTGAGAAATTAGAAGTGACGTTTTCAGAAAGTCTCTGTCTTAAACCAAAGTTTATCTTTTCTGTGGAAAAGTGGAGAGCATGAAAATTCTGTTGATAAAGCTACAGTAAAAAAGTTTTCTAAGCATACTCAACTAAGGTACGGCTTGACACAGTATCTCTGCTACTTACAATTGCATAAATGCTTTTTGGCTCTTGAATTATATTGAAAGTCAGTGACATAAAGAACTAGAGTTTCAAAACATTGCTTTTAAAATGAATTTAGGCATTTAAGGTGACAACATCCAAAGGAGTTTGAATATTCTTTTACTTGAGACTCTTGCCAGTATTATGTCTCGAGAGGAGGGTGGAAACCCAGCAATAGATGTAGTACAGAACATATTCTAATCTATAATGTCTAAAGATTTTTAGCCTGAAGTGCAATTTTTACGTTTTTCTGAATGTGGTTGTCATTCAAAATATTTGCAAGATTTTTTTTTCTCAATGAATTCCATAAATGCACAATGTGAAAATATTTTATCCAGAATCAAACTTCCCCATACTTGGAAGATCTCAGATTTCCTACACTGCCTCCCTTTTCTCTTGAGATCAGTTCCTTAGCTACTTCTCTGTAATACACAGTATTGCAGATTGAACTGGCCAACTATTTTCTATAAAAACATTCTAGAATTCTTCATAACTGGTTGAATGTTGGCTAGAGATCTCTAATCAATAGTTATTTAAGCCTCTACTTCAGGGAGCTGTAGATGTATAATTTAGTTCTGCATATCTTTTATAGCTTTGACACTGATGTCAAAAGAGACAGTGACATGAGTTTATTTGAAATATAATCTTAGATCTGGGTCTGTGAACATGAACACAATGAAATATCAGTGGACTGCTGTACAAATTCAGACTTTGGTCTTTATGGCCATTGTGTAAATGCTTTCTATGTATCTGCCTTGCCCTGTTCATGCTTCCAATTTATTCATCTATGCTTTGAAATCATGTTTGTGAGTGGTGATTTCTTTATAATGAAGTGTGTTTATTAGGTTTGTACATGACTAGTTTTCTCAACGTAACTGTAGAAATTTTATATTCCATTTGACACATGTCAGTTTCCACATGGTCAATTTTAATGAAAAAATGCGTTATTGTCAGTTTCCTTGGCTTCATATTTGCTCATCCTTTGCTCAAAGGCAGCACACTTTTGAAGCATGAATATTGCAATTAGATAGCAAAGGTTTGACTAAAGCAGGAATAGTATGAGGAGAGGAGCTTTTAAAATCAAAGTAGCTCACTCACTACATCTAATGTAGATGAGCTGCATCTCAGTTATGCACATCCGTTTGTAACATGTTCCCTTTTTTAAAATATTAATTTACATGCAATAGAGCAAGCTATTATGATCAAAAAGGTTTTATGGTATTATCCCACAGGGTGCCAACAGATTTTCCAAATTTTATTTGTTAACTTAAGCATTTTACTTTGTTAATTCATTCTTTGCCTGGAAAGGCTCAAAGGATGCTATCAGAAGATTTCTGTCATTGTTATTTAGCTTCAAAACGTGAAGATTTATATTGCTATTGAGTTAAGAGTAAAAAGTGATTTGGCTGCCAGCCTTGAAACTTACAACAGTAAAATATTTAGCCACTAATAACTAGATAAAGTAGTTACTAAGCTGCCTTTGCTGTTACTTCAGCCATAGATGGTTGACTAGAGAGAATATGATTCCATTAGTCAAAGGATATTTTATTAAATGTATTTTTTTTTTTCCAAAGAGAACAAGTAAATACCTGAAATGACATTGCTTGATATGTATAGTTTACAGGGTTATTAAATCTATTATCAGCAGTAAGGTGTTTGCATCCATATGCATTTGATTTGCAAATTTCTGCTCCTTTTTCCCTGAAAGTACATTTACCCTGACAAGTTATTTTTTCTTATTAACCATAAATATTATTTCCATATATGTTTGAAATCCTGTCAGAAGATAGCAGGCATCAGTAGTCAAGGCAGTAACACTTTTCTATTTAACTGTGTCAAAATTCTCTATAATAATGATTGACATAAATAATATTCTTTATAGAGATTCCAGTTTGAAATGTTTTATGTGCTAATAAACCAAGTTATTTTCCTTCCAGTAATATGTCTGGTAGGCCTCGGTCTTGTGGTCTTTTTCTTCAGCTTCCTGTTGTCGATATTTCGCTCCAAATACCATGGCTACCCATACAGGTAACTTCTCATTTAATTCTCATCTTATAGATTGAAATAGCTTTGTGCAAGTTTAAGAATAGCTTTCAGGTAAACAGTCTTTTATGTACCACTGAAGTCAGTGGAAAGTGGAAGAAGCAGGAAGAATGGTAATTAATTCAAGCAATCCACAAGGGGCTGGAAAGCTAATGTTGTTAGACATGACTGTTAATGCAGACCAGTTAAAACAGCTTGAGCACAGATGTGTAACATACACAGTGCCCCATGAAAAATGCAAAAGAAAGCATGCTTTCATTTACAAGGCCTTATTAGATATTTATTTTTATATCTTTATAACTAAGATGTACATGAAATGAGACACAAAAACACCAAAGCAGTGTATACTGCTAAGCTATGACTTTTTACTAAAAATACCCTCTTTTTTTGTCAGTGTTAGCATAGAGGAGAGAAAGGGCTATAGTTTTTCTAATTATATGTACACCTGTCGTTTAAACAGTTGTAATTTGTCTGACAAGCAGAAAAGTAGATTTCTATGATTAGGCCTTGTGATTAATGCAACAGTCAGCTTTGTCTTGTGTCATGTTCCATTAATAAGGTTTGCAAAGCCAACTTGGATCTAACATTTGAGCTAATGCATTACAATTTTTCCATTAGTTTTTATTATCAGACTTTAGAACTGTTTTCTTGTTTACTGAGGTTGGTCTCTTTATGCTCATTCATTGGAATTTAGTTTAGTTTGCTTGTTCTTGCATTTAATACCAAACTGAAGACAAGGAAAATCTTCCCCTTGCAGTATGTGCAGAAGATGTGCTCCTACCTTTTAGTAATTTCTGCTAAGGAAAGAGGTCTGTAAAGGGCCCAGTAGTATCATACTGCAAAATTTCATCGATATGGAGTTAGTTTGCCATTTGGATAGTCTTTATGGCCTCTCAGCATCCACTCTGAACATTACCTTCTTGCTCAACTGACTTGGAGGGAAAGACAGGATCCAGTTTTCCTAAGTGTAAGGTATTCTTCCCATTAACTGCTTTAGTCTTAAACTTCAAAGGAGCAGGAATGATGAACTTAATCTGCATCTTGAAGCTCACTTGAGAAGTACTGCCAAAGAATGGCAACCCACGGTTTGAGCTCCATTCCATCTTCTCATAACAAGTTTACTAAATGGAAAAGGCAGTTGCTGGTGGGTTCTTTGCCATGCAATTTAATAGCTACTAAAGAGAACCTGGCAGCTGTACTACTTTCATTTTTAGTTCTTTCATCTAAAGAATGTTCATATCACTTATTAACGGTATGCTTATATATTTGTGCCAATTTCCAGACCATTCATAGCTTTTGTGAATGTTTGCACTAAGGTTTTTTGGCTAGGATGTCTGGGTATGAGCAGTACCTTGTGAACATTAGTATGCTCTGTAAGTTTACATGCCAACATGATACCATTGATATTATTGCAGACTTTAGTGCCCAGGCCTACCACATATCTTGTATTATCATGTATTACAAGCTCTAAGAACTTAATTTAAGTAACGGGGTTTTTTTCCCCTATTACCTTATTAGTCTGTTTGCTGTAAATATTGGGTGGAGTGGATTTTTTTTATTATTTTATTCCCCCCACAACTTATCTTGTATTTAGCAAAATACTAGACATCTTTTCTTTGGAGTGTCTAGCAGCAGTTGGAACTACATGTAGATTTTGTACTTCTCTGTTAGTATCCAAGCTAAGAATAAAGGATATCAAGAACAGGAGGGTGGGGGAAGAGGAAGAGAACGTCTGAATTCTATTAAAAGTTTAATTTCAAGAAATTTTGTTTGATATGCAATGCATGTCAAAAAGAAGTGCACCTCTTAGTATGTTAAAGCTGATTAAGAAAGAAATTAGAGAAATTCAGTACAGGGCTGAAAAGAATGATTCATTACAATCCTGTAAGAATGAGATAGTGCTGCATCATGTTGTCACTCTAAAGAAATTATTAGATCTGTAAGCCAAATTCTGTCTTAAGGAGATAAGTAGACTCAATATCAAAACTTACAAATCAGTAACACCCATCAAGTAAATTCATTTAAAAAAATTAACACTGTGTATGCGTAAATATATGAGAAACGTAATAGCTGGCAAAGTGTTATGCAGGGATTTTTTTTATATAATGTTACTGCTTCAGCACAATTAACTGAGATCTCTTGGATTTACTAGGTCTAAATTCTTCATGTTTTCATGGGAATAAATTAATCATTCAATCTTAAAACCTCACTGAACATAGAATCATTGGAAACCATCACTAGAGCTGATCCTTTTGCTCTGCTATTACTGAATTTCATTTGATATTTCCCCAAATGTGTAATTTACATATCTGGTTCTTTCCAGTGTTAAATCTTTCGTGTTTCTGTTGGTCTCTTGGGTAGCTGTGACCCAATTTTCTGTTGTGTTATTTAAAACAAACATACTGTTGATTCTTTGATGCTTCAGTGGTCTCAACCATGTCCTCTTCATCACAATTCCATAGTGTTTTTAAGAGAAGCTTGTTTGGGTTTTGTGCCTAGTTCCTTTGAATTTTAATGTTTTCAACATGCAAAACACTAAGGAGGACCAAGTATATAAACTTCGTCATTTTCTCTTTGCCCTTTTAATTTAGTATCCTGCATTTTAACTTCATTCATATATAGTAAAATACATTAATCTTTTTGTCTGAATTCCTTAGGATCTTCTAAAAAGTTCCATGTCCCATCAGTTGATCCCAGTGTAGATTTATCTTAAGATACGAAATATTTTCACTGGTTGTAGATTTCACCTTGAAACATCAGT
Organism: Xenops minutus; assembly: GCA_035221455.1. Taxonomy (NCBI): domain Eukaryota; kingdom Metazoa; phylum Chordata; class Aves; order Passeriformes; family Furnariidae; genus Xenops; species Xenops minutus. The sequence continues at coordinate 44,519,856 of JAWWEE010000122.1, read as the reverse complement.
CTTTATGTGATAAATTGTCCTCAGGCTAGTAAAGCGTTGCCTTTAACAATACTAACAATAATGCATACTAATGATCTGTAAGGAAAAAGGAAAGAAAGTTTATGTTGGCATGCCTAAAGGAACAGTTAAAGAAAAAGGAAATTGTTTTAATGCTATATGCGTGACCTCAAGCATCAATTTTACTGTCTGACTTTAAAAAAAAAAGTCAAATGTAGTAAATTATTTCTGTTCTCTGGCACTGAACAACCAAGTCAGTCTTCTGTGAAGCATCATGCATCAATAAAAACTGAAACAGTTAACACGTTCTGCTGTGCATATTATTTCTGCAGTGACCTCCACGTAGTGACAATAAATCAAAACAGAGGTGGATAAACACAGAGCAGAAGTCAAAAACTTGAGAAAGACTGCTATCTCCTTTTCAAATGTGCATAAATAAAAGTACTGAGCATTCTGTTATTTCTTTGACCCTGTAATGCCATTGTCATTGTTCATTTCTGTGAGAAACAGAAAATTGTCCTGAGAAGTGCTAGATATTAGCACAGGTCTATAAGGTCCTCTTTAGAGGGCATGTATGTAGGTGGGGGCAGTAATACTTTGTTTTACGTGGTTTTGATCCACTGCAGACATTTTCCAATTCAGATTTGTTTCTTTCTTCCAAAGAATTTTCTTCTTGAAGTCTAAGTTTGGGGAAAAAAATTGTTTAATTAATATGCTGGTAGAATACTCTTATACAGTAAAGCATTGGAATGGGAAAGGTGACACAAAATGAAGGTGCCATGGTTTAATCCCAGGCAGCAGCCAAATACCACACAGCTACCCACTCACTCCCCCACCAGCAGGACAGGGAAGAGAATTGGAAGGGCAGAAGCCAGAAAACTCATGGGTTGAGACAAAAACAGTTAAACAAGGAAAGCAAAAGCCATGCACATAAGCAAAGAAAAAGGATTAATTTACTGCTTCCCATGGGCAGCCATCCCCAGGCGAGCAGGGCCCCATCATATGTAATGGTTACTTGGGAAGACAAACGCCATCACTCCAAACATCCCTCGTTTCTCCATCTTCCCCCCACTGATGTCATATGGTATGGAATATCCCCTTGGTTTGTTTGGGTCACCTGTCCAGCTATGTCTCCTTCCAACCTCCCCTGCACCCCCCGTCTCCTCATCAGTGTGGCAGGACAGAAAGCAGAAAAGGCCTTGGCTCTGTGTAAGTGCTGCTTAGCCAAACAAAGGCATCTCTATATTATCAACCCTGTGTTCAGCACAAATCCAAACCGTAGCCCCATACTAGCCACTGTGAAGGAAATTAACTCTGCCCCAGCTGAAACCAGCACAGGAGGTCATCATTTATTCATCAAGTACTTACTGAGCAAACAAAAATCTCTCTGCCAGAGCCATTTTCAGCATGGCAGGTCTTTTTCATAACTGCACTAATCCACCTTTTTAATGGTAACTAGTTGAAACTTCATTTTGCTAAAACTCTCACTTTAATTGTTATCACTAGCTGTTGAATGATTATGCAATAATTTTATTTTATAGTATTGAACAGTTTCCTTTTTGTAATGCTTTCTGGAGAAGACAGGCATGTTGATACATCTGAGAGAATGCTTTTGGAAGTCTTCTCACCCCAGCATTTAACATGAATAAGTGATATATTAAATATCAGATACTCAGTGATTGAGCAACAAAATTTCATTGTATCAACATGGAATCTCATCTGTCAACTAATGCACATGGGAATGACAGAGAGACTACTCTTCAATATAAATCAAAAGCATGAACTATAGGTTAGCTTTGCTAGTCAGAAAAGAACTTGGAGAACTTGAAGTTTCTCTGGAAACTTCACTTTAGGCAGTTTCAGTCCAAAAAGCACACAGAATATGAAAAAGTATGAGAGAGAATGGTAAGAACAAAAAAGAAGATAATACACTAACACAATATTGTATTACTGGGAATGTTAGGCATGTAAATCTTAGTGAGACTGGTTTCTTCAAGAGGACAGGCAGACAATCTTATCCATGCTTTATTGATGTTAAAAGAAGTTTCTTGATTTTTTTTTTCTTCTTTTTTTTTTTCTTTTTTTAGCTTTGGCTGCAACTAGTCAACTGCCCTATGTTGTCTTTTCTGCTTTGTTTTCTGAGTTAAACTTTTAGCAAATTTTCATTATTAATGATACTTTAAATTGTTCTTTCAAGTCTATACTTTATCATTTGTTGTTTTAACCAATTTAAATGAAATGAACACCTGAAAATTCAAAGTTTTCATAAGGTTGCATTAACTAGTTTGCACTAAGTAGCTTTTGAAAGAGGTTTTTAGTACCTGCAGTTGAGTATTTTATTATCCAGTTTATCCTTCATAGCTGTTGTATTTTGATACTATTTACAAGAGTAATGCGAAAATATTTTTAGTTAAACAATAAAAAAAATCAGCCTTCTAAACTATGTATTGATGGAATGGAAAATACATATTCTGTATTGACTAGCAGAGAAAAATAAGTGGAAAGAAAGCATGACAAAGAAAAGTTGCCTTATTTTAATCAAAAAACTATAAATATTAAGTCAGACATGAAGTATCCATCCATCTGTTCATTGTTTCGAGGACAGTCAATGCAACAAGAACAGACAAATTGCAAGATGTCCTGGAGCTTGAACATTCCTCACACTCACTATATACACTACATAAGACCTGTCTATCCTCATTGTAATTAAATTAGTTTCAGCTCAGTTGTGTTATATTGAGCAATTGAAATTAAGTGCAAGTGAATAAAATAGAATAGTTATTTCTTGGAAATATACTGGTAAAATACTACTATGTAGACCAAATAGTATTTGCAGATGTATAAAATTAAATTTATTAAACAATGTTATCACACTGCTAACAGCTTTTTAGATATTCCATGTTTATTTCATGCATAATTCAGTTGATTCACCTTATGTTTATGTACTAGTAAATCTACTTCTGATAAACACTAGGATTCACATTCTGGTTTATAGTGCCCAGCAAAATTGGTTACTTTCTTCAAAATGACAGAAATTGAGATTATTTTAAAAGATAAACAATAATAATCCCCCATTGTCAAAAACAAAGCATTTTACATTTAACATTTTCTATACTACTGCTCGTAATGTGGCTGAACAGTATGTTGTTCAGCAAAGAAGCTGCCCACTGAAATGAAAGGCAACACACTTTTTTTTCCTCTGTTTATCTAAACCATCCAACAGCACACTGAACTCATGAACATTCACAAACCTCCTCATTCTTCTCTATGTGAAGTGCTGATTTATAATCCTCTAATGATTGGGAGAGTTGAGGTCTAGGTGTCTGGATCCATAGCAGATCTCTTAGGAAGGATGTGCTTCTTCCTGTGGCAAACAGTTTGGATGTTCTTCTCTGACGAGGATCTGCCTTCTGTGATTACCACCATTAAAAATGCTGCTTTTCACTTTTATGTCTTCCCTGTGCATCTTACAGTTTGCCATTTACTCCTTCCTATTTCTACCCATTTCTATCTAATTAATTACTGGAACAGTCTTTCCTGTTCTGTTTTCCCCTGCTTTGCATAAGGGGACATGTTTTCTTTTTTCTTTTTGCAAATCTATCCAAACGTGTCGTCCAATTTGTTTTTCTAGATTTTTCAGAAACTGCTCCCACACTCAACGTTTTTCTTTGTGGCTACTTTATGACGTTTCATGGTGTTTTGTCTTTTTGTAGTTTCCACAGAATCACAGAGTAACAGAAGGGTTGGGGTTGGAAGGGACCCCTGGAGATCAACCACTCTGCTAAAGCAGGTTCACCTATAACAGGTTGAATGATATCAATCCAGACAGGTTTCTTCAGAGAAAGAGATTCCACAACATATCTGGACAGCCTATTCCACTGCTCTGTCATCCTTGAAATACAGAAGTTTTTCCTCATATTCAGATGGAACTTGATATGTTTCAGCTTTCTACGTTAGTCTTTTACTTTCAGTGTTTCTCTTATCTGTATTCTGCATCATGTTTCTTAGCTGGTAAAGATACAGTTTCCTTGTAGACAGAAAGTAAGGAAGAGTAGATTGATCCAAAATGACACTGCTGTATTTGTATTTCCTTACAGTTTTATCATTCAGTCTTTTACCCCTCTTAAGTCTATCAGTGCTACTTCCCTGATTATTGTAATCGTCAGCCCTCCCCACTGTTTCCTCCAAACATTTTCCTTACCATTATTCCTCTCTCTTCTCCTCTCACTTCCTTTCCTAACATCTTAAACATCTATCACAGACCTGGGTTAACTTGTTAGTCACACGTGCTCAGTATTCTCTTACTTCTCCACTCAGCACCCTACAATTCATCTCTTCATGCAGTTTTCTTGCTAGCTTTCCCCTTTCATTAATGCTCTCACCCTCCAGCACCCAGCCAGTTGCCATCTGCTTTGCCTTGGTTTGTATGTCTTGCCTAATGAGCTTGTCAGCTCTTTGCAGCAGTGAACATCTTTATACTGATACAGTCTTTTAAGCTTATGGCACTTGTATTTGTTTTGTAATCATTAATTAATTATGTCAAGAATAAAAAACTGATGAAATTACTACGTGTGTAGGCTAGAGCATGTTGTATATCTATAGAGCTGGAAGACATTCCATGCAAAGCTAGAGGCAGTTACTTCTATTCAGTAGTTCACTGTATTGTGTTGGTACATCTAGTCTGTAGACAGGCACAAGTCTCTGTTCCCATTTTGCAGTTTATGAGTCTTGGTAAAGTACTTAGAAAGGTATGACACACCATACATATCTGCATTTTAGAAATGTAAAGTTATTTTCCAGAGGAAGAAAAACAGCAATGTCGTCAGAAACTTCTTAATTTATTAAAATACTGATAAGAGTCTGCAACCCTACAGAGCCTTGCCAAGCACTATACCCTTCTCCACTCTGAGGCCTCTTCAACAGTAAAAAAAAAGGAGGTTTTAAATAAACCTGAAACATCTCCTGGGAAAGGTTTCTCACTTTAAGTAGTAAGAGCAAGTGCAGAACTTGATTAAAGAGAACAGATGTTTGAAGAGTGTTTTGCTTTTTAATTTTTTTAAGTAGGCAAATTTAAGTTTCAATCACTCATGTTTTATTTGATAACTTTTATGCTTGCTTAGTAATTACTAAATGGGATATAAAACCTTAAGAGATTATTACACAAATATCAAATGACTTTGCAAATTAATGTTTTGAAGTCTTTGTTTATTATTTTCAAATAATTGTGGTGCTATGTTTTATATGCATTTTTCAGCATTTAAACATGTTTTCTTTCTTTTCAGCTTCTTAATTAAATGAATTCAAGCGGGATTTATTTAGAACTGCCTACCATGAAGAAAAGTTATAACTGCTATTACCAGCCCACCAATGTTACATGTATTCAAGAATCTTCTGTTGGTTCTCTGTTTTTTGTGATAATTTATATAGTATGTTGATAGAGAAATGAATGCAGTTTTATGCAATGAATGCGTAATTTATAGAAACATACAGTAAACATCTCATTGGAAAGTGCTAAATGTTATGAATATGGTGTGCTCAAGAGTTTAAATAAATCTCATTATATTGGGCTTCTGTTTAAGTCTTCCTTATTGAATCCAAAGGGTATTGGCAAGATTTTTCACTTGAAGGTTGTTGTAAGCTTTTCAGATGTGTTTTAAAGATTTACAAAATAGCATTAGTTCTTCAACTGCTATCAAGAGAAATACCATGATGGAAACTATAATTTAATGACTACATGCACCTTGCCCTCACTTTGCTTTGTAACAGAGTTTGTATATAGAGTCTCTGATCACCTCTGATATGCTCAGCTATTAACGTAAAATTATGTTCTACATATTTTCCTCCTGGAGTTCTTCTTTTCCTGACTCAGCAGTATATATAGTACATACATTACCAGTTCATCTCTCTCTTATGCCAAAGGATGCAATTCATAATGGTATTTATTGTGGAATCTGCAAGGCAAGAAGGCTTACATCAGTCAGAGCTCAGATCCTTTTAAGCTGAGTCTGTGGTGACAAAATGGGAGGATGGGGGGCAGCAATATTTTGTAATCCACAACATGCTTGTTTTCTGAAGCAGCAGCAGGAGGAAGGTATTATCCTGAATGATGCTAATAAAGAAATGCAGATGAGTCTGTTGGAGCAGGAGTTACTGTTACTGAGAGTTTCCTTTGTCCACTCAGCTTTGTGAAAAGTTTATGTAGGAATTTGTAATACCATTTAAAAATGCCATTTTTGTAACTGTTCACATGTCATATTATATGAATTACTCATAAACCTTTGCATATGCCTATATAATGTATTCTCAGTGGCTCAGGAAACAAGTATCATCACATGATACTCTGCCTCAGTCCTGCTTTTTCTTTTCCTTCATATTGGTAATTTTCCAACTGATACTTTCCAAGTACCAGTTCACTGTCAGTAGCAGTTGGAATTTCTTCATTCATAATATAAGAATACCTCTAAATATGAGGATAAAATTGACTAGACTTACAAAACTCAGTTCATCTAATGTTATCTCTTGTCTGTTCCTTCTCCAAAAAAATACTGGTATTTTAAGAACTGGGAAACATTTAGGACAAGAGAAAACAGAAAGGAGCGCTTATATCTTACACAAAAGCAGAGCAAGACCACTGGTGTGGAAATGCTGGAAGTTGTAGAGCAGTATTTAAACCAGAAGCTGTGTGAAAATGGACAGACTCAAAACACCCAGTTCACAGACTGATGTGGACTGTGAAAAAGGTTGCAGCCTTTACAGAGGTGCTTCAGCTATTAGCCAGGAAGGCAGATCAGGCTGCCCATGATGCCAGTGGACTGGTATGTGCCAGCATGGGGAAGCTAGGACAGAATTTGCAAGAGGTTTATGTCAGTGCTAGAAGCTGGAGAAATGGATGGAAGAATTAAATTGTATGGTATTGAACAACAACCCTGGTATAACAGGCATTGAAAACCCTGCTGAGAAAAAAAATAAATCAGTAGGACACTGTTACCAGGCTACTGACTTAAGGATGACACAGCAGGATATGCATGTGACAAAGTGGGGCCATATGGGAAAGATTACATAGAGTACAACAGCATGGAACTCCTAGAGGAAAAAAAAAAGCACAGCAGTAGGTCTCCATGGGTGGAAGTCTGTATGCTGAAAAAGAACTAGAACTGTGCTACTGACCTCTGATCAAGATGACAACAGCAATCAGTGAGAGTAGAGAAACTGCAAGTTTCAGACAGGTAATAATAGTGGGAGATCTCGAGATCTCATTCTAATGAGATTTAAGTATTTCACCTTGTGATGAGGTAAAGCATTTCAGTGAAATGTGACTGCCTTCTGGAACAACTACTGGATCTCAAATGATAACCAAATCAAAAGCAGAAGTTTGAGTAGTGCATGGGGACTAGCATAAGAGGTATTCATGGGATAACTACTTTACAATGGCATCCACAATACAGTAGGGTAAATGCTGTTGCAAGATAGGACAGTCAAAGTGAAATCTAAAATACGTTAAAGCAATTTAAAAATAAAGGCAGTTAGTAATGGAAAAAAAAAAAATCCAAACAAAAAACCCACAACACCCAAAAAGCAAGACACCTACAACCAGCCTGGGAGCTGTTAAGTACTTCATTAGAAGCACAGCTAAAACATGTGCCACAATTCAAAAAGACATAAAAAAGCAGCATCACACACAGGTCAAGAGTAAAATAGCAAGTCTAAAAAAAAAAAAAAAGTTGTCTGAAGATGATTCTTATGGTGGTAGCATGGTAGCAGAAACTTCTTAAAACACACCAAAAGGAGGGGACCAGGCAGGGAACTAGTGAAAGAGTTGATGACAAAGATTTAAGAAGGGGCACCCATTGATAAAGACCATGACAGAGAAGCCAAACTCTCTGTAGCAGCTGGGCCAGAAGACTTAGGTCAAAGTGGTCTAGCACATTCTGTGTAATTGTTTTAAATAGATCAGCTAGATGCTGGTAAAAATCTTGGGACCAAATGGCATTTATCAAAAAGTTCTGAAGGAAATCAGATGTGAGGTTGCAAAACTGCTGAGCAAGGTGCCTTCACCTATCATTACAGATTGCCTCTGTGTCAGAGATCTGACAGATTGCCAGCACAGCTGTCATCTGTAAAAAGGAGAGTCTAGAGGGAAGGCTGAGCTACCGAACAATGAACAATTTCCAGTCCTGATGGGATGGTCAAGTCTGCAATAAAACACTAAACTTACTGAGAGCAAGGATAAACATAGTCATCTGAAAAAGGTGTAGGACTTGTATAAAGGAGAATTTAAGTTCATAAAGTTTGTATAAGGCTAAAATAGTGTCAGAAAAACACAAGGATAAAAACCCTTTGGCAAAGATTTATTAAACAACCTCATCTGGAACTGGGTCCTTTTTGTGACTTGAAAACCAATTAAAAAATAAGGATGGGGTTTAACAGGCACTTTTTAATGGCAGTAAAGTCAGAAATGGGACCTTCCTGAAGACTGGTTCTGGAACCACTTGAATACACCTTCATTAGTGACATGTGGAGCGTGCATGTGCAGTGCAACCTGCATTACAAATAAGCTGTGCTGGTAGGGAGAAAAGTCCACTAAAACTTTACAAAATCTGATGAATGGGTAAAAAGCTGGGAGGTGAGCATCAATGTATCTAAAGAAAAAATAAATCATGTCTTGTTCAGCTAAAACTCAGGAAAGAGAAAGTAGAGTCATAATTGAACAGATTTTTAGCAGAATTGTCAGTGTACACTGACAGCGAAAGAGAAGATGTTTATCGTGCCATCAATAGAGAAGTTTGGGTAACAAGACAGAGAACAACACTTTACAACTACACAAAATCTCCATGAATTTCTGTTGAGTGAGTGCTGCATGTAGTTCATCTACACATCTCAAGACTTAAAACAGTTCAAGATATAGAAAAAGGCACTGGGAATTGATCAAGGAGATAGAATTCCCCCTTATGAAGGGACGCTGAAAAGACCAAAACTCTTCAACTGGAAAAAAAGAAGATAAAAGGGAGTGAGTATGATTGTGGTTTACAAGTTTATAAACATGTTAAATAAGCTGAATATCAAACATTCACTAAATCCTACAATACTAGAATGAACCTGCAACTTATTTAAAAGAAATTACATCCATGTTACTTTTTGAAGCTGTCTGCCACAGGAGCTTGAGGAGGTAGACAATATACAGCAGGTTCAGAAAATTCATGGCCACAGTTCAACTAGAAACTTTAGAGGTGAGACAAGTATGCACTGTTTACCATCCTTAATGCAGTCATTATGGATGCTGGAGAGAGTATGAGGGAAATAGACCAAATCAGCCAGAACACTAAGCTAGATGAGCTTTTGGTTTGACCTTCTCAGGCATTTTGTGGGCTCATTAAGACTGTGAAGGAGGAGGGAGGTGACATCAAGGAGACCTATATGATCTACTGGAATTTTTGTTCTCTTGGCAAAACAAGCAGGCCTGGAAAGCACCAGCAATCAAGAAGACAGACACAGGTATTGGCAGAGCTCAGGAGGGTAAGAAACATTTCAAAAGATGCCAATCTCAAGGCGCGCTTAAAATATATACAGAAATGCGTAATTAAAAACTTCAGGACATTTTCACTATGTGCGATGCATCAAAAATCTTGGGATCCTCTTTTGATGCAAAAGCACAACATGTTATGAAGTGAATGCTGTTTGTCATAAGTTAGAAGTCTTCCCTTCTTGTTACATTCATAAGAACCTAACTCAGTTCCTGTTGTTTTTTATAAGTGATTGCTTCCAGTGCTACAAGTTTATCACCCTAACTGTGGCCTTCATAGCAGTATAGAGATAGGTTGGAGTTTGATTGAAAGAACAAACCAAAGCAAAGAAAAACACACAGCTGTAGCACAGGCAATAAGAACTGCAAGTCTATAGACAGCAGGCAACACAGTCCTCCAACTTGGCTAGCTCTGCTGCATGCTACCTGGTACATATGCTTCCTCCCACTCTCAGGTTTACATATTTCTCTACAGACCTTAGCAAGCATCTTCAAAAGCATTAGCTCCATTTTCTTTCATCCTCGTGTACCAGCAGCTTCTTATTTGTGTCCTTTTTCTATATCACAGGCCTCAAAGCTTTTAAACAAATCTATCTATGGTTGAGGAAACCTTGTTGTTTTTAAATGAGCAGGAGTGCGTTACTAAAAAGCTTGATGGCATTTTTCACTAGTTCATGGTTGCAGCAGTGGACACATACAAACTTGTAAGAAAAATAATCCATACTTGAGGATCAAGCACAGAAGCAAAACCATGCAATTGAAGTTGCAAAAAAAGTGTATATAAAAAAAAAAAGCTACTGTCCTCTTTCAAATCAAATTTAACTCCAGATACTCTTCAGGCAGATAAAACTCTCCACAGTGACATTAAATGACATTTACAAGGTTTGGTGTCCTGCTAAGGATCTAGAACAGACCTCCACGTGACCGAAAGGATCTGGCCTGACAAAGTCATACAAAAATTCAAGACCTCATTGTTAAAATATTTAAGATGTCCTTAGACCAAGATAGAAACTCGTGTAGTTATTTTTCTAACTCTTTGTAATACATGAACAACTGAGTATGATTTTTCTCTCTATGATTGGTAATACTGAAGAACTATATTCAAGAGAAAAATAGCCTATAGTTTCTGCCTGTGAGAAAAATGTAATATAAATGTGTGCTCTGAGGGGAGCTGAAGATTTTATACACTTGTTGACACATTGGAAGTTTTTTTTAACTCTGCTATATTGTCTATCCTAGATTTTCACCCCCATGTTTTTCAGTCTCAGATGCGCGCGCGCACACACACACACACAAAAGAATGCCTCATTAGGAGTTCTTAATGAAAAAATGTTGCAGCTCTGACAACTCTTAGAACATTTCAAATCCAAGAATAGACATTCACCTATGTGCAGCCTCCTCTGAAGTATAGATACGTGCTATACTAAAAGCTGTGCAAGTTCAAGGCCCATTGTCTGTGAAGTGGCAAACTGCACCCTCATCACCCATAAAGAAAGAAAGGTTAGGTCAAACAGCTCAAGTCTTTTGCTTTTTCTGACATCACACAGAGACAGTATTTGCAGGGGAACAGAATTCCACAGGTGGTGTTAATTTTATGTTACAAAACTTAAATGTCCTCTATTTTCCCCAGTGAGCGATACTATGATGCAAGATACAGGTAATACAAATAAACAACCCCAAATTTCTTTCCCTCTGCATCACAGTAAACATACAATACTCAAGCATATTTCCATATTATCAAGGAATATTTTTATTGTGCATTAATACAGACATATATAATTTATTTGAGATTAGTAACTTCCACAACATTAGGCTGTGTTGGTCCCTCTAAAAGTACTTGAATTAAATAAGCAATATTTCTCTGGTTTGTATTTAGTCTTTTTACCTTGCATTTTAAAATGCATCACAAGTATAAACAGTAATGAAAAAGTCTTAGAAGTTCCACAGTTGGAAAGCTTTGTTTTATCTTCTAATAGTTACATTTTTGCTTCAGGAGTCCTTCTCTAGAGTGAAAAAAAGCCTCAAGGTAAGTCATTACTGAGGAGTGCTTCAGGCAAAAACAGTGCAAAATACGAGTTTATCTAGGCTGTAGCGCACACACTTCCATAAGTATTTGTTTCCCCTGCGGTAGCATTTGGTGCAGGAGTTTCATACTTTGGGTTTCAGAATAGACAATAGGAAGCTTTACATTGCGTTTAAAGAAGAGCTGTTAGAGTCCTGTTTTATTTTGTTTTTAATAGTGTATACTTTCACTAGCAGTGGAGTCATTTAGCAGAGCGAAGGTAAATGGAACAGCTTATTTATCTGAAAATATTTTCATTGCTCAAAGCTAGTGGAAGTTATTGTTAGTATTAGAGGAAGATTACAGCCAGTTTTTGCCCTGGAGAGGGCTATCTACCACCAGCATATCTGATGGCAAGTAATAAATCACCTCAATACTGAGGCAGAATTTGGCCATCTATCTGTGTCAATAAAAAGTCCTCACCAGTCTAGGTATTTGGAACTAGGAATAGTTGTACCCTGTGCCTAACAGCCTTTAGCCCTCCCTTTTCTATAATTACTTACTCTCCTCAGCTGCATTTAACAAATTCTTTCCCCCACCGCCCTCTTGGATAGGGCCATGGCAGGTTGATTGCCCTACTACTATGGCACTTAAACCCCTCATCAGCTAATTGCTGCTCAGATGCTCTGTGTTCTCCAGGCTCTCCTCGTGATTCTCTGCTGTGACTTTCTTAAAGAATCTCTTTAACCCCAGGGGTGCCCAGCCCCACGTCTAAGCTCCCGGCCCTCACACACAGCATGTTCTCTGGTTGCCTGAGCCAAGCAGCCTCTTTTCTTTGCCAGCTTCCCTGCTGGTCTCCTAAAGCGATATTCTCAGAAGAGGCCTGGGCTGACCTGATCACCCTGCCCTTCGAAATAGAATGATCTTTCTTTTTCACAGTTTACATATTATAAAATCCTAAGAAGAGACAAAGCTAAAAATCAGTCTCTGCTCTATGGTGTCACATCAGTCCAGAGAGACCTTCCTGCAGTTAGCAGGAGGACTTGTTTCCAGAGCACAGGCTGAAAGCACAACAGAGTGACAGGTACAGACTTGCAAAAGTGAATAAAGTTCATGCAAACACTGTGATTATTTGCACCTAAGATGTTCAATTAACATATAATTGTGACAAAACCTTGAATACAGAGAAGATGTAGAAAGAGCTGAGTTAAGCATTCCTCCAGCACTTCGAATTCAGGCAGGGCAGGATATAGTCACAGTTCATTGCTTTATAATGCTGTCTCTATCCTGAAGCCACTGTAGGTTCATCTTAAACTTACCCTCACAGCTCAGTTATTTAGGAATTTTTATAAGTTCTGAGAATTTTAATGAGCATTTAAAATGCCTCAAGTTAAGAAATAGATGACAGTAATAGTACAACTTCATCCTACATCTCTTGTATTCATGTCCATCAAAAGCCTTAACCCACAGTACCCAGGTGCCATTCAAGAGCTGCCTCATGGGAATTTCCTTGAAAAAAGACTTCCTGCTGGCTCCTTCCCCAGACCAGTTCCACAAAAAAAGTGTCTAAGCCACAGATGCAAACATTACAGCAAATCCAAAGACTATATTTTAGTTCACAGACTAAAAATAGTGAAAGCATTCATGACAGTGCATTATGGCAGTAAACAAAGCCACTATAATGTATGATTAAGGCAGACATAACACTGAAAAATCTAGCCCCATAGCTTTAGAAACAGGTATTTTTTTTTTTCATTTTTTAAACTGATGCCAGATGAGGCAATTCTTAAGACTGTCCAAAAAATGAGTCTTAAGTGGCTACATGTTTGTATATTGAAATATCATAAGGTCATAAGACCTTTATCCCCACAGAGACTTCTGCTAGAGGAATCTCCATATTTTCTCAGGGAGGCTCTCCACTGCTATTAGTGCACAAGTATCATCACTTTTCTTTCTGAAGCGACTTGCTACTTTCAAGTATCATTCACACTGAGGGATACCTGAAGAAGTGCATTAAGGGAGTTTGGATTCAATTGGTTGTGCTTTCTGGGTCACTCTTCCTTCAAACACCTCTTCTGTCTGATTCATTTCAGAAAAACATTAACTTTTACTGTCATTACAGGCTTAAGTAGATATTTATCATCCTCCTGAGGGAAGGAATTTCCTTTTTGCAGGTCGCAATTTTTGTGACACTAATATAAATCAGCACTGAAAGGTGCTCTAGTGCGTCGTGCATTAATAAAGACAAAAAACTGGGCAAGATAATAGAGATAAATGAAGGTGTATAACAGAATGGCTTGATACAGACTAGCTTTGAGCATGATTTGCAGGTGGGGCAAAGCAAGCAGCAGTACTCCCTGGAGTGTCAGAAGTCTAAAAGCAAGAGTACTGCTCAATAGTTAGATTTATAATATTGTTATGTCAACGTATTTATAGATAAATTCCAGCTACAAAATGTACTCCTTATATACACCAGATTCTCAATTAACACATGCTATCTGCAACTTAATAACAAGTATATCCATGCAAGCTTTCCTGGAGTCCACTTGTCATACTTCCCAAACCAGTGTTCATGTTATAAGGTACATGATATTCAGGTAAGTAACTGATAAGTCTACTGCTAAATAACATAAGTAAAAACATAAAGCTATGTTTGTTGAGAGGAACTGCTGACATTCGGTACTCAGTGCTACAGCATGCACAAAGAACACAAATGCACTATTTTTACAAGACAGGACACAAAATAAAGCTTTTACATAATACTGATGATAGGAAATACCTGTGAAGAGTTCATTTAGCCCATACCCTGTACAGAGAGGATGCTGTCATTTGATTTTATCAAAACAACTGTAGTATATAGGAATAATTTGACTTGTGGATCTGACATGTAGTCTTCTAGTAATTACGATTACAGCTTTAGAAAATAGAAAATAATGAATAATCCTGGTTTTTAAAAGCAACAATTACATTTTACAGTAAACTTTTCTTATGCAAAGTAGTTGTCCTCCTACTTAGAAATAATAGATCTGTTTCCAGTTTGCTCAGTTTAGGAGGCTGCTGGGCTGAGTTCTTCTTTATTCATGCTTTCAGCAGATGCATATTTGCACTAGTTATTAGTATCATCTTCAAAGTCCTAATAAAAAGTGACACAGCAAGGACAAGAGTGCTTAGAGCTTCTGATAAAGAGATTAAATCAACCTTAGAACTCTCATATTGAAAAAAACAACTTTATATTTACAAGTTATTTCTCCTATACTTTTATTTCAGTTACTAGTTTCAACATAGGATGATAAAAGAAAAAGAGCAAGCAACGTGAAACATAAAAACATGGAAAACTTTCCATTATAAATGCAAGTTATGAGTTTCCATTATTTGCAAGCAGATGTGAGCTCCAGAGGATGGTTAAGATAACTGGAATGTAAATAATTAAAAGTTAGTTGATCAAAATGAAATAAAAAAGAACCAGTGCATCTAGATACTGTTTTCCTCTCCATCTGCATTTAGTTGTCCATCTGCATGGGTGTTGGGATGGAAGGTACAGGCTGTTTGCTCACAGACAAAAAGGCAGCGTTCCTTCCAGACAGACACAGCCCTGGGAGTGAAGGACATGGCATTCTTTCCAAGGGCACTGCACCTCTTCTGCTGGCACAGGCTTCTTAGAGCACAGTGGCAGGCAGCAGGCTGATGAGGGACTAAGTGAGTATACTATCTACAGCATAGACTGAGATTTAAGGCACTCTTAAAAAGTAGAAAAGATACATACCTAAAACTCAGTTATGTTAGAGCCCATCCTGTCCAAGGAGAACACAAGAGACCATGTACTTTATTGAGATCTAAGAAAATCATCCATTGTGCAAGGATACAATGAAAATATAACCAAGATTAAATAACCTGTATTTTGGTCCACTTTACATAGCAGCTCCACATTCTTATTCAGAGTACCTTAATAAAACTCAGCCTTTAAAAACTGCTAGGCCTTTGTCACCTTAACTGCAAGAAGAAAATAGAAACAACTCAATTTCAGCTACTTCTGATCAACTCAAGAAAACCAGGAATCTCAGATAAATAGAGCATTTGAAATGGCTTCACATGTATTTCTTACATGCAGACTTGTGTTTCTTCCTAGCAGTTCCTAGCTAATACAAAAAGCCCTGAGTTCACAGGACATGCAATGAGTGTTTTGACAGAGTTATAAGAGAGGTTTATATGCATATTCATATGCTAATAATTTTCACAAAGTAACATACCAGTACAGTCCCAGCACTTGGCTGAAGTCCCACCACTGTGCCTGGGACAGTCTCTGCCCTTCAGAAAAGCCTTTCCAACACAGATGGCAGCTTCGTAACACAGGTCTCCCTGATACCAGTCACAGGCTCCTGTTCCTCATGGAATCCATACTATCCATATCTCTGAGGATTTCTTACTCTCTGCAAAGCTTCAGGTGCACCTGCTGCTCTTTTATTCCCAGCAGCTGAGCCCATTTCCTTCAGCTGTGCTTTATTCATGAGGTTCACCCTGGCCTTGCCCACTGCATGTTCGTAAAACCAATGTATAGATATTAATTAGAACCCTAACAGTAGCTGAACCTGTTACATATGTGAGTTGTGACTACTTTTAGAGCAGATAAATGAAAATTAGCACTGGCTATTTTAATTTGGAAATACTTTGTCTAAAATATGCATATTAGTTAATACACTGTAATTAGTATGATTAGATAGATCTATTATTTTCTGAATTATACCAATTGTAGCATATTAATTAATATGCTTTTTCTAATGGTTGTGTTTTGTTCAAAATAAAGGTTCTGAAGTTCAATACACACAAGCTTTGAAACTATCAATATGACCATAACAGTGAAAGACACCGCTTGCATTTCCTTTTCCCTTTTTTAGTTGTCATGATTGCACTTACTAATATATCTGAGCTATTGCTAGAGTCTCCTGCAAAGGATGCATTCATTAAATTTTAAAGCTTGGGTGTGCAGTGAGTGACTGCCTCTGAAATGAAAGCTCTGTTCTGGTGAGATTCAAAGCTGAATACAAGCTCAAAGGAAAATTGCTTCTCTTGTCAAATCCTTCTTAAAACTTTGAGCAGATTTCCACTTAATCATCTTCAGATTCACTTGCCTTCTAAACTAGAGATGCTTATTTGTAACATAGGCAAGACTTTTGTATTTCTTACTGAAGCTGGGCACCACTTCCAGGTTGATTGTCAATAAGTGAATACCTTCATCTGAGAGAGTCCTGAAAGTGATTTTTGTACGACTTGGAAAAAAATAAAAGCAGATCTGCAGGGCTCTGACTATAAAGAGGAGTCTCCCATTTTTCAGGCTGTGGCTACCAGTGTACGGTTAGATAACACTTTTCACAAGCTTGTTGGGAAAGTATTGTGCCAAATACTTTAGCATAAGTGTATTGGGTTTTTTCCTTTGATCTAATTCCCTTTGATCTAACAGCTAGTGATTAATTAAGACAAATCTTTGCTAATGAAAAGGAAAAAAGGTCACAAAAGAGAAAATTAATGGTCATGCTGTCACACACAGGTCACCCTCTGACAAGGTCTGCAGCTTTTTCAATGTGAATCCATTTGATGAACTTACTTCCTGCCATTACTGGTATTGTCCAATGTCACAGGGGTACAGTCCACCAAGGTAGCAGTTCATGAAGTGTGTTGTACTGGTGCAAGCTGCCAGGATGAAAGAAATAGTTACACTGTTGAACATCACTGGGGCTGAATCCATTTCCTTCTTTTCCCTTTACGGAAAATGATTAAGAAAAAACACAAACAACATTAAAGAATGGCACAGTCCTCTCAACTACAAATGTTAAGCTCTTGCATCCTTTTCCTAATTGCAAAGAAGGACTCGAAAAGTTGTGAGAATAAAAATAAAACTATAAGTAAATAAAAAGAATGCAAGTTGAGTTGCTGATAGGGCTAAACTTGTGACATCCTGCAGTTACATTATTCTCTGCAGAGCTACCCAGGTGGATATCACCTATTCCCTATAAAAGCTCTCACAGGGTTCCTGCAGAGATCTAGCACAAATGTGGATAACCACTCCACTTGGTATCCACTGCCCTTCCCCACCAATGCTTCCTGTCCTTCACCAGATTCAGGGCACCATTATCTGGAACCACCTCAGTGATCAAAGAGCAGCCACCACTCCTGAGACATGGAGGGGTAAGGGAAAGGGGGAACACATCAGGGTACATGGAGCACACCCACTGTGCACACAATTCCCACACCCTCTTTGGCTGGAGGGCTGCTGGAGCAGTGACCATGTGTTCCCCCATTTCTCCCCTTCCTTATCTGCAGCATTTCCTACCTCTGGAGACAGCTCCAAGTGTCTCTGCCCAGAATGGGAGAATTTCCTCTCCTGTTAATCAGAAAGCACAGTAAATTCTCTATGGAGCAGTTACTTTAAGTGCTTACTAAATTCCAGACATTTCATCTTAATTAAATAATACTAAAACCCTTGCAATATTTCTCGTATTAAATCCTACAAACTGTATTGATTATGTAACCTGGAGAAAGGTAGGCCATGAAACTGTAAAAAGGAATAAAATATTTTAGGTCTTTCTATCCACATCAAGAAAATTAATGAAAAATAACAGTGTCTGTCTGAGGGAGATGTGCAAGTCACAATTGTGGTTTGCTCATGTAAATAGTAAGATGTGATATAACCAAGGAAAATGGAAGCTTTTAGATGCCAAAATCTGAGCCTACTCAGAGATACTGATCAGTCAAATCAATAAAATAAAGCAGAAACATTAGACTAGACTAGACTAGACTAGACTAGAATAATATAATTGAAAATAAAAGCATAATAAAGTGAAATTAAGGGAAGTAAAAAACAACAACCAAACTGAAAACCCTCCAGATTATATGTAATTAATTGCTGGAGTCAAATCAAGATCTTAGAATTGCACCAAATCTACTGAATTCAGTGGCACTGTTACTAAGCTGTGTCTAATAAGCTGTAATGATCAATAAAATTATCCACCATTTGCAATTATATGCAATATCAAATATTTTCTGGAAAAAAACCATAGCTGCAACTTTGACTGCTAGACAGAATTGTATACATTTCAAGGAAATTAACTGTAAATTGTAAAGAGATTTTTATTATTTCTGTATTTTAAAATGCTACCTTAAATGCTTGTTGATAACTTTTTTTGCTTAGTTGAGCTATGTTATTTATAAAATGAATACTACTGTTGGGAATTATCTTCTTTCTTCCATTCTGTTACTTTTGAACAAAAATGCTGATCAGTCTGTAAGAAAACTTGAACAGTTTGAAAACTGTTTCTAAAAATCTCTTTATGCTGATAGCATGTGAAATAGTGTCTGCATTTGTTGTCTTATCAGTATGTTCCTAAGGTAATAATCTGCGTAACTGTTTGGTGGAGATTGATGTGGTAGAGATCCATTACCAGGAGTCTGCTTTCTGACCTTTCTACCCTCTGATCACTCTACAGAAACAACTTCTCTACTTTGCCTTGATGAGTGTTGTTTCCCAAGTAACATATTAAAACATCTTTGACTACTGTTTTTTTTAAAATTTTCCTCACTAAATGCTCTTCATGTTGTGTGTCACTTTAGTTTTTACTTGTTACTATTGTGATTGGTGACACACAGTGTATAAGTGCATGTGGCTACTGGGGAATCAGCTGTAATATTCATCTTTACCCCTTAGAGTTCCACAAAAATCAGTGCATGAGCTATGTGAGCACATTTTGATATATTTGAAAATATTTATGACTAAATGTTAACAGTAAGGTTCCAGGGATCTGGAATTTGCGACCCTGATTACTCTGACATAATACAAATACGGTAAGCCTCAACCTATTTTCTGCCGCATGTGTCACCCTTCTACTTTTCTAGACATTTAAAAATAACAAATTGGTTAGACTACTAATCAGTTTTTGGGAAGGGGAAGGCTAACATAATGCATTACTTTGAACTCTTAAAACTAAACAAAAACTTTGCAGATCTGCTTTTATATATGTACTTTTCTAAGCAACTGAACTAAAGCATCTGCTTTTCTTTGTCTGCATCCAATAGCTTTATTATATTACCTTGTTAAACAACTACTGGATCTTGAAGATCTCTCTGTTTGTTTGTTTGATAGACAGAGTAATGTCTGCATGCATCACTTGTAAGGAGCCTTGGGGACTTCCACACATGAGAGCACTCAGCCTTATCTTAACTATACTTTCATATTTTTTGAGGTTTGCCAATCGCTTATATTATCAGAACTGTATCTTATTACTACTTCTTTCAACGCCTCAAGAGCAGAAATCAGTTATGTTTTCACTGATCCATGGAGGAATGGTAAAGCAATGGAGGAAAAGACATGAATATACTTGAAGAACAAGTTTCTCTGGTAGTGGGATGTTTTGCTCATAACTACCTCTGCCTTTTAATTTGCATCTTTTTTGTTCTGCAATGAAAAGGGACCTGCAATTCACAACTACCATTATTTGTTTCTCATCAAATTCCTTGGGATTTACCCATCATAGAAAAAGTTTTAATTGCATTGTCAGGATTCATTTAACTGCATTTTGACTTGAAATTGATTTTCTGTCATGAATGGAAAACTTTAAAAAATTATTGGTCCTTTAGGAAAATTATTTTAATTCCTTTAACAATGACACTGATGTTTTACAGACTGAAAGGAGACAAATCTAACTTTGTAAACACCTGGCAAAAACAAAAAATATGTAAACAATAATATGAGCAAACATTTACAGAATCTGAAAGAGAAGTAAATGTTGGCTAAGCAAGAGAAGAAGAAAGGCCTTGAGAAGTGGAGAAAGAACTGCCCAAATAAAATAAGCTGCTGCTGTCAATAGCTTGGCCTTAGAGAACAGCCGCCCCCTGACTCAGCCTGTTGTTGCCAGCACTGGCTGAGCCCTGCAGCCAGGATGGGACAAGATGACAAAACCCAGGAAAAGCCAGGAAATGTCAGCAGCAAGACACAGCAAGTGACAACTCCTTCATCTAGTTTCCTGACCACATTGTAGAGAAAGATATATTTATGGAGCTAACAGCAGTGACTACACAGTAAGCCTCACCTATGTCAAACTGCATTTCTGTTTAATCTCTGTCAAGCTGTTTTTCTTAATTCCGCTGCTAGACCAGTGATAGAAAGACGGAAATGGGCAGCCTTGGGTGTCCTCAGAGAGGATATCTAGTGTGAGGATCCAGCTTATGGTCCTGATTGTATCCATATTCAAAAACCCTGGGCAGAGGAAATAATGTATTATATTCTACATTCAACCAAATTCCTTCTCACGTTATGTTCTCCATAGTCTAATTAACCATTAGGTTATAGTTATTCTTTTATGCATAGGCTCACTGTAACTTCTCCCTTATATGTTTAACATTTTTGGATACCCACTGTACTTTAATTTCACTTTTAACCTTTTTTTTTTTTTTTTTTTTTTAATTATTAAACCCAGGAATCAGATAAACCGGGCTGGTTTTAGACATTTTGGTAATCATTTCTGAACTAAGTCTTTGACTGTTCTTCCTGCTGATTTACAGCAGCTGACAGATGATTAAAGCTATGTGTGTCCAATCACCAAGAAGTTATTTCCCTTTCTACATTCTCTGACTGACAGAAAAGGTGAGAAATGGAAGTTCAAACACACTGTAGCAAATGAGATAATTTTAAATTTACCACTGTGCAGAGGAAGCAGCACTTTGCATTACCAAACAGACAAAAAATAGTGCCCCAACTGTCAAATTTTGACAGTGTGAGGATTTTTATCCAATTACAGATTTGATTTTCTTTTTGATAGCAGGAACTAAGACGTTATTATAATGTATCCTGGATTCAACAAAATGCATTGCTTTTGTGTATGTGTGTGTGTGTGTGTGTGTTTTGTGTGTGTGCGTCCTTTGAAGACTTAAATGTATTTTAATGCAGTGCAAAATTCAGAAAACCAATGGGGAGGGGAAGGAAGGGAAACAGGGCAGGTCAGAGAAGGGAAAGGAAAGGGGAAGGGAAAGGGGAACGGACTATTGAGATAATCGTAAAAATAATTCCAGACAGAAAACATGACTAAAAGATAGAGGATGTAACAATACTAGAATATAATCAGAAGTGGGTTTACTTGTTCTTGTAACTTGTTTGAGGAATGATCATCCAGGAACCTCTATTTAAACCCTGGGGATGCATTAGACAGGGAGACAGACAGACTCCTTGCAGAAATGGAGACTGCTGTAGCCAGTCTTTTATCGCTGAAGGTATTCAGGAGTAATACATGCACAGACTTCTTTAATCCCTAGCGGTCCTGGGTTGCAGGGATTATTTGAGTCAGTTTACTGCAGTCTGACACCTCATCACACAAATACTTACATCATGTATAGATATGGAGAAATATGCACACAACTCTGCTGCAAATTTAGATGCCTTTGGAAAGAGTACAGAGTGGTATTTCTTGATTATGCTGCTCGTAAGACACTAACTGAAAAATATCCCTTCTTGCTTATTATGTTGAAATTCTATTTCGGTGTAAACTCAGTTTATTTAGTTTCCTAGTCTTTTCACTGCTCAATTTAGCCAGCGTCTTTTCACTGGTTAACTTAGCCAGCAGGCAACAATTTAAGTCAAATTTGGACTACCGTTCTTGTCCAGCAAATCTTTAATCTCCGTATCTGAAATCACCATTGCCTAATCAAGTACTTCAAGTAGAGTGCAGCATAGTTGGTCTTCTCATCAAGATGAAACAGGTAAACAGTATTTTTAAGACTATTAATTTGTTTGATGTTCCTGAGAGAATGTTTGCTTTATGTCAGATTCATTAGGCTGTGACTTAACTAAGACTAGAATTTTCTGCCTTGGCAGCAATATTATATTAATCTATTAGAATGTTAGTTCTAGTGGTAATCTGCATCTGCAGAAATAATTATGCTCATTGTCACATACATACACCAGCGATGAAAACAAAAGATCAAATCCTGATGAGTGAGATGCAAGCAAATTTAATTTGTCTTTGTGTCTTTGAACCTAAACAGGTATGCAAAGCATTCACTCTTTTTAGAAGTCTCTTGAGGGGAGAGTCAGGATTCCATGAGATTACATTTCCTGCTTCAGTGAATATTTGGGAATGTATTGACCCACTTCATTTCATTTGGGATTATTTTAAGACTTGGAAGAATGTGTAAAAGAGAAATGTAATCAGCAAGGTTACACCTGAACTATAGAGTGTTGTGTTCTCGAGCAGGAAACCAATGGGAAGTTACTAATAAACCCTTTAGATAGAGTTAGCCTCTTTTATTACACATTCTCTGAAAACACTGGGCCAGTTTCCCACTGCAGGGGCTCGTGGTGATGCAGAGAAGGAATGCAATGCCTCCTCACTTTCAGCAGCATGTATCATAGCCTCAGAAGTCCATAGACAGTTTGCCTAGGGAGCCTATAATGGGCAACGTTGTGTTCCAGGCAAAACTTTATTCCATGTTTTCAACCCTGAGAATAATTCTTGTCAATGAACTCCCCCATGACTTTGGGTTCAGCCAAAAATGCTAAGGTATGAAATGCATTTGGTAGCAGAATAAGAACAAACTTTTATACTTTATAATTACAGATTTTTATTTCAGTCCCAATATACTTCTATATTTCAAATGATTTAACTCTTCATCTTTGAGATAAATGCAATGAGATTAAATTTTTATCTTAGCTATTTTAATTTCCATGTGCACTGTATCCAGTGTTAGATTTGGTCATGTTCCAGAACTGCCTTACAGCAGGGACCACATTTCAAAGTACTGTGAGATCTAGCCTTGAAATTCTTCCCTGGTAAGATGGTAAATTTTATATTTTCCCCAAAGGTTAGCTACTTGGTCAGGCTTTCTCTTTTTTTAATGGCAGTTTTACATCTGCAGAGCTCTTGGCATTACAGGGTCCACTTCATTTTCCCCATAACACAGTTATGGTGGAATTTCAGGGCAGTGCATCCTCCTTCCAGTAACAAGTTTGGAAACATCCTTGTGCCTCAATATTTAAGTGATTAACTTAATATTTCTTTCCTATTAAAAAAAAAAAAAAAAAGAAGTTTTAAATGGTGAGGCTATAGGGCTTTGTATGAGATTTCCTTTAATATGTCAAAGAATTCTTAGTTCTAGCATTATCCATGAAAGACAAGAAATGTGAAACATAGGCTCTGTCCTCTCTGGGCAGATTGCCTCTGGCAGCTAAAACTGAAGGAATGGACTTCATTACCCTACATCTCCAAAACAGCAAGAGTTGCAAAAGTCACAATATTGCCTTAAGGTTATTTCTTATCTTACCAAATGCCTTGAGGGGACAGTCAATCTTTGTTCTCTCACACATGCTGAAATACAGCTTACATTCATTTATTAAGAGGAGAGGAAAGAATTTTTTTATGTATTTTGACTTCTTCAGAAATATGTTTATATAAAATTTCATATTACTACAAGTTGTAAAAAAATGTATATACCATAAAAGAGAGAATGGTTGGTTTAAGAAATATTATTTTTCATGCTTACTGAAGGTAGACTTGTGTGGACCACTTAAAAAATACACCTTTCTCACCACTTTAAGGTGCACCAATATAAGCAATGACACAGAAGATGGCATTAAAAAAAGCAAAGAGTAGAGCAGCTTGCTTTTTTTTCTTCTTTAATAAAAATGGTGGGTTCAAAAATAACTGTAATCCAACCATTTAAAATCTGCTCAATGCTTTTCAAATTGAAATTATGCCTAGTGAAAAATGTTGGCAAAATGTTCTGATAAAGACTTCCATTTGAATTTCAGCAATGTAGAGTTCTGGTTCTCAATGTCAGAGACAGCTGCCTTTGCTTAGAGTAAGTAGGAATAGCTGAAGTTTGGGTATAGACACACCCAGGAGATGTCAAATATAACAGAAATATTTTATGCTTTTCAATAAACTGTGTTGTATATGCAATTCCAGAGTTAAACCAATTATTATGTATTTATTTGTTTGTTTATTTATTAATTAATTGTTTGGGGGTTTTTTTAATATGAAAAGTAAATGTTCTGGCCTAAGACAGGAGAGAGCTAAGAAATGATGGGCTGTCATTTTAACAGCATCTGAGTTATCAAAAGAATTTCACAATGGAAAGCAAACCAAATCAGTGCCAATGTTTGGGCAGTCGTATATTCTACAGGATCAAAGCTTCCAAACACCTTTTCTAAAATTATCCCAGTCCAAGGCTACTGTCATGACTAAATGTCAGGTTTGTATGGCAAGTATGAAAAATACAAATGATTTGATGATTTGTATTATACATTTAGTCATTTTGATTTAATACAGGGGTCAAGGTGGAGAAAGACAGCTAGAGAGAGGTAATAGAGTAAAAATGTGCTGTAGGGAAGACTTTTCACCTTTAAGGACAATTCAGTCACAAAGCCTCATTAAAAGCTAAACTTTCCATCACAGGAAGAGAAAGTGGGCAAAATGCCTTTAACGTCAACATTATCCCAGTTTCTGTATAGGTAAAGGACATAATGTTGAGAGGCAATAGGAGGTGAGTAGAGACCCTTATAATAATGCTTGTGGGCAAGCTAGTAACATACTTGGATATTCTCTAGCTAGTTCTGAGAGGAGTGAGAAATTAAGGAATGAGCCACACTGGACAAAAGCAAAGGGTAATTTATCTTCTGAAAAAAATGGAGAAAACAAGAAGTACAGAGACAGTAGGTCTATTAGAAATTTCATCATTTCTCAAGATGATGAGTGCTAACTATTGAGTTAATATGTGACCCAAGAAAGGAAAAATGGCTGATTGAGCTAAGCTACCCATATTGATACAGCATTCATGGTCTATCCTTGCCATTGTATCCTGTTGTCTGCTTGGGATGTAGCTCTTTGCTCTATTTAGACATGCAAAAACATTTCTTCCCAGTACTTGTTCCCTTCTTCTTTTTGTGATCTGCTTCAATCAAGAAATATCACATCTTCTGGGATGTTATTCCAGCTTCCAAAATGTTTAAAGTCCAAGTTCAGAAGGACACAGGCATAAAGCTTCTTCTTCCTCAGCAACAGGAACCTGACACCTTGACAGCTAAGGCACCCTTGTTCTCACTGAGCTGGAGGGCTGACAAGGAGCCAAGGAGAAATCCCCTCTCATAAAGGCTGTATCCTGCCTTTGCAAAAGTCTGTGACTTCCATTCTGTCATTAAGTAATCATAAGGATTACTGCCTCCCACAGAAGTAATATCCTACATCTAGAAATAAATAAGTGCTCCTGTCTTGGGTTCAGACCTCCGTGGGTACAGGGAGGCAGACTTAAGGCAAGCTCAAACTGAGCTCCAGGATGGCTTTGAGTTGCTGCAGATCATCAGGACTTTGCAAGTGGGAGAGGTGCTGCTACACCTGGAGCAGGATTAGTAGTCCTCCTAGAAGCACACCAGAAAGAGCGTCTGTCTCCAGGATGAACTTAAGGAGAGGAAAAGGGAGAGTGCATCATCAGAAACACTATTTCCCAAAATATATCACCAGTCTTTCTCACTTTATTTTCTAGTAAGTCCCATATTTCTAGCCCTACCTTTTCTGACATTTTATTTTGCAAAGCTAGTTTTGGCCGTAAGTACAGCATACAGGCACTAGTGTAGAGTATTTTTTGTGATAAAATCTGGAGCAAGTCTGGAGCCATGTGTAGCACTGTATGATTTATTTAACATTTATCCAGATCACAGCAGCATTTATAGTGACAGCCAATATGCAATTTCCATTTAAACTAAAAGAGCTGGTATGCCCTGATATTTTTCAAGTAATATGTGACTTTCTCTATTATTGTGCTGTAAGGAATGCCATCAGCATGTCTGTTGTATGGCTGTTTGTACATATGGTTACAGTCTCTCTGAGTAAATACAGGTAATGGTCTTGCAAAAAAGATCATTACTTGTTTGAAGAACATAAGGAATATGACCAGTAAGTTTCACAGGGGATGACAGTTTCTGCTAATTGGCAATTATTCTAGAAAAGGAAAACATGATAGTACATATGAATTATATAAGCTATAATATACTGATGATTCAAGACTTTTATATTCCTTTTAATTTTCTAGTCTACAGATATCTCTTGAACAAAGAAAAACAAAAAGACAAAAAGTTTTCCAAAAGACAAGATTGCTATTACTAAGAGCACGGCTTTTCTGACAAGTGCCAACTGACAGTGCCAATGATTCCAGCTGCATACATAAGATATGTGTATATATATAAAACATAAAAACATCTTGCAAAGAGTGTGATTTTCATATTCTGTTATGAATTTTAATCATAGAAAAAAATGGTAGATGACTGTGCAAAAATAGTTGCTTTTATTTGCCTGAATTTTGAGGGATAGTGATTAGGTCAGTATCTAAGTGTCAATGCAACAATGAACTTCAGTGAATTCTGATCTATTTTTCATTATGAATATTGAATATGAGTAATCCAATGCACCAGTTGTGACAAAACAAACAGGTTGCCTACATATGTACCTGGCACTGGGGAAGGCAACTGTCCCTGTGGATCCAGTCTCGTTATCAGTTCTGGAAGGAAGTTTGTTGCATACAAACTTGACTGCATATTTAATGACATAAGGAATCCCCTTGGTTCAATTAATTTTTTTTGTTTTCATTTCCGTTAGTCAAAGTTGTTTCCCATTTTGACATTATCTCCCACAGTTACAGAGCCAATGTAGGATTTATTGCTCATACATTTTTCAGTGACCACAAATCTAACATATTCAGAGAGATTTTTCTCAGAAATCCTAATTTATCTGATCCATTTTTTAAACTGCTACTTATTATTGACTATTAGATCCAAAATCACACTTTTTTTTGCTACCAGAGTTTATAGTGTTTGATTTTTTGAATGGTATATATATTAACTTCAACAACTTAGTTTGATTTGTGTTGACTTAAGTTTAGAAGGGATATATGGGTTGTGAAAGGATATATTGCTTTTTAATACATCTAGGGAAAATGGTGGTGAAGGTTATTGGGTAGAATGCCACAGACAGACATAATCTTGCAAAAGAAATTACATCTGGTGACATTACACCAATGAGAATGTTGACCTGCAATTTTCACTCCACTCTAAATCATTTAAAGAAAGGAAAACACTACAACTTTCATTTTCTTTCTGTGACAGAAACTTCACAAAATCATAAAACCGTGCAGTGAGGGATTTTTTTATCTTTTATCCATTTAGGGGTGTAAATTTAATTCAAATGGAGTAGCTGACACAGCCTGTGGCTTAGAAGGTGGAAACCACCATATTTGTAGATAATAAAGTTAAAATAACACTTGACTATTCACTCCTGACAAGGATCTTCAGAGTCTTCAGAAAGAGTTGTTGCTGGAAGGAAAGGAGACAGATAAGAAACTGGATAGGAAGGACTCAGGTACTACCACTTGCATAAATGAAACTGACAATAAATGCTGAACATGAAGAAAGTCTACCTAAAATCATGCACAGAAAAAAAAAAAAATAGTGTATTTCAAGTGTGATCAAACAGTGTCCACTTTTGAGAGTCTTGTTGTCCATGATAGACTAGACTTTGGTGAAAGAAAAAAGAATGCAAAGTGAAATAGTGATAGGTGTTTCATTTGTTTATTTGTTTTCACCTGAACTGTTTTCAGTCCAAGTACAGTAAATACTGGTGTTAAATTCCACTCTTAGGAAGTGGTACAGTTTATGTTTTCATTTATTCAAATACTCTAGTGAATGGTTATGTGCCAGCCTCATATATTATTGTTTTGATATTGGTCAGTATTTCAGAGATTTAGGTGTGCTGGAAGATAAAAAATCGTTCCAGCTTTGAACAGAATTGCCAAAATGAAGCATTATCTTGCCAAGAAATCCCAGATTCCTGGACTTGAATCTGGATTTCAGAGAGGCATAAAAGTTGCACCATCCATTTTCCATAAATTCTACCCTTTCAGTTTAATTAACTTTCATACTTTATTCAGCTTCAAAGGCATTTAATCAGGTACAGCTTGAATATTGTAGCTAGATCTTCCAACAATAAAGCATCTAGTCCTAATTTTACTGTGGTCTAGGGTCTACTTGTGCTTACTCAAATGGCAGCAGAATCATACTGCATAACAGATAATTCCCTGGCAGGCATTGATGGAGACTAAAATTAAATTGTAGTCCACAATGCTTTTGCTCACTGTGCTTGGTCTGGTGGGATCAGAGTCAACTTTATGGCAATCTGTGTGCTTCTGTGGTTTTGATTTGTGGCTAAAATGCTGGTGTTCACACTCTGATGTTTTAACTACTGCTGAACAGACTTGCACAGTCTAGAGGCTTTCTCTGTTTTTCACTCTGTCCCCCCACAATGAGTAGGCTGGGTATGAGGAGGACATTAGCAGTGTGACACAATCAGGACAGCTGTCCTGAGCTGACCAAAAGGATGTTCCATGCCGTGTAACATCATATGCATATTTAAAAGTGGTGGGACAAACTTTCCAAGGTGGCTGTTGTGCAGAGACTGACTGGGCATTGGTCTGCTTCTGAGAGGAGTGAGTGATTGCCTTTGTATCACTAAAGGTGTTTCTTTGCCTTCCCTTCCTTTAATAAACTGATTTTATCTCAGCCCATGAGTTTGTCTTACTTTTGCTCTTCCAATTCTTGCCCTCACCCGCCCTAGTCTTCCTAAGATGGGGGTTTAATTACACACCTTTGCTTCTTATGTCAGTGACTACCTCATTGCTTTTCGGTGCCTGGCAGGCTACAGTGCTGTACAATGCCAACCAAACAGAGAAAATTACTACTTTTAACTTGCAAATTCAAGGTGGCCTGCCATATTATACTGTAAACATCAATGACAATGTCTGGACAAAGGTTATAAGATTTTATTTTTAGAATCTAATTTTCAAAGTGGTGCAAATGCCTCTCCTAAATTCTGCTTCTGATGTTTTTTTGGTAGCTAAACTTTGTACATGTACCAATGCAGCTACATTGTTCAAATAAACTAGTGCTTCAAATGACTCATTCCATAGTCTGTAACATAATGTTCTTGCTAGTTTTTGCTTGTACTGTACATTATTGTGCTTAAAATTTGATGGATGTAATGGAAATGTCCAAATGTGTACAGGGCTTAGAACTCAACCAGCCTTTTAGCACTTTCTTTTCACATATTTTACTTTGGGATTGATTTAGGCAAATAAAACAAAGCTACCTTCAATAATGTATGCCATATATGTTATATCAGATATATTTATATTTCTGAATTCTTGCAGTATATTCATACACCTACACATCAATTTCAAAATTACTGTTGAAGCAATACAACATTTTAAAAGATTTTGTGATAAAAACTCATAGAAGCTCAGAGCATTTCTGTCCAAGTTGTTTTCCATTAAAGGTATTGTTTGATATCATTCATCTTCAACACGTTGTGTTTCCTTTGGGCTTCTATTTCTATACCTGCTATGTCAGTCCCATTGTAGCAATGACAGAGATTTATCAAGCACATTAAATCTGCAGTATCTCTAGCTAGAAAAGCTAGTTTTTCAAATATTAAATCTCAGATGTGTCACATTTAACCTGCCCTGAACTCCTGAAACAGCTCTGTGCTGCTTTTCAATGAAATCCAATTTTATTTTATTAACAAACTTTGTACTTCAGCGTAACATAAAACATTATCAGCTGCTGAAATTAGAAGTCTCTTAGAGTTGCTTACATAAGGAAAGCCAGATTATCCCAAAGAGTCTGTCCCTCTTAAGCTTATCTTACTCCTAACTCTCTGATATGTCTATGTCTCTTTCAATTTTCTCTCACCATAAAAATGCCTAGCTGTCTCTTACGATGATTTCTGTCATTTGCCGCACTGGGCACACTGCGCCAGGCTGTGCAGGTTAGCTTGTGTTACTTTGTCAAACCAATTCCTGATTTAGAACTACCTATTAGATCATCTTGAAGTCTTCCCTTTTCCTGTGATCACTAATGTTGACACATCTAAGAGAGCACAGAGAGAACATAAAAGACTACAAGAAGATGCTAAAGGAAAGATGAAAAGAGCCGAGCGCATTTAGCTTTGTCAAATACAAATGATTAGATGTAAGATGACAGATACAAGTGTAAGGAGTTAGAAGAATTTTTCAGGTTGGTCAGAAGGAAATAACATTCATGGAATAACTCTATATGATGGATGCTTTTATAATGGTATACATAATGATGTCAAGGGTTTTCTGAACACACTATGAAAGAAAAGTTTCTGTTTCAAGGAATTTGAAAAGTAAGGTGGACATTTTCGGGAGTGGGAGCAAGAGCAAGTCACCATACCTATAGGCTTTCTTCTACTGTGTGTTGTGGGGAGTGTCTGTCCTCAAAGTCTTTTCTCCGTCCTAACCCTTTCTACATGCAATAGATCAAGCAAGAGCAATGAAAAGGAACACAACTAAATGAACATTGACTGAATTAGATATACATTTATGTCAGTTGTGTGTATAGGAGTGCATGTTCAGAGGAATAATTCACATTTCCTTTCACATACTGGCAGATATGTGTAAGAGCTCCTCACTAGCTTTTTTTTTTAAAAGTTGATAAGACTTTTTTTGGGGGAAGAGTTGATCCCTTCTTTGAAGGAAAGATATTAAGGGCGTAACAATCCATCTAACTTTTAAAATTATTATAACATTTTCCAACAGTGGAATCTCTAAATTATAGAAAGTAATATAAAAGCTTTGTGCTGGCTTGATACACATGGATGAGTTTCAGCATCTAATAATAAAATATGTATTTACTAGATCTCTGATGTAGCTTTAAACCCTATCCTGCTCATAAGTAATCTCACTCACAGCCAAATCTCCATTTTATTTTAGTCAGTTGCAAAACTCCTCTTACCGGCACTATAATAATGCAGACACAATAGATATAGCCTTTAGATAAGTTATCATCTGTTCCTGTTAGGCACGGCTATCACTTTCGATGTAAGATAATATGCCAGTGGGCTGAACAACCAGCCAAGGAAGATGAATAATGTTCTCACCAGTGCCAGAGTTTCCGTCTTTGTCCTCAGGGATTTCTGTTATTGATTTATAAAACAAAATATTTCAAACAAAAAATCCAGCAAGAAAGAGCCAGAAAATTTCCAGCTTCATCCCAACTACTTCTGCCCTTCAGGCAGGGTGATAATGTGGGAAACGTGACTGCTATCACCTTGCTTTAATAATTCTGTGACAGTTTCCATGCTACACTCTCTGCATGTAGGGATCAGGAAATTCTTTCATTTTCTTGGAATACTTTTCACAAAGGTGCAAATAATACTAATTTCATAGTATTATATATAACAAGTATGGAAGATACAGTCTGGCTTTTCAGCTTGCTTCATTTACTGCTGTATTTAAAAACATTGAATGTTGTAGTTTTCTTGTGCAAATAGTGAGAATATTCAGTTAGTGGATCGTTCCACTGTACCAGCTCAACATCTTGGGAACAGTCTTGTACTTTTATTTTCAAATTCATACTCTGCAGCTCTTTGCTTACCATTGGAAGGTGATGATGAAAAATAAAATACTTGTCCCCATTCTACTAACTTATTGAAAAAAAATAAAAAAAAAAAAAAAGAAAAGAAAATCTCTCCAGATTAATTGATTGGTTTTTACACAAATACAAAAAGAAATATAAAATGTTATGGAGAGAAAACAGGTAAAATCCTGGCTATCATAGTTAGTGAATCTTCCTATGAAGAGTGTCTTCTCTACCAGTATATTTCTCTCACATTTACAGCCTCTTCCAGAAACCATTTTTTTGGGGAAAGGAGCAGATCTGACTGACAGAAGCAGAATTTAGTGTGGCTGAACCTTTCTTCTGATGAACAAAACCCAAACCTTCTTGAACTCTGACTCGAGACATGATTTGATTGGGTCAGACTGTCCCACTATCTCCTCAAGTACAGCAATCAGACAGTTGCCAGCCAGGAAAAGGTTATGTAGCAAAAGCAATGTAAATTTCATAGCACAGAGTAACTGCTAAAACTTTTCTATTTAAGTGGAAGCAGCAGGGGGTTTGGCAGCGAGAATGCAACAGCCACATACCCTTCGTGCTCCCAGAAGAAAAGGTTCCTCAGGGTTGTCTGAGGACTGACATGAGTAGCTTCAAATATGAATACATTTCTTCATCTCCTGGGTATCAGCGAGAGGAGCTGTCTTTATAAGAATGAACATTAATGTTTTGTATTTTAAACTTGGTTTATGCATAAATCTTTATCCACTGTTGTGGTTGTAGAAAATGACAAATAGTTTTTAACAGAAGTGGTGAATGAATCTTCACCTATATAGCTAGGTATTTTCTCAAAGGTATGTAACAGGCTGGTCATCTCCAGGTACCAGTCCCAAGTGCAGAGCTGGACCATCTGCTTCAGACTAAGTATGGAGGGAACTGGTCAGAAAAAGTTGGCAAAGTAGCCATTAATTTTATAGAGGGAACTCAAACACCTTGTTGAATTGAGATTTTTCTTTTGTTTGATCTTTCCCTCTTCGTGCTCAAAGCATTTAATGATTTTGTAATACCAGTTGATTTCACCCCAACACTGTCATTTTTCTGCTGAGAACCTTAATGAAAATTTTTCAAAACACTGAATCACAAATTTTTCTTAAGAAACTCCACTAAAAATCTTTCAGAAAATAAACTCCCACCATGTTTTGTGAATTCTTAATGCATCTTACAATTTCTGTTCTCTCTTCCCTATCATCAATGATTTCCATTAAGTCAAATGAGTTTACTTATGGAAAAAATCAAAGGAAGTTATTAAATTAGTGTGTCATGATCTTATTATGACATGATTTCAATTTGTTAGAACTATGCTGCATTTTATTCAGTTTTTAAGTTGAGCCCAGGTTACATTATAGTCTTCTTCAAGCCTTTTTCAAAGCTTTTTGTAAGCCTTGTGAAGAGACATTTGATGGGAAATCCCCAGGATATTTTATCCTCTTTGTTAATATGGTTTCTCTCTGCCTTTGCTTTCCTCTATGTCTGTGACTATCCTCAAATGAAGAATCTAGTCTAATTATAAATCAGACATTTAAAAAAAATAATAAAGGAAGAAAGTAGATATGCCAAGAGAGCCCCGGTATCTTGTACTAACTTTTCTGGGCTAAGATTACCCAATCTTCTCGACTGGCATAGACTTTGCCAAAGTAAACTCTCTCTCTGTATCCATACATGTATCTGAATGGCCAACAGTGTCCTTGTTACTTGAACACTAACGCTAAATATTAACTGACTTTGGGAACCACACATTAGCTCTTCTACCATGTATCATCATTGCTTAGTCGCCTCCGTGTTCTTCCACCAAGAGCAAGCTTTCTTTGTTTTTATACTTCCCTATACTTCTTTATTTCTAGTTTGACGTACTTTGCTGATCATCTCTCCTTTCAGATGCTAGATATAGTTCAAATATCTGCCTCAAGGTGTTCGTGCTGGTAAATCTAATGACTTTTTTCTTCAAGGATTACTCTGTCTTTTTCCAAACTTTAGATCCTGAGTATTTATAGTATCTTCAACTGAAATAAATTCTTGGTTTCTGTCACACTTCTATCCCTCAACTTGTTTCTGTTTTTTTGTTTAGTTATTTTCCCCCAAGTCTGCCATTTCAAAATCAGGTACATTATTATTCTTACCATACTTACCATTTAATTTACAATCTTAGAACTTTGGTTATTTTGACACCATCTGTAACTTAAGTACTTCTTGAATCCATGTTTTGTATTTTAACTTTTTGAAGAAGAAATCTCTTAACTGGCATCTCCAGGATTAAATAATTCTATGAATATTTTCTTTATTTATTTCTCAATCTATGTCCAGTAACTGAAGATTCTGAAGATCTCTCTGAAGGTATATCACTGTTGGAATTATTTTCCCATCTAGAAGCACTATGGAGATCTCTATCCTTATCTATATCTGACCCAAAACTTCCTAGTGTCATGCTTGTAATTCTTTCATCATGTGTTAAGATTGTGCTTTATGCATCTCACGTCTTCCTATTTCCTGAAGTTTTTCATAAGCTTAAAATAGAATCACCTTATGTCTTTAATTATGTCAGTCCTGAGCAAAGCAAATCTTTTCTTGCTTGTGTTCATGTCATGGCTGCTGCTCTAATATGCTTCTGCTACCTGGAGAATGTTATTACTCAGGTCCTGCACTAAGAGTTCTTGTTTTTCTGTTTTGCCACTAAGACTGCTGACAATAATATATAGCATTTCAATTACTTTCTACTGACCAGAAACTAATTTCCTTAGCTGGATTAATCTTGCACTATCAGTTTCAGCTAACTGGCTACAGCTTTCCTCTGTATGGGTATCTTCTGCTTTCTATCCTTTCTCCTGACCACTGATAATCTCTTATCTACTGCTGTGCCTTATCTAGTTGATTTCTTTCTCCCCCATATATTAAAACTACAAAAAGATGTGTAGAAAGGTTAATAAAACTGAATATTAACCCTCAGAAGGGGAAGCAAATGTTCTTCTTTAGTTTAAAAATTTAATCATAAAATTTGCTTTTTACACCATGGGTTAGATCAAATTTGATGCTATGTAGTCATAAAGTTAATTTCTTTCACCCCAAAATATCCATTAGTGCAAAATGACAAACTTTAGAAACTGTTATTGATCCTCATCACCCCATTTCACTCTGTTTTCATTCATCATGAATTAGATCTGACCACAATGACAACTAAAGAAGGCTGTTTTCTTTCCCTCAAGCATTATGGTGGAAACAATTTTCATTTAAACTCATTTTTCAAATGAATGTATTCTGGGCATTTGTAGAACATATGAAAGCCGGCTATTACTGAGATGTCCAAGAGCATATTTACAGCTTACAGTGTGCTGTGTGACCTCTTTCTGTGCTCCCCCTTCCAGGGGAGAAAGCCTCTGGCACTGTGTGTCAGCATTGCCAGCAGGTCTCCATGGCTGCATCTGTTCTCCTCAGTGCACCTCGACATGCAGAGTTGCCAGGAACCTTCTTCCTTCACGGCTCAGTAGAGCATTTTCTTTCTCTGCTGACAGCTCTGTCAGCAATATAGGGCTTTCCTCTTCTCCTTGTAACTTCTCCACTCCAGATACCATGTTGCTTGGTTTTGGCCCAGCACTAGGTTAGTTTGGCTGCTATGTTTTCACACAACTTGATCCTAAACATGATGCCCAGTGACTTCAGGTTGTAACTTTACATATTTGAGAAGGAAAGTGGAAGCAAAATAAGTATTTATGCAGAAATAAGAAAATCTGGTTTTGAGTGTTTCAGTCCAAGGCTGTAAAAAAGACTAGACAAAGTAAATAATAGGAATATGTAAACCTATTTTGTTGAGATGATAATTTTAAATTGGCTATGGTTCCTTGTTTTTACAGTATTAATACATAGGAAAATACATTAAATAATAATTGTTTTTTGAAAGGGATAGAATTCATTTAATGCTGCTGTACATTAACTTAATACAGTAGAACACTATTGCATTAAAACATTTAGTTCAATTTTACAGAATGGTTTTATTGAAGAGATCTATGAAGCTACGTCTTGGCTTTGCTAAGTTTTGTAGGAACCTCTTATTAGTTTCAATTTACATGGATATATGTCTCTTGAGGTGCAGTTCAATTTGCAGATTCAAAGCCTCAAATTGCACATCAAAACACAAAATTACATATGCAAAATTAAATCCAAAGGATTGTTAGAACTATACAGTCAAACTTCTTGAGACCAGACTCCATTTAACATTGGAGATGCTTAAAAATTCCAGGCACATCAGTTGCCAGCTCTAATTTTCACTAGGTCCCGCAAAATCAGCTTCAGGATAACCCCTAAATCCTGACAGATAGTGCTGGACAGCTGGATGTATTGCTCACACCCAAACTCTGCCAGATGCCTTAATTAAAGGTATTGCTCTTTCTCAGAGACCATGCCTTGATGAGCTTGCTCAGCTCCATGTGGACAGAGTGCCCTTAGCTCTGGCACACAGTTCCATGGCCAAGAGCACCATCCAAGCAGGGGCAGGTGAAGGAAGCCCAAATGGAAGGCAAATGTACAAGGGAGCAGATTGTCAAAACAGAATAAACACCTAGAGCACAGCCTCAACTTACCTCCAATTTCCTCATTAGTCTCTGTTTACTGCTATTTGCTGAATCATCACCAAAAGAAAAAAAAAAAAAAAAGAATATTTGTCTAATTAACATTTCCACTGACTTTTCTGGATTATTGACTCAGACTGAAAAATAGTTGCCTCTTTTTTGATCATGTACATGTTGGGGCTTTGGAGAGTAGAGGAAGACGAGAGAAAGGAAAATGACATATTCTGTCTTTTTTTTTTTCTTTTTATTTATTTATTTTTTTTTTTTTGTCCCCACTGTTAATCAAAAATACTAGCTGTAACATTTAGAAACACATTATGCAGGTCTCCGATACCTCACTGCTGGACCAGTGTGTGTGAAAGTCCTCCTCAACAGTTAATCGTAGAATTTAGTGCAGTTTAATTTCTCTCCTGGCTCTGTGGGATGAGTTCAGTTATTTGTCTGGAACAGAATTTTTAAAGAACTGCTCTCTTTGGTGATGTGAGAGAGAGGCAGAGAGACACACATACACTCTTGAGATCTTCAGTGCCTGAGGGCATTTCCTATTTCTTGTAGCAGTGAACTTATCTGTGCTCCTTCAGAGGAGAAAAAAAACAAGATGAAATAGCTTCTACTTTATCACCAGCCTCGGAATGTTTCTGTGCTCCCCTTTCCTGTCACCCAGTGAGGGCTGCATTCTCTTTCCCAGTCCCAGATGATTAAACACTGATTTCTCTTAGACTCTGAGAAAGCTGCTTTTGGGTTAGGAGCATTAAAAGCTAATCACAAGAAACAGTCCTACATGAGAAATCTCTAGCAATTCTCTGTCCTCATTATCAGTGGGATAATCAACTGAATTATAGAATCAGCTTTTTTCCAGATGATGAGCTCTCTAAAGTAAACAAAACAAAGTAAGGGCTGTTCACTCTCCTCAGTGATTCCTCTGAGTCACCTGCATTGCATTTATACCCCCAATTTTCCAAGAATTCAGTAATCTCTCAAGTAATTTAAATGATCTGGACACAATTTTCAGAATTGATGGGATCTATCACCTTCCTGCAATCCCAGCTGTGCAGTGTGAGCTTTCTAATCCTCATCAAGAGAAGCCAGGCAGAGTATGCCTCTAGGTCATACAGAAAACATGCATTTTTGCATGTATATATATATGTTTTTCTAAGCTGTTAATCACTGTAAAATTCAAATTCTTCCTGTACCTTGTTGAAGCAGGTTAGTATCATTCAACATTATTCTACAAATAAGTTTTTAAAAAAACTTTGCCATTTTAATTCCCTGATGATACACTTTTCTATGCAATTTCAGAGACCATGTCCCATATTTGTGAGCAACTCAGGTACATTTAGTACACTTATTCCCTTTGAAAATGAGTGGGATTTTAACATATGAATTCCTTATGAACGTTTGAAAGATGCATCCTAAATAACTTGCTAAAGATCACCAAGGGATTATTTAGTGAAATCAGGAATGTTGCTTTTATTTCTAGAGGTCTCACCTGGTATTTTCACCACCTCTACAACCTGTCTCAGCAATTCTAACATTCCTAAGAAAGCTATATTTCTATTAACACTTCAAAAGCACAGCTGTTTGCCATTGTGACTGTCTTTTAGCACAAACCAAAAACCTGTTTTGGAGAGAACCCACCCTTTAATGAAAGTTTAATCTGGACTAGGTTTTTTTGTGTCACTGGAACCAATTTTCTGGTTTACTTTCATTCCTGTGCTGTCTGTAGTTTGACTCTTTGTTTGCCCTAGGACTATGTGCATAAAACTCATTTGATCTCCAAGTCCCCCAAGAGCCTGACATCTCACTGGAATGTGAAGAAAGCAACAAGAAAAAGCTAAAGCTCAGCAAGAAGTTATTACAGAAAGAAAACACTAGTAGGCTCTCTGCTATCTTCCAATGTAAGAGCTCTTAGAAGAGTGAGAGGAGAGATTATTCCTAGCAGGGGCATCCTTATTTTTCTGGATCTCCTCAAGTCTTTGGGTGTTAGCAGTTTTATACATATACCAGAGGTATATGCTCACCCCCACAGAAAGTCATTTAGGTTTTTGAGTCCTGCTGACTGGTAAATAGTAGAATTTCATGGGAGACCAGGTTAGTTTTAAACTAGGAAACTCTCATTTTTCACTGCATGGAAGTCAGTTACTAGTTTTCGTTTGCTGGATATCAGCCAGCAGTGAAAAATAACTCTAAGCATTATTTCAAAATAGGACTAGATGATTAGTGCAGGTTGAAAATGATTGTGGGAAAACAGTTCTTTTGACTCAAGGAATATAAATAAATCTGTTTGACCACCAGTATCTCATCTGATTTATGAGAGCCCAGAAGTCACAACTCCAGAGGACAACTGAAATATGCTATGTGATGAAAATGACCACATAGTCACCTCCTGAGGTAAAAATGCCTCCTTTGTATTCATCAGATCAGAAGTAACTCTTTCCCACAGCGTTGTTCTTTCACCACTGCACTCTTTATATCCTAAAGGAAAAAGACATTTTTGGGTTTTTTTAAAACAAAAGGTTTTATGTTTATAAACAAGCCAACCTATACACGAAAACAGCAGAAATCTGACTATGATCAGATGAAACAACAACAATAATGAATTGCAATAGCTGCAATAAGTCAGTTATAAGACCTATGAGTTCTTTCACAGGAGCCCCCCGACCCAGACAGAACAGGCTGACCTAGAAACACACTTCGTGCCTGATACTCTTTTCTGTCTATTAAAGATATATCAAGTTATTCTAAGTTGAAGCTGTAAGGAAAGCTAAGTGTCTGTAGTCAGATTTCGTTCTTCCAATCATTGCTAGTTATTTTATTTTTAGAAAGTAGTATTATAAATTATTCCTTGCTTTACCAATTTTAATCTCCAGGGTTTTGTCCCAAAACTCAATAGAAATCATTTTCCTAAATAATTTTAAGGCTTTCAAAAATTGTGTGCTATCAAACAGCTCAACATATAAAAGACTGAATCCGTATGTTGTACAGCACATGCAACAATCCTGGAATGAAACCCCATACATTTTGACATCACTGCAGCAGAATCAAAACACTATGCAGAAAGAGGAATAGAGATTATGGAAAAGCTCACAGGTGTTTGAATTCTGTTGCTAACTAGTTTGCCTAATTCTGCTGAAAGGTGAATGAGAAGAGAATTATTTTATATGTAAAGATGGGACCCAATTGAAAATAAAAACCATGCAGAAATAATGATTTTCTAACATATAGGGCAAACTTCTACTAAACAGAAGTCACAAAACATGTGGATTACTGACAAAGGGAACTGTCAACCTCAGGTCTTTCTTCACAGCAGCTACCCTATGAAACAAGACAAAAGCCCAAATCCATCATCTGATGAAAGAAACATAAAGAGCTCTGTGTCATCAAATTCATGATCATGACCTTGACTGCTTCAGCTCCGGGTATTCTAAAGCAAGAATAATAAGGACAGGAATGTGTACATTCAACATGCTTTCAGTTCCCAGTAAACATAAAGGCTGGTTTTAGACAGAAATTGTCATTACACACTAGCATTGTATTAGAAAGGGAAAAAGAAAAAACAACAGCAACAACAAAGAAGCAACCAAACAAAAACAAAACAAAACAAAACAAAAATGCAAACAAGTAAAAAATAAAACCCCACCAAAAGGCATCCTGCCTAAGCTTAAGCTTAAACTCCTCTAAATTGTTTTGAAATTCCCTGAACTTAATGTCATTTAGGAGCTAGAAATATCTTTCTATTCAAAATGTGTCATAATATTACTATATAGTAGTATGATTTTCTATTCTTAATTTATTCCTATTTCTTATTCCTATCATTCTTTACCGACTTGGAGATGGGTAGCTTGCAAACAGCACCTAATATTTCAAGGTTCGACATTTGAATCTGTTAACAGTCACTTTAATGAAAATGGTCACGCTTTCAGTTGTCAGACTTCATTTTTATTTAAGTGGAACACCATACATACATTCTAAAGAAATGTACAACTTCTTAGATATAATTTGGTTTGTATTGATTTCCTCTATAAATTTTAATGAAAATCTCAAATGTGAATTAGCATATAATACAAAACCTGAAAATAATGAAAATCAGGTGTAATTCATATAAAATTCCCCACTAGGGTGTTTTCTGACTGAAGCCTATGAGAAGTTTTGTGTAAATAAGGTGGAAGAATAATAAAAGAGAAGACATTCTCAACTCTGAAATATTATGTTATAGGTTGAAATTTACATTTAAGAACTTCTTAAAACACTTCAGATCAATCTTTTTCATTAAAAAAGACAAATTTATATTTAAATATGTTGTATCATGTATTAGTATTTGGTGGCTGGTATCTGGTGACCTCAATTCTATCAGAACATGATAGAATATTTGCATATTCTTCTCACATAATTTTGGGATGAATCACAAAAGTAAGAAAAATGGATGCTTAAAACCAATGTCTGCAGCAATCAATTCATATTTCATCCCTTTCCATCAGATGCAGAAGAATATTTTGCATTTAGCTGTTGCAATGTCTCAGTCCAAAAGATTAAAATCTTCAAATAGCAATATAATAACATTTGCCAACACAGACAGGGGCTGCTTGGCTTGAGATGCATTGGCTTACCTCCACGATATAACTTGTCTCCCATAGCTACACCCCCAACCAAATATAACTTCGTACTTAAAGTTCGGCTTTTGGTGTGTATTAACTTCTCACAGAGTTTATGTCTACAATGCCTGCTAATTTAGTGACAAAGAAACTCTTTGGTTTTCTGCAAACCTTTCTCTGGAACTCATCACAATATCCAAATGCCCCAGACCATGTCATACCTATGGCTGTGCGATCTTCTTCACCCCTATTTCTAAAAGGTACCACATCTTTTTCTTTTTACCTTTTAATCCACATTTCCTAAAATACTCAACTTCATTGCCTTCTGCAATATTGCTGAACTGACACTGGAAATTCAGGGATCAAAGACTCACAGAATATGCTGAGTTGGGAGGGATGCACAAGGATCATTGAGTCCAATCCTTAGCGCTGCACAGGACCAAGCCCAAGGGTCACACCATGTGCCCAAGTATTCTCCAAATGCTTCTTGACCTCTGTCAGGCTTGGTGCTGTGCATCAGGCAAAGCATTGTCTACTGGTCGAGGGAGGGGATTGTCCCACTCTGCTCTGCCCTGGGGCAGCCTCACCCTGAATATTGTGTGCGGTTTTGGGCACCACAATATAAAAGAGATATTAAGCTGTTAGAGAGTGTCCAAAGGAGGGCAACGAAGATGGTGAAGTGCCTTGAGGGGAAGCCGTGTGAGGAGCGGCTGAGAGCAATTGGTCTGTTCAGCCTGGAAGAGACTGAGGGGAGACCTCATTGCAGTTACAACTTCCTTGGGAGGGGAAGGGGAGGGGCAGGCACTGATCTCTTCTCTATGGTGATCAGTGTCAGGACCTGAGGGAATGGCCTGAAATTATGTCAGTGAAGGTTTAGGTTGGATATTAGGAAAAGGTTCTTCACCCGGAGTGTGGTGGTTGGGCACTGAAACAGGCTCTCCAGGGATGTTTCCCTTCAAAAGAACAGTATTTATGTGTAATACTCCTGAGACTGTGAAATCGCTTTTAGATTCTGAAATTTTGTGCTGCATTTGAATCATATTTCCAACCTCTTACATACAATTATTGTATGTAAGAAATCTGGAAATTTATCTTCTTGTTGAAGGTTCAATTGAGATCCCAGTGACTGCAGGGATTTGTGCTCTCAGAAAATGTTGTGAGTTGGCACCATTATTTCTGTGACCATGGGTGCCTGCAATGAGATTGCATGGCGGAGTTGAAGGACATGAGGCCACTTGACTTTCACATCTGAAAGTGACTTCATATAGACTGCATTTTCTGTCACTCAACAGGAGAATACATTCTTCTTCATTTAATATGTTTGCAACATACAGCTTACAGACATAAGTGACAAAAGCTTGTAAAAAAAACCCCAACTTTTTGAAAAACAGATTAATGCATTTATAAAATTTAAGAGCATTCTTTGGGGGAAAAAAAAAAAAAGAAAAAACAGATCAAAAAACCCCCCACATGATCAGGGGATAAGGAAAACTTCAAAATGCTTGATTCTACCATTTTCAAATAATAAAACAGTTTCAATTTTTTCTTTAAAGAGGAATTCCATTCCACAATTTATTCTGATTTAATTAAAATACATGGACAGAAAACAGAATGGAAAGTTTCATATTTGGTCAAATAACATATTTCGTCTATCAGAAATTATTTGATGGGTGGGGGTATTCAGTCTGCTATTTCATTTAATAACATTTGCAAATTAATTTCAGGTCATCTCAGAAAAATGTTTGTCAACATTTGTGTTTGTGCAACAACAATGGAAATTGTTTCTATGTTTAGCCCCATTTTACTTCCTAGGACACTGATTTGGACTGCAGATTGGACTGTGGGTTTACTTGATGTATACTTAATTTTATTTTAACTGTCTAGCATATTGGATAGTTCTTTTAAAACCCCAGAGAGTATTATACTAATAGTTGGTATTTTATCATCATTGTTGAAGTTCCATTATAATAGCATATAAAAATGAATTGTTAGACTACAACAGACACTTCCAAATTGATTCAGGTTTTAAAGCAATCTACTATTGTGCAATCATCCCTCTCCCATCTTAGACTCTGTCCACTCTTTGCAAAGATGGTTCAGGTCCCAAGCTGTTGAGCTGATGAAGGATTTCATAACCTTTCCTCTTAGGGTAACCTAGACTCATCCCAGATGTGTTCCCACACAACAATTCATCTGAAGTTAGTGTATTGAGATGTGACAGACTGGCATAATACTAAGCAATAGTTTAACAGGTAAAGGTCAACTGAAAGCTTTGTGTTCGTATTGTGAAGACAGGCCTCATCTTCTCTGAGCCTATCATAAGCAGAATAGATCCTTACCGATACCTGGTTTTCTCGGTTTGAAGTGTCAGGCTGGGTAGGAGAGGCTGTTTTCTCAGTTGTGAACTCAGAAATAAT
This sequence comes from Xenops minutus, assembly GCA_035221455.1. Classification (NCBI taxonomy): domain Eukaryota; kingdom Metazoa; phylum Chordata; class Aves; order Passeriformes; family Furnariidae; genus Xenops; species Xenops minutus. The sequence continues at coordinate 44,476,278 of JAWWEE010000122.1, read as the reverse complement.
TATGCAGCCAGCTAAGAAAGGCAGCTCGTACCTATTGGCCAGCCCCTGCCTGCAAAGGCTGCTCCAATTCTGCCTTATTCTGTTCTCATTTGGTAGTTACATTGTTGTTGTCTGATAGGAGGTGATTTCCCACAATTAATCTATAAGGAAGTTAATTTTATGTTATGATGAGACTAATAATATTAAATACATACATATGTATATGTGTGTGTACACTTATATGTTATATATATAAAATATGTATATGTGGGTATATATAGGTATGTATAGGTATATATGTATGTATATGCATATATATAGATATAGATATGTATGTATATGTTTATTTATGCATATAGGTAATTGATCAAATTAGGTTTGCTGTTTTTATTGCCAAAATCAGTGATAAGAACACTTGGTCATACTATTTACTTATATGTTAAAGCATGTAGTCTCTTGGGGTGAGAAAAACTCTTGGGAACTGAAACCAGTCTTTGAAACAGTAGTCTCAAGGCAGATCACAGAACAGAAGGAATCTTACAGAATTTATACTTTTTTTATAAACACACATAATATATATGTAAGTCAAAGAAAGGCCATCATTAATAAGAGTAAGTCCACTGAGAATAAAAAAAACAAATGTAAAAAGAGATCATCTAAGTATACACTGTGCTTATTTAAAATATTTTAATGGTCTTCCATTAATAACTTTTCCTTCATAGTTCAAGATTGGTGCTTAAATGATGTTTCAAATAGAAATTCTAGAATTGCATAGCGTGAGAGGTTTTTTTTAAAAGATGGAAAAGTTATTAGTAAGACAGATGCATCAATAAAATGACCCTGTTTTAACTTCTGTTGAATTAATAAAAATGGATCAATACGTGTTTCGTTTATTTTCATGATATGCCATATGAGCAGGATTGTGTTAATACATTGTCTTGGTTGGCAGAAATCACATTCAATAATATTGAGTAATATCACTGATACACTGCTATTGGCAAAATTCTGGGGAAAGGTCACACAAGTTTACCTTTGTTTTCTAAATCTCTCACAGAAATAAATCTATACTGGAAGCAATTAGTTTTTAAACAAAAAGTCCCTCTTAAAATAAAATACAGTTAGAAAAAAAGCCTAGTTTTTATTTTCTTGTCTGCGAAAATGTTTCTTACCTGCAAGACTATTTTAACCCTTCCAATAAGTTATAACCTTGCTGATAGTTTTCATAATTTCATTGTGTTTATTTGATCTCTAAAAGTGCCACATCAGAAATTATTAAATATTATTGCAAAACAGTGCTGTCAAGGGCAATCTATTGTTCTTTGCCATGAAGACTGTAACCATAGTAATTCATACGCTCCACAACCCCCTTGCTTAAACAAGGAAAGCAAACAGTAATAATCCTGAGATAGTGATTGATCAGGAGCTCTAAAATAAGTGATAGCTGCATAAAGAAGAACATCATCTGAGTTTGCTTACAGAAAAATATTATCTGAAATGAATCTTTAATAACACAAGCCCCTTCAAAAAACCTTGTGTGTCAGTTACCAGTTACTGTGCTAGAGAGCTAAAACTGGATCTTGCCTATTGTAAATCATTACAAAATAGCCCAGTTAGTTTTTAGGTCCATAAAAACAGCCACCTAACTCAGTGCTGGGAATAAGGATAGCAATATTATTGAAAATGTATTCTCAGATAGTGAATTGCTACTACTAGCTAATTATTTTGAGATAACATGTATGATTGTCCTAAATTTACAATACAGAAACTGACACAATGAATTGAAACTAAAATTTTACTAAGTACCCTCCAGTTCAAATTACTTCAATTTCTTGAAGCCCAGTAATTCAGTACCTGGTATGTGAATGATCAGCAGTCACAGTCAGCACCAAGGAGCTTCAACTAACATCTGAATTGCCACATAAGGAACCTCTCTCCATTTCCCAGTTTGGATTTCAAATTTGAAATGGGAAGGTCAGGGCTAAAATGCCATCACAGTGTCCTTTTTTTTCTGGGAGAGGTTGAGCTATTGGTACTCCCACCATGAAAGGTCTCAGTGTATCATAAGTTTTGAATATTTTTGTGAAATATAAAGACTTCTAAGAGCTTCTAAAGTTCTTCAGCTATTGGCCCTGCATTTTATCCTTCTCTGTCACTTTTGTGGATTTTATATTTTGGGTTTGTTATTATTTTGGGGTTTGTTGCTTGGTTAATTTTTTGTTTGTTTTGTTTAGTTTTTTGTGTTTTGTTTGGTGGGTTGGGGGGAGTGGCAGTTGTTTTCTTTTTGTTTTTCTTTGTATTGAGGGAGACTTTCACCAGACAGGCATGCCTGTGTATGAAGGAATAAGATTTCATGAAAACACAACCCTGTGGTGTTTCTTTCATCTTTTTAAAAAACACAGATGTTTATTTAATTAGGAATTTACATTATTAAGTCATTGACCATTTTCTAAAAAAAAAAAAAAAAAAAAAAAGTGGAGTAGAATTAAAATTATCATGGAAGGAAGTGGAGTTTTGTTTTGATCAAATTCCAATGAATCCAGATTAATTCCTGTGGTTTTATTATGGAGTGGATAATCTGCTATTTTACTGATACAATGCCTTCCAAGTTTCTGGTAAACAGCAATCCTAAATGTAAAATTCTATTTATTTTGGAGGAAAAAAGCTTACTGCATATATTACACTGTGAAAATGTTTAAAAATATTGAAATTGTTCTGGTTTTGAGAAAAAACACAAAACAATATGCAGTTTCTTCAAATAAAGTTAAATAATTTTTATTAAACACAATGCTGACAATTTCATATGCGTGAATATTGGATAAACAGCTTTTTAGAATGTTCAGAGGCACAATTTCTAAGTATATTATTTTAAAATTAGATTTCTGTCACACTTAGCAGAAATTTTATTAAATGGACAAAGCATGTTCACTTATAGAATAAATTAGCCAAATGTTTTAGTAGTGTAATAGTAGCAGTTTAAGAATGCAGATATGCTTATTCTTTACTTAACTCTGTTTTTAATACAAAATATAATCTAGATTATGACTAGTCATATAGCTATCTTGAGTTCTCATTTTTCTCCAGCACCCTCCTGCAAATGAGTTCTCATTCAGAAGATTAATACTTTCTATTCTGTTGTGCCCTTGGACAAAGTGCATCTGGAATCTCGTGGCTGGCTAAGAATGACTGTCCAAACGTCTAGGTCATCAGAGCATGATGACATTGACATTAATTCTTAAGTTTTTTTAAAAATTATTAGGATATAACACATAAAGTTGGAATGATTAATATATGCATTTCAATAGAGAGTCACCATCCTTTCAAACAAAAGTGGCTGAGATGGGGGAAGGGTGCCATGGCAAGGTATTTTCCTTCAGTTTAGAACACTAAAAATTCCTCATGGGCATGGAAAATTCTATAATACTCTTTAAAAAAACCCAGACTGTGACATTTTAAACAAGAAATAAGAATTGGCTTTGAGGGTAGGACAGAAAGATAGTAAAGTCCACTTTTAAAGAAAATTCTTTATGACCTTGCCATGGGAGTATGTGAAGAGACTAAGAAATAAAAAAGGTGCTAGTTCCACCAAGGAAGACTTAAAGACTGAAATTAAGCAATCCGGTCAATGTAAAGCTAGAGTGAGTTTTCCACACAACTTATCTGTAATTGCTATCCAGAGGTAAATTCTCTGTGAAGAGGAGAGACAGTGTTATCATGAGGCAACCATGCAAATAGTTATCCCTCCTTCGAAGTCAACCTTCCCTCTCCCAAATTTCCCTATATTTAGCTTATATAATGTCAACGGCATATGAAGCAGGGCTGAGACTTTATCACTTTAGCATTATGAGATACTAAAATTACAGTACTGCAAATTGGAAATTCCATTAATTCTACATGAAGGTTACTAATATCAGAAACTGAAACATATTAAAGAATATTAAATGTGTGAAAACTCTGTCACCAGACATGTACTTCTATGTCTATGGATTATTCAATTGTCTAACACCAACATTGTTAGTTACCAGCCTATATTGCAATATCTTTTGCTTATTGCCCAAAAAAATCCACTGATTTTTCCAGTTTTCCACAATAAGTGGAAATTTCCACATCTGTTTTCCCAGCAAATATAACTATATAATTTGTCCTTACTGATGTAAAGGAATTAAGGATGTTCATCCCAAAGGATGTTCATCCTAAAAAAGTTCATCACAACAGGATGAACTGTAGCTTTATAATTATTTCTGATGTTTATCAGCCAGAGAAGAGATTTTTAAACTATAAAATGAGGTGCAGATGATAAACTTAGAATGAAAATTTATAAAGCTACCTTGCTTAAGTATTGAAATTCTGGTTTGACATCTAAACTAGACTAAGACGATAAGACAGAAATGACAAGTTTTCAAAAAGGACTCATACTGGAGTTGAAGGACTGTCTCCTGTGGGAGGGACTCCAAGCTGGAGCAGGGGAAGACAGTGAGGGGTCCTTGCCCTGACGGGGAAGAAGCGACAGAGACAATGTGTGTTGAACTGACAACAGGTCCCATTCCTTGTTCCCCTGAGCCACTGGCAGGAGAAGAGTTGGAGAATTTAGGAGCAAAGACCAGGAGGAAGAGGGGCATAGGAGGAAGGTATTTTTAAGATTTAGTTTTATTTCTCATTATCCTATTCTGATAATGATTGGTAATAAATCCAATTAATTTCCTTAAGTTGATTCTGTTTTGCCCATGACAGTAACTGCCGAGTGATCTCTCCCTGACCTTTATTTTGACCCACAAGCCTTTAATTACATTTTCTCTCCTCTGTTCAGCTGAGGAGGAGAGTGACAGAGCAGCTTTGATAGGCAGCTGGCATCCAAACAAGGTGAACCCATCACAATCTCAGAGTGGGGACCACTGAGTTTCCAATTATATTTTGTTGAAATTTGAGTTGACATAGCAAACAGTAAAATACATGTATATTTGCAATAGCATTACCCATAAGTTCCCTCCTGTACTCTTAGAAAACCCACAAAACAAACAACCAAAGCCCCCCAACATATATTTAAAACACCTAGGTTTCAATTTATAAGAATTATATATTAAGTGAAAAACTGTACCAAATTCATGAAATATGTTACTTGTTTCAGAAAACCCTCCTTAGGGAACTGGTTCATTTAGTCATCAGAATCCAAATCTGTTACCCTATATTATCATCTGGACAATTTATCCATCCCACTGAGCACGCTCATCACATACTGGAAGGAAACAGTGTTGGCTGGGGTTGGCTGCACACTGTGCAATGCAGAGGCAGAAGTGCCCTCAGATTTAGAGACAGGTTGGTGAGAAATCTCCATCATGACATCTGGGGTTTGCCTATTGTACTATAGATAGCAACCAGTAAAATAGACTGAATTAATTTTGGACAGACTTATGGTGCCTTTTCACATCAGTTTTCCTTTTCTACTTTGGACTCAATGTTTTCCAGTCAATCATATTTTAGAACTTTTAGTCATTTCTGTGATAAGCAGAAAAGAGCTGTCCTGCCTATGACTAATTTCTAGCAATTTCAAAAGTTATTGTAAAAACTTCTGTTTCCAGCATGCCTATTTTTGTTCCTTGATGAGCTACAAATACGTTTCTTAATTCAAGCTGAAATGAAAGGGTGAAAGGAAAGGAAATAAAATGAGAAAAAGAGATACTGAAATGCCAAAAAGTTTGAGCTAGGAACATGCCTTTAAAGATACAAAATCCTCTGGAGTGATATTTCAGGTGGTGGAAATAGATCATTCCTGACATATCTGGAACAGGGGTATTATTGCAGTAAGCATACTATCTTTCCTAATTGTTAGAAAGTTATTCTGCTGCCTGGCTTAATGAATTGAAATGTACTCTAAGTATTGAACTGTAAGTCTGAAATCTCGACTCATCTTCTTTTCACTCACAAATAGAGAAGACTTTCCCAGGAGTTCAGTATGGCCTCAGAGCAGGGTTACTGAGTTGAAAAAGGAAATCTGGTGTCTCAGGTTCAGCCTTTGAGTAGGATTAATACTTCTGTGTACCAGACTACTTACCAATACTGAATGTTTTCATTTGTGTGAATATCCAGACTGAGATCTTGGGCTGGATTATAGATACTCTGTGGCTTTGCTGCCTCAGCTATTACCCAGAGTTGAAACATGTGCCTAGCTCCCTGGAAAATCAAGACTGCAAAGTATTAATTGTTAGGAACTGATCCAGTCAAATTAATCAGCACTTCTGAAAATACATGTTTTTTTTTAAAGTGATGAACACATGGTCTTTGTTGGAAAAGAAAAACTTAACCCTGACATAAATATCAAAGTAGAGGAAGCAGGAGTGTAGTAAGACTGACAGATGAAAATAGACACAACAAAAGTAACTTTTCATTTAGTCTATATAAGGGTGGACAGTTTCTGCATTTGCCCATAAAGCTTGTTGGACATACTTAGAATCCACTAGATTTACGTTGTTATATTTTAGAAAACTTTCTAATAAACAGAGACACTAATAAAAGCAACAGAAAACTGTTTTGAAATAGCTTATATTAAATTCAAGAAAACTAAGTTGGAGGGGTGTTTTCACTATAATTTGATACAACTGTGAATAGTGTATAAGCAACTCAGTGAATCAGATACTTCAGAAGAAAAAGCCATCACAAGTACAATTGGTTTTGATCTGTCAGAAGCGTGATCTTTGAGAGTCAGGTTGTTCTCAGCTCATATGTAGGAAAAGTCCCTACAGTTAACAACCTTGGCAATGCAAGCAACAGAGTAGTGGGAATGGACACTTGAAAGGAGGAATCCTTCTCAAACCTTCCTACGCATGCAGGCAGTATGTTGTCTGTCCCTAATGGCTTTTTGAAAGGATTCCCATGGGAAAGAGATAGCTCAAAACATTTCACAAAGGAGAAAAATTAAGCACATCTAAGAAAGGAAAAAAAAAAAAAAGATCCAGCTCTTTATCAAATCCTGCGTTGGAGAAGAATAATTAGCTTTGATGCAATCGTGCAGTAATATATTTAGAAAGTTACCAGCTTCTTTATAGCACCACAATCATAATTAAAATTACCAGTAGGACAAAGTTCATGCATACACAACTAGAAGAGCAAATAGGCTTCATTTGACACAACCCTTACAGTGTTATTGAAAACAAAAACCAACAACAACAACAACAAAGTGCAATTTTTTAAAAATCCCAATCTTCTACTATTAATGACCTCTACTCTTAGCCTAAAAATCCTACTCTAGCTCTTCAGGAAATTAAAAAAAAAGAAAAAAAAGATAAGTAGACCTATATATGTGCAAAGAGCCAGGCAAGATAACTTCAGGATGTCTCTGATTATGATTTCAGAAGACAAGGTATACTAACCTTCTAGCAGAGTGGTGGACTGTTTGCAGTGCACTTGAGGGGCAGAGGAAGTGAATATTTGAACAGTTTGTATATATGAAGTATATAGACAAATGGGGAACACAGCCTAACTGCAAAGGACTAAAATAAACCAATATTTTCCTTTCCTGTACATTCTCTGCCTTGAGATGAGATCTACTGTTTTGTTTTGGCACACAGGAAGATAGTCTCCATACTAGTAAAGTGTGAATCAGTTTATATAATCAGAATTCACATGATATAAGGTTGAAATCAAAGATAGAAAATTCATATTTTTAAGGCGCTGGCTTGTATTTTGTGTGATCTCTCTTCCAACACTTGGTTTTAGCTGTCCATTAGTTTGCTCTAGCCCAACAGAGCTGATCACCTCAAATGAAACACTTCAGAGCTATTGCTAATATTGTTTTACAGACTGTCTTTCTGAACTCCATTATGTAACTATTAATTTTATTTGCAGTGATGTGCTCACTTTTTGAGGATTTCCACATTATAGTTAATAAGCATAATTTTATTCCTTCCTACACCGTTTCTAAAGTCTGCAGAAGTCCTTTTGTACTAGTGTGTACCTAGCAGCTCATTATTGCCTTTGGTGGTTGTAGGCTGGAAACCTATGCTGGCCAAAGACACGGCAGACAATTTGTTCTTTCAGGAATTTAATGAACATTATACACATTGGGAACACTAATGGCTCTCTGAGATCAACCCTTGATAAACCATTAGTAAGAGGTAGGAGAGGGCTGCCAAAGATGAACAGGAGCGGGCCCCCCAACTAGGGCAGTGAGCTGGGGGCAGGAGGGGAGGCTGGGACACAGGCAGTGTCCCCCAGTAGGACCTGGCCCCGTGTCCAGCCAGAGTGAGCAGAGCATGGCTGCTGTCAGGAACGGGAATCAGCCACAGGGTCAGCCACAGTTGTCACTGGACACCAGTCCTGGATGTGGAGCTGCGACAGTCAGGGTGAGGTCCTGCAGGACTGGAAGCAGGCACCAGGGCAGGGCCTGAGACTACGTGCAGCTCTCAAACCCAGAGATGGAGACAGCAGACAGGGTTTCTTGCACCTCTTCCTCACTCTTTTACATGGATGATTATAGTAAATCTGATGCTGGCGGACACAGGGAATGTATATCCCGTATGAAAGTATCCATGTTTATATTAATGAGAAAAAAAGGTAAAAACAAAATTAAAAAATTTTTAAAACAAATCCTTCTTAGAGCAGCTTCCCTTTCAAACAGAAATATTATTCCTTTGTGAAGAACTGCACTTAAATTCTGCTTAAAGAAAGGTGATAGAAACATATTTGAAGTATTACTGTGAAAATGTCAGGTGTCCCCTTGACTGATATACACATGAATGCGACACTGAACTCTATTTTTTTTAACTATTATTTTGGTGTGCATCTTTAACTTTAACAAGTTGTTTGCTTTTTTTCTTTTTTTTTTTCCCAGGTAAGATTCATTCTTGTCAGCTGCTGTTGAAATGTCTCCATTCAAAATAACTTTGTGTGTGGCTGACAAACTGCTGGGAAGCTGAAAATTTGTGTTTATTCAAAGACACATGCTTTTGAGGCATAAGTGTAGCAGTCTACCTTCATCCTTAATCTGTTTTGTTAATTAGTGATTTTTTTTTTTTCTGGAACCAATTTTTTGAGACTAAAAGCAAATGTTTATAATTTTACTTGTATGGAGAAGATATTTTACTTAGTTCAGGGTGAAAGTGAGAGATAGCGTCCTATAGTAAAAGTAGTTCTACAGTATGGCTAATGGCAGTTTTGAGTATGGCTCATGCTCTTGGGTTGGGTCAGAATTCTAAAAAGTTCTTCTCTCTCAATAAAGTTCTGCGTCTGCTTGAAAACAGAAATGTTTTCTGTACTGGCACTAAGATGGATTTGGGACAAGATGAAAAAGAAAAGAAGCATCCAAATAATTGAGAAAGGCATTGATTCAAAGATTTTTACTCCCACCACCCATCCCAGAGGTCACTGACAGACTGTGTTTTAGGTTGGAAGTTTGAAGAGCAGCTCTGCCTCTCTGAACTCTCTCCCTTCTACATGATAACTAGGCAATATCTGGTGGGTTACACATGCTCTATGAAGGTGTAATCAGTCATCCTCTAAAAGAAAGGAGACAGCTTTCAAATATCCTCTCTTCTGGCTCTTCAAATACTGCCATTTCAGAAAAATGTTAGGAAAGACAGGTGGTTTTTATTTTGCTCAAAATAAATCTGCAGTCTGCTAACTGGTATGTTTAAATGAGACTCCCTGCCTATTGCGATGTAATGGATAATGCCAGAAACAGAAACATCAGTGGGGCTGCTATTTATGCAAGGGTGGCTTTTTAAAAAGGAGCATGCATATCCGAGGCTCTTTAATGGTGCTGTCAGAACTCTTTGAGAGAAAACATTTTTTTCCTGACAAAGGATATCTCACTGAAACTATGATGGCATTGCAGTGGTTTCAATTTCTTTCCCTCTACTTTCTAAGGCAGAAGACTCAGCTTCTGCAAAATCCAACCCACATAACACACCTTATCAAATAAAGCATTTTATTAGCTGAAAAATCTTACTGAATGTGTCTCAGGTGGTGACATTGTTACTGAAACTTTATTACCCACTGGAATTTAAAACTTAATTCTTCCAATAGATAAAAGCTTATTGTGAATGATGAAATGGAGTAATATCTTGTATGCTAGCTGTGTGCTCTTCTAAAGCCACTGCAAACATTGAAAAATACTTATTCTCAATTTGAAAATATTAAAGAAATTACATGGAAAAAGAACAACCTTTTTTTTGTAATGTCTTTGAACATGTTATACAGGCAAGACAAAAGAGATCATGTTCTTCTCTGTTCCTTGTCAGAAACCTGAAAATGTCTATGACTTGTAGCTAGCAGATTTAGTTATTGGACTTTTTAAAATGAAAACTGGGTTTGTGTACAACAGAATGATTGGTATGCAGAGTGTGCAGTTAACCACTGCTATTCACCACCAATAACATAGATGGATCTGCCGATTTAAGTTGTGAAACATATGGCTGTAGTAGGGAAGAAATGACAGCTGAGCTAAGTATCTCTGACAGAGTAGCTCTAGAAAAAGAATATAAAGCTAGTTGCTTTGAAAATTTCCTTGCTTTCTTCAAAGCCTACAGTCTTCACTTCACCTTCTGTCACCTTAATATCCATGAGTTCTGTTTCATGTAAGAAGTTTTTCATGTCTTTGTACCTTTCAAAATTATATGAGGTACATAGCCAGGAGCAACTGCCAGGATTAGCATTACTGAGCACAGAGCATGCTATTTCTTTCAAGTCAGAGAAACCAACTGCTTTTATTACATTAAAAACTGACCATGGATTATATATCTTCTTCCATTACACTTAGCCTTTCTTTTAAAACTATTAGTAGTCTATAATTTCATTAAGGTTCAACTTTTCTCCTTACTAAAGAGCTTTCAACTGCTTCTGAATTAAGAAATTTAAAAAGACCCATCTAGGACAAATTCTATTAGTTTCACCAGTCACTAAATCTATAGCTCCAGGGAAATATTTTTGACACATAAATACAGAACTTTTAGAATTCCTAGTTAGTTTTGTTAGTTCTCTTAGTCTGAAAATTAGGAAGAGGTGCCAGATAACTAATTTTATTGGTTTTGTGCAATAAAGGGATCAGAAATTTTATACAAATTATTTTCATTTAGGTTAACTGCTATGGAGGAGATACTATAACTTTTCACATTTCCACAGAGACTGACATACGTTCTGTTTCAGTGCTACACTTACGCAGTTATGGTTCTCCCTGTTGTTTATACAATAGTAGCATTGTAAAGTGGCAAACTCTAAAAACTCCCATGTACAAGTTGTCTATACAAATCCTGCATTTCTAGCATGTTCTGTGTGCTTCAGGTATACGATGTTTTGTGCTGTAATGTGACAAATAAAAATGCCTCATTACTCTATGTGACATTACAAAAGTAAAGAACGCAGTCAAATTAATTTTGTCTAATCGTGTACATATATGGATTTCAAATACAGCTATCATCCAGATGTCTATGCCTAAATATAGTAGGTATTAGAAATATTACTATAACCTGATTACAAAGAAGGACAACTAGCATTTTATTTATTATTGGTTCAGACATTTAGACTGTTTTGGATATTATATAGACATGTATATCAGCAACCTTTTCTGAAAAAGGGACATTTATTTTTAAGGTTCACAAAAAACTTGTACTCAAGCCATAGAAGTTTGAGTCTCATCCAGCTATTAATTTGATAGAACTATTCCTCTAAAAAGTCATTATAGTTTTGCCCTGGCTTCCCCAGATAAAGGGTTGCTTGTGGCATTCACAGTGAATTATGGGGGTCCCAGAGGCATTTTATCTCTCAATAAAGACTTTCGAGACATGGAATACAGAAAGGTACTTGATACAACCTCTCTATCTCATTTAGAGGTGTTAAAGTTGTTTCTTCTGTTTGGTACTAGAATCTGGACTAGAACCTGGACCAAAACATTAGGATTTCTTAAAAAATTTCCTATTAGGAGTTTTGGCTTACCTCAAAGGTGTGGCTACGTGGTGCTAGTATGACAGCTGTGTGAGAACATGGAGGAAACACTGGCCTGGTTAGCTGATCTTTTTTTTCACCTTCATTCCAGTTTCTTATTCATGAAGGAATAAGAACATTAAAGTTCCCAAGAGCTTCCATGTGAGCATCAAACCAATGAACAACATCACAAATGATAATACCTGCCACTACAATGATTACACTAATAAAGCCATAGCTCAATAAAATAAAAATGCAGTGGTTAGGTTTTCAATAGTCTTGCAAAGACGTACTAGGATATATCACAACAACAACTCGTGTCTGATGTTGGCCACTATGCCGAAATTCTATCACCAGAGGATCTAATGTCAGGAAGGAGAAAGTATATTACACCAGAAGAATTCTCTATTTCCTTTACATGTTTAGATTTAGTCTACCCTCAACTGAATGTAAATTGTTATTTTTGACATATTTTGTCCTTATGTTGGAATATTCATATAACACATTGGTCTTTTGCCATGTAATTGGCATTGGCATAAATAAAATGTATTGCACCTTTAGTATAGCAATTTAAGACATTATCTCTCGATAAAAATAATCTATTTTCAGAAAGAAATTGATTCTGTGTTTCATACACAGTATCATAGTTCTAATTGTTATAATGTGTGCATGCATCAGGAGAAATGAAATGCAATGATGGGACCAGAATATTTTCTTCTGAACATGTAGTTCATTGCAGCATTTTCAGTCTTAACTGATTATTATTTGCTGAGGTCTCTAGATACAAAATGCTGGGGGTTTTAGATGTTATAACATATTCTATGTAAGTTTTTGAGGAATGTCAAAATAACAAAAGTAAACTTATTCCAAAAAGGACTGAAATTTACTGACCATTTTCAGTTTTATAAGCAAACCTAATTTGGTACACAAATATAAGCCTACTTTCTTGCCCCTTGTGGGAAGCACAATGCTTTTTGGTATAGAAAAACATATTGTACACTAAGGGGAAAGGACATTTTCCCAAGGACATATATTATATCATAAATATGTGTACATAGTTGTCTGTGTGTACAGTTGTGTTACACACTTTTTTCACTTAGCTGTGTCTCATGATTATTTATTACAACCCATGTATGAATTTAAAAGCAATTTAACATAACTAATAAAATCAAAGAGTGAAGACTAGAGAAATAACACAGCAAAAACTTATAAAATTCTAGAAAAACAAACAACAGTAGTAGTTTAATAAATAATAATTATTTAATAGAATAATCAAATATCCTAGCCATACAATATTTATCATATGCAGTTCAAACTAAGAGAAGAGATTGCAACTGGATTTTAACAATTAAAAAAAAAAAAAAAAGAACCTGGAAGTCTAATTTCTTGGCAAATAAGAAACATCCTTCATATGCTGGTCATTATATGGGGTCAAGTCTATATTATGTAAAGGTAAAAGCAAATCACAGCTCAAGAGAAATATTCACAACTAAGCAGAGTGTAGGAGCAGTAACTCATAAAAGCAGAGCTGAAGGAAGACATTTTTGATCCTGATACATGCCACACTCTTTTCCTCATGCCTTAGCCAGCTGTTTCATTTCTCTCCCATTTGCAATGGATATGGCAAGTCCTTATGGAAGATCAAAGCAGCTGATAGGAGTTAGTCCTATGTGCTGTTTTTTCCCTATCCTTCTCACACCAAATTGCTATACTTTGTTTCAAGAGGTTTTCCATTCTTGTATGGACTGGTGGTTATTATTTAAGAATATTCAAGACTCTCTCATGAGATTCACAACATCTCAGGTCCCTGTATTCTTTAGAAAATAGTTTACACTATAGAAACCAGGCATAAAAACTCTCATTAATTTTTAGATTTAACATGCTAATGTCTTCTGAAACTTATCCTTCCCCTAAATCTGTAGCAGGTAAAAAGCCATTCCCAATATATAGTTAATGCTGCAGATATGCCTATCTCTATAAATGCTCTTTGCAAGATTTGTCTTTTAGCAGCTTTTATTTGACAATTCGTAAAAGTGAATGTTCCACAAAGGACAAATAATCAGGTTCTACAGACCAACTAATACAGTGAATTCCAGAAGGAGAAAACCATAATGTGGCACTTTGGCACAAGACTCTTGAGAGCTTGATTATATGTTTAGTGACACTATAAAAATGCCTTTATTCATTATTGTAACATTCCTGAACACGTGTCATTTGAGACCTAAGATAAGTATTTCATGTATTTGTGAAAATTGAGCTGTAAATCTGAGGAAACAGCTGCCATTAAAACCAAGATGGCTGTATTATAAGCCATCAAGACATAAAAGGATTACATTTAGAAGGTTAAATTCAATGTCATTCTTTTTTCAGTCATGAATTGTAAAATCCATTCTGTTGGCTAGGAACCAGAAGCAATTCAAAGCTATTCTGAAATATGTATTCACGGGAGACAGGGGCAGGATGACAATTAGTTTTGGAAACAAGAATGTAATTTCTTATTGCAACCGTAAAGATCCATGAAAACTGTCCTTGTCTATTAAAAAAAGCCAATAGGTATGCATTCTTATCACAGTACTACTTTAGTTCTGAGATACTACCTATTCTGAAAATTGCAGGGCTCTGCTAACTGTCAGAGACTGTGAATGTAAGGAGTAACTTGGATATTTCCACAAACAACCTCTACGGTTTGTGAATTGTTTTGCTGGGGGTCATGGAAAGTCAATATTGAGAAATACTTCCTTATAGGTTGGCTAATAAAAGGAGTACATCTTTTTAATAGGGAAAGCTAAAATAGCATGACTTGTTTCAGTAAAGCAAATGCAGGCTATGGGAGATAACTGTCTATAAATAAAGAGAAAAATTGGGGTGGGGGCAGGAAGCCCCTCAAGGTAAAGGGTAATTATCAATATAAGAACAAGTGAGTACAAAGCATAATGAACAAATTTAGTTATAAATTGGAAAATTCCTTGTCAGAGTAACAAGACAATAACCTAATTGCTTTTAAAATGGGTCATTTCACGAAGTAGTAATATGGGAACAGCAAGGGGGCTATTCTGAATGCCCAGCAGGTTGTTTGAATGATTTCCATGCCCTTACCCCACAGTCTCATTTTTTCTAAATTTCTACTGACCTTTGTAGTTTTTGTGCTATGTCCATTTTGAAAGGCTTTAAAAAATCCCCAACTTTTAAGTATAGAGTACTCTGAATATGAACCATTGATAAATTTGTGCTGAAAATTTAATTAAGTATCTAAACACTTTGCTAAGATGGAACTAACTGCGTTGAGTCAATCATATTCCCCTCTTGGGATAAAATAAATTACTCTTGTGGAAAAAAGTCTTCAGTTTATCCCTTATCTAACCATTATCTACACTATCTCAGAATGAAATAATTGTTTCATTATTTATTCTTTGCCACTCAACTAAATGCTTACTTTTTGCTGCAATAACACCTGATTTTTATGGGAAGGCACAAGGGATGCATAGACTTGATGGATCACAGTTACATATTGATACATTTTATATTAAAGTGCTATAGGACAATATCCTAAAAGCAGGGAGCCGAATCTCTTATTACGATGAGATGTTCTGCAGCCACCTATATTCCTGACTGCAGAGCTGAAGAAAGACTCAGACACAAAAGGGTTGAAATCCTGACCCTCCTAAAAGGTTGCAGCCATTATGCCAGTAGTGTCTTAACCCATCGCTCAGAGCAGCAGAGATTTCTGACCCCGAATTCCAGCTTCACAACTGTTCCTCACTGCTGGCTTTGGTTAAACCTCTGAGAAAGGAGCTATATTTCCATCTCCATATCATTTTCTAGAAGTTGATTTAAGCATCCTTCTCTCAATTCTATGATTATCCTGAATCCCATTCCTAGTGTCTGCTTGAAATTTTAAATCTACATTTTAAACAGTCTAGTGTAGACCTTTGCAGTCCCTAGTGTCTTCTTGCTTATATTCAGATCAAAATCAATGTTTTGCACAGTTTCTTTTCTAGTTAGTGAACTGGTTCATAATTGAGGGAGAAATTTACCCAAATATTACTCAAAGAGGGAGACTGTGTAAGTATTTCAACACCATGAACCAAAAGTGCTGTTTGATTATGAACAGAGTTGAAGATATAAGTAGGAATCATTTTAAACACCTTAGTAGTATAAGCTAAGAGAATATATGGAAAAAGTCCACACAGAACTGAGCCAGTAATAACAAAGCAAGCCAGCAGTTGGAAAGAACAAGCTCAGATTCTTCTTTTTCATTCATCTATATTTCAGGAATTATAGCTGTGTTTAAATCAGTGTTAAAGCTGACACCTAGAAGGCAGATGATTCTGAAAACAAATATGTCATTGTATTGGATTGATAGGAATGATCAGAATTTTGAACGGGTCTTGAATCTATGGCATCATATGAAAATGTTGTATTTTAATAGGATAGACAACAAATTTTAAGAGTTTAATAACATCTAGATCTCATTTCAAACCGTGGAAGTGGAGAAGAAAAGTCAGGAATCTGATTTGGCTGTATGTGCTTAGCATAAATAAAGGAGTCTTATATGCTTGGGACATTATATTCAGGGAGAGAGATTGGAGCAGAGCAGAATGTACTGAGTATTAAACAGTTGCATTTTTATTGGATTGTAAATGACGTTGGTTGTTTCCCAAATATAGTTTTGAAAAAGGTTCATATCACATTTTCTTTTGTTTCAGTCACTAGGGCATTAAAATGTGACAGTAAGTAAGCTCAGGCAGCAATGGTTTTATGAGCAGACTAGCATACATTAAAAATGCTGATGTATACAATATTACCCTAGGTTGTAGTGTCAACAGAATAGAGATTTATTCCAGGAAAAAGAAAATTATTTTCAGACAAGTTTGCTTGCATATCTAGCAGTCTTGTAAATTAGTCTAGTGCCTATGAAAAATACCAACCCTGAAGAGAGGAATGCTGGAGCCATTTTTCAATCCAAGTAAAGTGTAGCATGGGCAGTAATGTGGCTTCCTCCAGACTAGCCTACCATTTTAGCTCTCCTGTGTCTGAGTAGTCCAGATTGTGCCAGAAAGGGTGGCAGGCAATGCTAGCCAGGACATCAAAGCTGTTTGTGTTACAATCATGTTAACGTAAATTCTAAACCCCAGCTCTTAGTTGAAACACAGATCAAGGTTTCTTTTTCTTCCAGGTCTTTTCAGAAGAACTGTGCAGACTGTAAGTCTGTTGCATTTAAAACAAGAAATTTAAGGAGTTTATGTACCTTTAGCTCACTGAACTTTGCCTCTCTTCATAAAGTGATAGTCAACATTTAAATTAAGTAGCTGACATTTGAACACAATTTCTTTAGTCTTCATAGTGTCTTTATAACAATCTCCCTTCTAACTGTTCCCTAAAACCATAAACACACTGGCATAAACCTCACTTGAGACTGACAAAGGTTTTTTTAGGAGATAATGTATAAATTATGCCTGTAATCTGAAGCAACACTAGTGTAAGAGCTCTTTAACACTTTCTTGATTGTGGCTCTTTTTCTATCAGTATTAATTTTCTTCTGTGATTTCAGGGGCTGATTTTTTTCGTGTTCTGATCAATGCATTTTCACAGTTTTTCAAATGCATTCAGTTTTTCAGATGTTGTGTTTTGACTAAAATCCATGTCTTAAAAAAGGTAGGAAAAGGGATGCAATCAAAAGAGAATGAAATAGTGTTAGGAGAGATGGTTCACACAACTGATGCACAAATTCTGTCATCCTTTTCATTTTTACTTTCACCTTTTTATCCCATTAAATGCTAAATCATTAGTAGTGAAGGCAAGAAATAAAGAAAAAAAGGAAAAAAAAGATGGCCAGCATTATAAGAGGCAAACAGCTGCTGTATGGATACTGTTTATGGTATGTTTATATATAGTACATGCTTTCTTCAGGAGGAATAAATTTACATTATCTTTTAGATCACTATTTAAAAAAAACAAACAAACAAACAAACAAAAAAAAGTAGCCAGCAATTTTTTAATTTAATTTAACTTGCTTGTAGCCAGCAAGTTAAGCTACAGTATTTACCTTTTCTTCAGTGAAAAGAAATGAATATATTATGCTAGTCACTTTTTTAAAAGGGACACAGTAATAGGGTTGTGGTATGGCTAGGAAAAAATCTTCACCTTAATAAGTTTGTATTTGCTTAAACATTTATATTAACTAAGCTTAAATTAACATTTTAATTATTATGTTCTTGTTCCTCGAAAAATGGGTGGAGATGATTAGATCAAATAATTCTTAAATTTCTATTTTAATAGTATCTTGGCACAACAGTAATGAAAAGCCTTAGAAGCACAATTACTAGACTATGTTTTGCTTTTGGGATATAGATGTAACATACAAAAAGATGTAGGTGAATAAGAGAGATTTTAAGAATGAAACAAAAATGTTCATATGTATTGCAGAGACCTTTAAGAGCATTAATAGAAAGAACTAGCAGTGGTAATAAGTCATGGTTAGAGTAATCAATTTACCATTTGGTTTCAATGGGAAGCACTGATAAATAATAAGTATTGTATCAACAGAATAATAAAGGATTTCTGGTTTCTAACTATTTCTATGCTTACATTCACTTACAGTAATGAAAACTCAGCCCATACAATTTTCATTTTTTTCCATTCAAAAGAGTGAATAGAATGCTTCAAACTAAAAAAGGGAGGCATTTCTTAGGTACCTCTGGGTGAGATGCACACTACACATACATACCTCTCAGTGAAAAAAATCCTTATTTCCTTCCCACCTCTGAAATCAGGCTGCAAGGTACCACTCACGCAGCACTGGAGCCATTTGTGGGAATGGCAAAATGGCTATTTTTGAGAGAGTTTTTGAGAGAGTTGCATCTCCTACCAAAGAAATGTTACCTTTTTTATTTCATTTGGACTGTCCTCTCCATTCCAGGGACTGTCTTTAGATACAGCAATGTTTATTTGTAGGATTTATATTCAGGCTTATGAATGTTGATTTACTTTATACCAAACTTAACCACAGCAGTGTCTGCATTTTGAACTAATTTAAATTGACACCGCAAAAAGGGTATTTTTACATCACTCTCCAACCCCTCTGCTTTTTGTGAGGAAATGGGAACATCTGTCTTGCTTTTTTCTTTGCATCTGAAAAGTATGTAAACTGTACAATTTTCACGTTTCCTATTCCATACTTGTCAGTGTTTCATACATCAAACACCGTGAAAACTTGAGCAAGTTGTGTGCCTGCAGCTTTGTAAATTCAACCCCTTTCAAGCTAAACTCTGTTTTATTGAAATTAACCAGCAACTTAATTAATCAGTTAATTAATCCATCATCTATTTAATTGCTTATGCCTTGAATATTTGTTTTGTAACTCAGATATTTCTTTTTAATGTAGCATGAAGTTTTAACGCAAGGAATGATTATAGTCTAGATAAAAGAGATTAGATTCAACTAAGTGATAGAGCATGGCATTAAAGCTTGGCTGACATCACTTTGGGAAGGCCAGGAAGTTCAGTGAGGAAGAGAGAAGAGACCAAGTTCTGTATCCACAGAAATCGATTATAACCCTATGCCCTTGAAAAAGCAAAAATTGCCATTTTGCAACTTATAAAAAAATAGTGCTGATGAACATCTGATAGTCATCCTCAACTGTCCAAGGTGTCAAAAAATTTGTACTGCTCACTGATTATAGTAATAACGATAAAAACTGGAACTGTAGCTTATCTAGAATACTTTTTTTAATTTAGACATTGACCATTGGGAACTTCCCTGTTATTAAGCACACTGAATACCACATTAACCTCATTATATGCTTCTGTAAAGTGTGAGTATCCTGAAGGTGGAATTCTCTTGGCCAGACTTTTCTGTTGTTAAGAAAAGTACCCTCATCATTTGTGAGGGTCCTATGGATGCTATGTCTCATATTTGCTGCTAATTCAACATTAATTATGCATGAATTCATGTTCAATTTCTATTAAGCCCTAATAAAGAAATTGCTCTGAGACTTTTTCAGCTCCTGCTGGGAAACTCCTGTATTTCATACTACTAATGAATTATGTTCTTAACTATATTATTGCATTTTTTTAACAATCGGAGTTTCTGGTCCATGAATCACATAATTTCTATTTTGTTATGATTTTATTTTTATTTTATACACTGTAGTTCTGAATTATAGATCGACTTTATTTTTATTCTATTGCCTACCAAGAATGCCCTCCTTATTCCCCATTGTCACAATGGCGAACCCTTAGAGGAGTATGTGGAAGAGTTTATTTTCCCCAGGGGGAAAAATATGAAACAAAACAAAAAAGGGGTGGCAATATGTAGAAAAGCCTCAAAAAATTTCTGCAAAAAAATAAAAAAAAGTTTGTATCCATATTTATGTGTAGAAGCCCAAAGGATATAGACTGGCACACTGCCATTTAATTTCATAGAACTATGGAAAGCTGAATGTATCTAATCCTGCTGAGATTCCAGTCTTTTGTGCTTTCTGCAACAAATCAAAATTATTAAAAACTAGCTGCACTGAAAGTTTCCATAACTGAAAAGTTGTTTAATATACTTCAGACCAGAAGGAAACACAGCAAGAGAGCTTAAGTTATTAAAACTTGATGAGTGGAGGTTGATAGAAGCACATCATAAGATAGAGTAACTAATGTTGAAATTTAGAGGAAACAATCAGGTAATAAAAATCTGTTTCAGAGGACCATGCTGGATAATGTAACAGGACATATCTTTTATCTAAAAAGCTATAACAAAACTTGTAGAAAAGTTTAGACCAAAAAAGATAGTGATATGACTCACAGCAAGTAACATCACAGTGTTTTTAGAATGATCACCTTATCTGAGAATATAAACACATATAACACAAAATGCTACATATCAGAAGAACTGTAACAGCATAGTCACCTAAGTAGTTCCAATCACTGTGATATTTTTACCTTTTTGCCTAAGTTCAAGTTACTGTTGTTTTGGGGTTTGGTTGTTGGTTTTTTTGGTTGGTTGTTTGGTTGGTTGTTTTTTTTCTGGTTGGTTGGGGGTTTTATTTGGGTTTTTTTGGGGGAGGTTTGTTTGTTTGTTTGTTTTCCCCAGTTTCATTAATATATCGTTTAATTTTAGTGAGAAAATACAGGGTAACCTGAAAGTAGTAGAAGATAACACTATTGATTGTCTAGCAGGGTGATTTTGCATTCTTTATTGTTGCTGTAATCAGTTTAACACCTTCATATTTCATACACTGCCCATCAACTGTGGTCCTCCTTGAGACAAGGAATATTTCTTATTCCCCTTGGACTGAGCAGCTGACAAAAATTTGAGGAGGTAAGATAACTCTTGGCCTCAACACTGCATCACTTATTTCGGACAGAATTATCAAGAGACATCTTTTATAATTTTTATCTTGATGACTAAATAAACAACAAAACCAAAGATACATGGAGGATTGATTATACTGAGTATTTGTGGACTGCACACTGACTGAGGAAGCTTTTTCAGCGGGTATCCATGTTTCCTCTTCCATGTCTCTCCACCAGTTCTTTCCTGCCCTGTACTTTGTTCAGTCTCAGAAGAGTGCAAAGATCATATATAGCACACAAATTGCCTCACACAGCAGAATGGCATTTTATATCTGCCTTGTATTGCTCATTAGAGGAAGACTAGGCAAGAAGTAAGGTAACAGGATCAGATCTCTGATATTTGACATAATAAAGTGATTCTTGTCCTTGATTATTTATTATTAATTCTTCTTCTATTTTTTCCAGTTAATTTCTCCTGTACCAAGGTAGCTAGCATTGCCAAATCATTGCACATTAAATAGTTTGAAAAATATCTTTCCATAGAATATCTCAGTTTGCCTTTCCTCTCTTTGTTTCCTTTTCTTTACCTTATCCTAACTTTTTTGTAAGTTTTAGTTTTCTCCTTTGAAAGCCAGGAGATTTGGTATCTTCTAGTCACTGACACTGACTAAATATGTATTTTCTGTTAGAATATTATCACAGATTAACTGTCTTGTTCTGACCCCTCTATCTAAATATAGGAAAATATAAATTTAACTGTTCTATAAATTCTATTTTTCATCTTACCTTATCAGGCAATATGCCCTTGTGCTTTGACTTAATTTTCACACTTCATTCCAAATCCTTTTGATAACACCTAGAGCAAACATACAGGCCACAAAGAAAAGAAAAAGATTAACCCTTCGGTCCCAAAGGTAAAGAGACTTTGTCTGGATTATTGGAGAAAATGTCAGTAGGGATGAAGACAGAGGGCACCATCTTTTGAGTGAAAGAGATAAAATAAGCACACAAGAAAAATGCTGCATAAATACTATGCATTTACTACTAGCTTGGTACTGGAACACACTTCCTATGCATAATAGTCTGTAATTTACATCAAGAATCTGTATTTTCAGATTTTAAACAATCTGAAAATTGTTTAATATGTTAGGATTATTACCAGTAAAAGAAATATAGATGTACCTAGCATCTAGTATGGCTGCCAGGGCACTACTGTCTCATATTCAACTTGCCATTGACCAGGACCCCAGGTCCCTTTCTGTGGCACTGCTTTGCAGCATGTCATTCCCCAGCCTGTACGAACATCCAGGCTTGCCCTATCCAGATGCAAAATCCAGTACTTTCTCTTGTAGACCTTCATGTGATTGGTGATTGCTCAGTCCTCTGATTTGTCAAGGTCTCTCTGCAAGACCTCCCTGTCTTCCAGGGAGTCAACAGCTCCTCCCAGTTTTATGTCATCTGCAAACTTGTTTAGCATTCCATCCGGTCCTGTGTCCAAGTCATTTATGAAGATGTTGAAGAGCACAAGATGGAGCCCTGTGGAACCCCACTAGTGACAGGTCACCAGTCTGATGTCACCCCATTCACTATCACACTCTGTTCTTGAACTGTAAGCCAATTGCTCACCTACCACATGATGTGTTTACCCAGAAGAGTTCTGTGAGGGACAGTATCAAAAACTTCATTGAAATCCAAAAAATTTACATCAACTGGCTTTTCTTGATCAACTCAGTGGGTTACCTTGTCATACATGGAAATCAAGTTTAATAAGCAGGACTTCTCATGAAGACAACCAAATGACTGTGCTGTCTTCCAGGTGTTTTCAATACTTCCCGGAATAATCTTCTCCATAACTTTGCCAGGCACTCCAGTGAGACTGACAGGCCTGCAGTTTCCAGGGTAGTCCTTCTTGCCTTTCCTGAAAATTGGGACAACATTCACCAGCTTCCAGCCAGCTGGGACCTCTCTGCATTTCCAAGACCACACAAAAATCACCGAGAGAGGTTTTGCTTTGACATCAGCCAGCTCTTTGAGGGTTCTTGGATGAATCCCTTTGGGCCACACAGATTTGTAGGGATGTAGCTGGAGCAGCAGATCCTGCACAATGTCAGGGTCAACTGCAAGTTGATCATTCTCACAGTCATGGCCCTCCAGCTCAGGGCACTGAGACCTCCTTGATGTGTCATCCATGTTGAAAACAGAGGCAAATAAAGCCTTAAAAACCTCTGCCTTGTCTCTGTCTCTGTTTGTGAGATGATCATCCCATCACTGCGGTCCAATATTTCTACACTGCCTATTGTCATTAATGTATTTGAAAAAAATCTTTTTTTATTGTCACCCACATTCCTGTCCATGTTCAACTCCAGTTGAGCTTTGGCCCCATGAATTTTCTCCCTGCAGCAGGAAGCAGCTTCTCTGTATTCTTCCCATGTCACCTGACCTTGCTTCCACTGGGCATAAACCTTTGTTTTTCGCCTTATTTCTGAGAGAAGATCCCCACTCAGCCAAGCTGGCCTTCTGCTTCACCTGCTTGTCTTCCAGCATTTGGGAATTGCTGCTCCTGTGCCCTTAGGAGGTGATGTTTGAGAAGTGACCAGCACTGATGGACCCCAGCACCTGCAGAAACATTTTCCCAGGGGACTTTATTTACTAACTCCCTGAACAGCCTGAAGTCTGTTCTCCTCATGTCGAGTTGTGGTTTTGCTGGCACTTTTCCTCCTGTCAACAGAGATTTTAAACCTGATCACTTTGTGGTCACTCTGGCCAAGATGGCCACAATCTTCACTTGGCTCATGAGATCCACTCTATTGACAAGCGGCAGATCAAGGAGGGCATCTTTCCAAGTCGGCTCCCTTAGGATCTGTTCCACAATGTTGTCATCCAGGATTTAGGAATCTTCTGGCTCAGGCTGAACCATCTATGTGATACACACAGTAAATTCTGGGCAAGCTGACGTTCCCCATAAGGTCAAGGACGGTTTCTTTGGAAGTGTTCCTTAGTTCCTCAAAGAATAACTCATCAGTGTCATTGTCCTCGCTGGGAGGTCTACAGCAGACTTCCACAATGATATCCACATTATTTATTTGCCTCTTGATTCTTACCCAGAGATTGTCACCTGTAGATGGTAGGCTTCCATAGACAGTCTTCTTTAATTTTGAGGTACACAATCTATTTTTCCATATGTGCAATGTTTCATTTGGTTATACTAAAGCACATACTCTTTGCTTATATTCTGTGACCTGTCATACCCATTTTTTATCAGTCTCATTCTTTATGTCATCTGCCAACTTTGTCAGTACAGATTTTATGTTGGTTTTTTTTTTCCCATTACCTATAATGTTAAACAGAATGAGACCAAGAACCAATCTTTGTGAGACCCAGCTGGAATCGACTCCCTTGGTGACAATTACTGTTATGTTTTGACTGCTGGTTAGTCAGCTTCAAACCAGTCAATGCATGTCATGTTGATTTTGTATCATTCTACTTTCTTAATCAAAATGTCATGCAGAAACAAGATAAATGCCTCGCTGATAATTACTTTTTATCAATTGGTTTATAATCTTATGGGGGGGGTTGTGGGGAGAAAGAATATCAGCTTAACCTGACAGTATATATTTTCGAAAAATCCATTTCATTATCATTAATTACCTTACCTGCCTTTAATTTTCTGTTAGTCAAGTACCATATCAGCTCTTCAATTACTTTCCCAGGGTTGACACTTAGACTATACTGCATTGCATTGTCAGTAGAAAATGCCATTCAGCAGCATTCCTCTCTCCGCAACTAAGTTCTATTTACAGGGATTTATTAGAGAAGAAAACAAAATAGAAAAAATACTTTAATTTTTATAAAATAATCTATTATTGTCTTTTGCTTAAAAAAGACTATTCACATCCCATGTTCATTTATACAGATTGTATATGGATAAGAAGCCTAATCAAGCATTATTATGTAAATTAGTAAGGTAATAATAAAGGAACCTAACAAGTACCGTGGGCACTAGCCCCTTACAAAAGATTAACATTAGAAATGTGCTTGCTATCTAGGGAAAGTAGTGACAGTTTGGAATTACACATCAAATATTACTGCTATTTGCTTTGACACAAGACATGGAGTATTCTCCTCCTTTCAGACATAACGTGGCTTATGGAAAGAACAGACTGAGCTACTCAGCTGAAGTTTTTTCTCTAGTATAGTCTTCTCATATATTGCCACATATTTTTTCTCCCAGTTTTCCCCAGGTGAACCTGTTTTCTGTCTATGTTGTCAAACTGTTAAGGCTCAAATCATTGTTCATTGTTTGATTAGGATCCTGAAGAATCATCCACTAGACATTAACAACCATTATTTGAGTAAGCTCAAACACCCACTGTTTCTTGTTTTCAATTTTTATTGTTAAAAGATAGTATCCCTGGACAGAATTCATGTTCCAATGTGATAGGTCATAAGCATTACACAGCACGCATTGTGCCTTAATTCAAAAGATCAGTTAAATATGCATGTTTTTTTCATCTCACAAAAATATAGAACTACAAGGTAGTTAACAGAAGCAGTTATATAACTATTTTATTCTTACTAACTTACTATTTGCAGACACTTCAATCCATGGATGAAAAATGAGCTGGTAAAAAATAAGTTCATGAAGTCTTCCCATTTTCACTACAGTGACCAAAATCTGGTTTTAAATTTGTATTGTAGGAGAACATTTTGCATAGTAAAGACAGTCAGGGACCCCTAAAGCAGTTCTGGTTCCCAGTTTGAAGAATGGCACCTTAGTACTGCACTAGCAAAACCAGACTTTGAAGTTAAAATATAGCCAAGAAAGCAGAGATCCTTTAACAAAATGTGGATATCCTCTTTCTAAAATGTATGGTATTTTCAAAAATATGCATTCAACCCCTAAAGTACAAAGACACATTTGAAAAATATATCTTAAGAAAAAACTCTTTAAAAAGACCGGTGAGAGAAGTTGAATAGAGCAGAATGCAAAAAACCCCCTAACTGCTCAAAATTTTTGCAGAGAGAATAATTACACCATATATTTTAGGCTCCCAGTTACTAGATTTCAAAAAAATCTAAAGTAAAAAAGCTCTTCTATAAAACACAGACATTCTGACAAAAAACAAGTGAAATACAAAGTATTTTTATTCTTCTACCATTCATTTCTATAGTAGAAATAAGAATAAACTAAATAAAGCAAAAAGCAAGTAATGCTTTTATATTTATGCTTTCTGTGTCAAATTTTTCAAAGAAAATTCTAATTTATACAGCTTGCAGATTCCCATTCAATATCCGAATACATGCCATAAGGACAGAAGTAAACTCCAAAGGAAGAGAACTGACATTGAAATCAAACTGTACTTCTCACAAAATACTTTAAATCTTGTTTACATAGTTTGTGAATTAACTGATTCAGGGTTACTCATTAATATTTTTCTTTAATGCATTTACTCTTGGCTCTTTCTCTCCAAATTCCTTTAAAAAATGCAGGTCAGAATTGCCCTCAGAACGTCAACCCGTCTAATCTAACCCAGATTCGACCCTTGAGTTTCTTGGCTTCAACAGGTTTACATCTGAAATGAGTCTAAGTGATCAAACCCTTTGAAAGTCCACAGGGAATATTTTGGTTTGCAAGATACCCACAGTCTGTAAAATGTTTCTGGGAATGAAAGGAGAGGCTGTGCTGAGATAAAAGATATTGGTAAGTTTCCCCCAAATTAATCAATTTAGATTTTTATTTAGTACTTCTTTCTATGCCGTGTGATATTTAGCTGTATTATTTGCATGGAATTCTCACTGAAGCTTGTGGTACTATCCTACAAATGAACATGGCTCATTTCACTTCTTAAAGCTCAGCAAAATCCCTAAATGTATTTGACTTTGATTATATGGGTAAAACAACTTCATTCAAACCATGTGCTCAAGTTCAAGGTTGAAAATTACATAAATTAATTTTAAGTATTAAAAAATTTGTGCTGTCTAAACCAGACATCTAAGCTGATTTTATAGTAGTTAGATTGTAATATGGATCCACACACTGATTAATTCTCTCCAAAGATAGAGACTAATACAGTTGATGTTAATTGCCTTCCAAAGATGTTTACTTTTCTCCATTAATTATTGCCAGAGCCCAGACAACAAGTTAGGTCAAGGAAATTAAAATGCCTTTCAAGGTGAAAATAGGCCCAAATGTCTTCAGTGGGATTTAAATAGTCACTCTAGCTGCTCTCCTTAACAGCAATGACATTTCTACAGGACTATGAAGAAGATGAGGCAGGTTGATCACAACTTTCTGACTCAGAAATATTACTGTATTGCTGTTTTTAACTATTTAAGCAGTCTTGGTATAATATCAGCACAGCGTCCCAAGCAAAAGTAGAATTACCTAAAGTAATTTTTTTTTTTTTACACTCTTGTTTCTGAGACTGAAATCTATATAATTTTCAGGGATCATAAAGTACTCTGAGCTTGTTGCAGCTAATCCCCTTTTTCGTTGACCATTTTTTAAATGGATATCTAGTTCTGACAGCACTTGAGCTTTCTTTTAATTTCCAGTGACATTACAAACAGAAAGCAACAATCTTTCCAACCTGTCTTATGTGCTCTTTTTTTGTTCATTATGCCTCCACCAGGCCACTTCCACTACATTTTTTTCTTTACAGAAAAGATACTATTCACGCTCTGTTTTGTTCCAAGCTATCACCATGGACATTTGTTACTGGTATATAATTTTATGCTTGAGGCTCCACCTATCTAAAACTGCCGCATCCACATCTTGTCCTCTGATCATAACATAATTATCACTTTCAGAGATAATGAACCTCATCAAGGTCTTTTTTAACTCATTGTCATTTGTGAATAAGTTTGGCTACTGCCATGAGTTAATGAAACTAAAAAGAGAAAGAGAGGAGGCAACACTCTCAGAATGATATAACATTGCTGAGAGAGTTACAGGATCCTTTTAAAAAGAAGACCACCACTACAAATTGCCCACCAAATATTTAGCAGAACCCTGAATGGGACCAGTTGTCCTGCTTTAAGAATTACAGAATTTTATGGACTATTTAAAAGTAGACTAGATGTTATAATTAATGACCAAAAAGTTTTATGATTTCAGAAAAAAAGTCAGTGTGATTATACATTGAATAATCCAGTGATTTTCTAGTAAAATTAATATTTTCAAATATTTCATTACAGGGAACATTATCACTGCTACAGCTAATAAAATCTAGCAATTCATACATTTCAATATGCTCTTTTTGCCAATAGTTGGCAGCCAGTGTTTGGGAGAAAGATGGAAGGAACATTGTAGTGAATAATTATAGCAGGAATTTCTCCAAAATCCATCATCAGTATATATAATGATGCAGGTGGACCTTTATCAATTTCAAATTTTTCCTAAAACCCAAATGAAATAAATAACATCTTTTTTAATGTAACTATGAATAACCTTATTCCTCAATGGTTCATTTTTACATTAATATTTTTAAATGTATAAAGAAGACTAATACATTATTTAATGCCATAATATGTGTAAACAAAAACACATGTTGTTGTTGTTGCTATTATTTAATGGATCAACTCTAGAAGAAAGAATTTAGTGGACTTAGAATTAATGGGGAAACTGACAAAGACCAACACCGAGAACTTGATACCTTGTGAAATTCATAAAAAAAGCACCAAAGTTCTTTTCAGAATCCAAGCTGATATTCTTATCCTACTGTTACTGTTACACTATCTTAGCAAAAAAAAAACCCAACCAACCAACCAACCAAAAACTGAAAAAAACAAACAATCTTTGGTTCACAATAAGCCAATTTTTATAAGCTTTTCTGGCTTGGGACATTTTTCACACAACTGTAATCTCAGCATCTTGTAATACTAATTTGCAATTTATGTTCTTTATATCAAGGCTATAATGTAAAATGTAGAAGAAAGCAATAACAAATAAAACAACAACACCCTCCTCCCCCCCAAAAAAAAAACAACAAAACAAAACAAAACAAAAACAAAAACCAAAGGAACAATAAGCACTCAGAGAAAAGGCAACTACAGAAATATAAAAAGAAGACTCATGTTTATTTAATGAGTGCTCTTGATGCGGAAGAGAGCCAAAATAACCACTGACATTTTTGTGATTTTGACTTTTTAATTGCTTGTTTATTCCTTTGGGAAGCTTGTTCAGGCATCCGTTGGATTTTTGCTATCTAAATAAAGTGGTTGCTCACATACTTCAGATTGCATTTGTAACTACCTTCATTTCTTATTTGTTTTTGAATTCACTTTTAGTTGCATTCTGATTTGAATTGTAATGCAATGTTGGAAAAAACTAAAGTAATTGCACATTAGAATTTGCATATTCATTTAAACTATGCAGAAACACAGAAGGAAGTTAAATGCCATTCTGGTTTAGCCTAGTGGACATTTTACACAGTAGTTTTTGTTTAGAAAGAGCAGAAATAAGAAGTGTGAGGGACTGAGTCAAGCATTCTGCAGTTGGTATATGTATGGCATAAGCTGCCCCCTTATATAGGTCACCCACTCCTTTGTAATTTTCAGAGACTGATTTTTAAGCATCAAACCCATAAAAAGCAGGATTTAACATCTAAAGTTTTATTTTTCACTAATTTGGAGTACTCTATCTTGATCATCATGTAAATACTCAATTCCTCTTTGAATCTCACTAAATTA
Organism: Xenops minutus; assembly: GCA_035221455.1. NCBI lineage: Eukaryota > Metazoa > Chordata > Aves > Passeriformes > Furnariidae > Xenops > Xenops minutus. Next base: position 44,446,417 of record JAWWEE010000122.1, on the reverse strand, counting down.
AGACAAATAAACTCTTGAAAGTAGAAGTCTCACAGTTCTACTGCACTGTATGTGAAAAAGGGCAGGTAGTCTTCCAGGTTTCTGCCTTTGACCTGAGTTGAATGTCAACATGTTCTCATGTTATGAAACAAGTAGATAAGTATGCTGACTCCATCTTACCTACTATTGATTATACTATAGGGTTTGATCGTGTTCCCTCTTAGTCATTTATTTTCTAAAGCAAGCAATCCTAACCTCTTCAGCCCTTTTCCTATAGCATTTCCCCCTATAGCTTCAGTATTTCCCCTGAGTTTGTTTCATTTTGAAGCACCTTTTTAAAAGCACAGCAAACAAAGGGTAAGATTGCAATATTGACTTGTGGACTTGTTTCCGATTTCATACTCCCAACTCTTTTTTTTATGAGTGGCATTCTCAAGAAGAAAGATTTGTATTTCTCTTTCTTATGCATTTTACTTAGCTTTTGGTAATATGACAGGTTGTGTGCTTGTCAAGTTGCCCATTGTGTTTGGTTATAGCTTTCCATAGCTCTTCACAGTTCTTTCTGGTCCTGATTAGCCTAAGTAATTTAGTATCTTCTGCAAATTTATTGTCTCATTTCTCTCTTGATTTCCAGGGACAGTAATCATATGGAAGAGAGCTATTAATCATTTCTCACAATAAAACATTTCTTCTCTCTTATTCTCTAGGTAGATTTTTATCCATTACAATACTTGTCCTTTCTATTCATGTTTACTTCATTCCTCAGACTCTTCATTGAAGTCTCAAGTTTTTGACAAGACAACTAAAGTCTGCCTAAATTATACTCACAGGAATCATCAAACTTGTACATTCAAAGAATTCTGAAATATTCATGTGTGCTTTTTTCTTTCCCCCTCAGAAAATGAGGCCATGTTAAGATTAGAGACCTTATTAATATATCTACTGTAAGAGATGATGCAACGTGATGAAACCACACCTAGGACATGTGTTGTCATTATTTGAATCACGGGAGAAACTCCTGACAGTTTAAACCTTACTGGATATTTGAAAATCTACCTCTCAGTGAAAATATGTCCTCTGTGTGGCTTCTTTAATGTCTGGTGTAGCACAGAATTCCATTGGCATAATTAGCTGAGATGAAAAATCAGGGGGAGAAAATCTGAAAATCAAGTCTGATAGACTCTGGTGATCCTCAGCTACATCTTACCTGATCATGTTCAGCTACCAGGTAGATATCTTCCAGGCCTTGCTCACTATTTCTTTTTCAATACTTGTTTTTATAATGACATTGGAGTCAATATTGAAATATTTTTCATAGTTTCATCATTAGTTATATAAGCTTTTTTTGATGTGGCACTCCACTGATTTTTAAAAAGTGCCACTTTGTTCAATAGTAATTTGCCCCTGGATTATTGTTACTTATATTCTGCCTTGCTCTGAAAGTTTCTTTCTGTCTAATGTGTATATTACTTGGCTCTAAGTAGCTTTGATCAGCTTAAAAAAAATTCTCTTCATCCAATATGCCATTTCTCTTTGCACACTAGCAGGCCTGAAAGTGAATAGAAAGGATGACAAAGAATTGATTGCAGCAAATAGCAGTGGAATAGTGAAAGTAAGGAAATACTGAAGAAGTTTTTTACTGTCTGACAAGTAAAATCTCTTGTTCAGCTTTTATGACTATTTAGTAT
>JAWWEE010000122.1:44397244-44440280 GCA_035221455.1 Xenops minutus | reverse complement strand
CTATTATCTGACCTTTAAGACAGCTAGCACAGGGTTAGAGGTTGCTAGCTGCTCTAAATGCAAGAAACTACATAGAACTATAAAAATCTACAACTTCATGAAAGCCCTACGGCAACAGTCCCCAGAAGAGCAGGTAAGAGTGAAATTAGCATTCCTTGAGGAGACTGATGAAATTTTTTATACCTTTCAAACATTAAACAGAGATGTGAAAAGTAGATAAGCATCACTAGAGATTGTACATCCTATGTATTTGTCATAGTATGCAGAAGATAGGGGTTGGGATTGTTTGCAATAGTGAAAAAGTAGGGAGAATTTCGATTAGATGAACTCCAAACTGGAAAAGAAATTTCCATACATAAAAGCTAGTTAGAAAGTGGGGATGATGAGGGGAAGGAGGGAAGAAGGGAGAGAACTTCTTAGTTGATTCATGCAGTACAGTGTTCTAACGCATGAGGACAAGCTGATGTGAAACATAAATAGTAAGACTTAGTATACTAGTAAATTTGCATAAATGTAAGAATAAAATAGAAAACGTAAGAGATCACTCTGTAGTGATGCTGGTAGAAGTCTTAAAACCTGCTCTTGCACAAAGCAAAAAGATTAGTCAACTTTCAGCATGATAAAAATCTGAAGTCCACAGTACCAGCATTTACAGCATTATCACACTATATTTTTATTAAATGCAAAGACAACAGTTGGTATCCTGTAAACAAGGGCTCAAAACACAAAATAATTGGCTGGGGAGCTATTGTAGTCTTCCATGCTAGAAAAAGAATTGAAGGAAGTATTTCCTAGACTGTCTGATAATAAATCTAAATCAGAGACTATTGCATTTAAATCTGAGTATTTTCTGTCGAAAAAAACAGCTCTAAAATAACTTGGAAAGGATGTTTTAAAGTTTTGATGTTTACATAAACACTGGAATCTAGGAGTTACTTGATTTATTTCTCTTTTGGATCATGCCATTGCTGCTTTTTATATATATATATATATAAACCAACATGCAGTCATGTGTTGACTGTTGTAATCTAGCTTCCACACATCTGCACTTTCTGCCTCTTCAAAGTTCAAACCTGTAGTTGTGTTCACAGGGCTTATCCATCCCTCTCACATGTGGCAGCTGACTGAACAGTGGCAATGGCTAAGTGAAAACTTCCTCTGCAAGTTAAAAATTCCATTATAAGGACAGTATCATTTGTAAGCATTTGAAAGAACATGGATGTTGTAGTGGTTTGACCCTGGCTGGAGAGCGATTGCCCACCAAAGCTGTTCTTTCACTCTCCTCCTCAAACCGGACAGGAAAAGACAAAACATAAGGAAAGGCTCATGAGTCAAGATAAGGATGGGGAGAGATCACTCACTGATTGCCATCACAGGCAAAACAGACTTGACTTGGAAAAATCAGTTGAATTTTTTACAAATCAAAAACAAAGCAGGACAATGAGAAGTAAAACAAATCTTAAAACCACCTTATCCCCAATCCCTCCCTTCTTCCCAGGCTTAACTATTCTCTACCTCCAGTGTGGTTCCCTTTTCCCTGGGGTACAGTTCTTCAAGAACTTCTTCATGAAGAACTGCAGCCTGTAGGAAGGACTCACTTTCAAATAGTCTATAGAGGAATGTCTCCCATGGGAGGGAACCCAGGTTGGAGCAAGGAAAAGACACCTCTTCCTGAGGATGAAGCAGCAGCAGAAACAACATGTGATGAACTGACCATAACCCCCACTCCCATCTCCCTGCACTGCTGGTGGGGGGAAGAGGTAGGGAATCAGGAATAAAGTTAGGCCCAGGAAGAAGGGAGTGGTGAGGAGAATGTGTTTTTAACATTTGTTTCACTCCTTATTATCCTGCTCCAATTTTGATTGGTAGTAAATTAGTAGTAAAAACTAATTTCCCCAGCTCTGGTGTGTTTTGCCTGTGACAGTAAACTGTGAGTGATCTCTCCCACTCCTTGTCTCAACTCATGAACCTTTCATTATATTTTATTTCCCCTGTCCAGTCTGAGAAGGTGAGTGATAGAGTGAGTGACTTTGTTGGGCACCTGGCATTCAGCCATAGTCAAACCACCATAGATGGCCGCACAAACACGTCTCTATGAATTGCCAATGAACATCAAGAAAACAGTGAAAGTAACAGCTCGTCCCAAAGCACATGACAGACCCTTACTCCAAGGGCTGAATAGAGCCCAAGTATCAGACTGCAAAGGAGATCCTTCTTACTGCTTTGGAAACTAGTGAATAAAATTGCTTTGAAAGTGCAGAAGGCTTTTATCTCTTACTGTAGTGACTAATTACAGTTCTCATCAGAAAAGTTGCAGATTTTCCTTTAAAACTGAAGATTTCTCATTCTGCAGCAGCTCTTTCATGTGTTTTTTATCACTTTATACATTATGTTTCTTTCTCAGGATGAATCTGGAAAGCAGGAAGGCTTCAGATTGTCCTGTCCTGATTGCTGCATACTTTGTCAAACACAGCTCTGTAAAAGAAGTATGAAAGGATTGACTTCTTTGTGGGAACAGCTGAAAATATTCAGGGGATAATATTTCAGAGTGGAGGTTAAGGTAGGCAGAGGTGTCTCTGGAGACCATCAGAGCTTGAGAGTAAATCCAAAGATATCCCTGCAGGGTTTGTTACAACCCAAGAAGACAGTAAAGGTTGCTGGATGAAAACAACCTGAAATGAAAGGCTTATTTAAGGTTACTTGCTACTTAAGGTACCTTATTTAAGGTTACTTGCTACTTAAGGTACCTTATTTAAGGTTACTTGCTACTTGCTACTTTGCCATAGCTGGCAAAGGCAGTAAGATCCAAGTTCCCTCATTTTCCTATTCACATTCTAATTTTTTATCCTTTTAAAAAAAGTTTCTCTTTACGGTGTAAGTTCTAATAAAAAGAGGTCTATAAAAGCCACGTGGTGTTGTTGGAGAGCTCACATGTAAGAAAAATTATAGGCAGAACTGTCTTAAAACTCTGGATGGTTTGGGGTGTTGTGCAAGTACCTCAGTGGTTATTCACTTGCTAGTTAACACTGAAAAGAGAAATTATCATTCATCATCAAGTACATTCATGTGTTCAAATTCTTATTTCTGTATCTCACTTTGAACTGTATTACTCACTTGGAGCAGGATCATCTTTGGAGGCTGCCAGACAAAGTTTCCAAAATGTTAATAGCTGGAGGCACCATATCCATATAATGCAAGAGAGCTCTCTCGCTCCATTTTGCCTGACATATCCCTTAGATGCAATTATTCCACTAGATACCTCCGTTTGTGTAAAGGGAGAGAGTCAATTGTGGGCCAGCGAAATTCTAACACATAAAAAACTAAAATTCTTTCTGGATGAGTTGCAGTGCTGTCAATGTGTTCAGGATTCCCTCTTTTCCCTCTTAGGTATTTCAGACTCCTGAGAATGGGAGTCAGATGATGCGCAGCAGAAGAGCTTAAGCCAAAGCTTATTTGAGAGAATTTGGGACAGTGCCCTTCCAAAAATACCTTACATAAGGAGGGTACCTGCATTTGTTCCTTTCCCATCCCACCTCTACAACTGCACATGCTGAAAGCAGTAGCCTTTGTTAGAGTCAGTCATTTGCTGAGCAGAGCAAGTGTTGCTGTCTACCCTGCAACACTCCTCCCTTACTCTGATTGATGAGGCAGAAAACTGTGTATTTGGAATTCAGCTTAGGATTTAAGTGACCTAGTATTGTCCCAGAATTCAACTAGATATAATTTGATTTTCTATGTTGCTGAGTCTGAATAATCTTTTTTAATTAAATGTATTCTTGGATTTAGTTTCATGCTCTTTGCACAAATATGTCCAGTATATCTTGTGCTAGAGTTACTACACATGGACAAGTATTACTTTTCATTTACATTTTGTAGTACATTTTGGTAACAAATAAACAATGCAATGAATCAAATTAATGGAGAGGAAATACTTATTGTTCCATATTCTTTCTGTAGCAGTTTGGTTCCCATGAGACTGCTGTATTTAAGAGCTAATTTAATAAATGCATTATTTTTCACTGGATAACAGCCATCTGCTGCCACTGTACATACACACTGCAGGGATATCTCTAAGCAGTTTAGGTTTAATTTGCAATAATATATCAACTGTGCCTATTAAGTGGCATGAGTATTATGACTGACAAATTATTCACACTAATTCAAGAAATAATAAGGAAATAATAAAAATAATACAAAGCTGTCAACAGCAACAAGAACAAAGCTTAAAAATGTTTGAGGAATGTTGGTATTTCTCACATATTTCAGCCAAAAGGGAGTTACAGACAGTTATTCCTGCAGGGATTAATCACTTTAATAACTAAACTTCCCAGAATTATGTGTAGCTAAAATAAAAAAAAAAAAAATCCATTTTTCTCATCAGTAAGTTGTTTCTTATTTTTTTCATGAAACACCCAAGTTCCTTATTACGCATGCATCTCTAATCTGCATGAGTTGAAACATTAACATTTTCCTTAGTATAGCTTGAAAATGTGAATATAAGAATATTGAACTATTCCCATGGTGATTAAGTGCATTTAAGAAAAGGTTGTTTAACAAGTTTTGTCTAGGTGTTTAGAAGTCTGGAACAGTCTATCTGTGAAGCAGAAAAGCTGGAATGCCTGCTGTAGCCTGGTGAGCTGTTCAATGAAGCACAAAGGCAGACAAAGTCCCAGATGGAGTATTACTGCCTTATAGATGCAAAAAACTGAAGTTTTAGTGTATCTTCTCCATCTGTTACATCTTTATTTTGTATGCTGTAGTCAGCAGCCACATCATCTGAGCAGCTGAAATAAAATATGCTGTCAAAAAGTTCATTGGCAAATGTTTACAGCAAGAAGGAGCTGGACTTGCTAGAGTAAAAGTTTCCATCTCCAACCACGGAAACTGAAGCACTTTCCTTAACTAAGAGTTTTGGAACCTTATGCATCATACACACTCTATTCACAGACATACAAGTTTTAAGTGTGGTCTCAGCTACAGCATCCTAGCCTTAACCTGCTCTGTGCAGCCTCTTTTTCTTTAATGCCCTTTCTTCCCAAAAGATAATAGAGGGCAAGTAGACTGTAGCCAAGTGCAAATTTATCGCAAAGAAAACAGGCATTATTTAGTGCCTTCATTCTTTTGCAGATAGTTTCATAGGACAAAATCATAAACTCTTCACTAAGTGGAGAGCCTTCATCAGGGAGCCACGCCTATGGATTTCAAAGTCCTGAAGATACTTCAGCCTCCACATAGTCAATGCAGCAGTCCCACCAAACTGCAAAATAATTCTCCCTCCACTGTGTCCTGAAATATATTACAGCCAGGAAAGTGGACAGCATATACATGCATGAAAGTCTGAAATATCTCTGTGTTAGTGCACTGTGTTCAAGGATAATGGGTGAGTGGATTCCAATTTGTTAGAGTGGCAAGCAGTCAGCAATTACATTTCTATCAATACAGCCTAAGTAATAAATAGTTGTTTTGGAATATTTTTCTTTTTTTTTCCTAGAACTGCGAGCAGAGGTTTTTAAGAAGGAGCTTATCACTGTGTACAACAGTGCAGATTCGAAAATCATGACTACTTCAGCTGAACTTCATAGACTGACAGACCTGAGGGTCTCAAGGGTCAATCTGATTATAAAGTTGGATCACTTCCCATAGGTCATTATATTTCACCCAATTGCCCTTTAACTGAATTCAGGAACTTGCATTTCAGCTAAAGCGTATATTTCAGAGTAGAACCCAATTTTTATCTGAAAAGAAGGAAAAATTATTAATTCCCTTAAAAAAAAAAAAAAAAAGAAGAAGAAGAGAACTCGGTAGATGAATCATAACAGTTTGAAGTTTCTTGATCAGTAATGTATTACTAGCCAACAGTGGGTCAGTGACCTGTATGAAATACAATAATGATCTCAAGGCGCATCACAAAATCTATCTTAGCTCCAATTAATTGGCATCCCTGTTGGCACTTCCGAAAGAAATTGCAAGAACTGATAGAGCACTGAAAATGAGGCACTCTCTTATTGCCACAAGGGAGACTTTTCAGCTTAAAATTGAAGGTGTTTTGGAAGACATATAAAAATGTGCAGTACTAGTGGCTCTGTAGTAGCTGTTCTCCTGGAAAATATAGGATGTCTGTTTTCAGAATTTTTGGTGAAACTATTCTGTGAGTGTCCCAGTTATTTCTACTAACGAATGGGGAAAATTTAGAAAGTATGGAATAAACCAATTCATTATACAAACACACAGGCCCAACTTTGTTGTACTTCCCTGGTTGGACATTAAAGAGTTTAGAACCGTATGTTCTTCTTCATATCGTCCCTTAGATACAGCATATTTAAAACATGTTCTTCACCGACTGTTCTCTTTGCTTTAGGGAATACTAAACAGGCATGCCAGTCTTTTTACTGATTGTTGTCAACTCCACTTAGTACTTTGTTATATTAGTATACCTTAATTTGTTATTCTATTATTGCTGCAGGGCACATACACATCATTTTGTTTCAGGGTAGTGGCTCATCATTATGGTGATTATTCAAGATGATGTGTTGATGGCTTTATAGGGCCAATAATCCAGTAATGAAGGTTCTGTAATGGAATTCAGTACTGTTGTGAAATTATTCAGTACTCCATAGTGATATGATTTGCAGAGCTGTAAAGTTATTCAAGTAGAATAACCTATCTTTCTACAGGTTTTCAGGGTTGTTATCTATGTGTTTGTTTAGGAAGTCTGGCTTTCACAGGTGAGATATTTCCTCAAGCTTTTGAGGACTTTTTTGATAATATGGGAATTTGTGTATTAATTTACTAGTCTTCTGCAACTATATGTTCAGAAAACTTGATTGTTTAGATAATAGAAATGAAACTAAAAAGATTACAGGAAGAAAACACGACTTTCTGTGATAAAAACAAGTTATTATACTTTGTAAAAGAATTTGTGAAATGGACATTCCTTGTACCTTTATGAAAATGAGAACAAATACAATGAAACAATAGAAAATCCCATAACTTTTAATACTTTAAATGTTTGGTAATTAGTAAGACATTTGATCAGGGTGAAGCTTACAACAGTAAGTTATTTAATTTTTCCTAATTTGCATAGATACATGGTTTCAAGTGTATAAAATAATTATTTCACTAAATCTGAAAACTTTCCCATAGTAAAAAATATCATTGTCACAGATTACTATATATATGTATATATGTACATGTATTTACTTTTATGTAACTTACATATTTTGTATGCATATATTTTGATGCTGCTTTCTGATTATATAAAAACATAAAGATTTAATTTCTCTGTCCAGTTGTAAAGTGATTTCCTGTGAGCCATGCAAATATAGACTTTGAATTCTCTGCATCTCAATTCCAGAAGAAACAATGCAGTAGGAAATAGTACCATCATTTGCAGCCATGTGCTCCTCAGAATTTTCCAAAGTAAGAAGAAATCTCTAAAGTGAATAAATTTTCTTAAGAAATCATTGGCATCACAAACATGAAAAAAAAAACAAAACCAAAAAACAAACAAAACCAAACAAAATACCAACCAACCAAAAAAAAACAAAAAAACCCAAACAAAACCCAAAACACACACAAAAAAAAAAAAAAAGGAAAAAAAACCACAAAACCAAACCACCAAAATAAATCTACTTGTGACCACAAGTCTAGTAAAAAGAGAACTATTTTAGATATAGTCTGTGTGCTACAAAACTATGAAAACTGCAAGAACATAAAAACCTGGACTAGTAAAGGACATAGAAATTATTTTTCCAATGAAATGTCTAAAATATTGCTGCTGACAAAGAAATGGAAATTGAGTTAGCACAATGTCTTTACCACCTTGAAACACAGCTCTCAATACTTTCTTTACACACAGTTGCACAAGAGTGAAAGTAATAACAGCCTGATCACAATGTGTAGTATTTCTCATACTCGTGTCCCCTCTCTGATCTAGAAAATATATTCTTGATGTTAACCTTGATATTTAAATATAAATACAAACCAATACTTTCTTTTGAAGTCTGAATGGGCTAGATGTAGTGTATGTAAATTGCCATAGCTAATGAGGCCCCTTGGTTTAACTTGTTACAGAATGGTCATATTCAGTTGCTGTAGCCCCTGGAAATGCTGCACATGTTTTTTACTAAATTTTTTAGATATGCAAACCTCAAGAAATCTGAGATAGTCTAGTGTTCAAATATGAGCTTTAAATTTTTAAAAGCTTTTTCACTATTTTATAGCTTTCTGTGTTCAGCAAAGAAATTGAATTTTATTGTTAAGAGGCTAAAAGGTTGATGCATCATCTGTAATCATGTTTAACTAAGATCTTATCAGGTGTTTTTAAAGCTTCCATGACTGAGGTTGTACTGCCTTCAGTGGGTACTAAATTTCAAAACCTGGATTTAATATTGGGAAGCTGAGGAAAAAACCCCTTAATTTAAGATTATAATAAGTGATAGCCATATTATCTCAGATTTTTCAGAATCAATCTGATAACATGAGAAACTTCATGGAGGTCACTATTACCAACATTTAGTAAGAATACTGTAAACATGATATGCAGTCAGAAAAAGGATGTTGATTGTGTGATACACTGTGAATAGATTTAAATAAAAAATAAAATTAAAAAAAAACAAAAACAAAAACCAAACAATAAAAAAAACCCCACCTAATAACTGAAGGTATAAACAGGAAAAGCATTCAAAATGTCCCAGAAACTGGAGCATAGAGGACAGAGAAAGACAGCAAATGTATTCCTGTGTGAATGAGCAGTATCTGTGTAAAAGTGGAAAAGTTCTGTAGGAAGTGGTTTTTTATTGTTTTTTCTTCATGTGCATCAAGTAGAAATATCTCTAATGAGGCAGAATCTGCACCTCAAACTCCCACATATCTTTGTAAAACTTGGCCAATCCGATCATTTAGATTCTAGTAGAAGGCACATATCCTGAAACTAATTAAAAAGATAACCAATCTGAGAGCTTTAGGAAGCCCTGTGGCTGGCGTAATGTAGGCCATCTTCAGGATCCACCTTCATGGATCCATATTCATGGAACTTTGATTAAACAAGAATTAAATTCCAAATACTACTATATTATCACTCATTTTGTATGGCACTATTGATTTTAAAAAAAATGGTATCTGCAAAAGAAGTTTCTTTTTTCTTGTTATTTTTAGTGAACTTGTGGTGCCTTGTGCTGTATTGATTAAAAAAAAAAAAAACAATAAACAAGATTTATAAGAAATGGTGGGCAGAAGAGAAGTTTAGTGAATAATCATACATTTCTTTAGTAAAAGACCAGAAAAAAACCTTAGTTACTATTTGCTTCATCTATAATTTCCTTTGAATACTCTGACTTGATCTCTTGGAACCTTTAAGTAAATTTCTCTATATAAGTAATCCAAAGAGATCAATCACTAATCTCTATTGTTGGGTCTTTCAGAACAGAAAGGAATCTTAAGAATGTTCTATATGTACATCCATCTGACACTTCAGGTTCACAGAATCACTTTCTGTACATCTGTGTGTGTACTTTGAAATGCAGTTTACGTTTTCAGTTGGGCACTGGAACAGGCTCCCCCAGGGAAATGGTCACAGAACCAATAGAGTTCAAGAAGTATTTGTACAATGCTCTCAGGCACATGGTATGATTCTTGAAGTGGTCCTGTGAAGGACTAGAAACTGGACTTCAACCATTCTCATGGTTCCTTTCCAACTGAGGATATTCTGTGATTCTGTTCAGTTTAATTTCCCTATATGCATTAAATTTCAGAATGGTGATACAGAATGGATACTGGACTGGGAATGGGAATGATTTTGTTTTTTTAAGTGCTGGCCCGCATGTGCACAGACTTTCCAGACTAAGCCAAAAGTGCTAAAACCTAGAATCTCTGTCAGGAAATACCCAAGAAAGCTGACATGACATCCATAGTTAATAAAGGTACTTTGGAAATCTGGTCCAAATTGGTCACTAGCAGCTCAGCAAGTAATGCTGTTGAAGAGTTGCAGTCATAATTTGCAGCAAATCTTCAGCATTATGATGTTATATCAACATCCTGCAGCTCTCATTATATTTTTATATCTGGGGGTTAGCTAATTTTTATTCTCACTTCATGTTGTGGTTTAACTCCAGACAGCAACTAAGCCCCACACAGCCCCTCATTCAATCCCCCCAGGTGGAATGGGGGGAGAGAGTTGGAAGGGTAAAAGTGAGAAATCTCATAGGTTGAGATAAAGACAGTTTTATAGGTAAAACAAAAGCCACACACACAGATAAAGCAAAACAAGGAATTAATTCACTGCTTTCCATGGGAAGACAAGTGTTCAGCCATGTCCAGAAGAGCAGGGCCCCATCACACTTAAGGGTGACTCAGTGTTACAGTCTGTTTAAATGTTCCAGAAAGAACTTCAGATTTGAATATTTTCCCTGAACAAAATTAAAACTCACAGAAGTTATCTGTTGATACCAAGAACTGATTTTATTAATTGCTAAGAGATGCAAAGAGAAGAAATAGGGTTGAAAAAGCTAAGATTACTTTTAGAAGCAAAGAAAACATACCACCAAAACCCACCTTTTGCCAAGTTGGGGGTGGCAGAGGTGGAGGTGTGGAGAGAAGCAATTTCTGCCCCTTTTTTATTTTCTGTCTCTGCTGCTTTTCAATGTTATCTCTTTGGCTGTGGGAGGGTCTTAGATACTTTTGTTCTCGAATGCAGCCAGGACGTGTGGATTCGTGTTCACTAGGAGTGTTGCAGGCTGTCTTGGGCAAAGCAGGGCTGGGTCAGCACCTTTTTGGCCCTCAAAAATATGGTAAGGGTAGAAGGATAAGATGAAACTTGCACATAAAACATTGAACTGCTCTATTGGTTATTTGGACATTGAAGAAAAACAGTCATGTCAAAAGCACTTCTTAATGTTTTGCCTGAAACAATGAAAAAAACTTCTTGGCTAAAATATGTAGAAAATACTTCCAACCTTGAAATAATCATAAATAGCGCCGGTGTGCTCCTCAGCTTGTGTGTGCATTGTGACAAGGCCACAGATAATATGCCACAGATGTGAGCTGGTAGGGTTTAGTACAGGGTAAGGGTGAAGCTTTTGGAAAGGACAGACTCATTCAGATGCAGCTCACACTGTGTTGTGTAAGAATGCATCAGAGTCTTTATGACTTCCCGGAGTAGTAAATTTTTATCCTGCTGACAACAGGAGTAATTGCAGTGTGCAGGATAAAATTGCCTGTTTAAAAGTTTAAGTTCTATTTTTATGAACTATGCTTCCTTATACCTTAGCTTAGCTTATCAAAGATCACAATTACTCTTATTAATTCTCATTATAGTTATGTTTGTGGAGAAAACAGAAAATGTTTCAAATTAACATGTTACTATGGTGGACAGAGAAGTAATATCATTTCCTCGATATGGAAAGTTATATATTCTACATTATCCTTCATATTAACTGCTGATGATTTAAAACCCTTTTGGCATTACGGAGGTGTCTCGACTGAAATTTCTACAAAGGGTATGAAAAGATGTTATACTAGTGCTCCGCTTTACTAAAAGTACACAAATGAAAGGAATGCCTTAGTTAATAAACAAAATCTATAGATATCAGGCTATGGTTAATATGTCTTTTCTTGTGCTAAAATTGTGGTTTAAAATTAATATAATACACCAATTGGGTGAGAAAGAGATTAAAAAGTGAGAAAATAATAAAATACTCTAGGTGATGTGCCGCAAAAAAAAAAAAAAATAAAAAAAAATGTGCAGGACTGTTTTGTAAGCAGCAGCTCAAGCAAAGCTGACCAAAGCCTTTTTTCTCCTTTAAAGCCACTGAAAGTTGCATATCCTTGCTTAGTTGTCATTTGTTTGTTTTTTATTTTCATTTCAGAGTATATATCAAAGCCTCTGTATCAGCTCAAACTTCCCTTGAATTTCATAATCCACTTAAATCTTGATTTTAAAGCTGCTTTCCACAGACAAGAAAAGAATCATCAGCTGTGGTAGGTCTTATGAAAGGCCAACAAAGCAGGTACCCTGGTGGAAGTCTGTCATTGAGCGCTCAAGGAGGATGAAGAGGCAGATGAAATATTCTACAAGCAGCTGGGAGAAGTCTCACAATCACTGACCCTTTTTTTTGTGGGGGACTTCAGCTTATCAGATATCTGCTGGAAATACAACATAGCAGAGAGGAATCTCCAGGAGGTTCCTGTAGTGTGTGGCAGACAACTGCCTGGCACAGCTGGCAAGGGACCCAACCTGGGCAGGTGAGCCCTGGACCTGGTATTTGGGAACAGAGAAGGACTGATGGGTGATGTGGTGGTTGGAGGCCTCTTGGCAGTCATGAAATGATAGCAAAACTGATTATCAGAGAAGTAAGGAGGGACTCAGCAGTACTGCCACCTTGGCCTTCCAGAGGGTAGACTTTGGCCTGTTCAGAAGCCTAGTTGACAGAGTGTTTTGGAAGGCAGTCATGAAGGGAAAAGGCATCCACGGAGGCTTCAAGGACGTCTTAAAAGTGTGAAAACAGGCCGTTCCCGTGTGCTGAACTCTTAAAAAAGTCCATGTTCTGTTAGGCAGATTTCTGTTATTAGTAGGAAAAAAAGGATTGCTATTTGCATAAGGAATATGATGGCTTCCCATAAAGAAAGGGTTTATCCATGACAAAGATGTTAAGTAAGAATATCAACAGAATTGATAATAACTCTCAAATTGTAAAAGTACTAATGATGTGATGCTGTGCCTTTTCCATGAATGATATCAAATACATGCAGTGAGATATTTCAAATCTGTCACAAAGTCACTTGAAATTCAAATATTTTTTCTTGAAGTACAGTTTAGCATATTGGAATTTAAACATTTTCTTGCTCTCACACAGTTTCACAAAAAGTCTTAAATAAATATTATGGAGATTTTCTTTTCAATTATATATCTTTTTAGAAGAATATAGATGAAAATATTGGTATTTATTTAGAAAATTGTTGCAGTATACAAGTGTATCTTTTTGAATGGTCAAAGCTCAAAAAAACATCATCAAACTTATTATTCTCTTGCACATCCCCTTCTTTCACATTTTCCAGTTTGTAGATGAGCTTATTCTTTTCCCACATTCCTCATGATATTCCCTACTTTGAAAGAAACAGAACTGATGTCAGTTCTCTCACATGTTGACAGGACTTATACTTATGGTTTTAGAAACGTCTTTAGCATCCTCTGTTTTGACTAAAATCTGTTGTAGTCTAGGACAAGAGAGGCATGTGTCTCGGTCAGATTCTCAGAATGTTCATTCCACAGCTAATACCAGTTTTTTTTTCTGTCTACTGCTTCTTGTAGTTCATTAAAAATCCCTCTGCAGGTATTCAATCTATACATTTGTAAAAGGAAAAAAATTAAGCACAGTACCTATTTGAACATTGTAAATAATTCATTTTTCTTGATTGAAGTGATTGTGCTGGTACTCTTTATGTATTTCATATGTCTAGTTATGAATGTGCAGAATTTCTTCACTGAAAGGGTGGTCAAGTGTTAGAACAGGAGGCTCAGAGATGTGATCAAGTCACCATCCTTGGACATGTTCAAGAAACAACTGGACATAGCACTTTTTCTTTTGGTTGACATGTTGGTGTTCAGTCAAAGATTGGACTCAATAATTTGGAAGTTCTTTTCCAAACTTAATGATTCTATGACTCTATGAAAACTATAATAATCCAATCCCACTTTTCTGTATTATTCATATTTTTGTTTCTAGATATATTAAGGTACTTGCCTTCTACGAAACCTTGGTCATTTTTTAAAGCATCTCCCTTTCTGTGTTTAGGTATACAAAAATTGCCAGTTGGAACTTCATATAAGTATTTAAGGAAGTTTCAAATAGAGTAACTTCATAGATTCAAAATGCAACTTCAATTGCTTTGAGGAGCTAAAATCTTGAATCAACATTATTTTCACCTTTGAGTTGGTATCCAAGCAAACTTCTTAATGTTATGCCTTAATTACTAAAAGCGGGTAATAGAATCAAAACTGAATTTTTCTTTGGCCTGTCCTTTGGCATTCCTTCCAAAAATAGACAAATAAATCACTTACTTCTGGCAAAAAGGTGTTGTATAATACCCTTTTGAGATGAAACACTCTGTTCAATCTGAGCTTAGGAGTGGGAACACTGAGTCTTAATGAAATATGAAAAATGCTCTTACCAGATATTATTATGACAAGTTTGTAGAAAACAATTTTAGAATTTTTTTTTCAGCATACAGTGCTTGTATGAATAGATTTTTATATGTTAGTCTCTATGTTTCATTTATACTTTGAATGTTAGCTCTGTTCAAAAACATCAATTATTCAGTCAATTGCTAAAGACACGAGTATTGTTTTTAAAATACTGAAGAAAAAACAAATTATCGAAACCTGAAGTCTAAAAAGGAGTTATTTCATTTCCATAGTGTTGCATTTCCAAACTAGGTAGTCAGCACCTGGAGATCAGTTTTACTACATACTAGATAAGACCACAGGTTTTAAAACTAGAGAGGAGGTCTTTTAGTAGGTACCGATGAAGGCAATAGAAGATCTTCTAGTGACATATTATTGCAGATTTTAAATTGTGTCCTTTTATCTCTCTCAATTTCTTCCGTAAAGGGAAATTTAATCTTTCGCATGGATTATTGGACTAAAAAGTCATATTCTCTCTAAAACTAAGGAAAGTTTCTTAAAAGTGAAACTCCATCAAAAAAAAAAAAAAAAGAAGGCAACTTCAGATAGAAGGGACAGAAACATAAAATGTTTCTATGTCCACTGTGTGCCCAGGTGTATTACCAAGACAATGAGAAGATGGAGCAGAAAGGAAAAACCTATTGCCCAATGCACAGCAACTTTCATGCCATTGGATAAATTATTGGCCAACTTTCCTCAAGAAGAGCTCAGAAAAATTCAGATTGTTTGCTGATATATGGTCATTTTTCCTATAAAGTGAAAATATTATTCTTAGGTTATACTTATGCTCTTTTTTCTGCTTCTAGAAAACACAATTTTCAGAGCTGCTATGCCTATAAAGGCTAAACTCAGCAATATGTTCTTAAATAATTGTTGAAAAACCTATATGCTGCTTTTTTGGAGTCAGATGAATTTTCAAGAAACAGAAGCACTGACAGTCTTAGTTATAGCAGAGAGAGAAAGGAGATATGAAAAGGAGATAGGGTGTATTTTGGTATATAATATTTTTTTTTCCTGTGGTGATTTGACCTACCCCACGGAGAAAAAGGTTTTATGCATTATACAGGCAATACATATTTACTGTTTCAGAAAATGTAGGTGGAAAAAACAAAAAAATTCCGATCTTCTGTTCCTGCTGTTGTTGATAACATCAGTTATTATTTTGTCTTGTCCTTTCCTCCATGTCTCTGTCAGATAGATTGCCATAACATATCTGGAAAGGGCACGTGTGAAATACATGACATGATTCATTTCATCAAAGGTCAAAATGAGATGAATCTTTGTCTGACCCTACAAGAACAAGTCACCCACCATAATTGCAACATTTTCTACTGAGAAAACAACGCAGCCAGCACACTGAAAGAGAAAACAGTAACCTGTGTGGAGGTAATCCAAAGTCCATGACTGTCTCATGTATGGAGTGTGATAGTGTAAAGGCAAAGACCATAGCCAAGAGGGAAGCTGAAATATATTTCTGTGAGGCTACCACACAACCCTGGAAGCAAAGGCAAGCAAAATCAGGTTTTTCTGCTTTCTCTCAGCAGCTGCATACAGTAGCCATTTTAGACAACAAAGTCACCCCTTTATACAGGAAATCCCCCAGAGACTTAGAAGTTCAAAGTAAAGATTATATTTCTCATCACCACATTTATGATTACATGACTATGTACAGATTCTCATTCCTTCATAGTTCTATAGTTCAATCTTTCCCCACTCCTTGCTGCTTCATTATTTCTCTTTCTACCATGGACTTCCTGGAAACTTCCCCTTCCCATGTTAAGCTCCTGATCTCTAGTTTCCATGGCTGAGAATCTCTTTCATAATCTTTTCTTCTTTTCAATTATTAATCAGGATAAACAATTTCATCCACAGGGCATCAAGCACCGGTATTACCCAAATGTTCAAACTAAGGTAAAAGAAAACAGATTGTCAAGCGAAAGATGAACCAGTAATGGGTGGCCCAACAGCGTTGCAGACTGCTACTTGAACGAGATAGTCTGATTGGCACAGAAAGAATACTCAACATGACAAAGCCAAATAAAAATAGCTGAATCACATATCTCAGACATCTCTGGAAGAAAGAACAGCAAATACCACTCTGAAATGTCAGATTATTGCCTCTTGTCTCATCCTTCCCTCGGGCAACTGGAACAAACCAGGACCTTTTAGGGTTCATTTTGTAAGAAGAAAACTTCATATCTAGTTGTCAGTTTACACAAACATGCCTATCTCAAAACTGAGCTCAAATGTTTAGAGGGAAAACTATCAGAAAGATGTCAAATCTACTTAGTAAACAGCTCACTTAAAGGAACTAAGTAATCAAGGAACATTACTGACCTGTGTAAATACTTGATTCACATGGGGTGAGGGTGAATCAGAGAGCAATGACCCCCCACATTCCTCTAAGGGGAATGCAGTATGTTGTCATATTAGACATGTTAGTGCCTTTCAATGTCTGTATTATAACATGTCTCAATAAAAAGGCAGCACGTTGTGAATGTTGAGAGCTTGAGATCTCCTCCTCAGATTCTGTGTATTGCTTGAATTCCTCAGTAACCAAGTCAGAAAAACTTGTGTCCTGGAGCATTCTGGATTTTCCAGTGACATTTGGTCTAATAAACATCTCCCTTTGTATCACTCATATTCTTAGATAATCCTTCCTATATTAAGAAGACTATACTGCAGCTGTCCTGGTATAATCAGGACCTGATATTTTCTGCTTATTTTATTTTTTGCTAGGAATTTAGCTTGCATTTGGTCTAATTTCTTCTTTTTCAGGCAGGGCAGCATGATTGCATATATCATGATGTATTTCACTTCAGGCTAAGAATTAGGCCATTCTTCATTTTGTGAGCATTTAGCTTCACTTACACAGACTCCAGTGTTGAACAGAATGGGACATTTGGCAGGTAGGTGAAGTAATAGTTTACTTTTTGTCACTGGTGTATTCATGGAAGTTAGAGCAAATAGATATTGTTAACAGCAGCTTAATATTACTATCTCCTTCACTTATCTAAAATGTGTTCTCTCTTGAATATCCATGTTTAGGTGTATCCCTTTAGCTAAAAAGATCAATTGAAGTTTTATACTTTGTTTAGATGTAGTATATATGATGCAAAGATACCATTTGAAGTTATATCTCATACTTGAATCATATGAATGTTCTTCCCCCAATTTATAAGTGTCTAAATGTGTTTCTCTATTTGAAAACAGGTGCAGTGTTTTTGAAAACTAGTCTTTCGAGCCAGGAGGAGTGACATTGTCATTTGTTTATGCCACATGAAAGATCTTAACTTGAAAACACAGCCTCTTTTACTCACAAAGTATCCGATTTATGTACTCTGAAAAAAAAATAATTGCAGCAACATTTGCTTTTCAATAACATACACAAAAAATACTTCAAAGTCAGCCATGCATGAAGCAAACATACAGGAAAAGACTTTAAATACTAGTACCTGACAGATCATGAACCAAAACTGCCTTTCATGTATCTTGAAGAGAAAACTTTGTAATCATCTATGCCATCAGTAGTAATAGTATATTCACTGAAACCATTATACCAAAGTGTAAGGTTTGGGATTATCTGAAAGGGATTGTTCATTTATTCATGAAGTAGAACTGAAAGACTTCTGTGTAGTGCTGGGCCTTTCTTTAATTAGTAAGTCAGGGAAGTAAGGTATTATTCAAACTTTGCCTGAACAGTAGGTTCATTATTTAAAAAAAAAAGAAGAAAGTGGAATATTTCTGTAGGAAAAACAAACAGGTTAATCTCAGGTATTTATTCTTAAAAGGTTGTCAAGAATTGTTACACTTAAATGTATTGGGAAGACATTTGTTAAGCAGATAAAGCATAAAAGATACTGGATTCACTGTAACAGTGAGAATATGCAAACAGATGACTACTCAGATTTTATTTTTTTTCTAAAGCCTTGTAGATAATAATTGCTAACCTCCAGCAGAGTTAAAACAGGAAGATGTAGGAAAAGACTTGACAGTGTGTGTGTCTGCCACAGACCCAACTTAGAAAGGTCAGCCTCTAGAACTCAGACGAACAGTTTTTTTAACATGCATGCAATCATTAAAATAAGACCCTGCAAGATATCCTGCTGCTATCTTGTGGGTATGCCTCTAAATCACTGTTGACCAAAGAGTTTTCACAGAGCCACAAAATATTCTGAGTTGTAAAGCATCCACAAGGATCAAGTCCAGCTTTTAAGTGAATGGCCTCTACAGGGATCAAACCCATCATCTTGGTATGATTAGCACCATGCTCTAACCAACTAAGCTAATCTAAAGCAACATTCAGAAAGTCTTACCTCCTCCCTTCCAGTAAGGAATTATCTGTCAAGACAAAAATATTTGGGCAGATTTTGCCCTGAAGAGGCTACTTGCCATTAGTGATAACTTTTATTTATAACTTTGTTTTGTATCAGAGCCTAATTTACAAAACACTGATGTTTGTTAACATTCTTTATGAAGAATATCTTTCTCTGGAGTCTCCCACTCTGGAGACATTCAAAACCCTTCTGGACATGTTCCTGTGTAACCTGCTCTAGGTGTCCCTGCCTTGGCAGGGAGGTTAGACTACATGACCTTCAGAGGTCGCTTCCAGCCCCTGTAATTCTGTGATTTAGTAATATCTGTTATTCAAAATATAAGTTTGAATAAACCTGAAGGCATCTGAAGACTCATAAGTTGACGCTGTCATTGTATATGCACCACCGTAATTCCCAATGGATAGCTGATGTTTCTGTGCTTTTGCCCTAGAAAAAATATGTATTTCTGAGGCTGTGACAGTTGTCATGAAAGAGAAGCTCAGAATACATTTGAGTGTTTCTGAAATACTGTGTAATAGATGTAAGAATTTTTTTTAAGTCAACAGAGATATCCAAAAATCTCTACTCACACTTTAATCTGTAACAATATTCAAGCAAGTTTGTATTCTGACAGGATCTATGAAAAATTTTCACAATCTAGAGAGCACTATCACATGCTTCTCAACAACAAAAGTGAGCATTCTGGACATTTACAGAAGCCATTGGATAGTCAAATACAATGCATGTTAGAATGGAGAGGAGAGTAATGGGAGTACACCTATAAAATTAACTTGATTTTAAAGGCAGACAACTCTATTTTGTGACAACTTTAAATGTCACAAAAATATATGCAATCCTTGACAGCTTATAGAATCCCTTAGAGAACATCCAATATAGCTTATGACCATGTCAAGATAATTGTAATTTCCAAGCAAGCAATTATGACCTTCAGAAAACTGTTAAGACTATTTAAAATTCCTCAAAAATCTTGAGGCAATTTTATAGTATTTTTATAACTGTAGCTTTAATGACAACAATAATAATAATTAATGACAACAAAAATAAATAATAAACAAAGATTTTTCATTCAGAGTGTTTTAGAATAAGATTTGTATTTGTGAGTGATGTTGAGTATAATCAAAATGACAAACACAACACTTGTAAAACTTTAAGTTTAAGGGAAATCACAGGCGTTTTGATGTAAAGCCTGAACTTGTTGCTACACGGGAAACTATTCCTACCAAAGCAATCTAACTTACCAAAAAACTTTAGTGGTTACTAACCCCAAAATTTACACTTGTTTGCAGCTGAAGAAAACCTTTTTGCTGCTATCAACAGCCTATGTTACACCTTTTCTCCTTTCCTCTAGGGGAGGAATTCACTTCTACCCACAGGTCTACCAAATGCAGGTACGCACAGGAATTGAAAACCATTCTTTTCACTTTACTCGAGTGGCTCACTACCTCTTGTCCGGGTGTGCATCCACTATCCTACCTCATGGAGAAAACCTCAATACGTTCTATGTGATTAGCCATGCAAGGATATAAAATGATTTGTAGTTCTATTTCTGATCACCAATAGCAGGCTGCAAGGCACTGACTACCTGAAGCAGAAAACAGTGAAGGGATGGTTTGCAAACAACAAAGGAAACTCAGTCTCTGTTTACTCAGGCTTTACTTAACAAACTACTTGGAGCAAATAACTTACCACCTCCATTTTAGACAGCCCATGAGCGCCTCCAAAGGTTTTAGGCTGCAAGCACCACTGTGCTGGGTAGGAATTCTTTGCTCTCAAACAAATAAGCAAATTTTAGCATGAGTTGAGGTGCTCAGCTCCACTGTGCAAACTCCTGCCCACACCCAAGGGTAGGCATTACACCCCACACCCCCAACCTCCTGTAAGGCACGAGTAATCTTCCCTCCAAACTGAGGTAAGGTTTCACCCATCAAGCCTCAAAGTCTCAGGTTGTGCTGAGTTGGAAGGTTTTTGTTAGTATTAAGCCTACTGCACATTATTTCCTTTGAAACCCATTGTGCTAATATAAAAGTAAAATAATCATTCTCCAGTTGTGTTTGTCATACCTTTTAGACAGCATAGATTAAAATTGAATAGATTATTTCTTTTCTGGATGAGACATGATGCAAAATCTTCTTATATAGTACTATCTTACTAAAAAAAAATAAATAAATCTTGTCTAAGTTGTATAAGAAAGTCTTTGTCTTTCTCATCATTCTTTCCTAAACTTATTCCAACTATACAGTATTCACTTTTGCATAATTTGAATCAGTTAAGCATTTTGTGTTTGACTTAGAAGTATCTTCTTTTAAGACATTAAAAATACAGTTTATATTCATAAATAAAATTTTCTAAAATATGGTTGCTGTTTTAAATATAAACAAAACAACAGGTAAATTCATAAGTGAATTCAGGATGCATCTTAGTCTTCAGTCTTGTAAACTTTGTTCTCTCTATATTCATCTAACTACATTAATTAGTCCACTATTGCAAAAATTGCCAGTCACATTATCTTTTGTAATGCTTGATATATGTAGGCAAAAGGATTTCAATAATTCTTTCATTTGAGGATAAAAAATGCTTTAACATTTTAGTAACCATGGGATATGACATACTTTTCTTAGTCCTTTGAAGTGCACAATTGGCTTCCAAATGAAGGAGTTACACATTTGAATCCGCACTTTGGTGTACAGTCTGTGAATGTACCAACATATTTTCCTCACTTCTTGGGGTAATATAATCCCTGGGGTAGTTAGAAGTGAACTTTCAAGAAGAAGTGCTACCAGTGGGATTTTACAGGGAAAGCCATTTAGGCTATAAAGAGATGTCAAAGAGAAAGAGATAAAAAAAACAGAATAAAAATTCATTTGTCAGCTCTGGTTCACCTATGAATTTTTGTTATAATGTCTTTTATGGAATGAGATGTCATTACTAAGTTGTGTATTGCTTCAGCATAGCCATCCATTACAGTAAAGCAGAAATAACACATTCCATTAATCACAGACACAAGGTTAAATAAAGATGTAAGCATATCGGGAAAGCAAAGCTTCAAGTGTACGTCACCTTAATATATTAAACAAATGTCTTGGAAGGGGTTACAGGTCTGAGAGAATAATAGTAGTAATATTAAGCAGAGTTGCATTAGCCACGCTTAACTCAGTAATATTCATTTATATTGCTGTAAAGACATTGATTGTTTGAGTTGTCTGTCATATGGTACGTAGCATTTGGAATCAGAGAGAATTTTCTGAAAAAATAAGTTCGAATTGAATCAATCCATTTGCTTTGATAAATATTCCTTTCAAATCTTTTTTTTTTTTTTTTCTTACAGTTTACTAAGCTGTTCCTTCTATGTTACAGGGATGGATGTATACAGAATCCCTAGCTAATTCATTCTTATGTCAGCGGTCATTCCAGCACTCTGCACTTTTATAAACAGAGACCTCAATATCAGGGAAGGTAACTTTGTGGAATGTTATACTATGGCTGGCTGACTTACATGTTGAGAAATGTTGTTGGAGCAGTAGCTATTCCCATTTTGCTCCATTCTGATTTTTTCATCTTTTCCCTCATTTTTTCATTTATCAGTTCTATTTCTTTCTTTTGAACTGTTCTTTCCGCCATTGTGTATCTTTCCTATTCAACATCCCATTTCTATTTTCTCTTCAGCATGGTTTAAAAAGTACCATTGCTATCAGCAACTATGGACATTTATGGTGCTCTGAAAGAGTAAAATACACCAGATAAATAACAAAGTCCCTGCTTAAGTCAGCTTGCAATCTAAGGGATCAGAAAAATAGTCATTCTTGCTTAACTACATTTTTTCCTTGCCTGCCAGGTTTGAACAGATATGGTCATGGGGTGAAATTTTTCCGTAGTAATATCAAGACATATTCCTCCTGCCTGGGGCTAGTTAACCTCCTAGGTTCAATTTGAACACTTTATCATCAAATAGCCTTTTGTAATATATATCTGCCATTAGTCCTTGAGAAATTTTCACTGACAAGCATTCTACCCAAGTGTTCTAAAAGCTTGATGTTGTTTCATGTTTTTTTCCTCTCATCTGTAATTATAGCTAATACAACCAAGAGTTAAGTTGCATTGAATTATCCCAGGACTTTAATTTGAGTCAAAAGATCTTTCATAATGCTTTTTTTGTCCTCACAATATTTAGTTCTTGCAGCTTATAGTTATTTTTTTTTTTACACTTTACTGCAATACAACTTCTCTGTGCTGGTGTGGCCTCACTTCAAGTACTGTGTACTGCACACCACAATACAAGAAAGATGTGAAGCTATTAGAGCATGTCCAGACGAGAGCCACAAGGATAGTAAAGGATCTAAAGCAGAAGTGTGTAAGTAGTGGCTGAGGTTGTTTGGTTTGTTCAGTCTGGAGGAGGAAAGACCTTATCGCAGTCTGCAAGTTCTTCATTAGGGGAGTGAGGGAGCAGACACTGATCTCCTCTGAGTGACCAGTGGCAGGACCTGAGGGAATGGTCTGAAGTGGTGTCAGGGAAGGTTTAGGTTGGCTATTAGAAAAAGATTTTTCACCCAGAGGGTGGCTGGGCACTGGAACAGCCTCCCCAGGGAAGTGGTCACCGCACCAAGCCTGATACAGTTCAAAAAGCATTTGGAGAATACTCTCAGGCATGTGGTGTGGCTCTTGGGGATGGTCCTGTGAAGGGCCAGGACTTGGACTTTGACGATACTTGTGGGTCACATTTTCAGCCATCTATAGGATTGTTTGAGCAGGTTTAATATCACAAGCCATCAGAGATCTTAGCAAAATTTAAAAAACACAGACTGCCATCCGACATATTATCCTCATTCACTTTTGTTGTTGCAAATGCATTTTAATATTTTGTATTCTCCTTTTAGACACAAACTCTGTGGACTAGTTGATTATCCTATTCTGTGGGTGGAGCATAATGAACAGCAGTATCAGGCTACACAAAAGAATCAAAGTTTCAATGCTTATAGATTATCCGAAGATAACTCAAAGAAAGAGAATACATTTTTTCTTTGAATGTTTCTGACTTTTCCAATCATATAGTCATTCCTCCTAACCCAAATTGTTAGTGTTGGCATGCTACTAAAGTATATAGTGGAGTGACATGGTGTAGCACAGCATAGCAGGGGGGAAAGTAGGACATTTTTTCAGCAAAGATAACCAAATCCAGCTTTTCAAATTACAGATGCCTAAAATTACACATATAACTTCTCCTATGCTACATAAAAACTGCATATTTATTGGATTTAGGGAATATACTGTTCCACAATTTGTATTCATATTGACTATCTACCTAAAGATTTAGGAATATAATTGTTATTTCATTTCTTATATCTTAACCTGAATTTGTATTTTCAATTTTTTGACTGTACTCAATGCCTGCAGACTGGATAAGGTAATGCTTTCATTCTCCACTTCAACCTGCCCAGACTTATACCCTTCAAACCGAGTTCATAAAACAGCTTTAAGTAAATGGGTTACTTAGGTGATTGATTCTAGTCTGTTTTAATTAGAAATACTCAAACTGTAGCAGCCATATTTAAAAAATAAAATTAGCAATTTTTACAACACCTTAAAAATGTTCTTCTTCAATAATTTTCAAATATTAAATGGTAACTTGAATTGCTGTGAATGTATTTTAAACATGAAAAGAATTTTCAGGATAAGAGAATTACCTCTGTCTAAGAATGACAATACTCTCTGATGCCTAATTCTGCCTTTGCCTCAGGAAGGGAATTTTCCTATATTATTTTCTATGCAAAATCTAGCATATTTGACATTGAAAAAGTATATTTGGGAAATTCAAGTTCACAAATGTGCAAAAAATCCTGTGTATTTTTCTTTTGCTTTAAATAGTCATCACCTAGCATGACTCATTTTCTCCAGGAATGTGGTGTTATTTATCATGATGGAAAATACTTTGCTGTGAAAATCGTTGATATATCTGCCATAAACCCTTGATCAAGCATAAGAGAAGTTTTTTGGCACTTCAATCTCAATGGTAGTTTATGTTGAATTTGTGTGTAAGTCTTAGCAGAAAGCGAAACAAACAAACAAACAAACAAAAACAAAAAAAAACCACCCCAAACTCAAAAACAAAAACCCAAACAAAAAAACAACACCCAAACCCAATAAACAAAACAAAAAACACCATAAAATTTTAAAAACTACTAAGAATATTCCAGAATATTTTTGATGCTTATAATATATTTTCTCATATTATTAGCGATTTTTATTCCTTACAGAAAGTCATATTGGACTTTTGTGTAAGATTTACTTTGTCATACTAAATACTGAAAGATGGGCTTTCTATCTGCTAAGCCAGTACTGAGAATGAAGGCAATGCTGTCTTGGCTTATATATTTTCTTCAGTCTATATGAAAATATATGGGATTGGTATTGATAGTCCTCTCACATTTTATCTTTACTTGACTTATACTCTAAAAATCAGACTCTACTCTCATATAAAATAAACTACGCTTCATCCCTTTAAATCCACATTATCCAAATGATACTGGTGTTGCATCATTCATTAAATATGGTGAAAGTTGCAGGAATTTATATCAAAAAAAGGCTTATACTGAACCTTAACTTTTGAGTATCTAACAAAAGATTGATAAAACAGAAAGTACCAGTAGTAAAACTTCTGCAAGGAGGTAATTGGAGTGAAGCAAACAGAGAGGTACTTTTTTACTGGATGTAACCTGGTTCACCTAATGTTATTAATGTTAAGTAAGTTCAGCAATATAATAGGGTGATCTGACAGCTCTCAGTAAAAGGTCCTTTTCCAGTTACATTAAATTACTTATAAGTTCATCATGACTAATTCTGTTAAATAATTCAGCCAAAATAGATCAGTCATTTCCAAGGGACTGATGGAAAGCATAAGAATATTAAAAGAGGAAACAGAGGTGTTCTAGTATCCTACCACCGTGGGCCAAGGAAAATTCATTAACTTTGTGATGTTCTATTTGCTGGAGCTATGAAAATCTTGCACATATGTTGATCAAGTTCTAAGTTTGAAATAAATCTTAGTATGTGCATTAGCAGCACTTATTTATGAGAGAACATTTTTCAGATTGTCATGTCTCTATTGGCAAAAATGAACATCAGTTTTCTCCTTGGTGTGACCTGCTTGCCTC
The DNA here is from genome assembly GCA_035221455.1 of Xenops minutus. Classification (NCBI taxonomy): domain Eukaryota; kingdom Metazoa; phylum Chordata; class Aves; order Passeriformes; family Furnariidae; genus Xenops; species Xenops minutus. The sequence continues at coordinate 44,414,619 of JAWWEE010000122.1, read as the reverse complement.
TGTCCCACATGCACAAGGCCACTTTCCTTCTACACATACAGACTGCAAGTTGCTTCAACTTGAGGGTATGTGCATGTATGCTTAGAAGATAAGGTTTGTTTATCTATTCAAAGATATTTCTTCCAGCAACAAAACTTTGTCTCAGAATCAGATTTCTTATTGCTTTCCCATTAACTAGAAACCTATAAATGAAAGAGGCTTCTTTCCCCTTCCTCCCTTCCTTCCTTCTTTCCTTCCTCCCTTCCTTCCTCCCTCTGTCCCACCTTCCCTCATTCCCTCTCTCACTATTAGCCATTTAGCTGGAAAAACGTTGACACAAGATTTGCTCTGAGGATTTCTGACAAGGAACAGAGTTGGTTTCTTTCTTTTCACCAGTGCTTTTTGGAAACATTTTCAGCTACTGTGCAGAGATGTACTTCCTCTGGGAAGGCAGAGAAGAAAATACCTTATATTTAATTATTTTTTCCCCACAGTAGTATTCATCAATCGGTCTTTGATTTTCTCCTAAATTTTCTAGTAGCCAGATGTATCAGTGTGCTAAGTGTCTGCATTTTATTTAACTTATTTAATTGCTTGAAATTTACTTCCTGAATTTTGACTTTGAGAAGATTAAATATTCCCTTATGACTAGATATGGCCTGCAGAAAATGTTTTAGGATAGCATTTAGAAATTCTTTTGTATAACTGAGACATAGAAAAAACTTAACCTGCTTGATGTTTAACCAGAACTGATTAATCTGACTGCATTGGTTGTGAACCTTACACATCAAGCAGGATAAACCATATAATCCTAGGCACAGACATCTCAATCTGCTGAGAAAACTTTCTATTGTTCTGGCTTTATGGGATTTTACAAATCCTGGCACAGTGGATCCAGGGGTTATAAAATAGCACAAATTATGATAACAAAAGTTGTTATAACCATCATACAGATTACTCCTGCTGAAAATATATCTCATGCAATTAATTGTGGGTTTAAAACGTGCAGTCTGTTTTGTCAAGGTCCTTACATTTCCTTTGAGATTTCAAAAAATGCTAAGTACTAAAGTATACTACTAATACTAATCCGTGGATGTTACTTTAATGGTCTGGTCCCCAGTCCAAGTTTTAAAAAGGGAATTTTATTCCTTCACGCATCCATCTATATTAAGAAAGAGTGCGACTGCTTCAGCTACTAGAGACAAAAGCCCAGGAAGACTCTTTACAAAGAGTCTGGACTTCTTTCTTGTATTACAGCATCTACAACTTTGGTTATTAAACTGCTCATTCAATAGCAGGAAAAAACTGCTTGCAGAGAAAATGGATCAGAAAGATCCATTCTGTCCATCCCCGTTCACTTTCCCACTGAGACTGTCTCAAGTGGGATTGTCTCAAAGCTCATTACCAAATTGCAATGTTGTTCTTGAAAACGTTTCACATTTAATCTGATGAGTTCCCTTTTCATGCATTATCATGGGTGATGTTTTCAGCTAGTTTTGGATGATGAAAGCCTTGTCAGATTCAAAGGAAGGCTTTTCTTCTATGGTCATCTTGAATCTATTATACTGTGTTTGGAATTGCTAAAAACAAAGGATAAAATCGGTATACAGACAAGAATGTATTTTTTAAGTTATATCCATTAACATATTCTGACATTTCTGTTTCCCAGAGGTTTTCATAACAGCTTTCAGATTGCTTTAATTATTTTCCTCTGTCCATGTGTAGAGAATATTTTGTCTAATATTCTACTAGCAGTCACATCTATGCAATCAGTTTCCACCTTAAGTTTATTGTATATGCATTAAAGGATAAATTCACTCACTTGTCCTCTGTGGCTCTGCATTATCGAACCCTCAAATATTGTATCAGTCCCTGTTCTGACACTGCTCACAGTTACCCATCCTGGGCATCACTGGCCAGCATCCTGGAGTGCCCCTTGACATTTAAGTTCATGCAGGTCTTCAGGATCTGCACCTGCTTCTGAGATCTTTGTTCCAACCTGTCTTCCCTGATTCTTTTTGGGAACTCTTCTTTTTGTGCCAGCTCCTCTTTCCAGAAGAAAACACCACCAGTTTTCCCACTCTGTGTATGCTCTAAGCAGCCTATGTGCAGAAACAGTATGCATATTTGGGCTTCTAATTCATCCTGCCTCACGACTTTGTATTAACTAGAAGAAATGGGATATGCCCATTCTGGTTAGTCCAGGTAATTTCAAAATTTAAAATCAGTCCATGTGAGTTGAATCTAGCAAGTGATAGGCTTCAAATTGAGAGGTCCAAAGCTCGGTTTGGACAATAACATACACCTAATTCTTTATTGCCTGTTAGCATTCACAGCTTTACCTGTGTTTTTACCAGTAACACCCATTTATATACAGTTTGATATTCTCTGAATTAAGACTGTCAAACTGTAAAGTCATTCTCTAGTACCACAGGAAATGGGCAGAAAGGTCCTCTGCAGAGTTTAGCATGACTTCTAAATGTCCTTAAGCACTCTGCATCTTCCTACAGGAACAATCCTATATGCTTTGATCAGGGGAAGTGCAATGTGAGGTACATTTTTGAAGGTACTCTTAACTAGGTTTCAATTTCTACTTAAACTTGAATATATTGATAATGAAAAGTAGAAGGCAAAATTTATAAAAGCTGTGAGAAAGAATAAATTCAGTGATTCAAACTGTACAGTTCATAACTGGGTACAGTTTCTTAAGCATTCACTTTAAATATCACATAAAAGGAGTGAAGCTTAGAGTTTTCCTGCCATGTGCACATGTGTATAAATCCCAGAGTTTTCAACAATCTCTGGCAATTGAATGTTACAATGGGACTTCCATTTAAATGGTTAGTTCTTTCCCAAAATAACGGGTTTATGTGTAAAAATCTTAATTCTATTTTTAGATAAGGTTTTGAATATTTTTTTTTGTATGTTTAGACAATTCCTGGAACTGATTTTTACCTCCTGTTGGGTAACACAAGCAAAAATATCTCTATGGTTCTTCCACAAACAGAAAAAGTTTTGTCCATGCTTCTCCCATTCTCATCAAGCCTTTTAATCTTATCCTACCTGTTCCTCAGCCCTTTTAATGTACTTTTTTAAGTGTTTAACTTCATCCATTTTATGCACCATCCTCTCGGACAGAAAAACTAAGTGAAAAAAAGTCCTAAAAAATTACCTAATCAAATTCTTGTTTCATATGCTTTTTCTCTCTTTAGGAGATTGAATGTATTGGTAAAAGATTTAACAGACAATTCAAAGGAATTGAAAAATTATATATATATATATATATATATATATCTTCCCACAGTGTTTGAGAAAGGAGCCAAGTCTCATTTACCTAAGTGAAAGTGGAGTGTTAATCTTTCCCACTTGGCCTGCTTCTTGTGTTTTGTTCTTAGGTGCTCAGGACAGGATTTCGGTGATGTATGAGTCAGTTTCCCATGTACTTGAACTGCTTCTTAGTTATCCAGGTCCATGCTGTGCTCCATCTCTATTCATGTTGGAGGAGATTCCAGGCACTTTTTGCAAATTTGGAGTACACTCAATACCTTGAGGTTTAGGAGTACTCCAGTCAAAGCTCACATAGAGGGTATTTTTGTAACAGGTCCCATTGTATGGCAAATCCCCAGTGGCCTCTTTCAAGTGGCTGATAGACCTGTTAGCACCATTAATAAGGATTTTATACAAACTATTCCTGGACCACAAATTATAAAATGTGTAGAGGGAAGGGGAAATCATATGGGAAGAAGGTTGATGTCATAGTTTACAGTTACTAATTCAGGAAAAATGTATGCCATTCAGACTTATGTTGTAAACAATTTTAAAGCAAGTTTCATAGCTAATCAGTCTATAAGTAGGAAAAAGGACAGGGTGTTCTGAGAGCTCTTCACACGTATGAAAGAGATACAAGGGGGAGTACAAAGCCCTACAAAAGATCTAATTCCAGTGTCTCACTTAACTTTACAATCTCTATGGCAGTAAGGGGGAAAGATTCTGTACTGCCTCTGGGGTTCTACTTGATCTGCAGTCTGTGTTTCTTTTAAAGTAAGACATTTTCTTACTCTCCAGCCTGTAATGACTATGTCATGGCAGACACTATCAGTTTTTAAAGTAGTGCTCTGGCCTCCTTTTTGCTTCCACTGATTTTGATTGTGGAAAGAGACAACAGCTGGGGTAAAGTAAATCTGAAATCTGCAGTATTGACTAAGAAGCAACCACTGTACAAAATGTCTTTTCACCCTGCATTGCAGAATGTTGACACTGGCCAGCGTGACACCTTTTTCACCAGTTTTGTGTCTCAAGAGGGAAAGAGGAGTAACCCACCAAGCAACAGCAGAGGGGGGATTTTTCTTTGCTGTTTTGCCAGCAATGAAGACAGCAAAGACTGTGAATTTGATGTAGTACTGCTCATTAGTATCAAAATGTCTCCATTATCAATTATGGGTAATCCAAAATACCCAACTGCCCACTACAGTCTATACTCTAGCATACTGAAGAGTAAAGTGATTTTTATAGTCTGATTCAGACTGTTATCAACCTCACTGTCTTTTATACTCTGAAACACAAAGCAAGCAAATCTATTAATTTTTTTTGTCATCCATATTAAAAATACCAGTATTTTGAGAAAGAAGGAAAAAGGTAATAGAGGGTTCAGCATAAGGACAATAATGAGTGTGTTACCTCAGGACTGAGGGTTAATCACTAGGAACGGGGTCAGCACTGCCTCCAGCAGATGTGACTTAGCCAAATTCCCTAAGGAACCGTACATGCCATGACAGTTGATATTGGTAGGTTGTTTCTGTGGGATTTTCATGTAGTAAGAAGAGTGTGTAAACTCCTATTGAGTTATTTAGTGATGTAAACCTGTCTCCCATTCTCCCATGTTAGGAAATGATACTATCTCTTAAAATGTGGCTGCAAGATAGCTGTAATTTCCCCACTTCATTCTTATTTTAGTCAAGTCTGAATTTTGCTTGAGCAACTAGTTTGAGTGTGGATATATGTTCTTTTTCTGATGGGAGTTGATCTCGTTTCTTTAAATAAACTATTATTCTCAATACTACCTACCAGTAGTTATGTGTTAACCTTTGCTGTGAATTTCCAAAGCTTCAAAATTAAACGAGAATGAGAAATTTATCTGATTGAATTAAAACTGCTTGGGGGAAAAAAAAAAGAACCTTATTTAGGTAAAAGTCAGCAAAGATGTTTTCTGGGAGAGAAAAGAAGCATTTCTGAAAAGGTTTGGTTAACAGACATTACAAGATTATTAACAGATGACTCACAAGTGAGTTTAGAACAGTATTATACTAACGTAGACTGGAAAAAAAAGATTTAAAAAATGCATACTGGGATGAACCTTAATATTCCATTTTGCTTCATTGCTGAATGCCTAAAAAGGCAAGACAGGTGAAAGGTTGCTGAAAGGAATTCTTTTCCTATCAAAATGCAAACCATTTTGTCATTTTTGTCTCTATTTATTATGTTTGAAACTCGCAGAGAGAAAAATAAGACCCAAGAGGTTACACTTGGAATTACAGCTGTATTTAATTGCTTTTTAAGACTCCTAGAATACCCTTACCAACTGTGTTATTCCTTCAAAATTGCCTCTTCATGATTTTTTTGCTACTTTATCTACAGCACAAATTTTCTTTCTGCCTCTCTGGCATTGTCCCTTCACAGATTTTTGCATTATTTCCCTCTTCTCTGTTGATCTCCCATGCCTGAAATGCATGGCACTTTAGAGGTTCAGCCACTGCAGGGCTGGATCACGTCTCTGCAGACCTGTGTATCAGCTATCTCTGTTATATTATCTAGTTCATCAATCAACCTCAAATCACTCCTTAAAGTATTACCACCACCACCACCACCCATGCAAAAGAATTTAAAATTTAACCTCTGTAAAGATTTTAACATTTCCTTACCACCTTGGGTATGTGCTGTTAGACACTTTTTAATGTGCCTCAGCTGGTTTGCTTGTGTGTGACCTACATTCCAACGTCCTTGGGGTAAGTTCTGTGTCCTCTTACTTGTTTGTACAATGCTAAGAACACATTCACCATGAGTCAATAATGCAGTACATAATAAAATACTATCTATTTTAACACCGTAACTCTACACTTGAACTCTGGGGACAGGAGGATGTAAAAAGACCTTTTGCTGCTTGGGAAACAGCTGAATTTACAGCCTAAGGGTGGAAGAGATCCAGTTTTCCCAGGATAAGTGGGTTTTTTTCCCCTCATTGTAGCTAACTTATACACAGTATTTTTCTATTTAATGTATTTGGACTTTCCCTACAGTCTCAAGGAGATGTTGAGGCAACTGAATTTCATATTCTTTCAAACTTATTTCTACTCACATTAAAAAGTAATTTGGCCCATTAACTTTAGAGCTATATTGAAGCCTTATAATTAACCCTGAAACTGGATGAATTAACTTCATGTTTTATTGTAACCTTACTCTCGAACTTCATTTATTCATCTTCATTATCTTCCCATCTCTGTTGCTGGAGAATCCAGAAAGCCTCCCATCAAGATTATTAAGGACAATGTTAATGAAAATCATTCTCCTTTCCACAATTTCAAACCAAAATGACCTAGCATGTTACTGGACTGTTCATTTCTCCATTCCAACCTTGAAGCAGAAATGTAAAGTGTTAACCAGTACTAATAGGGTAACAATAACCATTTGGAACATATTTTCTTTGAATAACTTTTGACTTTAAGAGCAGACGCTTCACCATAGAGATTTTTTTTGTATGAAGTTTTAGGAACCAGATTAGTTCTTTCTTACATGGGTATTACCTAGGCATGTTACTCTGCAATCAGTTTACTCCAAAGTTAAACAATCAGAATGAACAAGAGCAGTGACTGTTCAGCGCAGAAGTATCAGCTCCAGACTGAAGTTGGAAAGGCACCCCAGCTCTGGAGTCCTCAGCACAGGAAAGATATGAACATTTTGAAGAAGGTCCAGAGTAGGGCCACAAGGACAATCTAGGTCTGGAACACTGCTCCTATGGAGACAAGGCCGAGAGGGTTGGAGTTGTTCAGCCCAGAGAAGGGAAGGCTCCAAGACCTCGTTGCAACCTTCCAGTACCTAAAGGAGGCAAACATGTAGTAGGGTCTGTTGCAATAGGACAAGGGATAATGGTTTTAAAATATTTGACTGTAGATTCAGACTAGATATAAGGAGGAAATTTTTTACAATGAGGGTGGTGAAGCAATGGAACAAGTCGTCCAGAGAGGTGGTAGATGCCCCATCCATGGAAACATTCAAGATCATATTGGATGGGGCCTGATTAATTATTCCAGGAGGTTTGTATTGAATGACCTTTAAAATTCCCTTCCATCTCAAACTATTATGTGAATCTGTGGTTCTACAGTGTTTGTATTTGCCCTTCATCCACTGAAGACAGTGACTCTAAGATCAGACATAGACTACATAAGGAAATACAGATCAATGGAAAAGAGTTTCATATTACATGATCTTATATCTGGCCAATGAAATACATGTTTAGTGCTCTCACTAAACATGAACATACCAAGACTCTTAAAGCACCTGCTAGTATGGGCTGGTGCAACAATGCCAGTCATGTAATTTTCCTTAATTATTCCTCTTTAATTTTCCAATATTTCTTGCAGATGTTTGATTCTCTGGGTTTTACTTCCTTATTAATTTTTTTGTAAGAATACTAATTTATTTGTAAAAATAGGTAAGTCAGTCATGTAGTGTTGTAGAAACACTTTGAGATAATTTTATTAGGCAAACGTACTCTTGTTTATTTCCTATGGCTATCTAAGGCTGTTGCATACTCAGCATACTGGGGTTTTTCTGATTGGTTGAACTTTACTCATGTATCATTCTGAAATCCTGAGCTCCTGATTTCTAATCACACTTTCTCTAATGTTCAAGACTGCTAAGAGGGAAAAATTGTGGCTAAGAGGGAAAAAGAGTACTACAAAGCAAAAGGGTCCAGAAAAAGAGGGGTCTGGGGGCATGGAATCAGACAGGGGTTTAATTTATGTTTTCACAAGCCAAAAATCACAGTCCCAACCCACCCATCTAGGTGAATAAGGCTAGAGACTTACCAAGAAATTCTGATCAGAATCAAATTACAGATGCTGTCCCTACACTGAGCATCACCTAGTTTGCTTGTTAGGGCAATTTCCTGAAAGCAGAAGATTGTAAATAACTCTTTCTTTGGACTTGAAACTTGCAATTTGAATTCAACTCCAAAGACATGGAAACTAAAATGAAGCAGATACTTATATTATGTATTTTATGTATTGCCAAAATCTTTTGTAAATATAATTATAAGAAAAAAACCCTCTTCTGTCTTATGCCCATATGAATATTCCTTGTCTAAAGAAAAGCTTTTGCATTGTGGGTTGTTTTGGTTTTTTGTTTTTTTGGGGGTTTTTTTGTTTTGTTTTGTTTTGTTTTGTTTTTTTTGTTTTTTTTTTATGTTGAGAGAATATCAACCTGTACATGAAAATTGGCATTTTCACTGTGAGTTCAATGACACTCCCATCTTATAATAACCTTTTTCAAATAAACATTCAAATCCAAGAGAGAGAACTTCACATGCCACTACGAGATACACATCTGTAACGGGAGAGCAAATTTTACATATTTGTGATTACACTTCCAAAAGATAACCTAATGAAAAGTTGAAAGTTTAAGATTTATTATTTTAAATACTTAGGATTACACAATGACACAGTGCAATGCGTGGTAACAATTTCTTTCTTTAAGAAAATTATGTGTTGCACCGAATTTTTAATATGGTTTATTAAATTTTCTAGAGTCACCTCCTGTCCTCTGGACAAAATTGAGATGATAATTCCAAAATCCAAACAATTGCATATGTCCCTTGATCAGAGACTATTTCTACACTTAGAAGTCTTGTTTATCTTGATGCAGAACCAATATCCTGCTTTTGTTATCATTCCATAACCATTCTTTAGAAAATATTAATAATGTAGAAAGTATGTACAAATTAATTAAATATTAATGTGCACCTCCCTTGTCCAAAAGAAGCACCTATGTGACCACTGGATTCTGAATGTTCACTCAGACTGTTACAGGCTACTTTAGTGTTTCAGTATTTCAGATACTGCCCCACTACCTGTTCCAAAAAAATTCTGCTCACCTGTCATGAGGAACTTCTTCTTTTACATGAAATATTCTGGAATTTGGAATTATTAAAAATAAAAATTCATCTAATAATAAATCTTACTGAAATGTAAAACCTTAATGGTGATACCTTTTCTTTTGCTGTTTCTGAACATGTAAGAGATGAATGAAGCTTAGCAGTTTGAAACCTAAAGAACATAGAAGCTGAGTCAGAGTTGTAGCTTCTATTCTTTACACTGCCAGCAAGACTTATTGTATGACATTGGGAGAGACGCTTAGATTCTCCATTTCTAAATCTGTAAACTAGATTAATGCTTGCCTACCTCATTTGTCAGAAGGCAAATTCAATGATGCATATGAACTGCTTAGCAATTTTTAGAAGAAAATCTTTTTACACAAAATGACACATAATCTGATATGGAGTCATAGACTTCATATCATTCAGATGATAGTGCCATATAAGATTTTGTTTATTCCTCATAGATGTTAGTTGGCTTTGTTCCTTCCTTTCAATATTTTCTCAGATGCTAGGGTAAAGAAATAACTTTTTCTGATCTCTATGTGCCCCATCAAGATATTTCTTGCCCCATCTTGCTTGTAAAACCAGAACTAGTAAAATTTGTTTTATAAGAAATTAGAGGCCATATATTTCTCATGTTCTGTTGACAGCTAGCTCATTCCCTTTGTTTTAACAAGCATTCCCATTCAAAGATCTTAACATGGGAGCAGGGATAGGTACGTAATAGTCAGTTCAGGTAAAACTGTGTGGGTCAGAGGAAACAAGAAGTTGTGGCAGGGATATTTTTGCTCCTCTGTGTATGTATTTCAGAGGTCTGATTAGATCCACAAGTTCTATTAATGATCAGATAGCATCTAAACATAATCTTTCCTTTTCATTTCCACTTTTCCCTTTGTCTTTCCAAAATGTTGACCGGTATGTTTTTTTTTTCCTGAAGATGCTATTATTCCAACTCATCCTGTTCAAATTTCCTCTTCAATCACACTAGTAAGTGACAAATTAGGAAAGATAACAATAAATGCTTATCACATTTGTAGAGAATTACGAAAGCTTGGAAGCTTTGCCTTCTTATCACTTTGCAGAAAGTGCATCTGCTATGGTATGACATGACATCACAGTACTGCTTAATTGCAAGGTATGCATTTATCATTCATCAAAGATGGCATAAATATTTCTAAAGAAGAATGAGGAATAACAAAGTCATATTTTCAAGTCTATAAGTCCTTTGATTGATTTCTGTATAGAAAAATGACAGAAATTATAAATATTTTCATTTATGTCCTTGAAACCCAAAACAGTCTTCTGGAAGACAATTTATTTGAATCATGAAAATGGCTAATTAAGCCAATCTGAAAGACTTGTTATTTTACTAGGCAACATTGTACTCTGTTCAACCTTTTTATTAGGGAGAAATGCTGTCAGCATGGTTCAACTCATATCCGTTCTATTCATACATGACAGCAGCTTGAACTCTGTAAATCAGTTCAGTTCATAAAAATGAGAGGCTGTTAATAGGCAGACATACAACAAACATCACTGCATAAGCTTTTTGTCATATCAGTTGTTGTCAAAGTTTTTCAGTGAAACATACTCATGGAAACTCAGTACACTGTTTCATTGAAGCCTAAATATGTTCACACTTTCTGCTCCTGAAGTTCAGTCACAGATTTTGTTGTTTCTCTTTCTCTATGTTTTCTCTGTCAATAAAACATCACTAATGTCAGATTTTCATATAGTACATTAGACAGAAAAGATGTTAATCTTCTTAACTGCTTTCTCTGCACAATTGCCATACCTGACATCAATAACATGGTATCTAAAAAGTTTTGATGTCTATGCCAATTGATTTATATTGTTGATACTACTGTACATCTCCATTTTATGAATAAGTTTGTCTACCAAAGCATCTCATTCTTTGTACTTGCTCTGGTTTTCCTTTTTAGTGTGCAAGATGTGGTGCATAATTCAGGTAGTCTGTGTTTTGAAAGAGTGGGTAAAGGTTTTTCTTTGCATAAGAATTTTGTGAAGAGTTTTCTAAAGGTTCTATAGGTTGATCTTGAACATCAAAATCTGTGCTTGCAGTAATACAGCAGCTAATAGAAGTCTTTGCATTACCAGCTGGCTCAGAGCAAAAAGTGAGAGACCATGGCTTAATCTGCTGCTCTTATGCTTCCCAGATCACAAGTACATCTCATGTCTTGTGATGTGTCTTTATAAGTGTTACATCTGTAACACTTATAAACCGCCACTTGCCATCTGTAGGCATCATGCATGTATAGAGAGGTTCTGGAGGATCCTGCACCTTCATTTCAAGTGGGCATCTGTAGCTGGAGCCCTGCTACATGACTTCAGTCCTGGTTCCACTAGGAGGAAAATCACTTTAATGTCACCAGTGATGTGATCAAGTGAATATTGCCCAATATTAACAATATTACAAGTAGAAGTGCAAAGTAAGCCTACAACTAGAAGAAAGCTTCTAGGACTCTAAATAGCTGATTTAAATATAAGATTTCTGCATCTTGGTTACCAGTTTCCTGTCCAATAATGGCATTTAAAAACATAAGAAACAAAAATACTGGAAAAACTGTGGGTTTTTTCATCCCACCAAAACCCCCAGAATGCTGCCCGACATCATAAATAGGTCCAACTCTGCACATGGATCAGAAATATTCCAGAGAACATTTACTACTTATACATAGCATTGTCTATATGAAAGTTAAGTCACCAATAAAAGTGGTGGACTGAACAATCCATTAGATATACCAGCCTGAATATTGATAAGCTTGGCCAATACCAAGCGAGTGCTAAGTGTCCTACGAACCCTAAGGTTTACTAAGCATTCACTGACCTTATCACAGATTATTTTTACTGCTGCAGTGGACAAAACAGCACCACTTTCCCCTCCTGTTTAGGCTTCCTTCTAGCTAAATCCATAATCTTTTCAGCATTGCCTGTGTTTAGAACTAGGTGGATTTAAATCATGTCTCTGTTAAAAATATATTCATTATCCAAATGAAATTCTTTTTCCCCTGCTCACTTTCCATTGGGAGATTCTCTTCATACAATATTGAAAGTGTAATAAAAGTAAAAAATTTGGAGTTGATTACCTCTTATTTAATCATACTGACAGTCACCAGCTACATGTTTTAGTGCTTTAATCCTTACTGATTCATTCCTTCATTAATTATAGCATTCAGGCACTTTACCTGTATTGTTATAGTGACATAATTCCATAGATTAATGTCACAATATAGGAGACAGGAAAACATAGTAAAAACTTTCATAAAGCATCAGAAAGAGAGAAAATGCTGAAGACTTTGTCATGTTACAAGTTAAAAAATCTGTACATGAGTGACAAATCACAGATCAAGGCAGGTACTATAAGGCGAGTTTTTGAAACTTTCTAATTGCTAATTTTAAGGAAATTACAAAGTCAAATATCAAACTCCAGCATAATAGTAAGACCATTTTCCCAGATATATTCTGAAAGACAGACACCCAGTTACCATATTTTATAGTAATAATAAAAAAGTTAATACAGACTTGTAAACAGAGATGGTATTTGCATTTTTCATTACGACTTTCATTCTGTAAATTAAATTACATATTTATATATTAGTGCAACTTACTTGATTTCACCATATTCATTTGTTTGATTATTATTTTGCTACTATAAATATATAAAATAAATATATATAAATAAAATATAAATAAATCAAGAGGAAATAAACCTACCCAGTTTGTGCAAAGTAGGAAGCAGGTGGTAACCCTGAAAAGGCTCACCAGCCATCAAAATTTTAGGCTATTTATGCATTTTAACAAACAAAGACGTCAGCGTACATTGGTTACAACATACATAACTTTTCTATTAATTAGTACTCAAATGCCTATTTTCTGGTTATATTTCTTGTTTCTCATGGTAATTAGTCCACAGGTGCAGTTCTTCTCTCCATTTGCCTCTGGGGTCCATTTTGAGTCGGCGCTCAGTGAGTTAGTGGTCATGATCACCCACTGACAGAACTACCTTTCCCCTGTTACTGCTCAGCTCTGCTGACTTCACTCCTGGGGTCTCTCATCCAGACAGCCAGTTCATCTTCTTTTCCTTAAAACTAAAGGTTAGCCAAGCATTCAACATTCATAATGCAATTGCTTAATCATGACTGTCCAGCTACAGGAACTGATAAACAACAAAAAAAATTGCAAAGTTTGATTCAGATCATGAGGGATCAAATCTTGAGGAACTCAATATCTATATGAAAGATTAAACACATCTGCTACTCAACCAGATGGACTCAGAAAAGTTTGGTGATTGAGGTACTTTCTAGGTAGGTGGAAGGCTTGTGTATTTATGTACCTACTATCTGGGAAGGAAAATAAGTGTGTTTTTCTACTAAGCAATTTAACTGAGATGTGAGACAAAAGGGGAGTATCTTTCTTCTGCTGGATTTAAGACTTACCCTCTTGACTCCAGTCAGAAAGATGGATAATTTCACCAGTACTGTTTTGTAGACTCTATAAATTTTGACACATTTAAAAATGCTGGGGTTTGTGTTGCTGATCTATGTCATGTGACCACTGAAAGAGGATCTCTTGCAGGAGTATATTAATTTCATTTAAGAAAGAAAGAAATTAGCAAAATGACTAAGGAAAATCCACCTCTTTGCAAACGCTTGAAAGCTATAATACACCTGTACAAGCTCTGAGAAAAAGGGCAAGCACATAACAATTGAGTTGATATGTGATGTTTTGGTTACAGATTTTCCATGATTCACAAAAAAATTGCTTCATTAAAATACAATTGGCATGTTGAGTAAGGGTGAATGATACAGAAGATACAGTACCCCAAGGCCTGACTGTTGGTGTATTTATTGAAGCGTTTTGGATAATGATAGACAAAACTGAACAAACTATGATTTAGCAAATTAAGAATAACCATGCCAGCAAAACTTGGTGATATAACTTAATCATATGTTATAAAATCCTGCCGGTGACACTGGGTGTCAGTATGGGACAAACGTTATGCCACTGCCATCTGCACTAGTGAGAGGAAAAATAGTGCAAATATGTTTACCACGGGACAAATGAAACATAAAAGTCTTAATATCTACAAGATGAGATAAGAGGAATGAGAGGTGTTTTTAGGAAATTGAAAGGAAAGTTGAACTAGGCTATAACCACAGCACTTTTCAGCACAAACGGCTCTATATCCATGAGGTGGTTCTGGGTGGTGATTACAGGCAACACAACCACCTCTAAAACCATCTAATGTGGATCCTGCCAAACACAACATTTGAGAGAAGAGAATATGGGAAGAATATTGTGCTAAACACTCTTTGTCTCTGACTGCCACCACAGTTTATCATTCTTTCCAGGCAGCTATGAAAGAAAGTATCCTGGATATGGTTCTAATTTAGGACAGTGAACAAAAAAGCTGCCTACATGACCAGGGGACTCCAGAATTGCCTATTTTTCTAGTCCCAGCCCTGCCAGCTTTCCAGCAGGAGTGGCCAGAAACATAGGTAAGAGTTCAGTGCAGAAGGCTCCCTGCCACTGGCCTAAAGAAGAAAGGAAAATACTTCTAGAAAATCTGCACCAAGGAAATACTGGCCCTTGAAACCAAGAGAAATTTCTTTAGGATATAGTGGATTAAAACTTCCTGTAGTCAGTGTAAAGAGATTATCTTCACTACAGTTATCAGTTGTCAAGAGCTTATTGCAGAGCTTTATTATTAGTCTTTGCTATTAGGTATTCTCTTTGCAAAGGTATCAGTCTGGATAAACACAATGTTTTAAAGTGGCTTTCTGCTTGAGAGGCAATTCTTTTAAAAACAGGTAGATGGAAGGATGACAGGTGTCTTATACCATCATAAGCTTGTATTCAGTGCTCACGTTGTACTGAGTGAGCACAGCTACTGAGAGTATTCCAGATCTTGACTCCAAGTTGTTGAAACAGGAACAGGAGACAGACAGGAGTATTTGAGCTTAAAGCTTCTGCAAACTCCTTCAATTCTATTTGAGCAATTTTCCTTCTGAATATTTAAACTATTAATGTGACATCAGTAAACACAACTAAGTTTCACAAAGTACTAATAACCTGAAGGGGCAGAATAGTATTAAGTGAAATAGTGTATAATGACAAATATATTATTATTCTGAGACCCATCTCACCAGTTGTTATTAATATTCCACCACATCTGTGAAAGAGCAGAAAACTAATAAGAGCTCCTGTCCAAAAGGAGCAGAAATCAAAAAATAAGAAAACCTGGTATTAATTTCCACCAAATTAATTCCCACCAAATTTTCAAAGGCATGTTTCAAATTCTCAGGCACTGGTGGACAATCCCAATATGTTTTCAGCTTTGGTAATATGAAAATCTCACAGAAATAGAATTATAATTTCAATATGAAACAATATCTTCAGGCTTGCTTCTTCTTATCTATTCTCCTGCAGCAGTTACGGCAGCATCCAAAGAGAGACACAGTAATATTCTTTTTCTAACTTTATCATTTTTAATGTTTTCTCTTATTATTTTTATCTATTAGACCTTTCTGCAGGGCTCAAAGTTGGCTTCCGCCCTTTTTCACAAAGCTCTGAGTGAAAGTATTGTGTTGTTCAAAACTTTTTACCATTGGCTTCAGCACTGAATCTCAGTATTCCAAGGAAATGTCCTTGCATACAGCTACATCTGTAATGCCATGTCAAAGGTGCTTTTTTTTCTTTACATGTTTTTGCTTCAGATTGGATTAAGGTAGTCACTGAAAGTGAAAGCTGGAAAACACTCTCAGTGATCAGGGAAGGACCACTTATATTGTCCATATTAAACCATTAGCCATTTTTTTCACAGAAACTTCTGCCACCTTAAAATGCAGATAAGACTCAGGACAAAAAAAAAAAAAAGGATACACATTTGAAGTTTCAAATATTGTTGCTATTGTTGTTTGCATACTGCTGCAAGCCTGTGATGTCTTCAATTTTAGCTCTGTGATAAAACAAACAAACAAAAATAAAATAAAATAATTCATGGTAGGTGCTTAGTTGCAGTAGAATGCCATTAGCATTAAGGAAAATAGGTAAGTCATGTCTGTTCCCCATGAAAATTTTTACTGTGGCAATGATATTAAGGAGGATTTATTGTGTCAAAACTCTTTTCAGCATCACACAGGCTTAGAAAGACCCACTGTGACAATGTGGTTTTTAAGCAACAAGGATAACTTCCCTCTGGGAGCGTCCAGCTGAGGCAGTCTGAGAATCCTAGGAGTTCAGGGGATGCATGGGCTTAGTGGCTGTTACCTATTCCTTGCTAGACTCCAAGCTCCCAATCAAACATTAGCTTCAGCATCATACAACAATATCCTGTCAAATGCATTTACACTTCTCAGCATTTCCTGTGCATTATGAGTAAATACTGCTGTTAAATGTGATTACAAAATTTTCTTTTACCCACTGTGGCTAGGTGGTGTAGCAGCAAAACAAGCTGTTGACACAGAACTAGAAATTCTCCCCTTGGATTATCCTTTTCTTTCTGAACTTTTTCAAAATGTCTATTGCCCAAACTTAAGGTAGCAGTGAATGATGCATGCCACTTACTGCATGACTGCCAAAACCTGACTCCATGTGAAAGCAGTCACGAGAAGCAGCCACTTCAGAAGAACCATGCAGAGAGCTTTAGTAAGGAGCTTACCTTTCTCTCTGCCAGTTGTTTTGGGGTGTGGTAGGCCTGCACAATAGGCAATCACCCCTTCTACTCTGCAAAATTTGAGTGTATCTCTGGTGCCGTGGCAGGTTTTTTGGCTCCCTTTGTTGAATCCCAAAAGGAAGGAGATTATGAGAAATAAGACTTCATACTTTCCTGGGCCTAGATCAAGAGGACAGAGAGGACAGGCTGCCAAGCTTCAAAGAAGGTGAATCAACCCTTGGAGATGACCACATTGTTTAAACTCATTACTTCATGAAGAGGTAGGTCTTGGAGACCTCAGTGTAGATAATTGTGTCATAACAATATAACCATTACTTTTTTCCTGAATTTCAAACATAAAAGCACCACTTCCTCCTCAAGAGATAACATTTCCAAAAAACTTACACCAATTTGTCATGTATCTCATCTGCACCACAAAAATTTATTTCATACATAGACTATGCTAATGTAAATGTCATTCTGTTACAAAGTTGTTTTGTGCTCTATGGGGAACTCGCCACCGGCTGCCGTAAAAGAGGAGCCCCAAAGAGGAGATACAAGGACTCCTTGAAA
>JAWWEE010000122.1:44365423-44397062 GCA_035221455.1 Xenops minutus | reverse complement strand
CACCAGCGTGCTTGTAGCAAGCGTGGGTAGAGCCCTTGTAAATCTTCGTTCGCGAAGCCTAGCCATGATGATGACAAAGTTGTTACCAGCAGTTGTATCATTAAACTGCATCATTTTGTTGAGAAATGAAAAAGATATAAATAAAAACAAAGGAAAAGTAAACACATATATTTCCATAAAAAAAAAAAAAATAGGCAATTTTGATAAGGGTTTCAGGGGAAACAAAAGAGCTGTAGGAAAAGGCGGGAGTCACATTCATCTGGATGCTTGATGGCCTGAAGACTCAAAGCATACATGTCAGAACAATTTGGTGTTGCATCATTACTTGAAAACAGTAAATAGCTTACCATATGTCATAATAACTTTTACTTTTTTTTTTTCTTACTTTGATGCTAACTGGATATCTTATATTCAGAAAAGTTGAATATCAATAGGCGTCCCAATTGACTCAGCCCTGGAGCTCATTTATGAAGATGCATAATCAATGCTGTCCACAGGAAGCAGAATGTCTTCTAGCAATGCTGCATGATGTGCAAAAAATGGGCACTTAAGGGACACGGTTTAGTGGTAGACTTGACAGAGGTAGGTTTACAATTAGGTATTACAATAGATTTTATATTCAACCTATCATTCTATGATTCTATGGATTGTTATGTACAAATAAAATATGATTAAAGAAAGAGAACAACTATAAAAGAAAAGAAAAACAAGATCTGATTCTTTATCCTTGTATTTTTCCTTTCTTCCCCCCCACCCTTCTTACTTACCACTCTCTTTCAAATTTCCTTATCATTTCCCTATTATTCCTTGATCTCTTTTTCTTTCACCTTACAGTTTTTAATTTTTTAGATTAAGTAATTTCTTTGCTGGATAATGAAAGTGGCATGTCTTTTGCCAAAATAATTATATAGAATTAATATACTTAAATGTAGTGGTGCATCACATAGATTGTTGACCTAAATAACAACTAATAACTGGAGAAAAGCTTTGAAAACCATCTCATATGAAAAGTTTCTAGGATTACTTCTTTTAAGAGACTTTTATGAACCATCAGTTACATTTAGTGCAAGGCTATAGTGCTAGTGGTACAATTAAGTCATTTGAAGTCATGGAGTAGAATGTGAAATATCTCTCTGAAATTTTATTATCAAGAACATACATAACAGGCTGTATTAACAACCCTGTTGAATTTACCTTGTCCTTTCATTCAGCATTAGTATCAAAAAAAAATACCTCCACTTTCTTCATCACGTTTGCACTTTTGCCTCAAAATGACTTGCAGTTCTTTTTTAAACCATGACTGCTCAGCTCTTTGAAAGCCTCTTTTTTTAAAAGTCTGTTTCATTAGTACAGACAGGAATGAAAAATGCATATTTTATAATTTGGCTTTTTATGTGACATGGAGCTCCAAAAAGTAGACAATCTCAGCAACATTAAAGACTACATGGTGTCAAATTCAGAGATGCAAATATTGTGCTGTGTCACGGATTGCCTTGTACTCTGAGTTGCTTGTATTGTACTGTACTGTAATGGTATTGTATTGTATGAACTTCTTTAATCCTGCTTCCCTCAGTGTGTGTCAGACTCTGTTCTGTTATAATCTATATACAAAAACTTCATAGGAAGGCAAAAGTTAAATTAAATACCTACATAGGAGTTAGTCAAAGAGGAGGAGTTAAAAAAAACCATCAGTTTAGAGATCAAGAGAACCTTGGCAATAGAAGAAATAGGACCAATACAGACTGTTTTGATTTAGAAAACTGATAGGCAGTGCTAAACGTGGAAAGGGGAGGAAATGAGACTGCAAAGCTCTAGGGAAAATACCTGAAGAATTGGTAGGAACAAGGTCAAAACACTGTGTGTCAGTTTCTGCAACAGCATTTTATAGAGAGATGAAATGTAAAGAAAATCAGAAGTACTCCTACAGAAGACAAAACATAAATGCCAGAAATGTACCATCTCTGCTACTGTGGAATAAAAAGTGGGTGCATACCCACTGTTACACATGCCAGACTCACATCTGGGATACACAAAGAGCTTGGCATCTACAAAAGCACCCTAAGTAACCCTTGACTTATGCTCAAAGATGATAGTCTGCCTACACACGCTACAGTGGCAGCCACTGCTGTTTGTAGGCACATCCTTCTTGCACTACCTTCATTCAGATCAGAAGGGCACTGGCAGCAGACTGTCCAGGACAGAAGGCAATTAACCTGATTTTTATATCTATTTAGGTGTCCATAATGGTGCAAGGTCATGAGATTAAAAATTGCTCCTCCTTGGAGTTTCTGTTTGCATAATTTTTTAATTGGCTAAAGCAAGGGAAAACGTTTCCCCTTCTACTCAGCAACATGGTTGTATAAACTGTGGACATGACAGAGACAAGCTTCTCAAGTTATTATGCAGGATTGACTTTATCAGGGAATTCTCTCAGATTGTTAACAACTTGTCCTTCCTTAGAAATAGGAAGGACAAGCACCTTAGTTGAGCATTGACTGTGTTTCTTTTAATTGCTTGCTATGGGCATTATTTCTTGAACTTCTTTGAATATCTCTTGGCTGGGATTTCAAGGAGAACAGTGATGTCCAGAAAACCCTTAGGGTATAAATGAAACCTATTTGAACCAAAAAAATAGGTCATTGGAAGTTTCAATATGAGCCAAATTCCCTGCTGGTGTAAATGGACATCTGCTCCATTTGCAGGTTGTATTATAAAACACGTTTTTGGGAATGAATTTTTAGTTTTCATAATTTTATACTACATGAAAAATATTGTTGATGCACAAAAAGACCCCACCTCTTCTTCAAATGAAAATGTGTCCAGTTAAATTTGCCAATTGATTTTGTGTCTCTAGGTGTAAGATGAATGAGTAAATACTATGTTTGGTTTGAAAAATAATGTTATATACATCTAGATTTTAGGGAGCTAACTGATGTTGCTGTCCAAAAGTAAGTCTATTGGCACACCTTAGCAGTCAGAAAGAGACTTTGTAAATGAGTCTGAAAGAGCTGAGCTGCCTAAACTGCACTGGAGTTATAGTTTAGCTGATAAAATGCTAATTTGGTCTAGGCTCTGACTCCCAATGTTAGTGGCAAGCCAATTTCCTGTCTGCTCTACACCACCATAGCTGCTTTAAAATCAATGTATGAAGTAAATACACTTTAACTCAGTACTGACCTAGACCAACAATTTTCTAAGAACTGATCTGAGTCCAGAACATCCTAATTAAATATAGACCAATTGGAGCTGGTTTTACAATTTTAATGAATGTAACCCCGATTCCATTTTTCAAAATATATTACCTCATTTTCAGTTTTTCACAAACAGATAATAGAACTTCTTTTCACCATTAGGAGGGGATTAATCAGCACCTATGGCAGATTAAACAGTGGAGTAAATACAAGTCTTTGCAGTACTGGAATTTTCACACTGTATACCATGCAACTGTATTTAGAATCACAGACTGTCCTTGATCTGTGGGCAGTTTCCCATCAAATTCCCTGGGACCCTCAGGTGTAAATCAGTCAAACTCTATTACCAGCACCATCATTTAACAGTATAACATGGCCATGTGAACCATGATTTTGAGTTCTCAAGCCTTGAGTTAAAATACCACAAGAATTTAGTCATTACTTTATTTAAAAAAAAAAAAAAGCTGCTTTTTTATTTCAGCTATATATAGGAGTGTATATATAGGAGCATTGTTGAATTGAAACAGATGTATTCCAATATCTTAAACTGCAAGAGAAAGAGAAATAAACACTAATGAAACCTCCACCTGAAATTCATTTCACAGATCTGCAAAACTGGAATACATGCAAAATATTGTATCTAGATTACTGTTCATTTGTTTGGGGTTTGGGGGGGGATTTCTGAATGGAGCACAGTGTTAAATACCCACTTGAAACCAGAAGTCAATACACAGCAGACTGGTAGTATTAATTATTTTAAAACAGTTGGACAGAGGGTTCTGAAAAGGACCTAGATCAAATCCTGATACCAAAGTGAATAAATTTTTACTCTGTAGAGTTTTTATTTTATCAAGGAAATTTTGCCTGACCTTGCAAATTATTCTATGGTTTACTTGAACAACCAATAAATACAGCCCGTCACCTGTACAATTCATCTGAGAAACAATTTACCCCTGAGTCCTTGTTATCTATTGGTCTCCTTCTACACATTTAACTCTGCTTTCTCCTTTGGAGAATTCAACAACAGGCTCTGCATGTATTTTTTTAAAAAACTTGATATTTTCATTTATATCATTGAAGTATAAATTTATTTTCTTTTTTCATTTACATTGTTTAAAGAGGATTAAAATTTCAAGTTGATAACTAAAACTTTCAACACAGATAGGGACAAATTATAATAATTATCTCATTTTCATAGAATCATAGAATGTTTTGTGTTTGAAGTGACCATAAAGATCATCTTATTCCAACCCCACTGCCATGACCAGGAACACTTTCCACTAGAGCAGGTTGCTCAAACTTTTATCCAACCTGGCCTTGAACACTTCCAGGGAATGGGACCTCCATTGCTTCTCTGCGCAACCTGTTTGGTTGTCTCACCACTCTCACAGTAGTTTCTTTTTATCAAGTCTAAATCTACTCTCAGTTTAAAATCATCCCCCCTTGTCCTATCACTACATACCCTTGTAAAAAAGTTCCTCTTCCGCTTCTCTTGCAAGTCTCCTGTAGGTACTGAAAGTTGCCATAAGGTCTCCCAAAGTTTTCCGAAAGGCTGAACAACTCCAACTCTCTAAGCCTGTTTCCATAGGTGAGGTGCTCCAGCCTAATTACATACTGTATCACAGGGAACAGGCACTGGCAATCAAAAATGTTCTCATATATATTTTAAAAGAAAGTTTAACTCAAAGGAAAAAGACATTAAGACCATGTGCAATGAATATTCTCAGGAGATGAAGACTGAAGGACAATTTGTTTCACAGTAGATCCCAAGATGAAGGTGTAGAGAATATATAAACTGTTGACTGTGTTTAAAATTTCAAGAAATACATCATCCTATGGGCATAGTCCAAAGAATGCCTGAAATAATCCCTTTCTCTGTTCAGAACTTGAAGAGCCTCGGGTGTAGCATTTTGTCCAGTTTTGAGCTGTTACTTAAGAAAAAGATATGAATCTTTTCAGTGAAGTTCAGAATATAACAGCAAGAGTAATCAGGCACCATAACTCAAAAGAGAGTTTGACTGGATAAAGCCTGTCCTGCTTTCAGAGGAAGGTAGAACAATCACTGGTCTCAAAGCACATAGTAGAAATCAAAGAAAATGAAATAGCGTTTTCTGATTTCAGGACAGAAAAAGAAGTAAAATGCAGCAAGATCAGGATTTCAGGGCAGGATGCACAAACCACCACCCCCACCTCCCCCCGCCCCACCCCGCCTCCAAAACACAAAAGAGCTAAGGAGAGAATAAATTGCCTGGAAGTCTTCCTCTTTACAAGTTTCCAGCAATTGGCCAGAAGAACATCTGACAGAAAGAAAATAAGTACACCTAGAAAAGTAGACTAGTAGCCCTCTTTCACTTTTCCCTCTGACTTTGTTTTACTGAATCTGAACCTTAGCCTCCTATGCCTAGTCTGTCATGAAACAATTCTAAAAATACCAGAGATTCTACCTCTGCTCTACCACTAAGTGCAAGAATACAGCTGCTGACAGAGCACATCTTCCTCTGGGAACATTGCTCAACAGCAAACCAAGTTGTTCATGTTCATAGTAATTAGAACATGAATTTGTATTTCTAATAAATGTAGGAAATATTTATCTGCTTTCAGTGTTTATTAGGAACATAACCAAATAGCTGAAAAACATTCACCTTTTCTTGTCAAGGTTTAGTTATCTAGTTCCAGCTTTTTGTCTTTTTCAGGTTCCACATTTCCTCTATTATCTCTCAACTCTAACATCCCTAACATAGCAGAAGTATCACATCAGGTGACTACAGTCAACTGTGTGTTTAGAAGTGATTTTTAAAATATTACATCACTATTTTAATGACTTTATCAGGATAGAATGAAAAAGCACCTGAGCAGTTTTGTACTTTTATTCCTGAAGGGTGAGCATATATTTCCACTGACACCACTTGAAATCTGTTATTGGAAATGACACTGGAAATCATAAACGGCTGGAATCATCACCTGTTCCCAACCAGAAATTTGGCTTCCTAGGCATTTCATTCCATGGTGAAACTGTATTGAAAACAGCAGACCTACTCCTCTCTAAAACTGGTCTAACATAATAGAGTTAGAATGATTAACAAAAATATTTACCATTAAACAGAAATGCCTGTAACAGCTTTAGTATTAGCAATCCTGACAATTCAGTGCTCTTCAGCCAGGTTGTCTAGGATAAGGACAATCATCTCTGTGCGATATATTACTGCACCATTAAGTGCATGTGAAGCACCCATCACTGGGCATCGCTAGAACAGGATATGGAAATCACCAAACCATTACTCTCTTCTGGAGCAACATTTCTTATGTTCCCAAGCTCTCAAGCACATGACCTTCAGCAAATATATACAAACCTAAAAATAAACTCATGAGTAAATATTTACAGAAGTGGCACAGAAGAAAACTGGCAGTTTTGGTGAGAAATTTCTGCTCTTTACTAACATATAAACATGGTTATAAACAGAACAGACTGAAGCTTCAGTACAAGCTGCTATTATTACCTGCCTACCTGAGGATTTAAAATAGTTTTGCTTATTTACATAAATCAAAGGACGTGAGAACAATGTTGTTGCAATGTGTAGCAACATATTGCAGAATAATATATTATTGTTAAATGCTACAGAGGGATCTCAGACTCTTAATGTGAAATTACTACTGATATTGAAAAGCAGCATTTCCCATCTTAATTCCCACTCTAGAATAATTTGATGTTCTGTGGTCACAACAGCTTCTGATGTGTTGTAGAAATGATCTCACACTTTTGTGGTGTCCTGTCAAAAACCATAATAATATCATACAATACATCATCCTTTATGTTCAGTGCCTGACAATAAGAATACACCCTATTCATTAGATAGTCTCCATTACTGGATTTTTATTGTATGGGGTAACAGCTGTAATTAGCAGAAGTGAGAAGAGAATGATTCCATATTGAAACATATTGTGCTCCAAAGGAGCACAATTTATTCTACTGAGCAAAGCTTTACGATATCATTACCTCATTTTAATCTTCTATAATTAATTCTTTACATCAGTTCAGATTTGACACAGAAGTATGAAATTATTTGCTTGTCAGGGACATTTTTAGGCACTTTCCCCCTTACAATTTTCTCCCAGTTGGAGTAACCTCCCTCAGAACATTTCAACAAGATAAAGAGCGAAGAAAATAACCAGTGCAGAACAGATGACATTTTCAAAAGTGGTTCCTTTTGGATTTTTGTAGTTCATACACATGAATTGTCCCAAAATACCTTGGAAAATCAGGACTTGCTTGAACTTCAATGATGCATTTAACTTATAGGCAAGTCATTTACTTATAAGAGAAATATTTACTTTCTCCCCATATTCTCTACGTATCTTGACTGATGGAAACAGATTTTAAATTTTGCTGAAATCTCTTGGGATCTCCTAAATCAAGGGAAGGAAAATACGACCTCCACTCAGCCCATAGGTTCTCTGACTGTTTTGTCAAAACTGAGGATTTTGCCAAATTAACTTAACTGTAAGTGCCACTACCAACTTAAGTTGGCTGAAATTTGTTCCTGCTTTCAGAGGGGTATTCATGGCATTGGCTGCTTACATTAGTGCACAGAAGCTACAGACAATCTAGACTAGTTCGATATTTATTCAGTTTTGTCATGCAAAAACTGTGGACTGTGCCAGGTATAAACTGCTCTTACAATAAAGAGAAGCTATCATTTTGGGCTTTTAGAAGTACTCCAGAAGTCAAAGCTCATCTTGCTTCTTTTGCCATTAGTGAATCTTACCAAATACTTAAATCTTGTTGTGGAATAAACATAATTTCTTACCTTGCTGATTCATGCTCTCTCATGTATGTATAGCATTCCTGACTTTTGAATCATAATGAAAGACAAAATTGCATAAAGAAACTTAATTTTGCCTCCCATCTTTTACTTGCTTCTTGCCACTGATTGCTGAAGCTGCAACTTCAAATCAGTATCAGAAAGCTTTTGTTCAATTTTCATATTTAGATCCTCTAAATGTTCTGAAATTATTAACAAATTGATTTAAGTTTCCATGCTATCTCTGATTATTTTTCTAAGGTTTTTTTCCCCATAGGCATTGAAGATGAAAGTAATAGATGAAGTACTCTTCTAATTGATTTCCACTTTCAGAAAAAGTTTCCAGTGCCTAAGCTGCAAATGAAAATACACTGATACTGTTAAATCCTTGGCTTTAGCTGACATATATGCTTCTAAACATTAAATCAATGGGGCAAGTATCAAGATCTTATAATTTTGTTATAGGATTTGTCTTCCAGTTCCATTGTATTGTTTCTTACTACAGTTTATCAGCCATCTGTCTACTATTCAGACCTAGATAAAATAAAATAAGATCTTAATAAATAAAATATAAATAACTAAAATTAAAATAAAATGTAATGATGAAACTAGAAGAATCAGTGTAATTTTTTTCCAGTGTATTTATCTTTTCTTACCCTCATTTTTTCCCATTATACATCCTAAATATTTCCAAATTCGATTAATGGATTACCACATGGGAAGGTATTTGGGCTTGTATAAAGGCTCATTAAAGTCAGTAGGTGCCCCTGGGCATACTAAATTCTCTCTACATGAAGATCCTTTTTTGGATGAGTTTCTTGGAGTAAATACCAGTATTTTCAAATTTGTATGCCTAATGCAAGTAATTTATATAAATGCGTCATTATTTTCATAAGGACTGACAACCAAACACATCCAGGAAAGCTAATGCAAACAGTAAATGATTTTGAAAGAAGTGAGCACTATGTATCTGCGTGATCACTAGTGAAAACAAAATTGGAGTACTGCAGCTCATTCTCATGCCTGCAATTTAAAAGGGAGATTGACAGACTGAAGAGACCAGAGCAATCCCTTTTACCTCATCAAAAGAGAAGTCTGAGGCATTATTTAAACAAAGTATTGGAATATATCCAAGAAAATACAATACCAAACTTTTTAAACAATAGAAATATATTATTTCAATAGAAAAACAACCTGCTTTAAAACTTTGGATACATGCAGATTTGTATTAAAAGTAAAGGTATGCATATGTCATTATGAGTGTGGTTAGTGAGTCAGCTCTCAGATATATTACTGAAGTAAAAAATAGTTCTCCATTTCTTGAGAACTTCATTTCAAAACTGATTTCCTTTCCTTAAAATATATTTTAGCCAGAAATGACAGTCTACCATAACTGTAATTGGATGTAACTGTGTGGCATATGGTTTTATCACCAAATCAGATGGACATTTCTGCCTTTTAAAGTGTAAAAACCTGTGAGGAACTCTCAGTAGAAAAGTATGGGTTTTATATCCCCACTTTTGAAAATTTATGGTTTAGGCAGAATATTGAATGATAAGGTATAAATCCAATACACAGTTCATAAAAAACATGGAACAACATTAAGGAATAATAATAATAAAAAAATGTTGCTGATAATTGAGATATATGTGTGCTAGGTACCTAAATAGAGCTCTTTTTGTTAATTATTTCTCTTTTTTTCAGCAGAAATACATTTTGAAGGAAAAAAATCATGCTGAACTTTTGGTACATGAGTTGAATGCTCTAAAGGATTTTGGGGTGACAACAGTGGAGAGGAAGGTCAGCATTTCCTCCCCCATTGCATTCATAGTCACCTTAAACCTCCCTGTAAATCAGCTAGCCCCAGGGCTACTTGTAGAGGGACCATCACAGAAAGCCTGTTTCAGTACAGGAGGCAAGGTCTGTGAAGAAAGGTAATTGTTCTATTAGACCTGCTTAAGCTTGGAGTGAATTCAATCTTCTGTGGAGACTAGCAAGGAGGAAGTCAATTAATGCCTGTTGCGATGATGTTTTCTGGGGGGTGGATAACCAAAGGATAACTACCATGTGCCCCTTGGGTTTTCTTCCCCTCTCACCCTTCTTTTCCCAGTGGTAAACTTCTGGGTGATTAAATTGTCATGCAGCCTAAGTGCCCTCTGTGATGCACAAAAGTGCAAGGTTAAATTCCCTGTGGACTGCAGGCAACCAAAATCCCCAAATAATTCTTAGGATAGAAACAGCCAGATTTTAATCTTCTCTTTGTTTAGATACTATACAGGAGTTTCAGGATTTAATTATAGATGCAGATATCCTACACAGGTGCTCATTACTCATGACAGACAGACACAGTGGGTTTTGTGTTGCTGATGAAATGGGTGCTAATATGAACAAGAACCAAAATAGACACCTTTAGAAGTTTGTCAGAGTTAATAGGCAGCTATTTCGCATCATATGAAATGAAATATTTTCTGATCAATCAATGTCAGCATTAAAAGCTTGTTTGTTCTTATTTTCTACTACATGAAGTATTTTCTTATGTTTCTGTTGAAAGCTTGCATTTTACTGAAGGCATTACCTTGCTTTCAAAAGCAATACAGAGATGAGAAACTCATAATTCTCAGGGCCTCGTTGAAGTCATTCTGTCTCAGCATGGATAAAGAGCTTAGCCAAACTTTTGCTGGTGTAGGTTCACTGACATCAGCAAGGCTTACACAAAATGCTAATCTTGCCTGATGAATGTGCACAGAACGTGTGAACTAGAAAACAGTATCTTAGCTGAAAAAAATGGTTGTGAGACTGTCTTAGTTGGAATATGCTAACTGTTCCTTTGTTATCCTGCTCCTACACAGCACTAAGAAACTTCTCAATAAGCCCATGGACAGAAAGTAACAATTTGCCAACTTGTACTAGGGCTTTCTCTCATATTTATTTTACTGGACTGTACTTTCACAAACCATATGAGAATAATGACCAATTAGTTTTCTGCTGTTCAGCAGAACTAGATCATTTCTTGTACTAGTGCTTTTCCAGCTGTGAGGAAATATTTCCTCTAGACATGGTCACTGCAGACACCTGACAGCCACAGGCAGAGAGCAGTTTAATTTCACAAAAGCTTTGGACAGTCAAGACGTCATGTGCTGCTGAAAGGAGGTATGAAATATGTGGGACAATGGCTTGATGGGTCTGTTGACTTAAGAGAAAACACTCTAGATGTACAATATCCAAGAACAAGGTTTTTCGTCCAGAGGTTTACCCTTGGCAAAATAAAGGACTCATCTGTCTTAGCTTCCTCCATAAATTTCTAATCCTTGTCATTCTTTCCCTTTTGCCCCACAGATTTTGAAAGAGGCTCATGAATTTTCCTAAACACTTAATTGGCTGTTCCTGAATTACTTAAAAACCTGCAGCTGAAATTGATGGGAATGAATGGGCTGAAATGAATGAGCTAATACTGCATTCCTTACAGAGATTCTGGGACAAGAAGATGGACCAGAGATAGAAAGAAGGAAATCTTTCATAAAATTAAGTGCAGGCTAGGCAGGAGGTTACCAGAGTGAAGTATGCTTTGTGAAGCATAAAATTGCACTGTTAGTATTAGACCTGGTTCAAAATGCAGACCTAAATATTTCACACTGTGACGGAGACTGGTGGTGTAGTTTACCTTGGGGATTGTATTCCACAAAGAATGGTGAGATAATACCTTTTCCTGAGGCCATGATATTTTCTAACACACTGATGCTGCTTTAGTACATTCAAGAATTCCAGTTGGACTTCTGCATTGCTTCACTACTCCCATGGGACACACGTTCTGACAGGATGGCCCCTTATGCATAAAAGTCACTCTCTGACTACTATGTTCATACTTCTCTGAGCTCTCTCCAGAAGGAGAATAAAACTCACCTTTGTTTTTGTCTCAGGTCACATGACGTCATGAGAAAAAAGATCAATACATGATGCAATTCAGAATTTTGGTTTTTGCTGGTATTTCCACCTTCCTTAAAGATGCAAAAAGGAATAATATTAGTCATAATCATAACAAAAGTTCAATGCTTTAAAAAAAAACATGTATCATGGAACAGACTTCTTTATAGCAAAATGTCTGAATATTTCTGTGAAATAAAAATTTATTTAAAACCTACACTGTGATATAATATATTTTTTATTGATTCAATTTAAAGAATCTGTACAGTATCAATGCCATAGAAGTCAATGAAAGTCTCTTTTTCCCTCCTAAGTATCATCCCACATATCCAGTTTTGAATATCGACACTGTAAAGTTCTAGTCAAACCAAACACTGAGTTTCTTTCACACATTGTAAAAACTTTGTTTAACCTCACATGGAAAAAGATGCTCTTTTTTCTCATATCAGTAGTTTTTGAAGTTGAGAATCAGCATGATGTGGGTGACTCATTGAGGAACAGAGCTCTCCACTGACCTCAGCACTTCCGTGCCATCAGTAGCAACTGCCCATCTGATGTCAGCTCATGTAGCAACAGAGCATTGTTATTCTGCTCTGAAGGGAAGAGCACAGGGATGTGCAGAGCTCCCTGGGAACAGTGACACAGGGAGGTGGATAACCACCACAGCTGGGTCTCAGCCAATACAAAGACAGCAAGCTCCAGCATCATCCTAAAGTGCATCATACTGGAGATTTCATATTCCTATCTCATCTTTTCACTATTCATTTCTGTAAAAATGATCTGTGGTATACACATGATCTAGCAAGACTATTATTTAAAATAATCCACCAAAGAACCCTTACCTTTTAAAAATTAATAACAGGTTTTGTTTACTTGCCTAGTGACTGCAACAATGGAAGCAAAAACAAGCAAAGAGGCAATGAAGGTGATTGGAAATATTCACAGACCTTCCTGAGTGACTCTTTTTGAAACTGGAAACAAGCAGGGATAAAGGGAAATTCTACCTTCTAGTTTTGTAAATAAAGAGTATTTTGCGTAAGTCATGACCAGAGAAGTCCAGAATATAGCTGACTGCTAATTTTATTTACCAATACAGACATACTGAAGAACTAATTGAATATGGACAAACCTTTCTGTAAATGGACAAAATAATTAAACCAGCAAGGATTTAAGCAATTAGAAAAGAGTACCAATTCTCATAGAAAGATCAGCAGTAACTAATCTCACTAGAAGAGATGGATTTTCAATTTCCTTCTGCCAGGAATATTCTACAGATTGTGTACTTCACTGTTTCCATCAGAAATTTCTTCTCCCTGTATTTAAGCTTTTCCCCACTTGGATATTTTTTGACAGGCACAGTTCATTCTCCATCAGTGGACCACCAGAGGACAGAAAATTTCTGTTCTAGTGAGGAATTAACTTGCTCCTCTGGGAGAAATGGGGCTCAGAAGACCCAAAATAAACCCGATGTCTTCTACAGCATCTTCTGCTGAGAAGACATCAGGAAATCACATAGGACTCAAGCCTGTCAAGTGTAAAATATTCAGTCTGTCATTAAGCCTGAAAATACCTAAAATACAGAGTAACTTGGGCAAGACTTGGAAAGATTATATTTTTAAAGGACTAAAACCAAAATCCTTAATTAAATTTAGAAGAATTCAGCAAGGAGATCATTAGAGCAATTTCTTAATTAAGTGGTCCTGGTCCAGAAGACTGGGAATATATAATCACTCTGAGGACAATAAGGATTAAAGATAAAGAAATTATCATAAAAATCACACACAAATTCAGAGATGCTATAGTTGTCCGGAGAAAGGTTGTTCTAAAACCATATTCACAAATAAGTAAGTTAAAATAATTGCATCCATTTATTCTTTATTTATAAGCTGCACTTGGTAGGAAAAAAAAAGATTTTTAATGTGACATAAAACAGCATGATTATTTATAATTTTAGTAGAATTACATTACTCAACAA
Organism: Xenops minutus; assembly: GCA_035221455.1. Taxonomy (NCBI): domain Eukaryota; kingdom Metazoa; phylum Chordata; class Aves; order Passeriformes; family Furnariidae; genus Xenops; species Xenops minutus. The sequence continues at coordinate 44,383,176 of JAWWEE010000122.1, read as the reverse complement.
CTAGAACAGAAAAACAGATAACTTTTTACTTGGGTTTTAGTTCAGCATTATTTCTCTACATACATGTAAGTGCGTCTTTACAGTTAAAAGTTCTTTTAGAACAACTATTAGTAATTTGAAAACTTAATATATGTTCTGCAAATTTAAGAACATAGTCACTTCTTTGGACATTTAATTCATATTAACTGTGTGTATTTTACTGGCTAAAAGGAGCTATTTGTATAGATCCCATGTTCTGGATATTTTGACTGTGAAAAATGGCTTTAAGATGTACCTAAACAAATAGTCAAAAACTGTTCCCTGTTAAGAAAAAAAAAACAAATCACTGCTAGACTTTCATTTTCATCACTCAAAGGAATTCCCAAAATTTGCTGGTCATGCAGTCCTACTGCCCCTTTGGTCCAGCAGAAGGGCTCCTGGGAAAAGACCTCTCAAAACATTTCCATGGACCAGCCTGACTCCTGCAAGGCTTCCAGCTGGTTTGATGACTTTGGTCATAAGGTGTCAGCGGCTGAGGTCAGATCTGTGCTTACAGGCATCACTGCCCAGCCAAATCAGACAGATGGTCATGTGGGGTCAGGTAGAGCAGACAAATTTCACTGTCAATGACAAACATAGTCAATGCAAAACAAAAAAATGTATATTTTCTAAAGGAGAAATTGTTTCAGCGTAAAATTGGTTGTCTCCTCCTGAAAACAGCTAAACAGTACAATTCAGGCTCCTGGCTTTATTCTTCAGTTTTGTGAAATTAGCAAATTATCCTGTTTACTGGAAACAATTTGAATAGTAGAAGCAATGCTTTCCCCAACAAAAAACACACTAACTTGACAGAGTCAGAATTTTTATCCAGACATATGATTTCCTCCTTACAATTTACCATCTTATGAATTCTCAAACTTATACAAGAAAGAACATGTGCCTTAAGACTTTCAGTCTCAACACCTTCATAAATACTAATGTAATCTAGGATTAATTAATGATAAGGAGGCTGAGTGGGTTATGTCTCCTAGTTTGCAATATCAGCGAGGGAAGGCTTCACAGTGGTCAAAATGTATTACTAACACATTATGTTAAAGTCCTGTGACAACTTAAAACCTATTAAATAAGTTATATTTTCAGAAAGCAAATACTTCATACTTTCTAGAGGGCTTAAAATTTCACTAGATATCTTCATAATTTTGTGCATTCCAGACTTCTGTGTAACAATTTGTCATATGCAGAGTATTGATCTGTACACAACTACAGGAATTTCCTATAGCTTGTCTTTCAATAACATCAGAGGGAGAGAGAAGTTATTAACTGCCTGCTCCTTCTCCTCTTTCCTCTGGTAATTTTTCTGCCAGTAAGGAAGGCTCCTTCAACACTATTATAAACACACAAGTCTTTTTTCCCTTTTACACATGAACAAGAAAACAAAAAAATCATTACATTAGTACAGTTTGCTCTTCTGTTTTCCCCTGAAAGAGAATTTTGGCAAAGCCTTCTTTACTGACAGCTCAGCATCTCAATGATACCAGTTTAGAAAGAGAATTACAGAGTAAATGCTTGCTTTCTGTGTTGAGTCAGAATCTGGTTTTCTTTCTGTTCTCCACTTTTCACAAGGACACTGCATAGGGCAGTTCCTTCCTGCCATAAAGTCACTTTTTCTCTTAAGAAGACACATTGATTATTTTTAACTTCTGGATCACTCTCACTTTTGCAAGTGCTTTTTTAACAATAAACCATTTAAAGAGTAGATTAATATTATCAACTTGTTTTACAAATAGAAAACTGTTACACTAAAAAATTACTCAACTGACCAAAGATTTTGCACCACAACAGAAAACCCAATATCCTCATTTGCAGAGCAGTGTTTGAATGTCTCTCTTTCACCTCACTGCCTCTGTTTCCAGAGCAGCTTAAATAAGAGGTTACATTCATACATCAGTTGATATGAAATCAGGATTATATATTAAATATTTTGATAAAGGAAAAATACTATCCTCTCTCAAAAATATGAAGTGTAGATAGAAGAAAAAGGAAGGAGATTTATTAGACGTCCCGAAAGTTCTTTTCCATATAATCCTGAATGCAAACTGCAGTTGATGGCAAAGGTCCTCTTCTCTACATCCCACCTCAGGCTTCCAATGCTCCCTGGCAGTACACAATGAGAGGAAGCATACTGTAATTTTCAGTGAGAAACATCTCACATTTTGAACTTGATAGTGACTTCATATGAGAATTATCATTTGCATAGCCTGTTACTGTGCTTTAATAGTAATGTCTGATGAGAAAAGTAGTGCATTTTACATTTTAGTAAATGTTCAAAATTTAAAAAGTTTCCTTTAAAAATAGAGAATTAATTGGATTAAGCTATTTAACAAAAGTTCAATAATTGGACATTCTTTGGTCATTTTTATTTTGAGTGCATACCAGATGAGCCTTAACCACAGTCTTTACAGGCTGTGAAGGGTTCTGAAATCAAGTATTTAACAAAAATTTTGTATGTTACTTCTAGAGGAACTACTCAGTGTAAAAATATGCTACATTATGTCAATGCTCAAATGAAAAACTATATAGTAGTCTTAAAATAAAATGTCACATGGGTTTATTTTCCTAGATCCTGCAGAAATTCAACTGCATTAAAATGCCCCATTTCAACATTTAATTGTCAAATGCTAATTAAATAGTATAACTGGTTACAATATAGATCAAATATGAAAGGTTTCAATTGAGATTGCTATCATCTCCACTGTCACAAGTGACTTAGCAGGGAAATTCTGACTACAGGCAAAGCATTTCAGTGATTACTGAGTGTGCATAATCTGTTTGTAAAAAAATCCCCACAGCAAAACAAGCCCCATCCTAACAGAACTGAAATACATACAAAATTTAATCCATTAATCTACAGAAATTCAATACAAATTTGATTAACAGTAATTAAAAAAGACTCCAAAAATATTGCAAAATATAAAATTTAGGGGTTTGGAAATAAACATCTCTTTGAAAGACCTACAAACTCCCTTGAGGTAGATATTCACTGACTGCTGCTTTCATTGTCAACAATCAGTAGAAGTTCTACAGATTCCTAGGCTAATAGGCAATTTTTAGATTAGTCAGCAGGAGAGGTTTGCACTAAACATTTCTCTCTTCTCGTCTTTTGTGAGAATGGGGTAAGAGAAGAAAATTACTGACAGGAGTATTTGCAAGGGAACAGAAAAAGTAGCAGGACTTTCGAGACAGGGATGGCTGCTCCCACTCAAGCCTTGCCATGATCTCTCTTGCTCCTTGGGTGTGGGAGTCACAGACCAGCCCTGTGATTTATTACAACAGAAGTGCCTGGCAAGATACCCAGCAGGCCACAATTTATTCTTTGTGAAGTACAGCCTCGAGTATAAAGTCACACGTTCTGTTCAGAATGAATATGTTTGCACATAACTAATGGAGACTTCTAAGATTTATTAGAGGGCAGAAAGCTCTTCCTTTCTGTGCTGATCTCACTGGATATTAAACTTTCTGTTGGTCCTATATCATGTATAACAATTTTCTTTTAGCTAAAGAAGCAGCTTGGCTGTAGTAGAGATGCATTTTTAATAGTGCTGTGAAACAGGTTCAGGAATTAGAAATAAATAAATAATGTGAACTAATATATTAATTGTATTAAAAAGTCTGTATACATTTTTACATATGATATTCACTTAGTGTCTTGTCTCCAGGACTAGGAGAAAAATGCATTTGACTCTCACAGTCAAAAGGAAAAACAATAAATACAATAAAAGAATTAAGAACATACATTTTGCTGGGAAGGATTGAAACAAACATAATAGAGGTGGATCTGGCAAAAGGCACTGATCGAAGAAGAAAGAATTCAGCGAGTAATTTTGGCTGAAAACAGTTACTATGGACAGAAGCTTTTGTATTAGTTCCAGGAGGTTTTGTATCTGCTCCATGTTTGGAGATGTTGTATTTCAGAGGGGAAAGAGGTAACACCACGTAAGAGGCATGAAGCCAGTTTTCCCTCTTTTCCCTCAGTGTAAATCCAGACCAACTCATGAAAGATTTACAATGGTAGGCTGGCGAACAACATTTGATCCATAAATTAGAAGACAGAAACCTGAGATGAAGAAAGGAAGGAGAGATATAGAACTAGAATGTGTCCTAAAGGACAAAAATTTGTGTCTCAGATAGAATTAAAAACTGTCAACTTTCAATGAAATGTAAATGTTAACTATCCCTAAATAGAAAAACAAGCCATGCAGTACAATTTTGGGAAGTTTCTCAACACAGAGTAACAGGTTATATGAATAGTTCTAAAGGGCTAAGACAAACAAAAAAGAAGGGCTTACAAATGAATAATTTAAGACCAGCACTGAAGAAAGCAAGCCTGCATGTTACTTTACACTTCTTTTTCTAGTTAATCTTTCTGGATCTTTTTCTTTATTTTCACTAGCATCCCACCTTTTTTTCTCTCTCAAATAGAGAAAAATAAGAGGGATAAATAAAATTATAACTTATTAACTATGTTGACTGTACAGCAACTCTATGGTTGTATTCTATCAGAAAGTGGTCAATAGCACACTTAAGACAGGGGGAATTGGAATCCTGCTTATTTAGCAGAAAATACAAAGGCAGAATGCTGAGTAGCCAAAAAAATAAATTAAGGTATATGATAAATGGAGAAAATTCACTATTGCACTTTCCGAAATATTGTTTTTCCTCTGGCTTTTAGCCATCTATATATCCATCTATAGTAGCCTATATTACTGACCAAAAAAAATGGCCATATATGGATTATACTGGACTGGTATAGGTCAAACCCTTTAATATCTACTCTATGATTTGATCTAGGGACATTCTTGTGGTAGGAGATATCTCCATGGCATGTCATGTTTTCTTGACAGTTGTACTCTTCAGATTAAGGAAAAATTTAGCCTTATCAAAGAGTCTCATTGACTTTTCCTTATTATGGAAGAAGAAAGGGACATTTTTGCTGTAAAATGCTGATGAGGTTTATTTAAATGTTGTTTTATAAAAAAAGGAAAAATATCCTGGGGACACTGTACTTTCATCTGATTTACAGTTATTAATTGAATACGTGTTTTTCTGGCCATCTTTATACATATGCTGTTTTGATTATATACTTAGTTTCTAATGACTTGTCATTCATAGAAAATTTAGAACAGTGGAAGTCTGGTCTGTAACTGGGGTATTTACCATATATGGTAAAACATATATGAGTTGATGATGATGATGATAATAACGACAACAGCAGAAACAACAATAACCATAACACCAACACTATTTTATGTGACTATGTCTGCAATGCTGCTTTTAGTCATAAACAGATTTTTGTGAATAAATATGCAAATGATAGAAATATTCGTATAAATTCTTTGTCTGCCTTCAATTAGAATGGCAAAAATCACCTGTTCTATTATAATAACATTAAGATATAAAATTTTTGGTAGAGAATCTGAAAAAAAGCAGTGTGCTAAATGAAAATAGAATGGTTTCTACTAAGGCTATAGTATAATTTATCATCTATCTGGAAATAACAGAAAAAAAATCTCAGGTATTGTGAATTTTGTATCAATTTTTCTGTTCATAGTACAATATTCATTATGAATATTTAGATTGAAAAGGGTTCATCATGAGATGTTTTGACAAGATGTTTTGGCACCTGGATATGTTTTGAGACATGGCTCTGTCTCCACTGCTCACTGCATATCCTAAGGCATAAGGAGAAAAACTGACACAAGACTCCAGTAGTCCTGGGCAAATGATCAAATGATTCTGCCACAAAATTAACATTTCTACATACTGTATCTTTTCCAAAATAGGTTTTCTGCTGCTCATGAGGTTTTCCTGATCCACAATGTAGTTGTGGCACTACAAGTAAGAGCTAGGATTTTGGTAAAACCCTTTTGCAAAAGAATGACATAGTGATGACATATGAATGATGTTTAAAAGTAATAACAGTCTGGATTTTTCCTTTGTGTGCATGCCATCTTTCTAAGTGTTTAAATCAACTCACTTTTTAAATGGTCCTGGAAATAAAAATGCCAAAGTCCCCATATTTGTGCTACTCAGTTTTTATATAACTCTGCTTAACCAACTTGAGCTATGAATTTTTTGCTTTATTGAAAGGCATAAACACTCAAAAATTATAAGGCCCTAATTTCATGAAACAGCTTCCAAAATGTCCAGAAGTTTTCTTTCAATTCTTTATTGCAGCCACGAAAGCTCACTTTTTCAAGCTTTTGTCCCTAACTTGAGTAACTAAATCTTCTGGAGTGGGGGACAGTCAGGTGGGTAATAATGACCAAAGTGAGGCTCACAACTTGGCCATCTGATTTCAAAAGCCAGATATAAAAATAAAGCATAAAAGATCACAGTTAAAATCCCACATGTTGATACAACAGACTTAATAACAGCTATTCTTTCAAATTATTAAATTAATTCAATTTTGTGAGTTAAATCAAACTGTAAAATCCTCAGGGCATGGCACAATTCTTTTTCAATAGGACATTAATACAGAAGAGGCTCCTTCCTAATTGGAATTCTTCAGCTCTTCTAGAATAAAAATAAAAACCATAATTAGAAATGTACTAAGATAAAAAGAAACAAAATGTTCTGTAAATACCACTGAATATTGCTATTATCCTTGTGGCATTAAAAGTTCACTGCTTATTTTGTTACAGAGCAATTAAAGGCAGGTAACCTTCAAGGCTAAAAAAAAAAAAAAAAAAGTGAAGACTTCCATTGTGTATGTTCTCTTTCATGAAGCCAAGGACAAAACCAGATAGCAGACCTGAACTGAGATCGAGAGGAACACATTAAAATCAGTCTGAAGGATTGTTTCAAACTATTGTAAAACTTCACAGAACGCAAAGGTAAGAGAAATTTTATCTATATATGTGTTAATTTAATTGAGGGAAATAAGTCATATGGAAACAGTAACTCAATTTCAAAGACCAGTGCTTAACCAGCTAATGCCTGAAGAGGTAGACACCTGTCAGACAGAAATGCTGGGATTAATCTTTGCAGACTGGAAGACAGGACTACATATTAACTACATCCCTATGAGAAATGAATAAAAAAAAGTCTTTTTCACACTACAGTTACTACAAATAAGACAAATCTATCCATTGGGGGTAGATGCATTGAACATAGCTTTATTAGTTCTTTCGCTCTAACACAGCTCTGAAATTCATCCTACAGGCAACAGAAGGCATAGAAGGCATTTATTTATCTTCCAAAACATAAGGCTATAAAAATGACAATGTAGAAGCAGAAAAAAATATGGAAAGACATTTTCTATCTCACTAACATTAATGCATAACCAGCATTTAGTTTACATACGTAATGCAGTGAGAAATAAATTACATGACAGATGTTTTCTCCCTCCTCCTTGTCTGTTATAGCATGAGTAGACAAACAATCTAAATCATTGGCAGATGCATGCTATGGAAACGTGCAGAGGTAGTTAATTACTACTGTCAGAGAACAAATTGCAATTGCACTATTTATTTTGAAATTACAAACACAGTAAACTGTGAAATAATCATTACTAACATAAAGGTAATTCCGTGTTCATCTCTAGGAACAATCAATAAATCCATGGATTCAGTAACTGACATGCCTTTATAAGTGAAAAAAAGTGTCTAAGTGAAAAATATTTACAGAAGGTATATGAATGCTGCTGACACAAACTTGACAACATTAATAATTATCCTCTATTTAACTAGACTCTTATGCAGGTATACAGAATACAAGAATATATTATGTTTATTACATTTTTTCCTCCCTTTATGGCAACATTTTGCTATCTAAAAGATAAAGGTGTCACTTACTACAATTAATGCATCTGTTTCCTAGTCATAAAAGGAAAAACACCACCTTCAGAACTGAGGTTAAAAGACATATGTTACACTCACATCTGGTGGATTTTCTAGTTCAGCACTAATTCTCCTTTGTCAGAGGTGTAGGTTCTCTTGGAGCCACTTGTGTTTCAAGCCAGTTTTGCATCTAGAAGACCATATCCTCCTTTCCCCCATGATGTTCGGGTGATCTGACTTGGTAGGAGTACAGGCCTCAGCTGGGAGGGAGAAACGAACTGGGAGGGATACTTAAAGGTTTTCAACATTTAAGAAAACTCACACTCATAAAAATCAAGATGAGAGAGAAGGCAGCCAAAAGCATTTTGCCAATTATGCTATGTATTGGTTACTCTTTTAAGAAAAGCTGTCTACCCTAAACATTAAAGTCTGTTTCATTCCTTACTGCCAGAACAGTGATTGATGTATGATACTGGACAAGGAAGGATCCAGTCTCTTCATTTTCTATACAAGTATTTTCTTAAAGGTTAAAGTGAATGTTACAAGTTGAAATAGAAATATTGAAAAAGTATATGGTGAATACATTTTGCTTATAGTTCTAGTTGTCAACCATCAGTGCATGAATGAACCCTACAGCATATGTTTTTACCAAACAGTAAAAGGAATATGTTTCAATGATGGATTGAATAGTATTCTATCAGATATTTTATTGATTACAGCAGAAGGAGATGCTAAATGGAGAAAAATACTGTGTTACAGGTAAGCAGACTTTACACGTTGCTATAAGTGTGTAACGTAAACCATATTTGGATCAGCTACTGTAGTTTTAAATGCCAGAGGATCAGGGGAAGAAATTCTATAGTAAGTAATTTGCCTCAGCATTGTCAGATAACCATTTCTTAACAGAGACTGCTGTATGTAAAGTGGAGGTAGTAATGATGGCAAACAGAAGCTGTGAATCATTCCTGGAACACATTTTGAGTTCTGCTCAGTGGAAAGAATCATTGTCTCTGGACCTACAGTCTCCTGATACACTGTCTTGCACAGTCTTGGACTCAAACTCCATCTCACTCCTTGCTACCCAAAGAATGTACTCTTTGATTTACAAAGTGATAGGAGCAGGACACTATTGAATGGAATCATCACCTCTATTAACTCCACAGTACCAACAACTGTAATTCAACCTTCCCATCCTACAGTGAAAGCCTTCCAATGAATTATCTCAAGATACTAAAGCAACTATCTCTGTAAATACAGCAGTTACATTCCCTGGGCCAATGAAAGTATTGGAGGAATTTGAAATATAGTATTTGAATTGAAATTACTCAGATTTATTTAATTTTAATCTGGTTTGGTATTATGAAGAGTTATGTGAGAGGAGGTGCATACCGCCATGATGGTGATTTCTCTCCTCAAACACACTTAAAAAGTAACTGAACGTTGATTACTCATAATTTTTCAGGTAGTGTTCTTTTACTAGCAATTAATCAATGTATTCTGGTAATCAGAATATGGGTTATTATTTTACACTTGTAAAAAATGATAGGTTTTTTCACCTTTGATAATGGACCACTTGAGATTAATTTATTCATCTTTGCAGTAACAGAAACCCTTCTACATTTGTGATTATGAGAATACTTAGAACTGAGATAATGATGAAAACATGCATTTCAATACAGAGTTTACAGAATCCTGCAGCTCTCAGTAGGGCAAATATGTCATCCAAACTGCACCCCACCATGAAAAGAAAAAAAAAAAAAAGAACAGGATAATGAGAAAGACGAGAAACAGCCATTTTTAATTTGTAGTCCATGTGTTAACCTAAGTTTCTGCACAGGACAACACAAGGCAGTAACTTGCTAGTGTGGCTCTATTCAAAAAGACAGCTGTAGAAAATGAAAGTAAAAAGAGTTCATAAGATTTTAAGAAGCTAAGTGTCATAATCTCATTGCAGTGGAATGAAAACTGGTCTTTAACTCATCTCAGAACAAACCTCTGAAGAATAAATATCTATGAACTAAACGTGTTGAGAAAACAAGGGAGAATTACCAACACAACATTCCCACAATATAACATTTTAACAATATTAATCTTGAAACTGTGCCTAATATTCAGTTTTATTATACCACAAAATCAATTTTCCTGGGATTGGTCACAGCCTGCTGTCACTGTCTTATATAAAAAACTAGTTTTCACTAAATGAAATTTTGTGTTGTTGTCTTATCTATTTGATACCTTCTAATGAAAAATGTGGTATAGTTTCATGGACTTTCTAGCTGACCTATCTTCATTTCCTATACGTCTGTACTTAAAGAAAGTCAATCCCTTACAAAAACAAACAAATAAACCAACCCAACAAGTATAAAAAGAAACCCAGCAACAACAGAAAGAAACCTAACAACAAATCCAGATCCAAACCTGGATAATTAATTCCTGCACATCTAACCAAAAGTTAGCATAAAGCTTTTTTTTTATTATTTTTCTACAGCACTATATTCATTCTTCCTGACAAAAGTTTTCATTGACTCAAGGAAAAATATGCCTGTGCATCTATATAAGCATATTTTTAAATTATTTGGTGTAACTGTTTTCCTTTACATGTTTCCACACCAAAGGTATTGAAATTTTTCTAGCTGAATTGTAGGCTTGAAATAAGCAGGCTTCCAAGATCATCCTTCAGAACACTCAGAGCCCGGTTGGTAAAGACACGGCATGGACTGAATCTGGAAATCAGTATTGTTTAGGTTTAGATACTTTCCTTAATATCTTTTAGAGGCAAACTACTGAACAAGAGAGTATGCTGGGCAGGAAGAGTGTTTAAATGAGGTTCCATTAAGCATGGCATGCAAACATGTATTTTCCTGTGCAAAAAGCATGGAGGTAGAGTCTCCTGCAGCCTTCTAGCAGCAAGGACGCACAGCCCTACTTGGGCTGTCTGATGGCCACCACTCTTGCAGCCTTGCACACTGAGTGAAAGGAAGATAAAGACGTCTGCTCCAGTGCTTGTATCTGCCTAGAGTGCAGAAAGTAGCTCTGCTGAGAAGGACATGGGGGTCCTGGTGGACAACGAGCTGTTCATGAGCCAGCAATGTGCCCTTGTGGCCAAGAAGGCCAGTGGTATCCTGGGGTGCATTAGGAAGAACATTGACAGTAGGCTGAGGGAGGTGATCCTGCCCTTCCCAGCTCAGCCTTAGTGAGGTGCATCTGGAGTGTTATGTCCAGTTCTGAACTCCCCAGGACAAGAGAGACATGATGCTCCTGGAGATAGTCCAGTGAAGGACTACAAAGATGATTAAGGGAGAATTTTGCTTATAAGGAAAGGCTGAGGGCCCTGGGTCTGTTAGGACTGGAAACAACTGGGAGGGGACCTCATCAATGCCTCTAAGTACCTGAGGGAAGGGTGTCAAGAAAATGGAGCCAGGCTCTTCTTGGTGGTGCCAAGCTATAGGAAAAGAGGCAATGGGCAGAAACTGATGCACAGAAAGTTCCACCTGAATATGAGGAAGAACTTTTCTGTGCAGGTGACCGAGCACTGGAGCGGGTTGCCCAGAGAGGTTGTGAACTGACCCTCACTGGAGATATTCAAGAACTGTCTGGACTCTATCTTGTACCATGTGCTCTAGGATGGGCCTTCTTGAGCAGGGAGGTGAGACAAGACGACCCACTGGGGTCCTTTCCAACCTTACCCATTCTGTGATTCTGTGAAATACATGAGAATATATGTAAGATCCTTCACAGAGCATAACTGTACACATTGGAGAATAACGTATTCTACTCAAAACCCTGGATATTTCATATAAACTGCATATGCATGACAGAAAACACTTCTGAGAGTCTGGATTTTTAATATATAATATAAGCATGCACTAAATAATGATCTGATAATAATAAAAAAAAGTAAATACAATACACAAGTATAGTAGAAAGCAAATTATTTCATACGGAAGATAATGAACATACTGAATAAACTGTCAAACCTGAAAGCCTGAATTTTGCCAGAAGATAGATGAATTTCACACACTAAGCAGCAAAGCTTTGAAGTGAACATATCAAAAAATTGGAAAGGGTGGTACAGTAGTTCAAAAAAAATATGATCACTACAGAGAAAAGCCTTCAAACCAAAGCTAAAAAAAGAAATAAAGGGAAAGAAAAAATAACTGTCTGTAATGATGGTATTGCTGTTCTTTGCTGGAAGGGAAAGGCCCAGGGAATTTCCTATTTGAAAATGAGAAAATGAACAAAATTTATGTTTTGATCCTAGTGTTTGAAGTCTGAATCCTAAGAAAAAATATCAGCTCATGTTCCATATGTTCAAAAAAGGAAGCAGATAAGATATTTTGTTAATTTACAGGAGAGTCTCAATGATATTCAAAAACATGTGAATATGAATATTTTGAAGGCATTGGTTAAAGAATTTAGGAATTATTCACAAATACTGACTTCAGAAGTAGAGGAAGATCCCTTGGTATATAGAAGTGCAGAAAATACCTCTACAAAGATTACCACAGATAGGAAAAGCAACGAAAATTAAAACTGGTCAGGAAAGAACACTATATGCAAGAACAGAAAATTTAGCAGGATAGCACAAACAAATTAATAGACAAAAGAGAATTCTTCAGATTAAATAGAGAAGAATAAAGAAAAAAGTAAGGCAACACACATCTTAAGGCTTGTTAGGGACTTAAGATTCCAAAATTTAAATTAAAACTATGGGTTTAATATCCATAGTGTGGAGTCACAGTCCAGAAGTCAATCTCATTATTTAATGAATTAAAGGAAGAATTTGGAGTACATGGGAGTGTCTCACAACATCTCTAATTAAATATCAATAGAATGATACTTGAGACATTATATACAATATTAGGCATAAAGTAACCCTCACAACACACATCTCATTAACTGGAGTAGTCGGTAAGACAATATAGTTAGAAGATTGGGCTGTATATAAATGACATCTTGGTCATTAAAAACACCTCCTTTATAAACACTGTAAATTACTTTCCAGTTATATTCAGGAGTTATATTTTGAAAGAGTAGCTGTTATTTCATGGAAAATAATCAGCAGTGCTCGTAAGAATGGTATGCTGATGCTCAGTACCAGCTCCCGAAGAGTGAGTTGTTCTTATAGCTTGCAGGGACCTCAAAAGCCTGGACTAGCCCCTTGCTTCCACATCTAAATTTGAACAGCTACAGACAGAGACATGGTGGTGCCATGTCATTGAAGTAGCAACACAGGAAAATAAAAGAGGATAGACACTGATCTAGGACCTGGATTGAGTCTTTCAAGTTTAAGAAGACTAACAGAGTCATAGAAAGGAGGGACTCTCTCTTTTTTGTTTGTTTGTTTCTTTTTTTTTTTTTCTGACAGATTTGCATTTTTTTTCCTTGTAGAAAAAATAACAGATTTCTATTCCCATGGAAATTTACTGAAAGAGGTAGGAGGATGAAGGACAGAATCCAGTGCTGAGATGTGCACTATAAGAAACTCAGAAACTGTGCATGAATTCAAGTGTTACAAAGATTAATGGGATAATGGGAAATATAAAGAATATAGAGGGATAAATAAGAAGTCTTACCATACAGACCATTTTGTGAAAGTATATAGCAGCAAATTAATAAATGAGAGTGTAGCATTAGTAGAAGGGAGACTAAAAATGAAAGACTTCCTCCTACGACTGCAAAGCAGGGAAATTTGCATGAATTCTTACATACTAATGTAGGAATACAAATTTGCAAAATACCAGAATGCAGAAGGCCTCCCAAAAAGGATAGAGTTAATCCAATCTGCAACACTGACCCATCTCTGGACACCTAAAGACTCTATTTACATTTGACAAGATTTGCAGTTTCTGTATATTCCCTGCCCTGTACCCAAAACCTGTTTAGCAACATCCATTGTCTCCCCTTCTCTTGTGTTCATGAACAATGGATTAACTCTAGATACCTGCTTCCCCTCATTAACATAATGTATTCCCTAGTTTCCATGAATCCATCCCCCGTTCAGCATAACCCAGCCTCTTAATTATAATAACCCTATATACATCAAAATGTATTTATAATAAACTGATTTTGTTATACCCCTGAGAACACAGACAGTGAGTAACTGACTGTTCCATACTAATCTAGTGTTTGCAAAAAATATAAATAGGCTAACACAGTCACAGGGCACAACATTTTCTTCTGACAAAAAAAAACAAAGCAATTCAGAACAAAATGGAACTAACCTGTGAACTAAGAAATGATGGCCTTTCATCTTGTTTTTCACTAGCAGGTCACAGGTTCTTACATACTAGAGGTGCCAGTGCTTTCTTCCTTGAATCCATCCTTTATTATCTCAGGGTTTGTATATTGTATAGTTGCAACTGTAATTGTATAGTTACAGAAATACATGGTCAAGTGTATTTTCCAATGGTTGCATGGTTTTATCACAGCAGTAGAACATAACATCAGTGAGAACTAAAACACTGCAAACATTGTGGCCTCAAGTCCGGTGTGAGGAATGTATTTGTGCCCCAACTCCCTTTTATGATGTAGAAAAAAATCAGAATGAGCCATTATCAGAGAGGAATAGTGAATTTGTAAAAATTAAAATGGATGTGTGAATTTCTTTTTCTTTTGCAGAAAGTTATCTCTATCAGAGGCACAACTATTTGCATTTTTAGGAATATAGCCCATAATCTTTTATGAAAAATTTGGTTCAGATTTCACTCTTGTCCTGATTAGAGCCTGTTAGCAACCTTCAGAGCAATATTTCTGTTATGTTATACCCATATCCTACCCATCATCTTCTTGGGACACAGACAGAAAGGTAGACAAGGAGAAAGCATGGTAGACAAGGAGGAACATGGAAAAAAGAGGCCAATAATACGCACAAGAAACATTTACCAGTCAACAGCTTATAAGATATATGAGAGTTGCATCTTCTAGTATTTTGTCTTATGTATTTCTTAAACACTGTTATGTACAGATGCCAAAATGACAATAATACTGAGTGCACGCTCCATGGCTTAGAGAGAACACATCTTCTTGTTCTTGAAACTCATGGAGAAAAACACAGCTGTCTTAATAGCCAACAGGTTTTTCATTAATCGGATAAAGCACAAATACAGAAAGGCAAACTTTGTCTCAATTTCCAATGTGAAGTTATGCCAGGGATGAATCGAGTCCACTAACTACCTGTAACACAGATTTATTGGTCATGTTGTGATGATTTTTTGATATGGCTTTCCCACAGGATTAACCAGTGACCTATTGAGAATAGCTGCTGAGCTCTTGCCAAAAAAGGCTGATTTGGAAATTCAGTTCTCAAACTGAAACAGACAAATAAATGATCCTTTGTTCGATGATATGTGAAAGTTTTTCAAATCCACTGAAGTATTTCTTTTGTCTTTTACCTAAACATTTTCCCTGAAATAATCCAATACTTTTACATTAAATCTAGCCAGTGTGTCTTTGATACTGTATTGGGTTTGTATGTAAAGGCTTTGTTAGTGGGGGGGCTGCAGGGGTGGCTTCTGTGAGAAGTTGCCAGAAGCTTCCCCCATGTCCAGTGAAGCCAATGCCAGTTGGCTCCCAGGCAAACCTGCTGTTGGCCAAGGCCACGTCTGTCAGTGACAGTGGTAGCACCTCTGGTATAACATATTTAAGGGGAGAGAAGTTATTATGCTATGGCATCAGCAGCCAGAGACTGGAGTGAGAATATGTGATAGCAACAGCTCTGCATCCACCCAAGTCACTGAAGAAAGAAGGGAAGGAGGTCCTTCAGGTGCTGCAGCTGATATTCCTCTGCAGCCCATGATGCAGATCCTGGTGAAAAAAGCTGTCCCACTGCAGTTCATGGATGTTCGCAGTGGAGTAGTGATCCACTTGCACCCTGTGGAGGGCCCTATGTTGGAGTAGGTAGATGCCCAAAGGAGGCTGTGACTCTGTGGGAAGCTGAAGCCAGAGCAGGCTCCTGTGGACCTCTCAAGAGGGCAGCCTATGCTGGAGCAGGTTTGTTGGCAGGACTTGTGACAGTGTGGAGGATCCACTGGAGAAGCCTGTTTTCTGAAGAGCTGCATCCCATGGAAGGGACCTATACTGGAGCAGTTAATGAACAACTGCAGCTGGTGGAAAGGAGTCACACTGCAGAACTTCATGGAGAACTGTCTCCTGTGGGAGGTACTCCATGATGGGGCAGGGAAAGAGTGTGAGGAGTCTTTCCCCTGAGGAGGACATTGCAGCAGAGACAACATATATGTGTCTGACCACAACCTCTATGACCCATCCTTCTGTACTGCTAAGGCGGGGAAGAGGTAGAGAATTCAGGAGTGGAGGTAAGCCAGCTAAGAAGGGAGGGGTGGGAGGAAGATGTTTTAAGATTTAACTTTTAATTTCTCATTGCCCTACTCTTATTTCATTGTTAATAATTCAGTTAATTTCCCCAAGTCAATTCTGTTTTGCTCGTGACAGTAACTGGTGAGTGATCCTTATCTCAATCCAAAGCCTTTCATTCTATTTTCTCTCCCCTATTCAGATAAGGAGGGGAGTGACAGAGCGGCTTTGGTGGGCACCTGCCACCCAAGCAGGGTCAACCCACCACAGATACAGGCCATAATGAAATATAATTGTGATAAGTGAATTTTCATAATACAAATAGAGAGGAAATTATATTAAAAAGTGAAGATAATGGTATAAGCAGATAAAAGGCAACGGACTGAATCTAAAACAAATAGGAAAGGCAGCTTAATTTCTCGTGAAGATAACAGCTTCTCCTAGATGTCTCCTGGGGTTTTTGTTGTTCTTTTTAACAAGAGACTCTCTATAGTGTATTCCTGGTTGAGTGATACATATTGCACTTGAATACTAAAAAGAAATCTTAACCAACCAAATATAAACAACAAAATGAAGTCACAATCTGTATAATAAATTAATTTTCTAGTTGCTCCACTTGGAGGTATGCCTTTCAGTTTATTGACAAAATATGTTTCCCAGTTATCTTGGTTTCCCAAGGTCCAAGATTTTTTAAAAAATCATAGAGTCATAGAATTGTTTGGGTTGGAAGGGATCTTAAAGTTCCTCTAGTTCCAATTCCACTGTCAAGGGCAGGGACACTGTCCACTAGACCAGGTTGCACAAAGACCCATCCAGCCTGTCACTGAACAACTCCAAGAAATGGGAGTCCACAACCTCTCTGGACTCACAACCTGTTCTGTTGTCTCACCACTCTTAAAGAATTTCTTCATAATATCTAATCAAAAATCTACCCTTTTTCAGCTTAAAGTCATTCCCTCTTGTCCTATCACTACATGCCCTGCTAGATCCTTATGAAATGCAACATTTTCTTGATCAAATCATTGAAGGATACTAAATATCAAATTATCTCCATCTGAAACTTTTCTTTTGTTGGCTTTTAACATTTTATAAAGAAATAAAAATTACATTGCTATAGTGACTCTGGGGGATAGTGCTGGAATGCTATTTTCAAGCATGGGCTAAAAGTGCTCTAAGAAAACTTTCTTCTTTAACATACATATATTTATATATAAGAAATTTCTTTTGTTAGAGAATTCAAAAAAGCAGTATGTGTGACTTTCATAGGATCACAGAATACGCCAAGTTGCAAGGGATCCCTAAGGATCATCAAGTCCAACTTCTGGCCCTGCAAAGGGCCATCCCCAACAGTCACACCATGTGCCTGAGATTATCATGCAAACACTTCTTGAACTCTGTCAGGCTTGAAGCTCTGACCATTTCCCTGGGGAGCCTCTTCCAGTGCCCAACCACCCTCTGGGTGAAGAACCTCTTTCTAATATCCAACCTCAACCTCCCCTGACACAACTTCAGGCCATTCCCTCAAGTCCTATCACTGTCACCACAGAAAGAGATCAGTGCCTGCCCCTCCTCTTCCCCTCACAAGGAAGTTGTAACTGCAATGAGGTCTCCCCTCAGTCTCCT
>JAWWEE010000122.1:44354451-44365036 GCA_035221455.1 Xenops minutus | reverse complement strand
GTGCCTGCCCCTCCTCTTCCCCTCACAAGGAAGTTGTAACTGCAATGAGGTCTCCCTTCAGTCTCCTCTTCTCCAGGCTGAACAGGCTAAGTCACCTCAGCTGCTCCTCATACGGCTTCCCCTCAAGGCCCTTCACCATCTTTGTTGCCCTCCTTCGGACACTCCCTAATAACTTAATATCGCTCTTATATTGCAGTGCTCAAAACTGCACACAATATTCAAGGTGAGGCTGCCCCAGTGCAGAGCAGAGCAGGACAATCCCCTCCCTCTCCCAGCTGGCGATGCTTTGCCTGATGCCCCTCAGGACAGTTGTCCCTCCAGGCTGCCAGGGCACTGCTGACTCAGATTCAGTGTGATTTTCAGTAAGAAAGAGAGCGAGGAAATGTTGCACTCCTGTGCTGTTACTAAATGAGTTATTGCCAAGAGGTCGCCATGAGATTTTGTAGTAGCATAAGAGAGATCATGTAAAAAGTTAATATGGTTCATAGCCTCCTTAAATTTCTTGAAAGTAGAGGATACTGAAATGTGTAAAGTGAATCATAAATGAAAGTTCATTAATCACTTTCTTTTAGTAACAGGAAGTATAAATTTATATATTTTATATGTTTAATGTTAAAAAATTCATTGCTCAAAGAAGAAATCACCTTGGAACTTAAAGAACCCAAATGCTGCACAACCAATAAAATGAAACAGGAATCGTAAGAAGCATTTTAAATACAATGGCTTTTCCATGTACTGTCCTTGGGAAAAAATTAAGTAAATTTGTATTCACTAAAGATTGCCAAAGATCAAAGAGAATCAGAGAGGAAAATCAATGTTTATTATTTTAGTCTTTTTGACTCCTCCTTTCTTACTTCTGCTGTTTTTCTTTTAAATTTTTAAATGGTGTAAATTATTGATATGTGTGTCTTTATCCTTTTATAAACTTCAGTAATCCAAGGAATTGAACAAGATAGTTAGAATTTAATTGAAAAATGTGCTAGTAATGAATGGTCTGAAAATCAGCAAAGGAGTAAATATACATATATGTGTTTTCTAACACAGATTTTTTCAACCTTTTGCATAAACAACAAAGAGTCTAGAAGCTTTTAAAGATATTACACTGAAAAAACACTTAACAGTGATACTAGAGTTAAAAACAATAATATAAGAAAATAAAAAATAAAAGGACTGAGAAACTTTCAGAACTCCCTGGACCAGGTCAGAAAATATTCTAAAAACAAAAACAAGTAAATTTGCTTAGTGTTCAGTTATTTTGTCTCCATTTTCTTCAGTTACTGCTAAGATAAAGTAAAGGTATTTAAATTTATGTAATCCAAAAATGCATAGATACTACAGGGTCTGTTGCAGATTCAAGTTCTGTGCATTTTAGGAACAGGAGTGGAAGGCTAGCTTTAATCTGATTTTCCAGGTTTTTAATGCTTGTTATGACAGAAGCCATTATAAACTAAAGGATAATTCAAACCTGCCTAGAAGGCACTTTAAAATGATGCTTGTTTCAGAAATCCCAAAGAGCCCTGTGGCGGCTGGGACTGGGAAGGACATGACATCCAAACACGTACTTCTGAGTGAAATCCAAGATTCCTAGAGAACCAACTGTTAGGAAAAAGCTCCATTTATGAAGAGCCTAAAATCCTTCATAATACTCTGAAGCTCAACACATACCCTGGCAGCTGTCATTCTGCTATTTGGATATCACACATTCATTTGGAGACTGGGATAGTTCTGGAGCACAAGGAAATTCTCGGGGTGTGAACAGCTGTGACTGAGAGACGATAGATAGCACATGTCTTTGCCACAGGATCTGAACATTCAAATTGCTAAGGACCATTAGTGCAAACATAGCTCGGGATGCTCTGTCACTGACTGAACTTGTGGTACATGGAGAAGACCCACTCAACCTTCTTCTCTTAGGGCACTGGGAAACAGAAAGAAAGGGAAGAAAAGTACCCTCTGGTTTTTGGTTACACTGCCATTCTGTTTCTCTGTATGTTTCAATAACTTATTTCCCATAGTATAATAGCCCCCTAGCTTGTTTTTAGCTGTCTGCCTACAATAGAGAATGAATAGCAGGATTAGAAAAATCCTTATTACAATTTTGTTCCCTCTCTGTGCCATTTCTCTCAGCACTTAAGTGCTTTTCCTACTCTGTACAGGATAATAAAAGAATGGGATACCTTTCTTGTTATCCAGCTATTCAGCTGATACTAAGAGGATAATGAAAGGATGATTCAATGTCCATTTGGAAAATCAATTAAAGTGAATTTTGATCTACTCTCAAAGGCTTGCAAATCAGCTGAAAAAAATCATTACATAAATCCTGATTCAAAGTTCCTTTCAGTTATATGGATAGGCATAAGTATAAATGACTAGATTTTTAAGGTAACAGTCATCAAATGAAATTTTCAAAGGTACCTAAGTATCTAATTCTCATTGGTGCTTATCTGCATCTTCATGACCCTAAGTACTATAAAAAAATCCATCCTTTGATCATCATCAAGTGAATAAGGGAACTCTCAAAAGCATGTCAATAGCAGACATATATTCATTCAGAGAGGCAGAGGTAGAAGGTAGCAGACAGAAAAGAATATGTAATTTAAAAGAACAGGTAATTTCATAAATAATAGACATTGTGTGTCAGGAACAAATGGCTCAAATAAGGAGATATTATACATTGTATACATTTATATACATGTATATATACATTTCCCCCCCAAAGTTTTGGTCTTATTTAGGCATAGTCCCCAAAGCATGGTGTATTGTAGCTTTTTTTTTTCCACCCTCACTTACATTAAGAAGAAGAAAAAAACAGAAAAAACCCTTGTTTTCTGATTCCATTCAGTCTCTTCCAGTAAATTTAGGCTACTGCGGTTTCGGTTGTAAACATCTGTTCAATCTTTTAAGAGAGACTATTATTCCCTTTACATGTCCTGCTCCTTTATGTTATCTTTTTGAGAATGTGTTTATCTCATTCTGCTTTCCCGTAGCAGAAGTATTATTTCTTCTCATAAGAGAAGAAATTGTTCTGCCAAAAGTTTAAGTAAATTATTTTCTGCAAGAATTCAACCTACTTTGTTTAAAGTGAATTTCTTCTGGAAGACAACATATCCATCTTCCAGATACCATTTGAAAATGACATGCTTATTCCTGCATATTCTTTAAATTTACAGAAATAAAATTCTGTTTGCCAATGTGTTAGTTTTGGCTGAGGTAGAGTTAATTTTCTTCACATTGACTGGATCTGTGTTTTGGATTTGTGCTGAGCACATGGTTCATAATATAGAGATTTTTTGTTATTGCTAATCAGGGCTTACACAGAGACAAGGATTTTTTCTGCTTTTTGTACTGCCACGCTGGTGAGGAAGTTGAGAGTGCAAGGGAGGCTGGGAGAGACACAGCCAGGACAGGTCACTCAAACGGACCAAAGGGATATTCCATACCATAGAACATCATGCTCGGTATATAAAGTAGTGGGAAGGAGGAGGAATGGGGGGACATTCAGAGTGATGGTGTTTTTGTCTTCCGAAGTACCCATTATGTGTGATGGGGCCCTGCTCTCCTGGGGGTGGCTGAGCAGCTTCCTGTGCATGGGAAATGGTGAATGAATTTCTTGTTTTGCTTTGCTTGTGTGTGTGACTTGTGAATTACCTATTAAAGTATCTTTATCCCAACCCATGACTTTTCCAGAATCTACTCTCCCAGTTCTCTTTCCAAACTTTCTGACAGGGCAGTGAGCAAGGGGCTGCATGGGGCTTGGCTTCTCACTGGGATTAAACCAGACTTTACCAAAATTCAATACAATTTAAAGAAAAACAAAGCTACATTAACGTCAGTGTAACAGAAAAAAAAAAAAAGGGGGGGGGGGAAGAAAATAAGAACTGTATTTGATAGATTGCATCAATGAAGTTCCTATTTAATCTTTACTCTTATCATTCAACTATAATGCTTTGTTTTATGACACCTGGGTGCTGACTTTGCTTGGATAACATTTTATGGCTGTACAAGTGAAAGAAATTACTTTTTACAGTAAATGTGTAGAAATTATGATTATGCTGGTAGAAAACAGAAAATAAAGATAGGAAATGTCTAAAATCGTCACTGAGGAGATACAGCCTCTTAATTACTCAAAATCACAATACTAGCTATCATCATGGATTGCAAACTTCAGCTTCCTGGCACATAAAACAAAAGCTGACTTCAATTGCCCACCTGATGCCATCTGGGACATGCTGAAACATCAGCATGAAGCTGGTAGATACAGTGCAGGACCTATGGGAAACTTATTCCCTCCTGGAGAAGTATGTGGAGACCCTGCAGCAGACCCCAAGGCACCTCCGAGGGCACTAGACAGATGTGCTCAGGCAACAGAATAAAGTCTCTGGAGTCTTCAATGTCAGCAAATTCTGCAGATTTTCCTTCTGACAGGAAACTATAGCAATGCTTTCAACTTGGGATGAAATCTGAAAGTCATGCCAAAGCTTTAATGATGTCAGAGGAGAAAGAAACATAGATGGGTAGGATTTTTCAGAAACTAAATGAAACATTCTTAAAAGCAATCCAAAAGAAAGATTTTTTAATAAAAATTTGAAATTTTTGTGATATCATCTATAGTAACTTATAGAATCAATTTTGTTCTTGTAAACAGGACAGAAAAAAAGAAGATTGAGAATAATCAATCAATAATCAATAATAATAACCTTAGATAATTAATAAAATTATTTTCTTGGACAGACAGGAGACCAGAAATTCTACCTTTCCTATATTAAATTTTGTGATGAGAAGTACAGAATTTTACATTAAAAGAAAAGAAATAATAAAATATGGAATATTCAGTTTTGTCTCTAAACTCTCTTTTTTTATGAGATCATCCAGGCCTAAGCTTAGACACTGATAGCAAAGACACTAAACTGTTCGTGCTTATAATGGGATGATACATTCCCTATTAAAGGATTAGTAGAATTAGTAACGGATTAGTAATAGTAGAATTAGTAATGAATCTGGAACTGAATAATGTTTTTAGCACATGTCTTGCTGTATTTAAATAACTGATTCTCTGAAGATGTTGTCTCTGATACTGACTACGCAAAGCTTGTATTCAAGCTATAGGAAAGAGACAAACAGAAAGCCATGGTTTTAATCCATTGTACATAAAGCTTCTTCAGTACCTATTTTACTTTGCATGTTTTACAGTCCAAATTTAGCAATTTTTCCCATCTTCCAGTCTTTAACAAGTACAAAACCACAATAAATTATTTTCCACTTAAAAAAAAAAAAAATTATTACTTCAGATTACTATTATTATCTAAAATACTACTCTAAACTCCACTAAAAACAAATTAAAGCTAGGCTTTCACCTAAATAATCATCACTATGGACTTATTTGCAAGAATATAAAGTGATGTCTACATTAAACTATCAAAACATTGAACTGGAAAATAATTTACTACGAACTGAAAAAAATCTGGGGCCAAAGAAAAATTCTAGCTGTTCAATTCTACCAAAGGATAAATAAGAGTATTTGCATGAGTTTCAAAAAGAGGAGGCAAAAATAACCACCAAAAACCTTCAGAATACATGGTACAGTTCACCAATAACATACCTAAATTAATACGACAGGTATGTTTTATTAGCACTACTACAAATGATCTGAAACTATATGTATTCTTTTTTCTTTAACGATGAATCAAAAAAGATGCTAAGAAACTAAAATATCTCATCTAAAGTGACATTCTTATGCAAATTGACTAATTAATTGTCTTTAAACAGAAAATATTTTTATTTAAGCAACCAAAAAAATCTTTCCCATGCTTGTGGTATCTATCCAGACTTTTCTGCTTAAATTGCTCTTAATGCCTGACTAATTGATAGTCAGGTGCAAAGTTAAAGTCTCACATTTTGTCTTGCCAATTCAAGGCATAAATAAAATTTGATTCAAACAGAATAAACCACCGCATTTTACATTAGAAAGATGCCACAGTCCTAGGCCTTTTCAAATCAATAACTCCAGTATTTACAACGAAAGGGGAAGAGTGGAATACCAACAATTTGTCTGGCATCAGTCTGTTCAAAATTCCTTCAAAGGCATGTTGAGAGGGAAGTCTGCAGTGCAGTCCCCAGGAGGCATTGGCATGTTTCATTATGACAGTCCTTGGCAGCTCATCAGTTCTACTCAGGAAGTGATCGGCCCCTTCCAGCAACCAAACTAATTTGTTTCCTATTCCAGCTTTTAGATTCACCACCCTCTGGCCTTGTTCTTTCCTCTCCAAAGCATCCAAGGCAAACAATCCCATCTGGACTAGACTCTGGGCCGTTCAAGCCAACCCTTAGGAAAGGGCAAAGATGCGCCATGCCCAACACTACCTGCAGTGCTACTGCTAACCCAAGAACTTGAAGGGGAAAAGGATGGCAACCACTTTCTTTGATGGCTAAAGATTTTCCACTAAAGTGCATAAACATTTGTCAAATGGTTTAAGAGGAATGGCTTGACAGATACTTTTAAGGTTGTTTCTTTTTAATGAAATATATTTCTCATTAAATTCATTCAGATGACTTTCATCCTTTAAGTGCAAACAAGCTTTGAGCTAACTTCAGAACAGTGCTCCATGAATGGAAAGCCTTGATATCTTCATTTAAATTTGGATCTCTCTGAGCATCATTTCCATGATGCTTCCTTAGCTGCTGTTCTGAATTAAATTACATTGATTTTTACCTACCTGGTATTATGTATGCAAGTGCAATTAAGCCATAACACTAAGTTTTTGTACTGAAATAAGAAACTGCATAAGGAATCTTTCACTGGCCTTGCCACAATGAAAACCATCTGCTTTTAGCCAAACAAAAACCATGAGAATACCCTGTGAGAACTGTTTGAAAGTTAAAAAACTCCTGTAAAAATTACAAGAATCCTGTTCAATCCTGTTTCCCTTTGTTAGTAGGACATAGGAGCTTAGTAGTAGGGATAACTCATTAATTGCCAAATACTTGTTCCAAGACTGGAATTTTATTCAAGGTCTTTCTATGTTTTCTTTTTATTCTGATTTATTTTAATGGATTATTTAAAAAATAGCTATTTATACCTAAATGTTATAGAAATAACTATGGGAAATGTTAAGGTTTTAATTCATGCAAGAATTCTGACAACTATTAATAATTGTTGTTGGGAGTTGCTAATGGGCTTAAAGAAGGTGACAGAGACTGTACCATATATCTTATCTCATTTCTGTGATCTGGAACAGGAGCTTTTGGGCTACTCCTGAACCTTTCTGTCATTTTAGCACATTAGGGCTTATACATTGTTTGACTCTATCTTCTGTAACTGTATGTAATACTCTCAGTAATAAATGTCTGGTCTGTGCCACGAAGAGACAAAGAAACCATTAAAATTCACACTTATGTAGAGTTTAATTTTAATCTATCAGTGCAGTTGCAGCTATCTGCACAATTACCTTGTCTGACCATATGAGAGGAAGGAGGCTTAGCTTGAATCTGAGCTTGAGAAAGGAATGTGATTCTGCGCACAGGTGGAGGATTTTCTGCCAAAAGAAGATCTATAAAATGGCATTCCCATGACTACCTTTCTGTTGACACCCTGATGGTCAAGGAAGCACACACAACAGATAAAGGGTTGCCACATAGACTGAAAAATTAAACAGAAGTGTATGTTTTACCATATCCAGTTGAAAATTCAACAACACTTCACCCAGTCCCAGGAAAACTCCTGTTAAAAATTACATGGATTTAAAAAAAAAAACCTCAGCTGAGCTATGGAATCTACTAAGTCTTATTGTCAATGTTTTAATTTTTCCTTTTTTTCCCCTTCCTATGTATCTGCCTTACTAATATAACTTTTTGAAACTGAAAGCTGCCCAATTCCACATGAATGCCACAATAATTAATCATGCACATGACAGCAATGCTCCTTGCAGCATGGATTGTACCTTCCTCTGTATGCAATGAATAATAGACAGTATCACAAGTCTTAGGTCTTTTGACTTTGCTATATAATCGCTCCAGGTAGAAATGTTGTACAACAATCGTCAAATCATTTTTTTTTGTTTGGTTGATTTTTTGTTTTGTGCAGACATATTTTTACCTTCTTTTACAGGGCCCTTCTTAGCTCTCTGAACTTTGAAATCTCACCAGGAAAAAATTTTGATCATTTGCAGAAAATATTTTTCACCAGCAGTTTGTTTCTGTCTGTACTAACATTCTGCTACTCTGCTCTCAATGCAATAACAGCTTGCCCTTTTAGATGAAACACTCAAAAGGAAAAGGCAGAAGCAGAAACAGCAGCAACAGTTTAGCTCATCCAAAGCTTCATGCTTTTGGATAAATGCTTTTATTGCCCATAGGCCTGTGCTGTATACTGCACACCACCCTTCACCATCACTATGGTACTGCCATCCTTAACTATTTAGAAGGAGTTTTGGTGTTTACATTCTCACTAAAGGTCTTATCTTTCAATAGAAATTTTTAATTTAACCAGTATTTCTAATCTTTGACGCTTCATTTTAGATTCAAATAATCTATTTAGCTGTCTAAACAAATGCATGATAATTAAAAATTATTGGTCTGTGTTTATAAACAGTATAACAGTCTCCAGCTTTTCTCTTCTGTGATAAATGTAACAAACCTTAACAGGATGAGAGAGAGCAAGACAGAATGCAATAACATGATCAAAGCAGTGATGGGAAAGTAATAGTGCTGTATAGTTGCTATCAGTGACCTGATTTCAAGGGAAAATTCTCATTAAATATATGAATATAGTTAGAGCACATTACCAGAAAGAAGAGATTCCACAGAAAAGAAAATTTCTGAGAACTGAGATTATATTTGTGCATCAAACCCCTGGAAAAAAAAAATGCAATAAAATAAATCTTACTTATTCACAGGTATATAGAATCTCAGTATGCAGGCAGTTGCCCATATAAGATTTACATATAGGATTATATCACATTCTGTCAGATCTCTGTTCTTTAGAAAAAAGTCTCTAGCAGTCCTTATGACTCATGTGGATTTGGTTTTATAAACCGATCTCCAATCACCTGTTTTCTATAGTGAGTTTCTGCATTATAATAACTAAAGTAAATGGAACTTTTGAAAAAATATAAAGCTGTAAAATATGCACTAATCTCTTTGTAGCTTGCTCAAATTTTGCTCAAAACATATCACATCCCAAATCTCATCTAAAATCCAGCCTTGTTAAACCTAAAACAGGAAAGATAGAAGCAGCAACACTCCAAGAAATCTGATTTTTTTCACACAAATAGAGTTCTGGCAGCTCAGTTGAAGTGACAATGACCACCTACTGGCATGGCATCAAAGACAATTAAAGAAAACTTCACTCTGCATCAGCATTCTCTTCCTTTACTGCCAGGAAGACTGAAAGCAATTCAAAAAGTTTAAAATTTGATTTAGAATCTAGCCTTTATTTTTAAATAATTGTTTCAGTATTTCTATATTAAAAATTAATTCTGAATGAAAATAACAACAAACACTGAATAAATATCTTGTCAGGTTAAGGAAAAGGTCTATAGGTCTTCTCAGAGTCTGGGATCATTTTCCATCTCTCTTAAAAACTTTCCTATGACATTTTTGACCAACCATTTAAATCTCAGTTCGTTGCATCCTTCTGGTTTTTGTTGTTTTTGGGTTTTTTTCTGTTTTGGTTTGATTTTGGGGTGGTGTTTTTTGCTGCGTACTTTTTTGGTTGTTTTGGGGTTTTTTTTTTGTTTGTTTGTTTTTATTGGTTGGTTGGGGGGGGTGGTTTGGTTGGTTGGTTGTTTCATTTTTTGTTCTTGGGGTTTTTGGGGTTTTTGGTTGGTTGGTTAGTTGGTTGGTTGGTTGGTTGATTTTTTTGATCAGGACTATTACTTCTACTTTCCTCACTTAACAAAAATAGAATATGAATAATAAAACATCCTTTATTACTCAGATGCATTTTCTAACTGTAGGAAATGTTACCAGGTTAAGCATCTTCTCTGGTGCTACACTATTGCAGGGCACTATACTGCACCATCATGAAGATTATCAGGGGAAGTTTACCTCATGTGGCAGCAGACTCAAGCTGTGACATTCCAAAATTCAATGACTCTTGTGCAAAGCAGTGGATCATATAAAATCTAACTGAAGCCTAATTAAAATGTTGTCATAAATACTTTGAAAATGCTTGGATTAAGGAATTTGTATTAAAAGACATTTCCATGCATTGTCAATAGCTCTAGATCATAATCATAGAATATCATAGAATTAGAGAATATGCTAAGTTGGAAGGGATGCACAAGGATCATCGAGTCCAACACAGCCCTGAGCAGGACAAACCCAGGTTCACAATATATGCCTGAAAGCATTGTCCAAATGTTTCTTGAACTTTGTTAGGCTTGGTGCTATGACCACTTCCCTGGGGAGCCTGTTCCAGTGCCCAGCAACCTCTGGGTGAGAAACCTTTTCTTGATACATACCCTAATCCTTTCTAATAGATTAATATCTTTCTTATATTGTGATGCCCAAAACTGCACACAATATTCAAGGTGAGGCCACCCCAGTGCAGAGCAGAGTGGGACAATCCCCTCCCTTGCCCAGCTGG
>JAWWEE010000122.1:44269266-44354351 GCA_035221455.1 Xenops minutus | reverse complement strand
CAGTGGGAACTTTGTTGTTCTCTCAATGTGAAACACAATTCAGTCAGACACAGAAAAGTTTTTCCTTTCAGCTAGATAAAGTTCCTTTTCTTTTTTTTTTTTTTTTTTTTTTTTTTTTTTTTTTTTTTTTTTTTTAATTTTCCTCTTAAACACAGAGTTCTTTTCTCATCATTGGTTTTAAAGTTTCCTAATCGGATAAATTTAACAAGTTGCATTTTTGGAATGCACACATACTCCTACACATACATACAGACTCCTTTGACATTAATGGTAGGTGTTGTACGTGACCTACTGGCAAATTTGTAGTCCTTAAACATTGTAACTAGTATCACTATTTAGATTTAAATATTTAAAATAACAATTTTAGGCAGATCACTTGTCTGTCACACTGGTTACTCCACTGTAGTTATACTATTCTTCCTCCATTTGTAGATATCACTCTGTCATGTTGTACTAACTCTTGGATTTTCTCTTTTTTTTGTTTTCTTTCCTTTTCTTCTACCTAGCATTTACTACTGTTGCTACCAAAGGAAGTTCTCAAAATCGGTGTAATTACTATTTTCCTTTTGTGTTAGTTAATCTTAATGAGACATTAATTTTCCTCATTAACATGATACATGAGACATTTCCTAGCAATAATTTGTATTTCACAGATAGAAATCAACCACATTTTCACTTTGTACTGTAAATCCTTTCAACAAGACAAAACATTCAGTGCTCCTTTTTCCACAGTAAGAAGCAGACTAGCAGAATTTGTTCCTTTGCAGAAATGAAGTGATTCTTGTACACTTGAACAGGTGCATTGACATCTTACATCTAGTTAGGATTTGCCTCTTTTACCTTCAAGGAAGTCTACTACTTCTCCCTGAATTACAATTCTGTCATTCTGGTAAGAAACTTTCCAATGATGTTTCAGAGGGCACCCAGGGTAGAAGGTTTTGTGTTTAAGGCATTGATGCTTTCCCACAATGAAGTGTGTGATCTAAAGGTTCATGCTGTTTCTTTCTCCTAAGCACACAAAAATGTATTTCCAGTCTTCTACCCTTCTCTTAATATTTTATATTAAACATAGTTTTTCCATCAGTTTCCTAAAAGGATCTGTAAGCAACTGGGAAAAGACCTGTAGGCAGTTATTCTATGTACCCTGCAACTCCAGGGCAACTTTACAGAAGGGAAAGCATGAGAAATTATCTCAGTGCTCCATCCACCAACATCAGGCAAAGAGCTGAGTCTTCACAAGTCTTCTGGCACAATCCTATACAAACAGTCAGAAAATCACGGAATGATTTGGGCTGGATGGGACAGTGACAGTCAGGACTGACCACGTAGACTTTCTTTGAGAGGATCTCACAGACTCCAAGAAGAGGGAGGTGTTGCTATTTCCATTGTGCAGATGGCAAAGTGTAGTAGTCTGGAGCTTATTGCTCTGTGCTGAAGCGGGAGGGGACCACAGAGACCCTGACTCCAGGTCAGGACTAGAGGTACATGGCTTTTGATAGTTCCTCTAACCTTAGTGGGAAGTATAAATATTTTCCCTTCTTCTTATATCAGTTGGATACTCAAGGCAGTAATCAAGACAGATTAGGAAGAAGAATATGAATGACAAATTTCCTTTGAAATGAAGTGTTGCAAGGTGGTTACTCTGGGCAGTATATGTTCTGCTAAACCCAATATACTTCATATACCTATCTTATTTACAATTGCTATGAATGCATCTCAACTGAAAGGGAGAATTTATACAGTTCATACTTCTCATGACTTGGCCACAACATTTTTAAAAAGTGCTTGGGGCCCCCCACCCCCCTTCAAGGTTATGAGTATTTCTTGTTAGATATTGACTACTTTGGGGTAGGTCAGGGCTAAAGTTATTTGACAACATTACTGAGGAACTGCTCAGCACAATAGGAGGCAATCTCTATACAGCTGCAGCAAATTTAACTGATGTTAATTAGATTCAGTGTTAATCTAATGGTAAAATTTTGTCCTTGAAATCCATAAACCCTTTGAGTTTTCAGGGGAAGTTTCTGTTGTGTGAAACACAGTGGGAATGGCAGGTCTGAAGAAAAATTTATAGAGTTGTTGATATTTTTACCTCTCAGTCTAACACAGCTCCATACCATGGAAATTGTTTGCACTCTGTGAATGTGGATCAACCTTCATAAAGCAAAGGGAATAGCTCTGATTCCCATTAAAGGCAAGAAAAGAGATCATGGGTAACAAGCTAGATATCCCTAAGGATGAAGGCTGAATTTTCATGCGACAGCCAAATAGAATGTTTCTTTTCTTCCTAAGCCCACACTGAAACACAGATGCAATGCCAGCTGAGGTCTGTCACCTTCACCAGTATGTGTGTCATGAACAGCAATATATGGAGGCTGAGCCTGGACACACCAATACGACAGTACTTCCTAACACAGATGCTGTTAATTGTTAATATAAACCTAAACATACAAAGCAATTTCCCATCTCTATTTCCTTGCTAGTTTGTTTCTACACACAAAACTTCAGCATGCCTCTTTTCTACCTGCACAAATCTTTATTGTCTTGAACAATTAAACACTTTTCCAACTTTATCATTGTTTGACCCTATTTTAACTTCTGCTGAATTTTTTGTAGTTCTACAAAAACTGTATTCAGAGAACTGATATAAAAAAAGAAAGAAATAAATAAACCACACAGTCCAAAGGTAGAGGAGTCTATATGACACATATTTAAAAAGGACAAGAGTTGCCAGTGAAAATTCTTGTCAGAGGAAGGATTTGTTAGTGTGGTTCACTAGTTTTAACTAAAGTGTTTTTTCTTTTTACAGGGAGTGTTAAAGATTTTCAACTAAAAATATAGACTTTCTGTTTCCTACTCAGCAATTCCTTCTATTTCAGAACTGGGTGGCTGAAAGCTTACATTTGAATTGAACACCACTTTACCACTTTTGTTTTAGATTTTTGTGTTTGCAGGGGTAACAGATCAACATACTTTGCCAGCTAATAAACAATAAACCAAAATTCATGTTCTGAGATGTCAGTTTTCCACGTCTTTTAGAATAAGCATTAACAAAGTATTCTACAAATACAGTATGCTGATCTTACGTGCTTTTCAATATTTGAATAGTTATCCCTGGACAAACACATGTCCTAGTTAAGAAAAATTCTAAAACAATATACAAAATACAATATACAAAAAGTTGGTGGGACTGAACTAAATAAGATTACTTTTAAATAGAGAGTTTATCAACTGAATTCACAAATAAATAGCCAGTGAAGAAGAGACTATTTACATTTGTAAGTGAATTCATTGTGAATGAAGGACATGACTCTTCTGGATATTCAATACAGGTGTGTCCCATTATGCCATGTGCATATTTTGCTGAGTTTCTGTAGTTTGTTCATCATCTTTCATAGACAAAGTGACAAGCACTTACCTATCTGCATGCTTGAGTAGATTAGTCTCCATAATTACATTTCTGTCTTGCACAGGGCACCACTGGATGGGTTTATCTTCAAGCCTCTACTAAATATCTTCTTAGAATGACCAGGAAAAATCTTCACTGTTTCATTAATTTACAGCTTATCTCATGAATACTGTAAAATATTACATAGATCTTTCCCAAGAGAGTTCTGGGAATCATATGTGTCCTGCCAGCTTTTGCTGCAGAGTCTAATTAAACTCAAAATTAGAGGTTTCGGCGAGTTAAACACATCCCAGATTAATAGCACTTCTGAATAGAAATGCTATTATTTAACTTTGTTTTTCTCTCTTAAGCAGTATTATAAGTGGTAAAGTCTCAACCCAGTCCTATCCTTAATAAGGTTATCACTTACAAAACCAAACTTGACAAACTTCAGAAGTACAAATGACTGTGTGGGGTACTCTGTTACCTTACAGTAAAAACTCATTAAAATTACAGCCAAAAGTATACAGAAAGTGTGTTGCATTAGCTGAATCTTTACAGACCTGTATACAGTGAATTCAGTAAATATTAAAAAATTCTTTTAATGTTCTTATAATACCTGATGACAAATAGTTTTGAAAATATGTCAAGCTTTCACTATATCAGTGATGCTAGACAGAGTAACACCCTGCTTTCATGCACTCATTTACTGTGGTCTTTATTTCTGACACTTAGAAATGTTTTAGAGCTATTAGTTTACTATTTTACGGTTTGGTTTTGGAAGTTCTCATTAAGGCAGGTCCTGACTTCAAACAGATTTTTTTCTTTAATCAAAACTAAGCTAGTGCCATGTCAGGTAGTATGTATTCTTGCAAGCAGTGTGTTACAGTCATTGTTCATTCTTTTGGTTTCATGCAATAAAACATCTCTTTCAAGTGTCATTAGTACAAAAAATCTTTCCAAAAGCTTCTAAGATTTCCTTTAATGTATGTTTGTGTTTGTTCTTCTCTTTTTACAGCTGGTGTACCCTCACATTTGTGTCCCATTTTACTAAGCCACAAAAGTTGTAATACGCATATCACTGAAACAGAAAAGCATGGTGGATTTATCATACTGATTAATCCATACCTCTGGAGTTTCATATACAATAAAGTGACAAAAAAGAAATGTTATAAACATATGTATCTGGAACTTGGCTTGGACAATATAGAGTATTAAAATACCAAAGCAGTAAGTACCAGTGGTGGGGTAACATTTATAATTCAAACTGCTCTACACAAAATAAAACAAAACTCCAAATATTAAAATACGTTTTCAAGTGAAATCATGACTTTGTGGTTAAACCTTTCAGAACCATGTGATTGTATTTGACATGCCATAAGTTCAAATGAATATTTCTGTTGTCTGGACTATTAAACTTGTGCATCTCTCTTTCTCAAAACTTTAAAGAATCCAAAATTAGGCTCTAATGTGATATTTGGCAACAGAAAAACAAAACCAAAAACAAATTAATAATTTGAGTGAACTTTAATCTCTACCAAGTTAGTATTTTCCTGACAGGAAAAAGGAGAGTATATTCAGAAGACTTATTTTCTTTATTATCTAGTAGAAAATATTCAAAAGGATAACTACAGACAATCATGTTTAAAATTAATCATCTTAAATTTCACATTAATAGGATATTAGCAAATGGAAGAAGTATCCAAAATGGAAGAAAAAAGTACTATAGATTTTTGTGAAATAAACTCAGAAAGTTAAATATATTGCAATACTTATTATATATTTTTTGATATTCAATTACTATTAGTACCTAAATTTAAATTCATAGATATTTTTGGCAAGTAGCTTAAAATGTTGTGTTCCTAAAAGAAAAGAAAGCAACAAAATCTTGTGTGCATGTATAACTGTTGCAATGGTTTGCCAGTGCTGAGTCTTTTTTGCCAGAAACTTTACCTTTGCTGTGAATTTACATTAGTCTCATGCGAAGATGTGATAGTCTCCAAAAGACATATGACAGAGACTTATCATTTTATCACAGGCCAAAATGCTGGGCTATCTTTTCTGTGGTTCTTTCCAGGTAAGCACAGGAACTAGAAATAGTTATTGATTTTTTTACTGTTTTCTCACAGGAAATTAAAGGCTTTATCTAAAGTACATAAATCTCAGGTGGGTAAGATAATTAATGTATCCTGACCATGCTTTAGAAATGCATGAATACTAAGGTAAAGAGGTCAAATCTGTTTGAAAGGCTAGTCAGATTTATACATTTTAATGTCCTACTGGCAGCTATAAAAACCTGGCAAATCACAGTTACATATAAGCATTTTTTAAGCTATAAAAATCAAATGAGGTGCATCTATTCCATAAAAAAAGGTTGTACTTTGTATTAATATCAGTAAAATTAAGGAGTACCTTCAAGCATTCAGTCGCAGTTATCAGATGTCATAACACATAGATGATATTATCATATAAGAATTGTTTCAGCAATAATGTAGTTTACAATTCAACAGCCACTAGTTGGTTTGGGTTGCAGAAGCACTCTTTCATTTCCTGATATCTTGAAAGAAATCTTAAAAGAGTAACATCTTTTCTAGACCCCAAATCTGTGAGGATGGTGAAACCCCACTCTTTCCTGGAAATGATTTTCAATTTTCATACTTCATCAAAAATTTTCTTTATTCTGATTTCTCTTTTTATAAATTAAGTCTACTGTTGTTCTTTTCATGTTGACTAGGGAGATAATTCATCCTAGTTCACTTCCTTACATCACCTTATAAAACTGTAATTCTGTCTCTGTTCATTTTTTTAATAGACTGAACAGTCCTTTTCTATATATCTTAGTTTGTGAGCTTTTAATATTTTTTATTATTCTCATCTAACCCTTCTGCTGTTTGACAATGTCTGATTTAAAATGTGGCTTTCATGCTGAATGCAATGTTTCAAAAGTGATGCCTTACAATCTGTATTATATAAAATTCCAGTATAGCACTTTTATCTCACTAGGCACCTTTGTATTGGATTCCTAAAATGTTGTTTAACATTTCTTGTCAAGAATTCCAATGGAAAAAGATTTTAGCAAGGTGAAAAACATCATATCTGTAGAAAATGTACTCATAATAAGACATAACAGGGTCACACCATTTGATATAACCAAGTCAAAATTACTCAGGAGCCTTGAAGCCATTCCAAAGAGGACAGAGATCATGAGGAAGAGGAAGGCAGAAATGAAAGGGTGGTTGTTTTGTGATCAACTCAAATTTGGAAAGCATGTCTGAGGTGGGTCCAATGGGAGGGATAGTTTCGGGGATGGGCGTATCCAATGAGGTGATGTCCAGATATTGTAATTAGATGATACGACAAAAATTGTAAAGGCCTATACAGTCAGTGTGTGTAATATATTTTGTGCACCAAAGTTGCTACAATTAAAGAGCTGCTTTCTACCTTTCTATATTAAAATTGTCCAGAGAATTATTTCTCCTATATTAGGCAACAAAAGAAAAGAAATATAGCAGAATGCCAAAGCAGCTTTTTACATAAGACACTCTATCCAGGGAAAGACGTAGCAGCTATTGTATTTGTTGAGGTAAGCTCCCATTTCAGCTCAAAGGCCATGTACAGATAAGGCAATCATTACATAATATTTCCTTCATGACTTTTGCTTCTGGTTTTGATTAGTAATCCATTCATCATCCGGAATTAAAATATCTTGAATACGTTGAACCTCAGCAATACAATGGAACTGATTCAAATGAAGGAATGTCACTGCACAGATTTTACTTAAGTTTTGCATATGAAAGTGATTATTTATATGTCACCACAGAGAAGAGATTAGTGCTTGCCCCTCTTCTTCGCCTCACAAGGAAGTTGTAGAGTGTAATGAGGTCTCCCCTCAGTCTCCTCCAGACTGAATCGACCAAGTGAACTAACTCGCTCCTCGCACGGCTTCCCCTCAAGGCCCTTCACCATCTTCACTGCCCTCCTTTGGACACCCTCTAAGACCTTAATATCTTTCTTATATTGTGGTACCCAAAACTGCACACAATATTCAAGGTGAGGCCACCCCAGTGCAGAGCAGAGTGGGACAATCCCCTCCCTCGACCAGCTGCTGATGCTTTGCCTGATGCCCCCCAGGACACGGGTGGCCCTCCTGGCTGCCAGGGCACTGCTGACTCATATTCAACTTGCCATCAATCAGGACCTCCAGGTCTCTTTCCACAGCACTGCTTTCCAGCATCTCATTCCGTAGTCTATACACATACTCTGGGTTGCCCTCTCCCAGGTGTGGAATCCACCACTTGCCTTTGTTAAATGAATACAGCTGGTGATTGCCTACCTCTCTAACTTTTTGAGGTCTCTCTGCAGGGGCTCTCTAAAAATTAAACCTCTATCTCAATGTAATTAGAGTCTTATCCTTTAAAATTTTCCCAGTTTTCAACTGAATTCTTTTGTCAATCTAGTTCTATTCAGTCATCACTTCCAGTGACCTCCCAGTACCCAGGCCTGCAACTCAAGAGTTATAGGTTCATCCAGCAAAGAAGCTGTTACAACCATCTGATTTTTGCCTTTCCATTGCTTCTTTCTCCTAGATTACAGCTCAGTAAGCATCCATACCTTGTCAAATAGCTACTCATGATATCATTTCATTTCAGTGACATGCATCTTATTCTCATTAAGATCATTCAAAAAAATGTTTTTAATCTCACTGGTTTGGTCAAACCATCTTTTACTTTAATTCTCCTTCTGGTTATAGCCTTATAAAGTTGATACAGTTGCTTCATTTTTAGGCTCTTGAATAATTTAAGACTTATATTTCCACTCTTGTTGTCTTCACCTATATTACCTCTTTTCTATAATCTCACAGTATCCAAAAAACTCTCTCTTTGGGAGTTGAACATGACATCATTCCCACTTTCTTAAAACATTCTCAGTACTAACTTCTACATAGAATCTTATAAAAAGGAAGTAATAATAAAATATATAGACACAATTTTTAATGTGTGCAAACGTATCCAAAATTTAATCCAATGACCATATAATCTTACTTAAATTCTTCCCATGCATCCAATCCTCATTTTAATTCTTTTTCTTTTACCAAATCTCGATTCAGTTTTGCAGTTCTTTTAAAGAAAGAATCATGTATAAAAAAGTCTGTCTGTGAACTTCTTTGAAACATAGATGCTGCTTGCAAAATTCATCTACTCAGATTACAAATAATGCATACACCTTGTGCAAGTGATTAGTATACAGAACAAAAAGGATATTGCCTGTACATTCTCCATGTCTAGAAATGTCAGACCTATTTTGGTACCTTTCTAGAAGCAAACATTTCAATCTGCAGTTCATTTGTTGCACGTTTGACAAGTCATTACACTACAAATTTATTGACTGTGTCTTTTACTTCAAAAACTTCAGGTGTATCTTTCCTCTAAAAATGCAAACAATATGCCAGCCCACACCTAGGAGACATAATCATGAAGAGTTCAAGGAACAACAAAGTAGCAATTGATTAAAAGTAATATATTTCAGTGCAGTCTACCATGCATAAAATACACAGAACATCTTTTAACTTGATCAAACAATTAATTTATTTCTTTATATAGATGAGAAAAATCAAATGCCTATTAATACCATTGCTAGTTCAAATGCATGAATCCAGTGGAGTTTTCTTTAGAAACAGTTCTTGCAAGATAAAGTCTTTAACTGCTGCTGGCCATGGAATATTCACAGAAGTTTAAGCAACCAGATCAAATGGTCATCTAGAGGAGTTTTAAAAGTAGCTGGCTTCAGGACTAACCCCACAATTCTGCAAATTTTATTCTATTATAAGCTTTATTCTCTTCTTTCCATCGGTAAAATAAATGGAAACATAAATCAAACTTGTACTACAAATCTCTCTCATTTTTCTTGGGCCTAGTATCTAGAGAAAAGGCAAAATATAGATTTCTGAAGGTTATTCAAACTTGGTTTTTAGCTCTGAGCTAGTTTTTTTCAGTTTCCAAGGTAAGTTCTATTGTACAGGCACAATGTGGATAATATGGATAACTGATAACAGTTTCTGTCTTCTGATACAAAAATAATCTTTCCCTTCCTCCTCTGAGATATTCCCAATTTATTGAAACAAACAACTGACTTCTATAAAATGTATTTTGCACATTGATTTTCCAGGGCCATAAACTACCAAATCAGATAAAATACAAAATCTGTATACATCTCTTAATGTCTCTTAAAATCAACATAACAATTATATTTTGCATTAGCTTTGCAAGGTGGCTTTCATGAGGCCAAATGTTCCAGCATGTCATTATGTCATTCAGCTTTCAGGTTTGTTTTCTTTCTCTTTAAAGTACTTGCAAAAGCAACATGTAGGAAATTTTACAGTTGATGAAGTCTTGGGCCTAAGATGGTGAATCACAGAACTCCTACTGATTTCAGCAGGTCTCAGATTCTCATTAATGCCTTTCAAGAACTACTATCTTATTAATTTAAATAAAAAAGTATTTCTAATTAATTATACTTTTCCAAAATTGTCAGAGGAGCTCAGCTTCTGACTTTCATTTCTCAAAGACTCCAAAAGACAGATCCTAGAACTACTGAGATCAATGGCAGAATCCACACTACTTCCTCTACCCTTGGGGATAAATGGCAATATTTCATGTAATAATCTGCCTAAAACGATTATTTCATTCAGGATTCTATGAAGAATGAACCTGATGGTACAAACAGCCTGGTCCAAAAAAAGTCAAAACAGTGTTAAATTTAATTGTGGTGCTTGACAAAAAGTAGTGTGCCTATTGAAACAATATTTTTTCTCTGAAAAATCAGAATATATATACTCTCCCCCAGATTCATACCTTAAGCACCCGAGACGTCAGCTTCTGAAATTTAGACTCCCTTCTCAGACTAAATCACAGAGAATCAACCACTGTACTTTTGATTGTGGCACAGACAGATTGTCCATTCAAGAAATCTTTTCTCATTTTATTTCTTTCCTAAAAATAAAGAACAGTCTAAATATTAAGGGAAATAATTATAGACTGTATCATCAGTAAAGCACAGAGCGGTGGGCATCACAATAAATTAAAAAAAAAAAAAAAAAAAAAACAGGATGCCTAAAATAAACTCATGTGGCTAAACTGTATCCTGTGCATAGGTGCACTGGGTAATGGTGATATTATACAGAGGCTTTCCTCTCCAGTACACCCATATAAAGTAGTGCCAAAACAAATTTCCTATTTGTCCTCAAACATGCAAGCACACTGGAGAGTAGTAAGGAGAAAGCTTAGCTTCTTGTCAGCAAAGGAAATGATTAGGTTGCTGCCTAGAAAACATAACTTTCCCACTCTGTGAAGCTCCTCTATGTACTCTTCTTTTCACTGAACAAGAAATTACTTTGTTCCAATGCACCTTTGCTCCTCCATCACATATATTTTCTTACTGTGAGTCCCTCTGCCCATAAAAATAAAGAAAGACTGGTCACAGTGAGAGCAGCCACTCTGCACTGCCACCCACTCTGCACTTTAGCACGTTACCTCTACATGCAAAGCATATCTCACATATGAAGGCTGGGTTAACTCTCCCTCATGCTCAGGTTCCTGCCAAAAACTCAATGGTCTGGGTGACCCTTGCCTTAGTCAGCACTAACGTAGGGAGGAAGACTCTTTCTATTGTCTAGACACTCATCTGGCCTATGACACCACCCCAGTCTTGAGTGTTCAGTAATCATAATGCACACTTACCTTGTCCTGACATTATATTTGGGGGGCATTTTCAACAGGCTCTTTTTTTGATCATTTGTTGAGGCAAATGATCGCTCATCACTAAAATAATTTCAAAAATTACATAAATCAAGACATGCTGGTGGATACCAAAACACCATGAAAATACTGCATCTAATTAAATGCTGTCAAACTGTAAGTAGCTGTTAATTGCTAATATCTTCATGCAGCTAATAACACTCTCTCTCTAAATATATATATATATATATATATATATATATATATATATATACAGATAGCTGTTCAGTGTTACTCTAAATGACAAAGTAAATTGCTTAGCCAGAGTTAAAACCCAGGCATTCAAGAACTTGCCAAGGCCTTGTCCAACTATTGTTCAAAAGCTTTCTCAATGAATTAGAAGAGTACTTTGGAGGAACACAGTAAATAACTTGTGGTGGGAAAGCAAACCTCTCGATGATTTCCTAAAGAACTGTCTTTAGTTGTGGAGTCAAAGAAAAACATATGCTCAGCTAAAAAGAAACTTTGCAGTATCTGCTTTTCAGGTCATGAGCTTTTTATCCAGTATGTTGTTGTTCTCATTGATTCATTAATTCTATGGAGCTGCATATAGTTTTGCATTCATTATTTTGCCTGTTCTGAACTAGAATAGGTTGCAAGGGTCAAAAGCTCTATTAAAAAAAAAAAAAAAAAATTAACAAACCAACCAAACAGCAAACAGCACATGAGATAAGACTGTACACAACAGCATTTGATGTATTACATCTCACTGGTATCTGACAACCCTTACTCCCTGGTGATGCAATGCTTTACTAATAATTTAGTCTCAGTCTATTAAAAGACAATTACAGATAATGCAGCCAGGCAAGTGGTAAAGATGCCTAGAACAGTACTTGTAGAAAGGTTATCAAAACACAATTTTCAAAAAAGAATCATGTTATTGATTTTTTAATCATTTCAGACAAAGGCTGTTATATAGATTTTCTAAAGGACTGAACATAACTAGAAGAAGGTGGAAATGGATTCTCCCTTTGCTACTTCATATGTCATAGTAATGGATGTATATATATTATATATATTTACTGCTAAGTAAAGAATATAGTTAGCCATTAAGAAGTCATCTTATGATATCTAAAGGCTTGGTAGAATTTCAAATCTGTTGCTATTTTGAATGTTACCAGACTTCATACTTCACACAGTGCCTGATGAATAATTATTTCCACATTATGCATAAATTAATACAAAATCAGAAGTATTCTTTGAAGCTTTGGGTCTGTGCTGCTGCTATCATCTGGGCTTTCAGTTTTAAGCTGGCCACAGAATAAAATAAGACCTTTAATAGCATTCTTCTTTAGAAAACATTTCTGACAGAATGGGTTAGGCTGCCATTCAGAATCCGAAAATGAGTGGAACATAGAGCATGCTTACCTTTTTATTTGGCTAAGGATGGATTTAAAAAGTGGTTTGCCTAATTAAGATGCACGGTCTCTGGAAGCATTTTACAATCTGTTAAATAGAAACCATTTACTAGGACATCTGGTCTAATAACTGTCTGTCTATCTATCTAGTGTCTGTAAACACAATGCAAGATGCAAGGGGTGAGTATTCACAAGACACATCAACTAAACACACACAAGAATTGAATAAAGCATTAAAGAAGGCATCGTACTTTAAGTATTTTACTTACAACA
Organism: Xenops minutus; assembly: GCA_035221455.1. Classification (NCBI taxonomy): domain Eukaryota; kingdom Metazoa; phylum Chordata; class Aves; order Passeriformes; family Furnariidae; genus Xenops; species Xenops minutus. The sequence continues at coordinate 44,341,539 of JAWWEE010000122.1, read as the reverse complement.
TTTTCACATAGAAAATGAAGGAAAATTGACTCAGGAAGGGGGAAAACCTAAGATTGCTCCTAATATTTCCAAAAATTATTCAATATATTTAACAATCACTGATCATTGTAGACTATTGTTAGTTTTCAGGCTTAGAACAGCTTGTTTAATTTTCTTCAGGTCAGCAGAGGAAGGGAAACCACAATTATGTATGGATGAACAATGGCAACGGCTCCACCAAGGTCTTCCAAGGTTGACAAAAGTCTCTTACCATAAACATAGAACTCCAGGTTTCTGCATTTCAAGAGGGTTAAATAGGAAGTTCCTCTGTGGTATTCAGCCTCTATGCTGAGCCCTAAATATCACCCTTCCTTTCCTCTGAACTTAGTGTTTATTTTAAAAGTGAAGTATGTCATAAAGTCTTTAAAATTTAACTTATTCCTGAATATACTGTTGATCTATAAAATAAAGTAAATAGCATGCAATTTTTTTTACAATATGAATGCCCTGCCTATATAATGTACCTAAAACTTTTTAATTTCAAAAGCATTTCTTATCACACAAATTCATGATAACAAAAAAAAAAAAAAAAAACAAAACAGTTTTTGGTTTAAAGTACAGGCTTGACCACACAAACAGTGCATTTAGCTCAGCATCTGAATATGGAAATGGCATCAAATGTACTCCTTATATGCTAAGTTCCCCAATACAACAATATCTTAATGACTAAAGACTGACACGAACATCAGATGTTTACAGTGTCCTGACAAGGTTGTTTGAACACTGTCCCAGTGCTTCCTGCTAGGTTACAATATGTTGGCCACAGGTCACCTAGCAACCATTAGTTTGGAGAAGATCTGGATTATAAATCTCACAAAAACCTAAAGTTTATTCTTTAATGACTATGATTTTGCAGTATACAGCTTAAGTGTACATGTCCATGGCTCCCTCTTCTGGATAATCCACACAGAAAATAAGAACTACTCATTTAGAAATGAAGAAAACTACTTATAATAAAGAACTGCATAGAAGGGACAAAATCACTTGGAAAAAAAAAGGCATTTTAAAGTAATGTATTATTTATCAAACCTGTCATTTTCCTTCTCAGTCTTTTTCAGATTTCTTTTCTTTCTATATTGCATGAGTATTTTACCTTGAATATATGATTTCAGCCACAAAAATGCAGAGAACAAAGGCATTATACACATTGTTGTCAGAAATATACAGTTTCCTTAATTGTTCTTTATCTCTTATCACAACGTGTAGCAGTGCTGTCAAATACTCTTTAAGAAACTGAACAAAAAAAATGACTGAACAGATTGGAACTAAAATGGAAAAATGTTTGAGTAGATTAAAGAAACCAAATATTGACCTAAAGCTTCTCAGAAGAATAGAGAGGTGTTTGCCATTGTTGGCAGAATACATGAGAGATGCATGTGACTCACATTCATAAGGACTGGGCAAGTATAAAAATTGTTTAAAATACAATAATAATAGCAGGAACTGGGAACAAAAATGAACTTAGAAACATTTCTCCTACATAAAACATCATATTCTTGATATTTTAATTTAAATGGAATGAAAAGCCTATACAAGAAGGTAAAAAAAAAAGTTCATTTGGAACAAACTTTGTTTAATTTCAAAGTTAAACAGTTTGATCAATATACTCCAAAAGACATCTTTGTTGAAAAATTGAAGTAGAAAATCAACAGTTTGTGTGTAGTATATTTGAGGATGGATACAATCAACAGGATAGGGCTTAGAGCAATGTCATTTAAAGGCAACACTTTTACATTCTGACCTTTGATTATGAGGAGCTGAGCTGAAAAGGTAAACAGAACTAAAAAAAAGCCCCAACTACCCCATTCACATGGTGTAAGTGAAAGGAGAGAGTATATGAGTATTCCTTGACAGATAAAAATCATTAATAGTGGAATAAAAACAAAGGGAATAAAATTCACCTCCTGAATTCAGCTTAATAAGATAAATTTGTAATATAAATTAGCTTGAACTACAACATTGCATTCTCATTAGGAACACAATTCCTCAAGAGTGTTAATAGCTGAAAGATTTAAGCAGATGGGTGAGAATTTCCACTGCATATAAGCCTTGGGAAATAGGCTATTTCTTTTGTAATTTTGATTTGCTAAGCCAATGTAGTTTATCAGGAAACCCTGCTCATCATTACTTTTTACATACAGTTTTCACAGAAGAAAAGGAAACACTTTGACTACAGATTTAAAGGCCTGTCTTTAGGGTCTCAGTTTTCCTTTCAATATATGTCTGGATTTTCAGATTTCCATAAATTATTCTATTTTCCTTTCATAGATCTAAGTTCTCCTCATTAGGGAGTAATGCTACAAATTAAGTCAAAGACAGATAGACAGCTAGTTAGAAAGAATATCGAATATGAGATTAAATCTTTGACTTTCCTTATTTCAGTCCTTGCTTTAATTACAGCAGTAATTTGGGCATTTCTTTTTTCTTCACAGAAAATATGAAAAAAAGAAAAAAAAAATAATCCAGTCTTTCTCAAAGAGAAGTTCTGTCAAATAATTTACAGAGAAACTAAGCCATGTTAATTAACTTTTTAATGGTTACTGTTCAGACTTAGACAAAAACAAAAATATGGAACTTAAAAAAGCATAATTTTAAAGTAAAATAGAACTGTAGGAAAGCTGAAAATTAAATGAGAACCGCTCCATAAGCAACATCAAAATATTGCTTGATGATGGATAAAGATGACATTTACAAGGTTTGGTAATGCAAAATGGTGAAGTTTACAGGAAATTAATCTAATATGGTAGACATATCATTTCTCACAGAGACTGGATCATAATTCAACTGTCTTCACCTGACAAGGTCAAAATTTACCACAGTGTACACTAGACAACTGTAACTTGAAGAGGCTTCATCACGTCTTAAATCAGTCTCTGCATAATTTCAGACGTAAAAAATCTAATTCTGTGGCAACCAGAGGACACATCCCTGCTATATTAAAAGGGAACTCTCCAAAACTTTTGATTAAAAGATAATGAAGAGAAAAAAACCTATCTGCTTTAAAAGCCTGTTCATAATTTGAATTATCAGCAAGCAAGCAAATATACAGTTTCCTCGGAAAGATAACACATATAAAAAAGTCCCTTTCTTTCAGCATATCAGTTTTTTTGGATACTGAAGTTTGATTCTGATTAAGACAAAAACAATACAATTAATTTAATAAATACAGAGGTGCTCTTTAGGGCATAGATTTCAAAATCAGCATATGCTGCATATATGGAATTCTAAATGCAAATACAGTTCTTATCTATTTTTATGGGTATTTCCAAAAACACAATACACCAAAAAATTAAAAACCTCAAGACTAATTTTCTATTGTTCTTAAGTAAAAAACATCATTATGTTTGGTAAGGGTCAAATCATAAGACTATTGTGGAGATGCTTCTGATCAATATTAATGACCTCTAAAGTCCTAAAGCATTGCTGTATCTTTTGGCATTGACCTACTCAGTAAATTACTGATACATATTTAATAGAAGGACTAAGTAACTGTAGAAAATATTATTTTTATTATGTATGGCCCAGATCAATTTATCATAATTTCACAGCAAATTACTGGCATTCCTGAAACTGGACCAACTTGCTTCAGTTTCAGGATTTTTCTTTTTTTTTTTTTTTTTTTTTTTTTAATAGACACATTAGATCACTCCAAAGTCTGCTTATCCCACCAGCAGGAGATCAGGTCTGCAAAACTGAGGATGTGACACAGCAGTCAGTTTTCTTGGGTACTCAGGCAGTATGGCAGGCAGCCAGTAGAACAGCGTGTAGTGGTGATCACAGTGGTGTAGGACAGTCAAGTTGTCAAACTCCTGAAGGACTGAAATCCAGCTGTCATACCAAGGCACTGAAGCATAGCTGCCTTCTGTGTAATTTTAATTAGTTCTTTGGATATTTCTTCATGCATTTTTACCAATTTTCTATCAAGCATCTATTGAAAATTTTAATCAGCAGGCATGCTCTTCCTAAATACTATACACCTACAAGTACTGATCTTTATCATCCCATTATATAGCCTTTGTGCAATGTATCTGGGAAAATCAGAGTCTGTACAGATTCCCAAACTGATTCATTCAGATTCCAATTAGTCCTTTTGAAGAATAGACACATGTATTTGTTCTTCGACCCAGAGCTGCTGTCAAGCCTCTTTCTTCAGTTACACACCTCTAACTAGACTTCTGGCCTGCATATCACTGCTCTATCATACGTAACATATGCATCATGTAACAAAATTACAACTCTACACACAGTACATAGAAGCCATATAAGACAAAATTAAATACTTCTTTAACCAAAGCAAATATCATGTAAGATTTTAGAATACCTATGGTATTAGTAAGAAAGTTGTAGCTTTTTCATAGCTCTTTTAAGCAACCCAGTAAAACCTAGCAGAAAACTTCACAATAATACATAGTATTGAATTCAGAGACAGTCATGTGATTTTCCATTATCTCAGTTTCTTTTAGAGTAATTACTATATGTGCATAATGTTACTAAATATGCACAACACTGTAGATTCATCCTAATTAAATACTATAGGATTTCTTCATTAAGGAGGTAGTAAGTTGACTTCTTACAAATCTGGATAGGTACCTCTAACTAATTTAAATAGAACTAATAGATTTTGAGGTCTGGGGGAATCATCACAGTGATCAATTCTGACCTGCAGCACAAGAAATTCCATGTTATTTAATAAAGTAATTTCTGCATCAAGCTCATTATTTCTGAACTTGTTTGGACTCAACTTGTCAATTGCCTATGTTGCCTTGCCTGTATTTCCTTCACATAAATTTCTGCTGCTTGAAAAATAACAGTGTAACCTGCTTTGAAATGCATGGCTGGTTTTCCCTATTTTGCTCTGTCATTTTGTGAGGAGAATCACGAGGCCTGAATAGGATGGCAAATTTCCTTTTTTTTCTTTTTTAAAAAAAAGACCCATGACTGATGTCATCTCTGAAACTTCAGCAAAGCCTCCAGGCTGCCAAGGAGCAGTGACAATTAGATAACTGAGGTGAAGCAAGTGCTGCAAACACTCCATGAAAATCACCAAATAATTTGAAGCATTCACTGAAGCAGGAAGAAATACTGTATCAGGGTTTGCAATGATGAGTCATCCAACACGTTCCTGCTCACATCAACACTACAGCCCAGTGGCTAATTTCCCAAATTCAGAAAAGCACACTGCTGCACTTGTATGCCACACTTGCCCAAGCTTCCAGAGAAGGATTAAACCAAGGTAAATTTTGAGAGCAGGACAGTGGTTTTCATGTTCTAAAATTATGACCATCCACTAGAAGGCCTCAGGGCCAAAATACTTGAGTTACCTAATAGCTAAAAAATTCAGTGTGTAAGGAAATATTCGATTTACCAGCCACTGTTCAGGTGTGCAAGCTTATCTAGCCTCACAAATCTATTATTCTAAATAATATACAGGAAAACATAGGGGCAGCAAGCTAATCAAAGTGTAATAAATAACAGATGCATATGCACTCTAACTCAAATTCTTTCAGCCCTCTTTTCTTCTGGTAGAATGAACAAAAGAAAGAGGTACTCATTCACAGCTCTGCGAAGAGCAACACATCAGTAAATGCTGATCATATTGAGGTGAGGAACATTTTTCCTGTGCTTTTCATCTTGTAGGATGGAAAAGAGATGATGATGCTAAGCGATATGGACTGGTTGATTTCCAGTGGTGTGTTTAGTAGACAGCAGGCAGGTGGGCATTGAAGAGTTTCCCATTGCTACTGTTTAATATCACAGATATTAATAAAGCAATGGGGAAAATGTTACTAGCAGGAAAGTGAAGCGAAATACTTGTTCAAATGAATAAGTAGCAAGAGAGCAAAACAATTACCTGAAACCCATCAAGGTGCAACTGAAGCAGGCCTTCCAAAACTGCAATATGGGCTTGGGCCTAAAAGGGCGTTTCCTTTAAGAAATTAATTTCTCTCTTTCTGGATGTTATGACAGAATATCCTAACATATGCTTTTATCAGTACTATGTCTTGAAATAATTCACAACTTTTCATTTTTTAATATTCCAAGATAAACATGTCATGCTTCATAGATTGAAATCATATATCACGACCTATTTTTTCTCTGTGTAACAGAGAACTTGGTATATTGTCATTAGAGTTTATTAGATATCCTACTTTTTACTATAAGAACAACCATTATCTCCTCAAATATAATGATGTGGTTACCGTAATATCAACAGTATTTTTTTACTACAGTACTGAATTAATGTTCATTTTCCTAATACTCATATTAATGAGTGAACATAGCCCACAAATTCCTTGCAGAGCCTGCAAGTGGAAAGTAAACCTTGGCAAAAGCCATTCTTTGGACTGCATGCTAGTAGTACACAGCAGAGTAGGTTAGGTAAATTCATTGTTGTTTTAGCTTTTGAAGCTCAAGACTGAAGCATAAAAATGAAATACGGTTAAGGGATATTCTGCATGAATAGTGAGATAGTGCCTTCAACTACCCCAGAAGCATGACTGCAGTCCGAGTGTGTGCCTTTGATTGCCTTATTGATGGTCCCAAATTGATTTATATTGTTATAAAAGACTTTAAAAGATATCCTATGAAAGAATTAAGTCAGTGATTTATGTCATCCTATTATGCTTCAAAAGCTGTTAATTAACTCCTGCTGTTTTAAAGACAGGTTGGGTATGGATTTGCTATAAAACTATTACATCACAAAGTAACATCAATCCTGATGCTTTCTCTTACTTTTTTTTGAGAAGAAGGTTTATAGATTAGGAGTAGAGAAGTTGCATGCAAAAATATCAGGGTTTTTTCTGCTTTTAATAGTCATTAGCACTTCTATGCCCTACTGTACATGGAGTATTCACTGCATTGTTTTTTGTTTAGCTCTTTTGAGTCTTGTTGCTTGATCATCAGCATCTTAAATTTTCTTTGGGCTAGATGCTATTCAACTGTAAAAATTTCCTTCTCAGAAATTTTCAACGCTGAGCTGAGTAGCAGGCAAAAAACACAAAGAGTTTCCAAGTGGTACCAGTAAAAATAATCTTGCATTCTGATCTCTGTTCCCAAGGTCTGTTTCTGTACTTTTTCCAGCATAATCTAAATGTGCATTCCACTAAACCAAAAATAAATGTGAAAACTGAGCATAAGAACCATATTTCAGGATTAGAACGTAACTCTTATTAGATTTAGAATCATTATGTTTAATTTTTGATGACAAATTTGTTATTATATATCCGATATTCAAAGATATCTAAAAGCAGCTGATAGGATTAAGTGATTTTATAATATCTGCCCTTAACCTCTTTCTTTCACCTTAGTCTAATTTTTTCACTTCTTGTCTATCTTAACACACTGTCTTAACTACCATCTATGAATAAAAGTAGTGGATTAGTAAAATGATTAAGAATTGCATGGCTAATACTTTGCAAATTTTCTCTGCAGACAAATATTCAGTAAATAGACTGTTCTGCTTGGTTTTCTTTTTTTTTTTTTTAATAAGTGTAATGAATTATATGTGTAATGCATTAACAATAAACAGTCCATTGTTTATTCAACTTTATTTATGCAGCTTTCAGAAGTATGCTTTATTAAAGTATTAAATCCACAGTTGGATAACATACCAATTCAAAAGAATCAAAAAAACACAGATAATAAAAGCAGTGGAGTATTTGGCTTGTAATACTAAAATATAACTTTATTTTAAATGAAACTCACACAGAAGCAGAGACTTGGCACAACTTCTCTATTTAAAATTCCTTCTGTTCCTACACCTAAAGGTGATTGTGCAAAGGTCTGTGGTGAAGCTTAGCACACAGCTGGATTTTCAGGGCATGGACCAGTGAATTTAACACCTGCTTTGAACACATTTAGCCAATCTGTATAACTAAAAATATCCATTTTAAGTAGTAAATTTGCTATGAGCAGTAGAAATTTGATTCTAACATGTCTCCAGTAATTCTTATAGTTTTCATATATTGATTCTTTGAGTTGCATTGTTACATTACCCTGTGCGAATATAGACTGTCACATTCATAACACAGAAAAATGGAAGTAGGATGTCAAAAAGGGATTTTTGAAAGTTCATGGTTCTTAAATAAATTGCAATTCCTTACACTACTGGCATTCATCTGTCTGTTGAAAAAATTGTTTGTCTTCAACTCTTTCAAAAAGTCTGCCTGTCACTTGATATATTTGCTGCAAATTGGAGTTGCACTGCATAAAATGTATGGATTTAGCCAAATGAAATAAAATTATATACCAGCTAGTTTTCAGATATTCTAAACATGGTAAATCTATTACATACATACTAGTTTTATTTATGTAAAGCTTGCTTCACATGTGAAAGGGCAGCATTAAGGAAAAAGATTAAGATATATCATGCAGGCAGTATGTCACTAAAAATATTCTCAGAGATCCAGAGGTTGCTTATAATAAAATGAACCACAGATACATCCAAATTCTCCCATGGTTCAAGAGACAGGGACTTCCTAGAAGAGGAAGAAGAGAGAAGTGGTTGTAGAGCAAGCTCCTGGCTGCCAAATAAGTAATAAAAGATACTGCAGCTGTCATGGACGCACAGGCACATCATGGTTGTTCCCCTTCCTCTCTGTTCATCCTGTTGGAAAACCTACAGCAGCAGAATTGATTTTGAAGCTAGAAAGTCCCATTAAATCACATACTCTGCCTCTTTTGGCAATGCAGACAAATATATACATCCATCTATACTGAAGTCAACAACTTGAATGCAGCTAAAAGGTAATTTCCTGTTCCGATTTAGAAAAGATATCGAATTCATAATTTCTCTTGATAGTTTTCTAAAACAATTTATCATCCTTCCCATGGGATATTTGTGCCTATTTCTAAATTATCTCTAAGTTTCAGCCAATACACTTGTTATATCTTTCTTTATAGAATAGTTTTTTAATGATTTTCAGCAACATAGAAGGTTTCAAAAAACAAATCTGTGTTCTTATGTCGTCAATTTTCAAAATTGATTTGATTTTTTGGCTTGTTTCACTTTGAATTGTAATCAGTTAAAAAGCCTGTTCTCCTATTTTCCTTTACAAGACTACCTTTGTTCAGTATCTGTTCAACGTGTTTGATGCAAAATGTATCAGCCAAGTAATTTTGAGGCAGACATCATGCATGTTAGATTCACTCCCTAATGTAAGACAAAAATATTTATAACGAATATCTCTTCTATTTTAACAGAAATCTAAGTCTTGCCCCTGATAAAAAAGACCCCAAGCAGATTAGTGGAAGACAGCAAAATTTCCATTGTGTCACATGCAGAGCTGTTCAGAACTAGAGTAACACAAACAGTTATTTGGTTTAGGATTAGCAAACCAATCCCTTCACTGGGCTGCTACCACCTTCTCTCATCTGTAAAAACTCGTGCTCCACTGCCACGCTCTATTGCAGGGGGGCAGCCTTTGGGGAGAGGAAAATACTAGATCACTGTATTTTCCAAACACAGACAACAATTGCAAGACAGTGAAATCACAGTCGTTACTTTTACTCAAGATATGGCACTTATATCCATAGATAAGTTATAATACTGTTTTCTCCTGTGAGGATATCTACTGATACTATTCCACATGAGTAAATACTGAGAAAAACTGCTTATATGCAATCATTTGAATAAAAGCTATGAATTTAATTTAACACTTTTCCGAACCTTTTCCATTTTTAAAAGTATCTAAATAGTTCTTTTATTTCCCTTGTCAGAAAAATATAGCCTTGCAATTCCTGTGTACCTAGCTGACAATTCTCTATATGGCTAGCACAAAATCTTGTTTAACCTGTTAAGAACAGAAGACTAAGCAATAATAATACAGTAACATCCACTGCAATTGTGCTACAAAGACAGAGGACTTAAAAAAAAATCAAAACAAATAGTTCATGAATAACCCATACCTTGATATGTTTGTATATAAGTGTTCAGTCCAAAGTGTTCATTCCAAAATAAATATGTTTATACAATCAGAATATTTTTTGCTGAATAATGTATGAGGAGAGACATGGCAAAATTTGCAAGCATTATGCACTGCAAATAGCCCATCTTCCACATACTATAAGAAACAGAACAAGGCAGGCTGAGACAGGAGATATGAAAAGGCTCCTAACTATGGTAATCTCTCACTTTAAATTTTGTGGTCACAGGAAACCACTGGAAAGATTCCCTCGAGCTGTTAGATTCAATGTGATGCATTTGCAACCAGTAAAACCATCTAAAAGAGTCTCTGGGGAGAAGAAATGAAGATGCTTAAGGCAGCTGCAAAGGCTGCTAATAAATGAGTGAAAATGTAATCAACTTTGACTAGCATTTCTCCACCAGTCACTGATGAGCTGTGTACTTATTTATGCCCCATACCTTTTTAGGACTTTTCACATTGACTCCGCACTCTACTTCATAGTCCCTCTTTCATCCCATCACTTTTTCTCCTAGATGTCCTTTCCTCTCTTTCCTCCTACATTCTGTTTTTTCACTCTTCTCTAGGTGTCCTCCTACTCAGCTCTTACCAAAAGGAAGCAGAAACCAAAACACAAAACCACAAAAAAAAAAAAAAAAAAAAAAAAAAAAAAAAAAAAAAAGGAGAGGAAAAAAAAGACATGAAAACTTTTTTTCTACTGATGAGTCATTTCTAATGTTCTTGTACATACTTACTGATCCTGGAATGAAATCAAATATCAGCAGAGTGACATTTTTTGACAGTTTTTAATATTTTAGAGTTATGCAGTGTTTTGAAGATTAGCAACGGTTTCAGAATCATTTCAGAAATATGCTAGGTAGCCAGTCAAGATGGTAACATTTCATTTTTGGTTCCAAAGAGTGTTGTGCAAATACTAGGATAATTATAGTTCAATTGTTAATGCAACTGCCATTCTGTCATTGCATTTAGAAACAATATTGTTGATTGTGTACAGAAGAGCAGTGAAATGGAAAGAACCTTGCATTGTGTGCACAACTACAGAATATTAAAGTCCACAGAAAGCAATTTTTTTGTTCTTTTTAATCAAAGGAACAACCACTTTCCTTATATATTTCAAGCCCGTAGAAAACATTTTATCCTTATTGTGCTTCAATTTTTTAAATATTGAGCTAGCACTTACCTCTGTGAATAAGGTCTAGTAATTTAATTTTGTGGGGAAGAATTGTATTGAAACACTGCAAGGATATTATCAAGTAAATCACCCTATTTATTGGAAAAAAAATTCAAATTGCAATAAATTCAGTGCAATGATACTTTATGCAATATCTTCTCCAATGTACTTGAAATGGGGCTTTAGATTTTCCAAATAATTCAGCAGATCAGAGTGTAACTATGCATGAGAATTTAGTCCAGTCTTCACAGATGTCATAGCATATCACAGTCCTTCACAAAGATTGGACTGTTTGTCTTTCACAGTGTCTGTGCTATTCACTGTTCCAGTTTAGCTGATGAGCTTTGATGTCACACAGAATATTTGCTGACACCGAAAGATGATCTTTGTCTTCTGAGAAGATGCTGCTCCCAATTCTCTTGAGAAAATCTCTCTAATGTGTCATTTTGCTATCTCTCAGCCATTTCCTAAATGCAACTGGTTATATAAAATAGCCTCTGACAGCTTGCTAACAACTGCTTTCAACTTTTCAGGGTAACACTTTTACCCTATGTGTTGCAAGTGTTTGGTGTCTGATGGTGACATCCAACCTTGTATTCACTGTTAATCAGATGAGCAAATTGCATCACAGAACAACCAAGCAACAAACTCTGAGCTATGAAAAGGCATTCATAACGACAACACCAAGGAAATGCTAATTTCTGATTCATTGACATCTCGTCATCTTGTCCTAGTCATCTTTTTGAAACATTTGTCGTGGTGATAATTGTCTAGCTCTAATAAATTAACAGTATGAGCTTTCTTAACATCTCTGTGACTATTGTGAACTGTGTCTAGGATTCAACCACTGCCCACTTTGAAATCATTCAGCAAGCTGAATTTGTCACTTGGGAGAATGTATTAATTGTAAAAGTCCTAATGCAACTAGTATTTTACCTTACACATCAGCTAGTACCTGGTCTTCCCTTACTTCATTTTAAGATTTCTACAATCAATCATAATTGCATCAAAGTGATGAATTGCAGTTGATACAGAAGAATGATAGCAACCAGGCTCATAAAAAAAGTAGTAAGAGCTTTTCAGATCTTGAATTGTTGTCAAAATGTTGCATCCTGAAAAGCTTTCAGGCTTCCTGATGTTGAGTATGTTGTTCAGCCAGAGACTGAACAACACTGTTAAGTGACTTCAATGATTCTTTCTCTGAGTTTCCCAGGAGTGGGTAGGAAGTAACAACTTCACTAGATTTTGAAAAAACCCAACATTTTTTCTCACATTATAGACCTGTTTAAATAGTTTGTTAATATGGTAATTTACTAAGACATTTGCTAAGATTCAACAATTCTGATATTCAAAAACTTTTTAAACTACTGTAGTGATTTTGGTTTGGGTTTTTCCTGGTAACTGGGTCATAACTAAAGAAGTATTCCACCTCATTTCTTTACGTAAGCAAAGATATAAAGAGGGGAGTCAGAAGTCAGGAGGCAATTCTTCTTCCGGCAGGGTTGGAGGGCAGAGGAGCTCCATGCGGTCACTCTGCTGCGGGAGTGGGCCGTAGGTGTCTGCGGATCGGCCAGCTGGGTTGGAGGAGGTATCCCGAGATTCGGGAATGACAGTTGTTCTTGGTGAGAGGGAAGTGAAAACTTATTTTTCTGTTTTTTTTCTTCTCTGTATATACATATATAAACTGGTTTAGTTCTACTGAAGTTCGGTTTCATGGTTTTTCTTCATCTTCTCCCCCCGCACCCTCTCCTTCCCCTCTGTGCCAGGAGGGGCCTTAGGGGGTCTCTGTCCTGGGCCCTTTGGCTCTTGGCATTTGGCCAATTTTTCAACCCATCACAACTACTGATACTCCTTTTTTTGCAGTTATAGTCTGCCAGTTTACAAAGACAGATTTTTTTTCTCATCTTAAAGTGGCATAGTCTGTATCTCTATTTGATTAAGTAATTGTTTTTCACTGAATAAACTTTATTTATTCCAACATATTCCAAATATTTATTTGAAGTATTTATTCCAATGCAATTTTAAAGAAATGCAGGAGTACTCTGGAATGAAATACCACTAATAGGTATGGTTGCACATTTCCACAATGTCTGTATTTATGTTCACATTTTTACAAGGCCTAGATAATTGTCTCAAATGTACTTTTTAGAGTGTCTATTTTCAAGTGAGGACAAGTTGATATGTATTTAACCTACTCTTCTTCCTTTTGTCAATATTAATATTCTTGGTGTCTTGGCTTTCTGTATGATGTCTTTTCTAAGTGATAATCAAGTAATCCAAGTCATCATTTTATCAAGACACAAAGATTCATCATCTTATTGCCATGATATTTACTGTGAGATCACTTGGCTCCCAGTGTGAGGCACAGACATTTACAAGACATTCACATAAAATGATTAAATGCCTAAAGGATTAGATTTACTACAGAGGTACTTTCATGGAGGAAGAACACTTTTCAGAAAAGCACAACAGAAAATTCTTTTGCTCACTGATTCTAATTTATGAGTCTCACATCTTTCTTTTATTATTGAAGGGACCTAAGTGCTTTACCAGTATCTTAGTAGCAAAAGATGACATGCTATATGTAAAACAGTTTTCATGTTCTACTGGTAACAACCAGCTTAGATTTCAGTGATAAACAGCCATAAATTCTGCTTTTTGAATTGCAGCTCTAACAGCTCCAGAAATTTCCATAAAGCCTCATGAAGTGATTAAATCTACCATCCACCCATGTATACCTTTGTATGATGAGATGGTAATAATATTTAGATTGCTGCTAGGCTTTTCTCATCAAAGTTCTGCTATACCTCACTCCACCGTGAGGATTCAGAAACAGCTGCACAACTTGAACTCTACTACACAGTTATGAAAAGGTCATTTATTATGAAATATTTTTTTGTTACAAATGGCACACAAAGCCCAGGAAAATTTTTCAATCTTATTACCAGTTAGTATACTAAAATGGTCCATTATATATAGATGAGATTTATATATTAGGACAAGGAGAATTAAGGTTTTACAAAGGCTAATAAGGGACAATAAGGAAAACCAGATGATACATATATCTCTTAAAAATAAATTTGCAGGTGTCCAATGGTTTAAATGAGGTAGACGGCAGAAAGAGAATATGGCGACCAACTCAATTACAAATTTTTGTAAGAAAGCAAGCCATATTTTATTGTCAAAGACATTTTCCCTCAAGGTTCCTCGCAAGCCAATGTCCTATAGGCATTTGCCTCACATGTTTTCTCTGAGAATCTCTTTCATCTCATCAGACTACTTAGTGTATCTTAAAGCTAGGAAATTAATGCAAATATTGATTTCTGAAACAGTCAAGCAGGTTGCAACATTGCTGAAGTTTCAACCTATTTGGTATACTGGGTTGTTCAGATGTTTCTGTGTTTAGAAGAGTAAAATATTATTTCCAGTTTCACGTAAGATCATAAATTAATTATTACATTCCTTGAGCTATCATGCACAGGTTTTTTCCCCCTTATGATTGTGTTCCTTCCTTTTCTACTGGACTAACAAAATGTGCTTTCATCTTATTGCTGAAAAATAACTCTTCAAACTTTTAAAGCAAAACCCTTTCATCTCTATATCCTTTATTATTATTATTAACATCATCATCATCACTACCACAAACACTACCTGTCAAAGGTAGTACATACTGCAGTTTTTGTGGGAACCGGGGGTTGATTCTCACCACCAGGTGATATGCCTTCAAAGGGATGCACTTCACATATGTTTTGTTGTTTTCCAGTCACAAAACACAAATAAGTGGTCAAACAAATACTAAAGACAAACAATTAAAAGACATATTCTATATCCTAACTGTAAAGAAACAGAAGTTAATGAAGCCTAGTTTGGCCTAAATGTAGTTGCAATAACTAGATATAGCAGCAACATTTAATGATAGGACCTGAAAAGGATTTCCCAGTGGTAATATCATACTTAAAAGTTTATTTGTTTAACTTCTTTGTTTTATAGCATTTGAAAGAGATCAACAAAAAAAATGTCAAAGCTTAAAAAGAGAAATAAGTTTCTTGTTGACAAAGATAACCCCACAACTGCATTACAACAAACATTGTGTAATACTGCTCAATATCCTCACTTCTCCAATGAGAAAGCCGGGAGGCTTTTGTTTCTAAAGCTGAAAAGAAAAGCATCTCCATCAATTCTGAAGTAGTTTTAGTAAGGATAAATGTTAAAAGACCTACTTGTAATCAAGTCTCAGGAAGTAAAAATATCTATTACCTTAAGCTGTCTTTCCTTCCTCACCCAACATGGTAAAAAAGGTGAGATGACATGCAAATACAGAGATAATTTCTGTATGAGGAACAGAATACAGCATCTATAAAGAGTAAAGCAAGAATGAGCCTGCACCAGGAATCTTCCCATGCCATGAGTGTTGGTTTGGAGATTTTTCTGTCACAAAACTGCGTAATTCAGAAAATTAAAATTCTCTTTTGGAACTTCTTCCCTGGGGCAATTCAGGCCAGTCTGAGAGATTTTAATTATAACTCTTCTACTGTAACAAAGAAAATCCTGCCTAGATATATTGCTTTTCAGACATAGAATAGTGGAGTCTGATCACCATGTGTAAATAATTATTAATATTTTATTAACATAAATCATTTTGATCCTTCCCAAGTGTACTTTAATATTTTAGATTGTATCTTAGAAAATGGACAATATAGAGACAAAACATATTTTCTGCACACAGTGAGATGAGTTTCACTTTATTATAAGTGGCAAAAAATCTGCATACATTGACTGTTCTTAATTATCAAAGGTAGACATGGAATATTGGAAAAATTACTCTTTTATTTGAAAAAAATCTGTTCAGAAAAAGTCAAAAAATTAAGACTTCATTTTACTAGTAGTACATTAGCAAAGACTTATCTACTGCCTTTTAAATCTGGGGAAGACTGATAGTGTTAACACTTTTCTATCTTCTCTGAGGTGGCACAGCCACAATATTAAACATTTTCCTCACTTGAATAGCGTTGAAACAAACACATTCCATTTATTTCTGTGTAGGTCTGATAATCTCTGTGAACTAGAGATTAAATTTATGTCTTCTATTTAAATTTTTATGTTCATAATCTGCTTAAAACAAACTGCATTTTTAAAATGCACTTATATTTGACAAGTCTGTCACATTACATAGCTGATTGCATGTCTTGAAACTTCTAGTTTTACACAATATGTAAAGAGGGTGCTTCATGAAGATGAAGCAAATTAAATTGCCTTGCTGTCTTACTGTAATTTCTCTGTCTTCTGACTTTAAAGCTACAGTAATGTAGAGAATATTTTTTCATATCGCAGTAAGAAAAATTAAATTGAGTTCTAATTTTACTGTACTTCAGGAAGTTAATTTGAGATTTGAGAGAGTTAGATTCCTAATTCCTTTCAAAATAAATTTACGGAGTGCCTCCTACCTAAAGGTCCTTTAAAACTTTCACCATTGCTAATATTTTATGGAACTTCCAGTGGGGTAGCTAAATAGCCCAAACCCAAAAGAGTTTGCTGAACAACTTGTGAAATATGGTCTACAATACTTGTGTGATGTTGTTTCCAGAATGGAAAAAAAATCATTCATACACCAGAAATTATGCTTCTATCTCCTTTCAATGTGGTACTCATAAATCAGCTAGGTATTTTACGCTGGACAAGATTTTTATGTAAATCAAGAGTCTTCATAATTTTTTTTTTTTTAAATAGAATGATTGATTAGCTCTTTTCATATGCACTCAGAACCAGAAGGTTAATCCAACTGTTCATGGCTAGGTAAAATAAAGAACATTAATATTTGGCCAAGACTGTAAAGTGTTCTGAGATTTTCAAATTACATGAGTGTTGGGCACTGTGATTATCTCTGATTTTCAGAGGTTCTGAAAGTACAATGTTGCCATAACAGGCTAAGTCAGATGTCTGCATTCCTTCCTATAGAAGTCTGCCTTGGTCATTCAGTTTACTTAACATAGATGTGTTTCTGAATTCAGCTTAGTTTTGAAACAGAATGTCATGGGATGTGATGTCACCATTCTGTTATTGTTGAGTCATAGAAATGAGGTATTAGCATTACTGTCTCCCTGCTCACTGGTAAACCTCATTTTACTTTCTACCTCCTTCCCAGAAACAATCCATTCAACAACACACCCTCACCTAGTTTTACGCCAGAAGAAGCAGGCCTCTGAAAGATCTATCATAAATCTAAGCCCTATGTCTTGATTAAATTGTAAATCACTGCTTAGGTGCTCAGAGTACCTTCTGCCCGATTCTACATGAAGGTATATTTTAATATTTTTAAATCCCAAGCTCTAAATTATATTTTCAAATTTTAAGGAAATATTTATACTGCATTGATAGATTACGTTTCCTAAAATGTTCCAAAAATTCAGGGAGCAAATAGAAATGATATTAATCCATTTTTGTTGTGGCCTCAAAGTACCAGAAAGAGCCTTGAACTGCTATTCTGTTCTTCTGTCTTAGTCCCAATAACCATTACCACTTAATAAGGAATCTCTCATTTTTTTCTTCATAGATACTTTCAATCTCCATTGTATCAGAACAATTCTCAACCATTAATAAATCTCTATTCTGTGCAGAAGAAAATATTCCATTATACATAGATGATGCAACAAAAGCACAGATACATGGAATAAATTGCAAAATTTATATGGCACAATCAAGAATAAACTTACAGTTGTCTTCCAAATGTATCAGAAGTTGTAGGCATATTCCAGAAAAATTTGGAAAGTTCATTGGGCAGTGAAATGTAAGAGATTGGAAGAGATGTCTAGCATAATCCGTTCCTTAAAACCTGTGATCTGCTGAGTCCCATTCTTTTATCTTAATAATAAATTTATTTTTCCTATAGAAACCGAAACCATAGTCAACTAGTGACTTTCAGTAGCAACAATCATTATCAATATTCCACCTGAAATGTACACTGTGTTTTATACATGACTTCCAAGAGAAAATGAAACATTTTTTTCCTTTAAATCCCTGCTTCCCTATGCCAGCTTTTGATACTCTCCATTCAGAACTTATTTAGCTGAGGCCCAGTAGCTTGCTGAAATTTTTTACTGCTTTTGAACTTTCCATGAAGGATTTGCCCACAGCACAAGGATGCCCTAGAGAAGCAGACCCAGGTCATGCTGTAGCTGAAACTAATAGCTTTACTGTCTCCTAGCAACTATGGTACAGCTATTTTGTACCTACAGAGGCCTCAGTAGCACAGAGCTATGTATGTGTATGAAATTTTGCATTACAATAATATTGACAGCTAACATTTTGTTAACATTGCTTTGCTGCGGCTGGAAATAGAAATTATCAAGAACTATGCCTTAAAGAGATCCTGGCACGAAAGAGTTGTAATCAGTTATTATCATCAGTTCCAGCAAAGTGGCTGGGTGAGGACTGCTTAACCTGTATATATACTGTAACCTGCCTTGTGTTTATTGCTTTCTATAAAGAAATCCTCTGGCATTTGGTCTTGTTTAGAAAAAGCTGACTGCTAGATTGTAATTACTTCTAGGATTTACTCAGTGGGAAGAAGAAGGTAGGGTTGTTTTGAGGAACTTTGGGTTTAATCAAATTGATTTCCTAGCTGAGATATAGTCCTTTGAATAAAAGTGCAATTATTACCACATTTTACTAAAAACTGATTTACCCTTTCATCAAGTTAGATAAATACATTCATGTTATTACCAAAACAGTTCAATTAAAAACTCTGCATAAAAATCTAGCCAAGAATGATTTGTCTAGTAGCATGATCAGAAAAGAAGTGTTTTGAAAGTTTCCTCCTTTTAGAGGATATCAGATATATGTAGTGAGTGCTCTAACAATACACTTCAGAAAAACTTGCCCAATGCTACTGCCTCACAGACACGCATTTTCATTGGCCTGTGCTCTTCCACAGACTCTGTAGAAAGGCAGAGCATCTGTTCTCTAAAATTCAGAAGAAAGTGTCTGGATTAAACCCATTTAATTCAACTGACAATAAAAGTTCCTCAGAGAGAAGGATACAAACATTGGTTTCGTGAAGGTCTTTGAATACAGATGGTGAAAAATAATGTGGCTTGTCATGTTCACTGACATCTTGTTGCTGTTTCAAGTTGTTATACCAACATATGTAAGACAAGTACAATGTAGAGGAAGATTATGTCCCTATTTGCACATTTGAATAAGTACTGAAACCATTTTAAAAACATAGAAAATATGAAAAATAAGTCGTATCTTCAGCCTGTAAGTCAAGGTGACACCATATATTAAAATAAAGAAAAGGCTGCTAAATTCATGGATGAATTGTGATGACTGGTATAAATAAAAAGTTGAGATATTGGAAAAATATGGTAAAATAATAATTTTTTTTTCAAATAGAGGTCTACATCTGCAATGCAAATTGATATAAAAGTACAGGGTTGTTGGGGCATAATTTAGCCCCATAGTATAAGCATAATATATACAAGAATGCTACAGATTTGTAATATATGAATCTAATATACCATTGTAGCATACCTTTTCACTGAATAGAATTTAACTGCCGTGCCTCTTGCCTCACTCCCAAAGGCATTGGGAAGCAAAAAGGAAATGAATGAGTAAAAATATCAGGAGGAAAAGTGAAAAATCTAAATGCATTTCATTTCACAACACTGTCTGTATCTCTTCTGGACAAATTGACTCTGAGTGTAAGGTCATGTGCTCAGCTGCTGTAAATTTGTGTGAGTCACTGAAGGCAAAAACGGAGAATTAATTTAATTTACACCATAGAGGGTCTGGCTTTCAGTCACTACATTGCCCAAAGCCAAAGTTAAACTATGAAGCTTCACGTTTCTTATGGATAGATGAGGTTAGTTCACACTCCAGAAACATATTATCTCAGTCTGTTGTTCAGAAACAAAGACATCAGACAACTGATTTACTGAAATCAGACCAGAGGTGCTTTAAAACAAACACACAAATTTATCAAAAACTGCTTATTTTGGGGAAAAGTAACTTAAAAACAAAGCACTGGTGTAACTGTAAAATAGTATGTGAAGTTGAAGAAATATGTTTGTGAGGATAGGTGCCCTTTTCAGAAGAATTTGTAACAGGAAGCTGGAATGCATTTTCGCCTAGGAAGCCTTTCCTCCATAAGAGTACTTTCCTAACAAATAGTTGGATGGTTTTTCTCTCCCTTTTCCTTTGCACACCAGAGAAAAATTGCAGTATCTCTCTAGTCTGAGGAGACATAAATCCTCACCGTGTTCCAGGCCGTGCCAGCAGTGAGCCTGGGGGAGGGAGGCCAGCGGTGATGATAAAGCCCAGGAACAAAGAGTTTTTTACCTTTTCTCAGGCCCTGTGCTCAGGAAGCATGGACAATTTTTGCTTTGTAAGATTTTTAGTGTTCTTGCCTTCAAATAAACCTTTTGAATTGTTTTCACTGCTGGGGCATTTTGGGGGATACTTGTGTATATCTTACTTTACTTATTGCAATTATAATGTAATATTTTTTACTTTTTTAGTTTGTATTATATGTTATAACTATTTTACCTCCTTTTAAAGGTCTCAGGATTTAAAGAAAAGGGTGTATTGAATGGGGCACACTTCCCAACAAAAATTATTTTTGAAAAGGATTCTCTTTGGTTTGTAATTTTTTATATTAAAATTGCAATCCTTAATGGACAATTCTGCTGAGAGTCCCATAGAATTATAAAAGGGGGGAAAAAAGTCTGCTCTTCTTGTGCTTGCCCTCTGGGATGTCAGAGCTGACTCTTCTGGGAACTAGAAATACTTAGATGGGATACAGGTAGTAAATTCTTCTGACTGAGTAAATTATATAAAAAAAAAAAAAAAGAAGACCATCTTAGAGTGCCACAGATGTGATAGGAAAAGGAAGTGTCTCCTACAAACCACTTCATGGAGCAACCATATGTTCCTACCCTCCAGACATATCTCATTTTAAGTTCCACATTGGAAAGGAGGCTTTGTATATGCAGCTTGTGCAGTATACAATCTGCTCTGTCACAGAGATGGCAGTGGTTTCTTCCTAAACCTTGTTGGCTAGAAGTCAAAAATGTCAGAATCTATTACTGAAGATGCTCAGATACTCATAAACTCTCCCAGCTCCTCTGTAAAACATAAGAAATGCCAACAGTTGAATTAAAGTAAGCATTTACTTACCCTCAGGGGTTATTTTTAAAATACCTAAACAATTATTTTTTTTATAATAGGATTTAGACAAACAAAAGCTATTACAGAAAAATATTTATACCAGTTTCTATAAAGTTGGGCACATGTACACACAAAATGTAGGAAGATAAAATGACGTATAAAAACCATCATCAAACTTCTGAACTATTTAGAAGTCCTGAAAATCTACCAGATTGCTTTATTCATTATGCTTCCAATGCTTTGACTGTCAGTAATTATTCAATTCATACAGACAGTGCTTCTGATAGTACTAATACATGAACCACGGGAGGCTACTGGAGCAGAAACTATTGACAACTGAGCAGCAGTCATCCTGTGACCACTCCCCTTTTCACCTAAAGTCAAAACCGCACCTTTAAATATGCTGAAAGTATCACACAACATGGCGTTCAAAAGACATATTTGCATCCCAGCAAGTGCCTCAGACATTTTAAGTTTCTGTTAGATCTCATCATCTTACTCAGCACACTTTTTTGCTGTCATAACCTGCTCAATAGGAGGGTGTAGAGGAGCATGTTTGTTATAAATTTTCATCAGGCTGAACTCTAGCTAGTTCTTACTGGTTTATCCTTCAATAAAATATTTGTTATAAACATCTGTTTATTTTTATCTCTAATTCAGATTAGAAGTTATTGTCACCTGTGACTCCTCCTTGAGACACATTTTTCCTCTACTTTTTCTCAAGCACTATGCAAATTGCTCCATTCTACAACATCAACAGGAAACTCTACTACCTCCTGCCAACATTTTTTTAGCTATATACCAGTTTCCATAACAGATCTCCACAATGACAGCTTTTAAAAGCCAGACAGAGCCTAAACTAAGACAACCCCTTGCTTGGACTGCCTTTTCCCTGAAGAAGAGTTAAAATTTAGGTTAGAAAAGACAAAAGAATACCATCTAAGTTTGCTGAGTAATATGAATAATCATAGAATCTGTGCACAGACTCCACCATCAAAATGATGATGCAGGCACAGCTGTATCTTTAATATCAGTAAACAATTAAAATAATAATTAAGACAGAACAGTGCTTTTAAACCACAAGTGAATGAATTGCATCATGTCCATATTTGCTGATGAAAGTTGTGAGATGTACCTTTTAAAATTATTATTGTTGTTGTTGTTGTTGTGTTATTTGCTTCATGTCCTGCTTTTTTTTTCAAACAGGCTGTTAGACATTACTTTGCATAAGAGAAAATCAAGTCAAAGTCCCAACCTGTACATCAAGTCTCTTAATCATGAAGGTTAAAGGCCTTCCTCTGTTTTGGTGAAAATTGAATCTTGCACGGGCTACGTAAGAAATTACTGAAATAACAATAACCCAATACTATATGTTATATCCTGTGGCAGTTGATTCTCAAAGTGAAACAGTAAAATGAAAATAGTTCTCAGGATGGTTTAGGAACTGTAGAAGGTTTGAAGAACCATTTGGTGTTGCAAAGTAATCCAGATTTAGGAAACCAATAAATGTAACTTCCCATGAGACCCATAAGGAAGATTTAGTGACCAGCACAGAGCAAGTTTGGTACAGATGTCATTTACACTGGTATAACAGCAATTCCACAGGCTGTGTGGAAGTTCATACTTTTATAAAAATGAAACCAGTTAGCAATTCAAATGTAATCCCACTAAATTCATAAATCCATTTCCATGGTCTTTTCTCCCTTTTAATAAGTAAATCTTACAGTGAATGTACTTGTTCCAGGCTTTTTAGGTAACAGGTTATGGAAGCAAATACTTGAACAGTTTTTTGGCCATAAACTGACATTTTTAAGAGCTATATGTGTATTTGCGTCAAGTAAAATATGCTTTTCCTTTGGTCTGAAGGACAACTACATCTACTCACTTTCTGCTGAATGAAAATCATGAGGTCCACTGACTGCATATAGTAAATGTAAACAAGCTGATCTTCCAAAAGCAATTAGGAGGAAAGATACTGAGACTAATAAACCGATATTGTGTGAATTAAAAAGTACATGCTATTATCCTTATTGATCAGACAAGAATTATTGGTGTTCTCATGTTAGGGAACAAAGAAATTTCCTATTTCTACTTGGACCCTATATTTTATATACAATTTTAGTTTAATATTTAATGCTTTTTTTCTGAAGTAAAAATATTAGGAATTTTGCATGCTCCCACTGGATTACAGCCAGGAAGCAGAAAGAATCACCTTCAGCTGCAAAGTTTATTTATTTTCCAGGCTAACATTCAGGTCGTAGAATATATAATCTCTATATCATTATGTGATCTGAACCTGTATTCTGTGAAAAGACTGAAAGGTCTTGTTTTGACCCTTCAATTAATTTGAATATGTCTGAATATTTTCAAGTGCTGATAGGAGACAGGTTAGAAAAATACTGTGAATGACAGTTGTTGGTCTTTATCCATTACATTCCCGAGTGTTGCACAGATTGCCTAAGGGTCATTCAGGTATTGTTAAATGAAAGCTATGCCCCAGACCTATGTTGGAGGTCAGTGCTTTGAGCAGCAGGTAGGAGTGAAAATAGAGCTTTCTCTGAACAGATGTGTTTGCAAATAGTCCTTTAAATATAAGATATCTACAACTTTGTACTGGGTCTTTGTAAATAAACTATTGCCCTCATTTTTGAAGGTGGGTGCATTAAGAATTCTCTTTGTGCTTCAGCTGGTTTAATTTCATTTTTTTAATGACCAAGGAAACAATTCAGACACTTCAGTGACACAGTATGAGCCATTTCAAACAATATTTCAGATTATTATTTTTGCTTCTACCTCTAATTATTTCAAAAAGAAAATTAGATTTGGAACAAATTCTTGGTAAAGATATGATGCATTTTAATGTTGACTATTTTTACCAGCTAGTCCAGTAGTTAACTCCTATACCAATTGAACCTTTCATTGGTACTGTTGAGATACTAAATTACTAACAGGCAAATTGATGTATACAAACACACATCTTCACTGAACCTCCTGTTCCTGTACTGTCATTCACCCAGAATAATTTTTTCTTGAAAGAGGCCAGAATATTGGCATCTACATAAATAAATATCAAAGCTAAGGTGAACTGTTTATTTATTTAATACCTTAATGTAATTGCCAAGTTGCTCAAGTACCACTCAGAGAAGACATAATTTTCAAGATCCTCTGCCCATACTATGCAATAGCAAGCTACAATATATGGCTATTTAAAAAGGAAGGAGTTTTTCCAAATGTATTTCAAATCACTTATTTGGACTCTTATTTTATATGCCTAATACTTAAAACCAGTTAGCAGTTCCTGGAAACTTGTGAAATATTTTCAGTTATAATAGTAGATGGGATGAGGAAAAAAGCTTTTTAAGTTTAAAAATCTCCATCTAATACCTTGCTCACACACTTATATATACATTTAAATATACCTTAGGGAATATTTGCAAACTATTTATGTTTGTTCACAGTGCAGATATGATGACAGAAACTGTACACAGTGGGAATTACTAATGAAAGAGCATTCTTTAATGACCTGTGTGTCATATTTGGGGTGTGCTTAAGAACCATGTCAAGTGATAAGATACCAGCTGCTTGACATGCATTGGCTTCATTACTTAGAAGATACAAACTAAAATATTAACAGAGAAGTCAAAATGGTTTTCTTCCTTCTCTGCTTTGTCCCTACCATACAACCATGGGAATAGTCATGATTCAGCTCATCCTGACCAAAACTTTTTCTTTTCACAGAGTTTTGACATTCACAGCCATAAAAATTTAATTTCACCAGATTCCCACCACTAAAATCTTGAGTCTTTTTTTTTTCCCTCTTGAGTACCTCTACTTGTAAAATCTCTGCCATACAGATTCTAATGGTCTAATAATATTTTTATTATTTTTGTTAAGCTTAAGTGCACAGATGCTTCCCCAAAAGAAGAGGACTGATTCTTATATAAAAGCTTTATGTGTGTCCATGCCTTTCTGTGATGATCATGCATGAAAATGCAAGAAATGTGAAAAAAGAGAGTTACTGAGTAACACAGTAACAAAAACTGCCATTTCTGTGCCTTGCTATAACATATATGTAGAATTGTTAATCTGTGTTAAACTCTGTGTTAGGCTACCCATAAAATTGATTATGAGCACCCATAAAATTGATTCAATGGGTTTTCTGTAATGCAGGCCTGTACTCAAGGTTTTAACATTGATTTTTGTTGGGTTTTTTTTAATTTTATTTTAGAGCCTTAATGATAATCTCAAAATTAATTTCAGATTGAAAAAATCAAACTTTTAGTCTTTGATGTTCTTGATTTCTTAAGTGCTTTTAATTGTACATTAAATAGAATTCTATCTGTAGCTGAAAAATGTTTAGGATAGAAGCAGTTACGTGTTCTTAACTACAGTGGAATAATATCGGAGGAAATGTCATGAGCATCAAACTAATTTCTGTACAAAATTAAAGCTCCTGGCAGACTGAGAAGTCATTGCCATTAACATGGTAGGAGCATCTGCATACAAATCCAAATCTAGCCTAATGTCAGTAGGTGTAAGTTCTTACTCATAGAAAATTAATTACATTGCTTCCTGAATTTTAATGGGATGTAATTGAAATAGTTTATCACTTACAATGTTGTATTTGCTAGCTTCTCTTTTGTGCATAAATTTTACTCTGTAGTTACAAAAAAACATAAAAGCCATGAGAATATATGGTAACTTGAAAAAGGACAGCTATCCTAACAACACAGACTGAAAACTAATACAGTTCTCTGCAGTTAAGACAGAAGAGAATATAGTGTCTCCACGAAGGCCCACAGGAATTTTCAAATGCCAGTTTAACCTATTTTAGGCACTCAGATGCCAATATAACACAATCCGGATAGGTCACTTTCTCTACTATTGAACAGTATATACAAAACAATAATGTGTCTACAATTCAACTGTTTCTAATGACCTAAAGAGTCAGGAAAAGGAATTTATTCTGAAATAACCATGCATCCTAAAGTAGATCCAGTCTATCCACCCACTGTACGACTGTCTATGATAAATGTTACTAGTGTGGCTGTGTGGAACTTTTGTGGTGCCCCTTGAAAACCTGGTGATGCTCAAGTCATCTGCCTGTGAGTAAAATGGATGTTCAGAAAAGTCAGGCTGGAAATTTCTGTAATGGTGACATTGCAAGATGCTCAAACTTCTGCCCTTTAACTGTCTATCAGAAAAAACAAAAAAAATCCAATCAAACTTTACAGGGTCAGGCTAATGGTATTGCCCACAACACTTCCAGGATTTGTCACCTCTAAAAGAGGAACTAAACTATGCTACAAACAATGCCTTCAAGTAGCACATAAGTTTTTTTTCAGAGAGGATCAGAGATTAAAACAATGATGCTAACATAAAAAAAGGGTGCAATTTGTTTAGCAGAATAGTTAATGGGGGGATAGGGAGGTGGAAAGAAGCTGCAATAAAATCCAACATGTACAGGCAGAAACTAACATTCAGATTAGCAATAAGACAAAAGAAATGTGTAAGCACGTCATGATTTAACCCCAGCCAGCAACCAAGCCACACACAGCCATTTGATGACTCTCCCACCAGTAGGATAGAGAAGAGAATATGAAGGATAAAATCTAGAAAACTTGTGGAGTGAGATAAAGACAGTTTAATAGGGAAAGCAAAAGCTGTGCATTCAAGAAAAGCAAAACAAGGAATTAATTCACCAGTTCCCATGGGCAGGCAGCTGCTCAGCCATCCCCAGGAGAGCAGAGCCCCATCACACATAAGGGTTACTTGGAAAGAAAATGCCATCACTCCAAACATCCCCTATTCCTTCTCCTTCTCCCTCCCACTTTATATACCTAGCATGATGTCATAAGGTATGGAATATCCCTTCGATCAGTTTGGATCACCTGTCCTGGTTGTGTCTCCTGCCATTTCCCATGCAACCCCCACTTCCTTGTCAGTGTGGCAGTAAAAAAAGCAGAAAAGGCCTTGGGTCTGTGTAAACATTACCCATCAATAACAAAAACATCTCTGCATTACCATCATTGTATTCAGCATAAATCCAAAATACAGTCCCATACTAGTCACTTTGAAGAAAATTAACTCTATCCCAGCCAAAACCAACACAGTCCATAATTTACCATTGAAACACTTTATCAAAGATAAATCTATTTGTAATAAAAAATTTATAATCAAGATCACAATAATGTTTATGCAAGACCTTTTCCTATAGGAGTGGCAGAGAATGGATTCTTTGTTAACAGGCTCACTCAGTTTCAACAGCAATATTAGATTCAAAGCAAGAATTTAATTCAGAAAAGAGCCTGCATTGTGTAGGTCAGATTATTTACTCTAGCAACATTTTAATTCTTAATATCTATTGACCTCAGCAGGCAGAAGTTATTCTGCAAGCTCCTGTTTCCTTTCTCCTATGCACTGATGCCAACTACCCTGCTGTAGTGGAGCATAGCCAAGGTGGGCTTTAGTGCCTAACACTGCAGTTGCCTTGGTAGCTCTCCCAGAACTGGCTCTGAACTGCTTCAGATGAAATCATGCCCAAAGATGTTGGGTTTATTTTTTATTTCTTTCTCAAAGTGATGTTTTTAGAAACTTGCACTGAAGCCAACACTCAAAGTACTGTATTCAGCAGCAGCAGCAATAGTGCACACGTGTGGTTTTTCACTGCAAAAATATATTTGTTAGGTGCTCAGGGACAGTTACTGTTGACTCTATGAATCAATACAAATCTGCAAATATGTTTCTATGTTTACACTTCTACGATAAATATTGCTCAGCTTCTTTCTCATTCTCTTTTGTATGTTTGTTTCTGTGCTTTTGTATGTGTGTCAGAACAATAATTTTTGCATTTTGGATGTTCAGAACAGATTGTGTTTGAGACTAAAGTAGGTAGAGGCAAAACAGTTAACATCAGAAACTCATAAAGTTAAAATCCAACAGCTCCTATCTTATTTGAGGGAGCAGCATAACATTTGCCAAACGTCAATAATACATAACCTCTGTATTTTGTTTAAAGCTAAAGGGCAAGCTTTTTCTTAGTTTTGTGTTTTCTCATATAAAATGCAGAAACCTACACACTTTTATGATGCACTTTGAAAATCATTAATGAAACATCAAAGGTGCAATGTGTCAGATCAATTCAACTCCACAGCAGTGGAATAATCGGAAAGTGATTTCAATTACTATTATGGTTGAAGAAGTATTTAATTTGAGGAAGAGCTACTTTAGCATCATCAAATGTCCTTTAGCTTTTATACAACTGAAACAACATTTCAAAACAAAACATTTAAAAAAAGAAATGTGTGTAAGTAAAGTCCCAAGAACTAGACATTATTAGACCGATGAAAAACAACACAGGAAAATATCCTTATGAATATATGAACATTTATTTACTGCCCTAATGTAGTACTAGCATTTTTCTGTCTGGCCAAGCTACAGGTTACTCCTGTCTTTGGTTACACATTGCTATCCCTGAAAGGTACTAGAAAAATAGAAAAAATACATAGAGGAATTACAAGGAAAATGAGGCTGACACAGAGGCTAGAGGATAAATCCTGTAACAGGGACTGAGTGAGTTGAATGTATGTAATTTAGAATGGTGAATACTAAGGGGATATTATGTGTTTTCAGCAGCCTACAAATGCCCTCACAGTGACAGTTTACATGACAAAAATCTCAGTCACAGTCTCAAGAAATTACAAAGAACAATGTCTCGAGGCTAATAAAAGTTTAGACAGATATTAGGAAAAAGTTAATAGCAGTGTAAGCATTTGAATGAGCATGTAGCCTATAGCACAAAAGGGGATTGTGGCAACTTTACTACTTACATTTAAGTGTCCAGATTATAAATTATAGCAAAAATGAAGGAAATACTTCTGAAAAGTATAGATGTCAAAGTAAATAAAACCCGTTCTTTTTGGTCCTGATGTATTATTGCTTTGAAGCTTGACTACATATTCCCTAAAATAATTTTTTTTAAGAGGAAAGGAAGATAACATTCAATAATATAAAATTGATTTAAGATATTATTTTTAAGACATTAAATAACTATGTCCTTCTCCCCCTTAGTTAAGATGCAAAATCATGATTCAAGAGGCGTACATAAGAAATAGCACAGATAGGAAGATCTGAGGTTTATAGCAGTTGACAAAAGAAAAAAGTGCTTTAATTAAAGGCTGAAATCAACCATTAGGTGACAAGAAACATTGCTAACAAAGGTAAATTACTTTTACTCCACAGAAAAGATAAAAGTTGAAAAGCTGATAAATCTAATCATAAAACATAATTCTACTAGGAATTATCTTGTACTATTTGACTGGAACTGCAAAAGTATAACCCCAGTAAAATTACTACAGATCGAGTGGACCTCAAGACTGAATCATCAATCCCCTGAGATGTTGATGTATCCTTCATATCACCTCTAAAATCCATTGGCTCATGCTGAACAAAGCTTACATTTCCATTTTCATTTCATTTACCCTTGCCCTGTACCTAAAATCTTTCATACTCCAGAGCAATCATTTTATATCAGTTGAAAGTATTTCATTTTTAACAAAAGACAGAAAGACATTCAACTACATTATTGACCTTAATACTTTTCAAAGGTTGGGTAAGTGATTCAGGTACCCAATATCTAGATATTTGTAACTTAGCAGAGAAAATACATCAGATGGTTAAAATCATGTTCTTCATAGTTCCTTCATTTAGTCAATCAAAAAATTTTTGGAGTGGTCAAGAGTTATAAGAAGCATCACAGACCCATCCTAATGTACAGATTTACTTCTCACATTGGCAGTCCCAATCATGTATACTCTTATTTTACTGTAGAATACAGTTCAGGAATATGGTTTCCCTGTTCTGAGTAATATTGTTAAAGTCAAGCAAATGCTTACATTCAGAACTGATCAGGCATATTTTCCCAAATAAGGGTGATTCCTTTAGTAATTTTTTTTTTTTTTTTGTATTAGTTAATGTCAATGACCAAATAAGCCCCCTTCAAAATTGAAAAGCTAAACCAAATCAAAACAATATTAAACGAAACCCAGCATTTCTGGCTTAAAGTAAAATTGTACATATTTCTAGTTAGAGAATGGATATCTCTTGACTGTATCTTCTTTTATAAAGACATAAAGAGAAAAATAATTCAGACTGAAGAATTTCATGTACCAATATGTAACATTTAGAGGCCAAAAAGAAAAAAAAAAAAAAGAAAACATTCTTTATGTCTCATGATAATACTCATTTCACAGAAAATCAGCCCCAAGACATGGAGATGAGATTTACCTGGCTAACCTTATTTCCTCATCTGTGAAGATGGCTGGGAAGGAGGCAGAACTAGTTACTGAGTTTAGTGATCCTTTCCATCTGCAAATAATATTGCTGTCTTAATCTTGGAGGGCTGTTAATGCTATTTTTTTCTGAATATGAGAAAGAAAAACAAACTAATGATCCTTCAGACATTTCCATCATTACAAGACAGTTATTTTCTCCTGCAGACCACTGTGGATTTTTTTGCAGTATACTTTATAAGATTTGAAAGTCTGTCATTTTTCAATCTCCAAGATGATTAATCTTAGCCACTTACATGTCCTACTTTATTTAAAAATAAGGTATCCTCCAGTCAATCATATTTGTTAAGTGTTACCAAAGCAGTGACTCATTAAAATGAGAGATTTATTTAACAATTTTTTTTCTACATATGCTCTTCCACACCTAGGCAACTATTTGAAAACTAAAATCTGGTTTCATATCCTAGCATCCACAGCAGTTATCTCTTTCCCCATTAGGTGATAATACATCAATTTTCAGAATATTAATGTAAACAGCAGAAAATAAATATTCATGAAGCTCTCCAGTAATGACCAAAAATAATAAATATTCTGCTAAAATTTTGACATCTACCCTAAAAAACTAACTTTATTAACATATGAATTTGACCCCAGCTTTAAATGAGCTTTTTCCAACTTAATATTAAAATGTATGATCTAACTTCCTTCTCTATAATAACTAATTAAAACTGCTATATTATTCATATGTTACTGATACTAAGAAGAACTCTTACGTGACCCTTTAGGAAGCAACTTCTGTAATAAAAATATTATTCTAACATTTTAAATGTAATTCCTCTTGCAATTCAAAGTAACGTCAGATATTTTAATGTATTTCCAATAATGACAGCAGGGATCGAGGCATAATGGGCTGTCACACACCTCACTCCTTGCCAGGTGAAAATGGAGCAAAAAGCTGTTTATTATGTGACTGTGAGGGCTTTTATGTGGCTTGGGAGGTCACTGGGCAAAGTCAGATGTGGGGTGTGCAAACCAGAAAAG
The DNA here is from genome assembly GCA_035221455.1 of Xenops minutus. Taxonomy (NCBI): domain Eukaryota; kingdom Metazoa; phylum Chordata; class Aves; order Passeriformes; family Furnariidae; genus Xenops; species Xenops minutus. The sequence continues at coordinate 44,309,911 of JAWWEE010000122.1, read as the reverse complement.
CCGTCGTCAAACACAGGAACTGAGGGTCAAAACCAGATATCAGGGTCAGAGTGAAAGCAGGAAAATCCATGGGAGAAGAAGGCAACAACACAGAAGCTCACATCTTTGCTTGTCAAGCAAAATTTCCTACAGAATGTGAAATATTCTGAGATTTTTTTCCTTTTCTTTTTCATCCAGGGTGCTAAACCCTTCCAATCTTTTTGTCTATCTTAAAACAAACCTCCCCACTCAAAAGCAAATTCTATAAAATTAGTCATTTTGATAATAGTACTTGGAAATTATAAAAATATTTGAATCAGTGTCTCCTTAGAAATTTTGATCATCCTCCTCAGTTAAGGCCAAATAAAAAAAGGAGTTATATTGCCCAGTATAAAAGGAGTTATATTTATTGCCTGGTCTGTAACATCCAAATGCTAAAGAACTCGTTTGCTTTTTAACTATCAGAAACCACAAGCAATGATTATCTCTGCAACTCCAGTGTCCATGTAATAATCAAACATTAATAAATATAAAATTATACACAGAGTCCAAAAATGAAAGTTTGTTCCTGTGTAAACATTAAGCTGCAACTTTCACTGAAGGCATTTTTCACTTTTGCTTCTTTCAGAGAACAGAATAGATTACATTCTAAGTAAGCAGCTGACAACATAATTATATGTCCCAAATAATAGAGTAAGAACAAGGTCTGAAAGGTGTAAAGGGTTAACTTCTTTATATCTGTAACTTTTTTTCACAACTGAAGTAGAAAAAGGCCCATAGTTTTTAATACTTGTCATTATGTTATTTGGAGTGTGTTAGACTAGGTAACAAAATTGAATACTACGATCACAAACCACTTTCTTAATGATTTATTTCTTTTTGTTCAAAGCTTCTATTTCAGTGCTAATTAAAGTTATGATCAACCCAGGCTTACAGTAATTCTGTATTTGGAAAATAAGAAAACTTATTTGAAGAATCAATAATTTCAGGTAGACCTCCAATGCAGTGCCTTTGCATATGTAAACAGTCCTTGTGGACATGCTCTATAAATTGCTTACAAACAAATAAATGGCTGAATGGCAGGTCTCATAGGGTTGAAAAGGAAATATAGTTAGATGGGCCCAAAAACCTTAGTCTTAATCACAACTTGAAGCCCATGCACTAGACCTTTCTGGACAAGCCAGAGTGTATGTCTCAATCAGCAAATCTATGAGTGGGCAGATAACCACACTTAGTTTCATATTTCTAAGGAATACTGAAAGCATTCATTCTTCAAAAGGAAATTAGAGTACTTAATTACTACTGGAAGAAAAGTGCTGTAACTTCTCTCTTAACTAAATTACTTCAAAATATGAATTATTTGTGATAAGGGAGTGTTGCTTTACTTATGGTAAAATTAACTGTGACTACTTAAGACTGTTGTACACCTTTATTTATTGTTATTTACACAGAGAATGTATGAAAAACCCAATCATAATTTTATAAGACATAAAATGCCAATAATATATTTTCTTTATTGGAGCAGGTTATGTCATTCAAATTCGAGGAGTCTGAGGTTTATGAAGATGTTATGCTAACTCCTTTAACTCTTCCAAAGTATATTTTCTCACCCTCTGTGCCAAGCTTCCTTTACTTGCTTTCAAATGAAAACAAGTCAATACACAGCTTTGCCTATGTATAAAGCAATCTATTATATTTTAGAAAGTGCCTTGTGACTGTCCAGAAATTGTCATCACAAGTGGTCCAAAAAAAAGTATAGCAGCTCGAACTAATCTAGCTCAAAGAAATGGTTTCAATAGTCATCACAGACACAAATTCATGTCTGTAATGAAAAGGAAATGAGATTGTGATTATATTTCCATAGTTGAACAGATTATGCTTTATCATAAAGTTATACCAATAATCATAACCAAAGCAGTTGGTTAAAAATACCGCACTAAAAGGTTACCTAAAATAAAGATTCAAAACAACAGAGGTTGAAAAACATATGATAGGTTTTAAAACAAACCAGCTTCTCAATATGACAGGGCAGTTTAAACACACAAAGAAAGCCTAGTGTTGTACTGCCTCCCCAAGCTTCAGAAGCTATTGAGGCTGAGGCTGGGAAGTCTGTTCCATACAATGATTTTTAGTGAGAGTTTTGGATCTATTCAAGACCAGGGTTAGATTTGTTATTTGTTGTTCATACCTGCAGGAAAAGGTAAATCTGTTTGTATGAAACACATGCTCATGCTACTAAAGCTGACAACCACAGATTAATCGATTTCATAACTACTTTTTGTGATAGAAAAGTCTTGAAATATTTTTGTCTTTACATCTCATTTCATTTTCTAAGCTATACTGAAAGTCAATCTAATGTCAACAATTAATGAAACAATAAAATTAGTCTTTTCTGCACCTTTACAATTCAAGACTGTTCATGGTCCGTATGAGACACTACCACTTCAGCAAGGCACTACCCTAGCTACAGAGTTGAGCAGAGTCTTTAAATAAGATAGAGTCCAGCAACATACAACAGCTGATTTAAGCATACTCTGGCACTGTTATAGAGCTGCACAATACATAGTAGAAGCCACGTTAAAATACCTAAACAAATTGTTTTTCCAGTTACCTCCTGAGGATGATGCAGTACATGTCTTACACAGTACACACTTCTTAGAGTAATGAGGTGAGAAGCTGCTTGCACCTGCGTATGTGATTTGTCTAACACAGATGACCACAATTTAATAGTTCTATGAGGGATTTTCAACATGTTCACCAAGAAGATTTGGCAAAGTCATATTATCCATCTTATCTTGAAGGCAAGACACTTTCCATCAGAAGACACAGCATAGGAACAGAAGTTCCTTGACACAAATATCAGTTTAACTGAAAATCGGTTCTATGGAGATCTGATTATGTAGGAAACTATAAGAACTAGAAAATTAGTTCTAGTTGTGATTTCTTTTTTTTTTGTTTTGTAACATCATACTTGTGTTTTTAGTCAAGGCAAAACCTTTAAAAAAGTCAAAACATCTTTTTAATTCATAATTGGGATTTCAGAGCTTCTGGATAGCTTGGAAGTAAAATGAGTTTGAAAGACACACTCAGAAAGACTAAGCCATCTCAGTGAAATGGTATAGGAAAAAAGGCCCACTGAAATGAATTATGAACTCCTGCGTAAATTCAGTGGACATTAGAAGACATCAGAGATCTGCAATTGCAGATCTGAGATCAAGAATAACAGCTGATAAATTAAAAAGATTAATGAATAATTTAAATATTCACAGAGCATAAGATATGAAAGGTATTGAAGAAATACAAAGTCTTAAGTAAAAATGGAAACCTGACTTTAGAATTTCCATCAATATGATTAATAGTTTGCATTTATTCCTGAAATTTACAACTTTTCATTACTTCTCTCAGCATTTATTTTTTCATTGCAAAGGAACCTTTTAAAGGAACAGCTGTTCATCATTTGTGCTCATCAGTGCTCATCATTTGTGTGGAAGCATTGATGGAATCAGGTTAGCATCATGCAGGAATTCCAATTTCTCATATCTCACCATTCCCTAAAAGTAACACACTGTAAACTGACAGAATCAATAAAAGTAGTTTTCAACTTTAACAACAAAATAATATTTTCTGAAAATGTACCCTAGTGCATAATGCAAAGCTATTTCCAAATAATTTAATGAAACTGGCAGACAGCTTGCTCTGTGGTATACCTGCTGAGACAAAGTTATAGAAGCTGTGATGTGACATTACTGTTTGTTAACATTTTCCCAGGAGCCTTCTTTCTGGTGTCATTTGAGAGTAAGTCATTTAGTGATTCTGAATTTATTTGACCAGATGTTTTTTCATGTTAATTTTACCACTGGGGCTATGTAAACCTAAAATTCGGCTAAGCAAAAGGCAATTCTAAATATCAGAAGGTTCTGCATATTACTGACAGGGTACATATTGCTGACGCATTCAGTTGTAATAAAAATCACATTTGGATCTCATAGAGCATTTGAGTTATTCTAAGCAGCTAGTATACAGAATATATTAATTATTAAGTATATATGACATAATTCAATTTTTATCTTCAGAAGCAAACTTGCTATTTTGTTTCTTGCCTCAGAGAAAAAAAAGTTCCTAAAGTTTTAGAATGCTCTCAATAAACATTTGATAACACAGAAATGACCATAGCAACCTAAGTTCTACTCCATCATGTATTAAACTTGCTTTTTGCGCAAATTGCAAAGCAGTTTATTTTTTCTCAGTACTGAAAAAAAAAAAAAAGCTTATTAGTACAAAGTATGACTGGCATAAATATAAAAGTAAAAATGAGTAAAATGTTCCAGGCAGAATCACCATGAATATATTTCTTTGCAAATATCAGTGTAACTGTTAAAATTCTTAAAACAAATGTAAAGAGATCATTCTTATTTCTCACTCTCCTGCATACGTATTTGAAAGTAGCATATGTGTATTTCTTCCTTACAATGACCTATAACATGTAAAGCATAGTGCTTTGAAACAACTGCTGCTGTAGAATTTTTGTGTAGGAGGAAGTGGACTATCTGTGAATTATAAAGAGATTACTTGGTATTTTTTTGAGCCACATCTGAAGATCTATCTACAAAATGTGGGGCAAATGAAAAGGGAGTAATTTTCACTGTGCATATAAGCCTTTATAAAATTTCCCCTTACTAAACAACAGTTTTCTTGCTTCTGTTGTATTTATGAATCCATGAAAATATTATTCACCTCTTTGATTTTTTCTGTATATTGTGCTTATCTAAAATACAGTGCAATACTGGTTTTATGGCCTAAGAGGGAATTTAATTTCACTGAATCGGAATCCAGAGTAGTTAAAAAATGATAATTTTGCATGCTGAACACATTTTTGGAGTGTCTTCTCTGTCCTTCACTGGAGAATGCTGACATAAATCTTTCAAATATAGTGAGAGTAACAGAAAGAAGTTTACAAAACCATTTTTCATCAAAGTAACATAACATGCCCACTAGAAAAACATGGTGTCCCCTTTTCCCTCTGGGTGTGTAAAGAACAAGGATAGCCATGAATAATGGAAGCACTCGGTAGTTTGTTCTCTGTGTGATAAATTTACAGTGACCGTGGAGACATTTGAGGCACTTCCAGACTTAACTCTATGGAGCATAACCTCAGATCAGTTACTGTCATTAATTTCCAAAAGAGAGAGGCTTTCTTCTGAAAATCTAAATGTAGTTTTGAGAAGAGAAATACCATTCTGGCATATGACTCAATGGATCTTCTATAGCACAGAGTCACACAATGAGGAAAGTTGGAAGGGACCATTAGAGCCCAACCTCACTGCTCAAGCAGGGTCACATAGACCACGTTATTCAGAATTATGCCCAGACAGTTTTTGAATATTTCCAGAGAAGGACACTCCACCAACTTTTCTGGGAAACCTGTTCCAGAGCTCAATCAGTCTCATGGTAAAGAAGTTCTGCCTCATATTCAAACAGGAATTCCTGTGTTTTAATTTCTGCACGTTATCTCTTGTCCTGTTGCTTGGCACCACCTGGAAAAGCCTGGTTCCATCTTCTTGGCTCCCTTCAGATACTTAGAGACATTGATGAGGTCCTCCCTCAGTTGTGTCTTCTCAAGGCTGAACAGGTCATGCTCTCTCAGCCAGTTCTCATAAGTGAGATGTTCCAATTCTCTAATCATCTTTGTTGCCCTTCTTTGGATTTGTTACAAGAGCTCCATGTTATTCTTGTCCCAAGGAGCCCAGAAGTGGACACAGCACTTCAGATGCACCTCACTAGGGCTGAGTAAAGGGGCAGGATCACCTTCCTCAACCTTCTGGCAATGGTCTTCCTAATGCACCCCAGGATACCCTTGACCTTCTTGGCAACAGGACACACAGCTCTACCATCTAGGGCACATACCCATGGGAATCTTCCAAGAAGTTCCCTGAAGAGGCCAAAGTAAGCTCTCCTGAAGTCTAGGATTGCAATCTTACTCATTGCCTTGGTTCTCCCTTGCAGAATACTGAACTCATGGTCACAGTAGCCAAGGCTACCCCCAAACTTCATATCTTTGGCCAGACCTTCTTTGTTATTGATCATGAGGTCCAGCAGCACACCTTTCCAGCTCCACCATCACCTGTATCAGAAAGTTATGAATGCTTTCCAGGAACCTTCTGGACTGCTTGTGCCTTGTGTTGTTCCTCCAGTGGTTGTAAGGGTGGTTGAAGTTACCCATGAGTGCCAGCGCCCATGAGTGTGAGCATTCTTCCAGCTGTTTTTAGATCTCCACCTGAACAAGTGGCTGTAGCAAACACACACAACAGTGTCACCAGTGCTAGTCCACATGTAACTGAAACAAATTTACTTAAAAGTCTAATGTATTAATGTGGCCCAGCACTGGAGAACTGTATAGTTCTAAATCTTGAAGTATGAGATAGTGTTATAAAAAGAGAAACCTGTGAGTGCTGTGTTGTCAGGGCTAACATATATGGGAAATTCATGTCAAATCCTGGAAATATATTGGTTGAATTATTCAGAAGGGAAAAAAAAAACAGAACTTGATGAAATTAATTGAAATTACAAAAATAAAAAAATAAAAATGAGGCTTACATCATAAATATAATTAAAAATATGACTTCTACATGTCAGAGACTGAATAGTAGCAATATTTTTATTCTACTAAGTAAGTTTTTTCAATATAGAGGAAACTCTTAACAGTTCTAATATTATAATAGTGATCTTTTTTAAAAAAATCATATTTAATCAAACTAAAAGTGAAAAAAGAGATATGATTATCAAGGCATACCCCTCCTGGAGATGTTCTCAGGATATCATCTGTCCTACTTCTGATGTTTGAAAATCCCTAACAATGCCTGGCTTAGCTATTTCCCTATTCTGGGATATTTTAGCCAATTTGGTCATGACTTTCTCCTTTTCTCACATTGCATTATCTCAATTGGTCTTAAGGCCTACAGCAATCAAAGGCCCCTGGAGGGTGACCCCTCCCACAAATCTGAAAGACAAGCTGATGAAAGGTGGTCAGTGCCCCGAGTGTAGATTTAGGACCAAAAGGGCTCCAGAAAAGGGGCTCAGAAACTGAAACCAATGATCTGCCATAAACAGTTCCCAAAGTAGTAAGAAAAATGAAATATTCTTGAGAAATCTGTGCTTCAGAGCCTAAAGAATATTGCCTTTTTGGTCAGGTTCCAAGGTCTATATCTGTCAGGGGACTTACTGAAGAAACAACAAATAAGTACTATGAAGTAAACAAAGTGACCTGAAAACTGGGGAGTCCTGGGCACATTTGTTAACTAATGATTTTCCTTTAGGAGCAACTTCAAGCAAAAGAACAAAACAGGCAAAGAACATCCAAGATGATAGAGATTTACCCATCCAAACACAGTAAAGAAAGAGAAAGGACAAAATATTCTGCAGTTCCTCAAGTCACTTTTGAAGCTGAACCTTCAGACTAAAGTTGTGTGGAAAATGACAGCTCATATATTCTAGAAAATCCAGGTTGTTTTCTGCTTTACGTATGTGGCACTTACACTTTGCCTCATCTCTGCTGCTGTATTTTATCTTGATACTACAGTAGAATCAAAATGCAGTTCCAGCACACATCACTTGCACACCATGATTTGTTAAAGTGACTCTTCTGGACCAGGAGACACTGAAGGTTGCTGTTTCACTCTCTTAATACTTTTATAAATTCTCTCAAAATTTCTGTAGAAGTCTCACGATTCACAAAAGCGTTCACTTCCAGGAAATTAGAAGGGGCCCTGACCTAAACAGATTACATAGGCTACCTACCAATTTTTGTAAAATGACTTTTGCTTTTCCTGCTTCAAAGTTATGGGATATGCTTTGAACTATTATAAACCAATGCTTGTTGTCCTTGACTAGTTTCAAAAGACAAATGTTTCATTATCTTTTCCTGAAGTACTTCTGTGCGTGAATTTGGTTTTTTGTTCTTTCACAATGCTGTGAATGTTGTTCATTTTTGAATAGTTATACATTATTTGGCATTTTGGTTTTTGTATGTAGCAATTCTCTTATCTTTTAATTATCATACATGATTTAGACAGCTTTTGGTATTTTTAGTATTTAAAACCTTAAAACACTGGCTAAATTTATTTAAATCATAGATAATTCTAATTTTAGAAGCACCATTATTTTATTTTTACTTATAAGGTTGACGTGAAGACTTCAATATAACACAAATAGCACTGTCATTGGTGAGTCACACTGATGCATTTGAGCTTCAAAATGTTAACAACAGCTCAAATTTGTTTGTTTTTCATGCTTAAATTTAAAAGCATGAATTCAGCCCTTTTCAGCTCAGAGATAGGCCCATTCATTGCAGTTGTTTGCTACCACATGTACGTCTCCACTTGCCTGAATCACTAGTACCTTCCATCCCAAGGTACCTTAGGAAGGTGGGGTGCAGCCTCTCCCCATCAATTTTCAAACAACATTGAGTTCTAGCAAAGATAGTCCAGGAGAATATTTGAAATACATTTTTGAGTAGTTCTCGTTAAAAGCCCAAAAATAAGGGCAAAAGTGAAGGGATCAAAATGCAAAGAGGTAGAAACCACATCCAGGAAACTCCTATATGAGAGTTAAATGTTTCCGTGAGGAATGCAGACAGACAACTAATTCCCATCAACTTATCATTAAATGTTTAATTATTGGTAGTCCCTTGAACATTTTCTCTGTAGAGTTCTTGAAGGCTGAGGGACACTGAGAGTGTTTGGAGGGTTTTTTTGAGAAACGTTGAGATTTTTATAGAATTGTCTAGGGATCTTTTTACTGTTTCTGTAGTCTGGAGGTGTTTGTCCTCTGAGGTAGCTGAGAAGCAAGCTGATAAAAACCCAAACACTTCATATATATATTTTTTTTTTTCAGAAACCATCTTTTATTATTTTGGCTAGGTATCAAAAGATAAAGAAGGGAACATTTCTTATCACACATAACTTAGCCTTGTACTAAGTTCCATCCCTAAGGTGGAAAAAAAAAAGAAAAAGAAATATTCAGGTAAGATTTCCTGCATGCAGAAGGGTTAATCAATGCAAATATCAAGGGGAAAGCACAGGATGTAAGAAGAAGAAGAAGAATTCTTCATGATTTTCTGAAGAATATGTTTCTGCCTCAGGTATTTATTAAAAAGCAGGCTTTTTTCCAAAATACTGTGCCACAGAAAGAAACTCCCAGGAATTCCTTCATCAAGAGTTATGCTGCTTTGTAAATGGCTTTATGTTGGTCTGTTGAGGATGTGCAAAAGTGGCTGGTAGTTCATACAGAGCTGTCAATGTTCACAAATAGATCCCTCAGTGACATTTTGAACCCACAGGCAAATGTGAACAAAACTATGGCTTCACATAAATTGAAAACTTTGCTAAAGAATCAATATTAAATGTCAATTAAATATGTCTAACAGAAAATTACCCTTGCAATTAATATTGTTACCAGGAGAGTATACTAATACTACAAATAATAATTTGACTATTGCCATGGAGTTCAAATAACATTTTGTTAAAACTGAAACAAGACAGTTTCTATTTTATGTTATTATCATAATGAATAAATATTTAGGATTCATAGAACACAGCCATGAACAGGATTTAGCAGTAGGGATTAATGCACTTAAAGGAGCATTCAGATCCAGAAACCCTGTAATTTACAGAACCAAAGGTCACATGTAAAAGGATTATTCCCTCCTGCTCCAGGAAAATTGGTCTTTATTCTTTAAAAATAGTGCAACTTTCTTTTAGGTTTTTGTTTCTTGCTATGGCATTTCATTTTGTGAAGCACTGCAATAAATGAAAAACAAACAAACAAACAAAAAAAAAAAGACAAAAGGGTATAGTCTTCTTTTAAATACTTGGGCTTTTTCCTAGTAAGATGTTGACTTACTCCACAAACCTGTAAAGCTCTCAGGCACATTCTTAGTGTTAGGCACAATAATATTCTATCTTTATTAAACTTCTTTGTGCTTCAAATAAGGATGTACTCAGCTAATTTGCTGAAGAATTCTGCAGCTCTCCTTTTAGGACCCATGGTTAATGCCTTAAGTGATTCATTCTCCCTATGCCTTGAATGAAGTGAAAATGAAAAAATATTTCTATGTCAGTGGCAGGAGACTGCAGGATTGGCATCTAGAATTACCTTTCTTCTATAAACGGTAATTCTCTTGTATTTTGTGCACACCTCATTCTCTTTCTTGCCACACATCTATAACTTTAAGTAGATGGTTTGTCATCCTATAAAGCATAATCCCTCTTATCCATGAATTTTCATCTCTGTTGTCTTACCTCTGTCTGAGCACACTGAGTTCATTATATTGGTTAATAGTAACTTCCATTTTTCAGTGGCACTGCACAAGTAGGAAGCAACTTCTTTTTGTACTAGATTAATTGAGTTTGACATCATAACTACTTCTCTTCTCTCTTCAACTTGACATCCTTCACAGCGTAGTTCTGTATGTCAATGGCAGTTACAAGTATTACTGGTCTTTTGTTTATCTTAAAATGTAAAAAAACTAAACAATTACTTTAATCATCATATAAAGAGAATACATAATTCAGAGGACGGAAAGATGAACCAGAGGGGGAACTAATTATGTCGGTCACAATCCATTAGATATGTTGATGAACAGTATGCAATTTCCTGTTTTCAATAGAGTTAAAAACAAAGCTAAAAATAATATAAAATAATCTTGTGATAAATTATAAACATTTTTAAATCCTGATATAGTAACTTCACAACCCCAGCAGAAGGTAACAAGACCTCAATTCTTAAATCAGTTTACATATGGGATGGGAAACTACTGCTACAGCTTATAGAACAAGCAGATCTAGTGCACAGAATGGAATCTGACTGCCTAACATGAAATTTCTGTTACTAAACCCACATAAACCAGGGCTTTTATTTCTCAAGCAAGGTGAACTATAAGGCTACATCTACCAAAAAGAAAAAGCATAGATTTTTTTTTTTCCTTACTGGAACAGTAGAGCAGGTATAAAGAAACATGGTGACAGATGAAGTGCAATGGTGACATGATTTCCTCTTTGCCTATAAATATCACAAGATGATTTTATAACATTGCTCTTCTCCAGTGTCTTCGTAAGAGAATATAAAATTTTGTTGCTTATAATGTAAAAGTGTTACAGTCTACTCAGAACTATACTAAATATGCTTGCTCTAATATCTGAAATGTCAGTTGGAAAGTTCAGGGTAGCACAAAATACAGTTTTATATTTAAATTTTATATGGTTGGAAGAATAAACATTTTAAGTATTCCTTACGTCTGCAATGTCTGCATGACATTGAATAAATAGTATCATTAACATAGATAAATTTAACAAAGTATTTAAAATACACCCCACTGAGCAAGTGTAGTTGGGCATGGACTCATGAAGCCAAGCTATCTTAACATTGTTAGTACACTCTTACAATGATACATGGCACAAGAGCAAAGATGCACATAAATAAGGTAAGTAGTTTCAATCTTTACTTTCTTGATGCAAAATACTGGAGTGAAAAAGGATGTCAGAATGACTCATCCATAACTGCCTCATGCTGACTTTTGATGGTTATAAAACCATGGAATGGTTTGGGTTAGAAGGGACCGTAAAGATCACTTAGTTCCAAACCTCGCCTGCCATGGGGGTTGACACCACCCACTAGACCAGGTTGCTCAAAATGCCATCCAACCTGGCCTTGAACACTTCCAGAGACAGGGCATTCAAGACTTCTCTGGGAGTCTTCTGGATCACTTGCATACAGCTGTATTCCTTTCCCAACAACTAATCAGGTAGTTGAAACACACAATCAGGATGAGAGTTTGTAAGTGCAATGCTTCCTGTATGTGAAGCAAGAAGGCCTCATTGACAGGCTCCCCCTGATCAGGCACCTGTAGTACACCCCCATCAACAGGTGTCCTCTGTTGGTCCTGTCCTTGATTTTTACCCACAAGCTCTCAGCCTGTTCACAGCTGTTACTCAAAAGCAGCCCTTCAGAATCTATCCATTTCTTAACAGAGAGCACAACACCCCTGCTTCTGTTTCTCAGCTTATCTCTTCTGAAAAGCTTGTATGCCTCATTTGCAGTGTTCCAGATATGTAATTCATCCCATTATGTTTCTGTAACAGCGTTTAGGTCATAGATTTCTAATTGCACCATGATTTCTAACTCCTTTTGCTTGGTACCCACACTTGCATGCATTGATGTAGAGGCACTTCAGCTGGACTACCGACCTCTTCACCTTTTGAGCAGACACCTATCTAATTCCTTTGGGATGATTTAGAGGTATTTTCCTGCTGTTTCCTGGAATGCTGTTGTTTCCTTGTTCCTCTCTGATGTTTAGAAGAATATCCCTTTCTCTCCACCAAACTCTGTTTAAAGGTCTGCTATTAAGTTCAGCCATTATGGTCTTACTATAGTGATAAATAATGTAAAACATACATTCATACATACAAAGCATATTTCCTAGTATTTGAATCCATAGAGTAATTGGAGAAATAGTTAACATTAAGGTTTATGGTATAAATATATTGTGGTAATGATTGAAAACCTAGTTCTGAAAGGATTAGAAGTTTAATAAAAAAGGTAACCTCCCCACCAAAAAAAAAAAAAAAAAAAAAAAAAGAAAAACGCCAAAAAAACAACCAAAAAAAAAAACAAACAAAAAAAATAAAAACCAAGAAACCCAAAAGAATAAAAAATAGAAGTAAAAAGTAATCAACTTGTACATCTCCTTCCTAATTGTAAATATCAAGCATAAAAGTGACAGGACTCTGTCACAAAAGTGTAGGACTCTGTTGCTCTCTGGTGCCTGAATCTGTTCAAGAGATACATGGAAATAAGGTCATTTATGTTCAAGATTGCAGATGATACAAGGATTAGAAGATGGAACAAATAAGGCTGAATGGTGCAAACTAAGTCAGATTTTGATTGTTTACATGAACAACATAGCAGATGGTAAAGGCATTTTGTTGTACAGAAAGATGCAAAATAATTAGGCTTGGAGCAAGAAAACAAGCTATACAATATGTGGCAAATGGCCCAATAATTTAGTACACTGATCAGGAAAACAATTTGAAGGTTATTACAGAAAATCATTTTAACCAGAAACACAAAGCACAGTCGCAGTAAAAAAGGTAAACAAAACATTATTGTGAATGTGTAGATCGATAGACTACAATAAAAGGAAACATAATGCTGTTAGTGCGCACTTTCTATTAGGCTATATAGGAGCTACATATACTGTACTGGCTGCCCAGTACACAAAGAAACTAATGGTTTAAGTGGAAAAAAAAAAAAACTCAGCAAAATTATATTAAATATTGACAATATCTGTTACAAAAATGTGGCTTAAACATTAAGGTTCATGAAGGAATTTATATGATAGAGTAGATGCAAAAAATGTTTTTCTCTAATCCTAAATTCCAGATTTCAGCTCTAGAATCTCTGAGGACAGGTCCTTTTCTGAATACAAGTCATCCATTTGACCCTATGGTACTAGCTAAGAAATAACATCATAATAAGTATCAGGGTCCTGAAAGAGTTAAATTTACAGTCCTTGAAAAGGATAATGTATTCAAACATAGTTTCCTAAATTTAATGAAGTTAAATTCCCTTATCCTAGCATGAAGCACTGAAACATAGTACCAAGCTAGAAATAAGTGTACAAAAACATTACAGTCATTTTATCTACAATTAATGACCATAATGCAAAGTAAATGGTATTTAAATAGATGCAAGCTCATAGATATATCTAACATTTTCTTCTCTAAATATTCCATTTCAGTATTAAAATAACTGTCATACTGAATATATATTCAAGGTACATCAGTAGTATAATCAAAATAGTACTTTAAGTACTATTTTAGTATTATTTTAGTACTATAGTGTCATCAGTATCAAAACAGTACATTAAATAATTTTAGTCAGACTAGGTTCAAATGAAATTCACTAAATAATTTTCAAAAATTCAGAAAGAGAAATTCAGTAATGAAAGTTCAAGTCTAAAGTCAAGAATTATTTACAAAGATGGTTTGTCTGTTCAGCTATCAGCACTTTTTCTTTACTGTAAGACTGACTCACTCTGTTTTTTGATTTCCTTGAAGGCAAAGCATTTGCTTACATTTAAAATCTTAATTTTTCTAATGCCAGCTGTATTCAACATCAGGATGTTTTTAAAAATTCTATTAAAGCATTAATCTTTTAGCATCTGTTAAATGCTATATTTAAAAACCTCTTATTCCTCTGTGTTCTGTGAGCTGGTTTTAAAAAAAAATATTTCTTTTTCTGGTAGTAAAATTACTCACAATAAAAAGTTATTTATTGGCAGTGCTAAAACAACATATAAAACAGTAAATTCAGAGATGATCAATTCCATTGTTGCCTAATAAATTCTTCATTAGGAGGTTATTGACTTTATTATAGTCCCCATCATCTGAAATAGTGGAAAGTGTGTTACCTTCACTCACTGTACTGAGAGTTTAGTATTCCTTATGCTCAGTCAGATAAGAAACAGTGGTGTGGAAGCTTCTCTGTATCTTGCTTGGAGGGATGATGGACAACTCATTTTTTAAGGTCACAATTGTAGGCCACCTTAGTGAGACCAGTCTCACTAGAATTCTCTTCTTTTTACTATTATACTCTGGGATTTTCGAGAAACATAATAGTATAAAGTCCAGCACAGTTTTTCTTTGTAAAAACTTCTACAGTTATTTGCATAAACTTGTACTGTTTAGTCATATTTATATTTTGTCCCACAAAACAATGAAGTTGCACTCTAACTCCTCTGCTTTATATTTTGGTACTGCTAATAATTGTGTGTTCTTTGTGCACCCAAGGATGTCAGAGCTAATATAGTGATGTGTTCTAGAGGAACAGCTAAAAATTCAGATAAGTACATGGTGCAGATGAAAGTATGGGAGTTCATATTCTCTTTCATGGTAAATTGAATTAGTATGCAAAGAAAACAATTATATTTATACAAAATATATCAAATTGAGATATTAAGATCTAGTTAGATAAAGCAATTTCTACTACTACAGGAAGTAGAGGATAGAAAAAGTTGGAGATGCAAAAAAAGACATGCATGGTTACTGAGGCAAGAAAAAAAAAATCTGAGAAGAGTGGCCTGAGAACATAAGATTAGGATGAGATCATTCACATGAAAGTTTTTTAGTCAAAATAAAGTGAGAGTTGAATCTGCCCCAGGAAGCCTTTTGCAGTACTCTACATTAGTCACTCAACACTGTCCTGCTCAAGTACCTTCCTCCTGGTACATGCAGTGACCAGCTTCCAGCCTTCATCTTTAACAAACCCTTGACAAACCCTGTATGGCTCTGAGTTCATCTCTTTCTCCACTACAGAGCCTTAATACTTTAGCATCTCTGAAAATAACTGGTCAGTCTCTTGCTTGCTTGCTTGAATAGTACACAGCCTGACCACTTCTTCCCATGGCTCTGTCACCTGACTACTCAGCTCTTCAACTGCAGCACACCTTCTGCAAAATAAGTGTTTGTCAGCCCCAGCCTCATAAAGAGGCACAGGCACTCCTGGCAACCTGACCCAGAGAGCTGCATCTGCCATCAGCAGGTCTGTGTGGCTGGAGGCCTCTGACACAGCTGGTACAGTGACTTCTGCAGCTACAGGGAATCAAACTTTTTGGTGAGCCCACACTGTAACTGAGAAAGTTCAAATTAGTACGATAATAACACTGGGGCTGAAACGATCCCTTTTTTCTTCCTTCTAGACACTGACCTCTGCTGCCTCTGCTGCCTGCTCCTGGACAGTCAGGAGGCTCCTCGCCCAGCCTGCACAAACTGCACTGCGAACTGCTATGCCATGTCCTCACTGATTTACCACATCCCTGTTTGCCCAATCCTGTTTGCCTGACTCTGGGTCACTGAAGTTCCCTGGAACCATTTAAAATCCCATGGTTGCTCTCTCCTTGCCTGATTGGCAGCCAAGGGCCCCCGAGTCCTCATGTTGCTGCTGCTTGGGTGTTTATGGTCTGGTGCTGCCTCACATAAAGCAGAGTACACAAGTGCATGCTTCATTGGTGCCTTCATCTGTTTAATAAATACATGGAAATAAGAAACAAGCTTGTAATAGTCAGTATCTGCTTGCAAATGGAGACAAGAAAAAAAAATTTTCTTCAGATGTTCAATTTCCCATAAATAATTAAGTCTACTGCAATAATAACCACCTTTCCAGGAAATTTATGAACTTAATGCCTTCGCTCACTGACTGATTAGATTAAAAGCAAACCCTTATTCTGAGCTTCAAATTACTATTTTTAGATTATCAATTAAATTAAAATATGTATGTACAGCTTTATTTATCAGGAGACTTTTTAAATTAAAAATTTCTCTGAGAAAAAGGTCAGTTAAAAATAATAGCCTCAATAAATAGTTCTTAAATGTAGTTTTACACTCAGATCTCTGCATAAATGGGCAGACAGTTTTGTAACAAAACAATCAGTCAAAAGTTATTTGCCCTTTTTATTTTCCTCTGGATTTAAGTGGTCAGTACAAAAAAATTACAGTGATATAAGTTTTTTATCTGTTTAGACAATTCACAGTTTTTAAAGGCTTTTTCCTCAGTAGGCCTTATTTAAAAAATTCAAACTACTTCAGAACCTCAACATTAACATGGGTAATCAAAACTGAATTTAACTAAAAAAATCATAAACATTTGTATTTTCCCTTAGGAATGGCAAGCTTGTAATTACATACTAATCTCTCTCAAGCATCCTTTTTGATATTTATGGTATTTATTATATTTATTTTAATATTTCTTTATTACAGCATCATAAACCTGTTAGAGAAAAACAAAAGATGATTTTTTACATATACATCTCATGCTATGAACAAGTAACACCAGTATTCTCAAATACTTTAAAATTTAGTAATTATAAGAACAAAGTATTTGTTGCATAGGACAGCACTTTAATGTTTTTATTTGGACTTTCAAATAAGTTGTCTATTAGGAACAGTATCTAACTATACCACCTCTAGAGAGTTTTTGCATGATTTTTAAAAAAGTAATCAAGTCACACAACCAAGACTGGCTCTGCAATTATCTCAAGTCTTATATAATATCTAACAAAATAGCAGGTTTTGGGTTTTAGTATAGGCCTGACAGGAAGATTCAGACTGAGACAAAAATATTGAGTTATAAATACTACAGATAGAAAAAAGCAAAGTATCCACTGCTATTAGCAGGATATGCTCTAAACCTTGCTTTATAAAACAAAGAAGCAATGAAGCCCAAAGTTCCATTATCTAGCAGAGTGAAATTAAAAGATGGGAAAGAAATTCACACAAATTTTAATAGCTTAGGTGAGGGAGTCTATCAGTACCCAATTACTTTCTTTTTTCACTGTACTGTATTTCAGCATTATGATTTGTACTGTTTTATGTTAATGGCATGCCAGCTGATATTGCTTTTGGTTGTATCAAACTCCATTGAAAATGTGCACATGGAAAGCAGGAGCCTGAGAAGCTACTGTTCACTCAGTATAAGAAGGAAGGAATTGTCCTGGTATAGTTGGTAGGTGGCACAACAAGTTTATCCCCTTTTTTCCTATTCCCTCTTCCCACCCCACTACTATCAGAAAAGTGCATAGCCTCCTTTAGAAAAAAAATTTTATGGAGTTGTTCAGCTTAAAACCATAACAAGAGTGCATGTCCACATAGGTATTTCACCAGAAGATTTTTAAGGAAAAGGACAACGAAAAAAGATGAGAGAAAATAGCAGGAGAATTCTAGATATTAATGCTAAAACTCTGGTGGTATAGACAATGAGAAAAAGCTTAGAGAAGGTGAGAATAAGCACTGAATAATTAGACTCCAGGAAAAGATATCTTACCATAAAAACAAAATAAACAAAACAACAAAGACTTGAACATCCAAAAAGTCTGGATGTGAAATTCAGGCTTTTTTTCCTGCTTTAAAATGAAAAGTGTTGTGAGTACTAAGCTGCTATGTCAGATGTATTTTCAAGACCTACAGAATACTGAGTTTAATTGAGTCAAAAGATTTTGTGTTAGAGCACAAGGACAGAAAATACATAAATGATTAAACTTTCTGTGAATAGAAGGATGAAAGGCAAGAACTGCTAAGAGAATCACAGAGAAAGTCTTGCAAGTAAAGAAAAATTCCCAGTACAAGTAATTGCAATTTTCAAACTGTTCATATATGTATTGGAAATGGTAAAAATATCTTCTACTCTACCTATATAGAGCCCTCATTTTCTTCAGTCCTGATATGTGTATGTGGTTCAAGCAGAGGATTTTTGTCTGGTTATTTTTTATCTGATTTGTGTTACAATACAGGAGAAAAAATTCTAGTATCTCGGTTTTTCTGGTATTCTTTGCCTAAGAAATCAAACGTAATGGCAAAGACTGAAGAATAATAATGCACAGCCATATTAACCTCGCTGCAAAAAGAACATACAAGATTGTAATTTTTATTACAGGCAGAGTGAGAAGAATCAACAGAACAAATCCCAACCTTCTAACTTTTTTCTGCATCGAGAACAAGAAACCAGGAAGAAAAATTAAAGAACTTATTTCCATTCCAGTAAGCATTATTACCATTTCTTTTATCTGTTTATCCATTAGTTAAGACAATACTTAATGTTATAAACTTGTAGATCTGGAGAATCAAGTTGTTTTGTTTTGTGGTTTATTTTTTTTTTCTTGGCTCTATTAATCAGGCAATTGCTTAATAACTTGGTTATATCATCCAAATGCAGATCTTCAGTTCAATTTTGTATTACACCTTTTTTTAAATTTTGAAATCCACCTGAAGACCTGAAACCTTTTCTGATTAAACATTTATAGAACACACTCAGTATACATTGTGTTATAAAAAAAAATTTAAACCATGTTCTCTTTGGAAAAAGGCTGCTTATTATTGAATATTGCTATATTTTAGAATATTAGAATTTCTATTAAAATGTCCAGCTATTAAATTTCTTATATTTAAGGAAAATATCCTCAATTTAAAACATTTTAATCTCATGTCTTTATAATTTCAATATTAAATCTCCATGCTCCATTTCTTTATGGTGAGATTTTTTTGAATGATAATGACAGTGCAATGAGGTTTGAAAGGGAATGAGCATTTGAATGAGAAAGTTTGGTCCAAGTTGTATTGACTTCTAATAATGTTTTATATAAATATATGTGGTCTATTGTTCAGAAAACATTCTGCTTCCTCCTCTTTGCCAGTTCTGTGGAGAATATAACACTTTGAAATGGATCCTTGCCTGTATATTTAGCTAAAGGTTAATCTGCAGTTAGATTCACTAAAGACCTCAGAAATTTTGCCATATATATCACAAGATTTTAACTGTAGATAGCATTTTACTTTCAGATATTTTGCCCTGACAACCTAAATGCAAGATTCCAGATGGATGAATTAATAAACAGAATTAAATCATTAATATTAAAAATAAATTAGTATTTTTTCTTTAGTTCAACAGGAGTAAAGGAAGGAAACTAATTATTGTAGACTAGCCTCTAAGACAAATTTTTGGTCATATTATTTGAAAACAATTTGTTATCCAGACACAGTATTGAATGTTTTTCAAACCAGTCTATCATTCCAGTTTGTTGCATATTTTTTAATGCTTAGCATTCTGGATTTCTAAGTCTGCTAAGGTAAACGAACTAAAATTTCTCCCTGCTGTTTCTCATACAGGTTCCTCAGTGTCATAAAGCATTTGATTCTTGTAACATGGCATCAGTGCTAACTAGGAGAAGATGCTCCACACAGAAGTAACCTTGTCAGCCCTAAAATCAGTAAAAAAAAAATAAATTAATAATAAAGTGCTGAACCATGGGCATTTAGTAGTGAGATTTACTTTAAATTATTATGATACTTAGAACCTATAGCAACTGCCTACATAATCAATGCAAGAGGTTGTGCTTATGACAGATTGAGAAAGTGGAAAGGATTAGCTGAGGACAGACTTCTTCATTATTAACTTTAGCAAAAATTGCTCAACCTTAGAAGCATAAGACAAGGTTTTTACTTTTAATTAAGTTTTAACTGCTGTTTATGCAAATTCTCCTCTAAATCAGTATCAAACATGTCCTAAAGCCATTCATACATACAACTAATTCATTCTGTGCTTGACAATCTTGCTGCTGAAGCAATGTCAGCAAAATAGCTGATTATACTAGATTTGGTTAAGGTTCATTTGCAATTTCTGATTAAACTGCTTTTATTGTAGTGGATTGTAATGCTAATCAGAATTAGCTAGGTGCTGAAACATGACTAAAACTGATCACAGAATGAGTTTTAAGAAGATCAGACAGAAAACTATAAATGGGACGAACCTGCAGTGTGTTTATTAGATTAACAATAAAGCAAAACAAACTACTATTCACAGAAATTTTAATTTTGAGAACTTGTTTTATATGACTCAGAGGTAGAGGTTCAAAGGCATGACTTTGTGTTTTAATTAAAACTATACAAGGCTCCAAGGTAAACATTTGTACTTTATGCTTAAACAAAAGAACTTTATTCTGTGTTCAAAAATAAAGAGGATCAGTACCCTGCATAATATTTTTCTGTTCCCCTGTACCAAAGTAGTTGCAGATCAAGGTCTGAACATTCACAGCCTCAGCATTCAGTTCAAACTCTTAGCAGTCCATAGTCCATAATGCTAAGCAAACCAGACGAACATACTTCTGGCCACTTTTTGTTAGGCAAAAAGTAACAATGGTCTCAGTCATTTTGCAAATAACAATATCAAATAACCCCCTATTTTCAGGAAAAAATAACATTATTTAATCACATCATTCTTATTCTTTTTTTCAGTACTGATGATAGAAATAGTTGTGAAGATCTGGGGAAAAAACCTTCAGCTAAACATTAAAAGCTTTGGACTTTGTATGGGGTGATTTAGAAATACATAAGCATAGTGAAATAAGGTTCCTTGTCACATAAGTGACTTCCAGCTGCCCTAGCTCAGTGAGCACTGTGGCTAGTACGGTCAAAATACCCTGGTAAATCTTACCAGAGCATGGGGGAATGCACAGCAACCCCAGCCCCTGGAGTCTGACCAGGCAGGAGACCTACATATTCTTTTTGCTGCCTGAGCACCTCGAGGCAGTGGTTCCTCCTGTCTCAGGGAATAATTTCAACATCTCCCCACAGACAAAGACAAAGAGAACTTGAGCTGCTTATCAGTAATTCCTCTACCTTGCAAGGCTCTCTGGGCATACAGAGGTGTATGACTGGTTCAAAATTCATGGACATTCAAAGGGAAATCTGTTCCCCCAAGGGTGAGACACTTCCTTTCAGGAGCCTGGAGTAGCACCCATCTCCAGAGAAAACATCTTTGAGTTCAGAGGAAAAACCTGATCTTCTTAAGTCTGCAATTCTCATCTCATGCTGCATTGAAATGCAAACCCCTAATTTCCAGAAGGATCAAAAATGGTGTATTTTCCCTCTCTTGTTTTCTTATAGCTTTCTAGTGGGTTTGGTCATAACCTTATGACCATGAAGGAAAAATAAAAAGCTGTCCGTGGCTTGGCAAAAATAAGCACACAATAAAAACTATTTAATCTTTGCCGAAACCTAAATGCTATTTAAGCTGTTCAATTAGACTGTCTCTAATTAGTGGTATTCTCTCTGCAAATAAGAATGGTGCTGAGTTAAAATAGTTCACTGATTACACACTGAAAATTATGAAACTTCATGTTTCATTTAGTATGTTCACTCAGCTCTGAAAAGAAAAAGTATTTTTTAAAAATAGTATTTTTCAAAGCTATTGCTGTTTTGATTTCAGCTGTCACAAAAATTTCATGGAGTTTCCTATTATTGTTTTCAATGTATAATTCCTGTAAGACATTGAATCAAGCGATTCAACAAAAACTGATTGTTTTCCCCAGCAGGTTTTGCATTCAGTCTCCAAGAAATAGTTTTTCTTATTTAGTAAAAAATAATTTATAAAAACCTTAGGTTAAGCAAGGTGACCTCCAGAACATCCATCCTTTAGACAGACTGTTGCAACTGCAGATGTCACTTTGATAGTCTCTACCAACAGTTTCTAAAATCCTTACCCAAAGAATTTATTTTCATTATGAGAGAAAACTTTTATGAACTTTCAGAAGTAGCTTGCTATTTATCAGTCAAATGTAGGAGTTGACATTCTTTTCCATTAGCTTCTGATTAACTTGAAATATTACAGTGAAAAATCAGTAGAGAACTTATGACAAATAGTTCATCTCCTGTTGGATAAAAGAGATTAATGAAATTTACTTAAACTACCTCACTTTGGCTTTCATTCAAGGGCCATCTTAAGGTGATTACAAACTCCTAGTCCACAAGATGCCCACGCAAAGTCTATCTTGGGAAAATATTATCTATTCCTGTTATTCCAGGTAAGCAATATGCACTGTACTCGCTGCCCCATGGAGTCATTTAGACCAGTATAGATAGTGCCATCATTCCACATTG
Organism: Xenops minutus; assembly: GCA_035221455.1. NCBI lineage: Eukaryota > Metazoa > Chordata > Aves > Passeriformes > Furnariidae > Xenops > Xenops minutus. The sequence goes on along the minus strand of JAWWEE010000122.1, from coordinate 44,287,454 downwards.
CCTTGGTTGTATTTCAGAAATTTTGTTCCCTCTAACTCTTTCAAATACAAAATTCAAATAAGAAACAACCTATGGTACCAACTTTAGACACACAGAAACACATTTGCCAAAAACCTGTGATCAAAAAAGTTCAGGACCCAATAGGTGGCCAAGCAGAAAACCTATGCTATCTGTCAAGAGAGGCAACAAAACTATTTCTTCCAACTTCTTTCTTCACTCCTAACTTCTGTATTAACAAGATGAAAATCAGATGCTTAATCTCAAAGGTTCAACAAAAGTTAGAGATTTCTGATATGTGACAAATGTTGCAAACTTTCTGATTCCTGCAAAAGTGAGGATTTACAGCACTCTGCATTATAACCTGGAAGCCCCTCAAACCATTAAAAATGGCCTTGGAGGAGAAGCAATTGGTCTTACAGATCAGAAGTTTTCTGCAGAAAGCTTACAAATAAATAAAATAAGGACACTTGGAAGGGGAGAAAATTCTTATTTTCTAACAAATATAACAAGCACATTATTGGCTATGCCTCATGCTCAGTAGATTAAAAGAAAAGGTAGTGAACACATGAAATCTTCAAAGTTAATTTTTTTTAGCAATAGTAAACTGAAGCCTGATATAGATTAACACTGATACTGCAATTCCATGCACAGCAACGATATGTTCAGGATAGTTATAATAGTTCAACTCTTTATAGAACAGGCAATGCAAACTATAGCAGCATTCACTTCCTATGGAACAAGAGTAGACAGAGATGTTCCTTGGTGTTGCTGGATGGAGGTGAGAGAAAGTCAAAAAGCCTGCACAGTAACCAATAGCCACAGTACTGCCCTAAAAGAAAATAGAAATTAAAAAGAGGTTAATAAAGTATCCAAGTACCTGTCGAATATGTACTGCTTAGAGAATATTTGTAAATTAAGTCAGTGTAAAACACTTCATTTGTCAATTCTTCAGGGAAACAGCTTCATTTTTAAAATAGAAATTAAAAAATTGTCAAGGATAGAAGCTTCCATTTCTATTCCCAGCTCCAAAGAATCTGTCAGTCTAAATCCTAGTCAGCCATCCAGGTCTAAAGCAAAAGTTCCTGAACAAAACATTAGGAATATACCTGTGGACACTTTGTAGTGTTTCTTTTCACATTCCAACTGTTTGTTTATACTTTTCCTAAAGCTTCCTGGTGTTAGCTGAAATAAACTGTTCACTGAATTTCCTACCTTTTCACTTTTCATTTTGTTTTTATTAGTTTTTTTAGATTGTAAGTATTGCTCCCTTAAGGCAGTCACTACACATCCCAGGTTTTATTTGAAAGTATTGCTAGGAGTAGAATAAAATTTATATTCAAAATGTACAGCTATGAGAAGTAGTGCATAAGGTTTTTTAAAGCCAATAAACATGTTGCCATAGAAGTCTCTTGCAGAGATGAGTATGTGAGATCTTCCAGTATCACATAAAAAACAGCCTTGCATATAACAAACTTGTCTTGTCCTTACTGAAATAGTACAAGCTAACTTAGAGCTTTTTAATAAATTATTCCTAGCTTGAATTACTCTTTTTAGCTAGCCTTCGGAGAAGATATTCATTGTGTCAGTTCCTCTGCTAAGGCTCATATCTATTGACTACTTTTCCACCTCCTCATCTCACATACTTCTCACTCTGCAGCTCAATGTCTATAATGTCGGTCAGTAGTTTGGCATAGTAAGTATGTTACATTCTGTTCATCTCAATCAAGAACATCCTGTGACTAAACATATAATGCAGCTTTTAGTCTGCAAAAGATTATTTCTGCATACCAAATTCCTCTGTACAAAATGTCTTTCCTTTGTCCTTTCTGATAAACCATGATTTATACAATCTAAAAAGACACAGTTAATCTGATGGAGAAATAACATCACATGGAATAGAAGCCCAGGCACTGAACAGAATTAAAGTCAACTGTTTAAGTACTTCACTGCAGAAAAATTAGCTGTGTGAAGCTTCAGACTGTACAGAAGTGTCAGGCTGCACATATGGCAAAAGAGGTATCCTTTAATGCATTATAACAGGCTTTGTCTTTCCTAGGATGCAAAATAACCTTGCAGTTCCTCCCACATTTTAATGACATTTCAGAAAGCATTAATGAATTATTTGCTACAGCAAAGCAGTAAAACTGGAGAAAGGCTGATTTTTCAGGAGAGACTGAAACTGATGACTAATTTGAAACATAGTACATAACAATGTAACAACGGTTGTTAATTTGTTCAACTAGAATTGAAAAGAATGTTTAGAACAGAAGAAAATAGTTTCATTCTGTCCTAAATGCGTAAGCCTAGTGTCCAGGAGCCGTCTTGCTCACACAATAGCAAACCAGCAGTTCCTGAAGGCAGAACAGATTGTGAAAGTATCCACGGAGATGTGATGCTGCTCCCCATGAGAGTTGTTTTGCCACAGTTTAAGTAGTATTTTTCCTTATATTCCTTCATCTTAGATTCTTATTGAGCACGCTCCCATGTCTGTCATTATTATCTTCCATAATCTGAAGACAAGAAAGCACTTTCTTAGCACAAGAGAATGGCAGGAAAGAGGCAACGTGGTCTCTCAATGCATTGAGTAGAGCTTCAATTTCTACCAATTTCCCTGCTTACAGCAATAAGGAAATAGATGCCACAAACACGTTAACACACATTATACTGCCAAATCTCAAGTTACTATACTATAGAAGCAGATAATGGCCAATGCCACAGCCCTGTCTTCTGTTCTTTGAGACTTGCCTAAACTAGATTAGATACTGAAATTGTCTCCAACTGTTTTCAGACTTGGAGAATTTATTTTTTTTTTAAAAAAAAAGGTCATTTAAAAGGCACCCTTCTCCTTCCCCTTACAAACTCACATTTCTGGAAAAGCTGAGCTAAAGCTTTATTTTGATAAGCAGATTGTGCTCTTTTAGAGGCGTAGTGTCTTTTACAGATCTAAATGAACATTAGTATCTGAACATTACAATGTTTACAGTAATATTATGCTTCTGGTCTGCTCAGGATATAAACAGAAAATGAAAAATTAACCAAATTAACTACTGTAAATATACATTTGAGATTCAAACACAATTGCTTATTCCTTCAAGGCCATCTCTGAGGGAACAAAGTCCCAACTTTATAAGCCAAGACATTTTCATTGCCACATTCTCAAATCTCATGTATTGAAATGGAGAGGCACTGAGCCAACATTTGCATGAGTTTCCCAAGTATTTCAAGGACATTCTTAATGTTCTAGAAGCTGCACAGGGCCATTAAGACCCTTTCTATGATCTCCTGCATTTAAATGAGGGCATCATTAGTCTGGAAACGCTTACAAAGATATTAATATAAGAGAGATATTATGGCAGATCAAACGAATCTTACAGAATTTTGAACATTAGAAGAAAAATATTAGTGTGGTTTTTTTCTGGTCAGAAAGTAGCAAATGAAGCTACTCTGGATTTAGATCACACAACCAGGAGAAGAAATTAGCTGCACAATGATCAAGTGATTAATATATTCAGTTCTAAAATGTTGAACAAAAGCTCTAGAAACATGTACAATGATAATAATTATGCACAACCCATTTCCAAAATAAGTCTGGTACAATGCAATCTGATGTAATAGTGACATGATAATCAAGAGAATAGTGCAAAATATTGCAATGCCTGCTTTATACATCCTTCAATAATACTTTAACAATATAACATATAATGAAAGCAGAAAAATTTGTTATGCTATCCTGGCCTCACAAAATCGTCTTGATTAAAGTAGGGAGAATAAAAACCAGTAGAATAAAGCTAAACTTTTCAAAGATCAGAACCAAATTTTCAGCTTTTCAAAATGCCTTAATTTACCTAACATCCAATGTGTATAACTATTCTTCCAAATTGCACAAAGCACACAAATGTAAACATTACATGAAGTAACTCTTGGAAGATTAATTTACTTTTATATTCTTTAAATCATGGTATATGCAATCCAACTCAAAACATAGGCAAAATTGTCTTACCCTGTGGCCTAAAATATTCTCAAGAAAATTAAAGCAAGTGGTTTTGGTTCCCTGTCTGGCTTTCAAAAATTATTTGGTTTAGAGAGTTCCAGAAACATAAAATTTAAACAGAAAAGAACGTTTCTGACTCTATTTTACTTCATGGTAATCAACAGGCTTATTCCCATCAACAGTCGTATAGACCTGGAACATGATTTAACAGTTCCCCCCTTTAATTTCTTCATGTCCAAGGTTACATTGTTTAAAAAAAAAAAAATCCACAGAAATTTTAGCAGCTATTTCACAAAAATTGCAACAATTTCAGTAGCTATTTCTCTTCCTATTTCACTTCATAAGTCCACCAGAAGAAGGGTTTGGGTTTCTTTTTTACTATTTTTAGACAATTTGTGAGATACAGGAATCTGGAAATTGCCTAGAATTTGCCTGAAAATGAACTACTCACATAGTTGTTGTCACAGCTGCCAGTCCTTGATTCACTCACAATCAGTATTTTAAAATTTATGATCTCTTCTGTCAGCCTCACTTTCTATAGCTCATAAAGGAACTTTGGTTCCATAATTATGTTAAGACCAGTTCATACCACAAAATATTCAAGGAATATCAATATGCTGCATTTTTGCCCATGGTCCTATTTACTTTCCAGCTATTCTGTCTTCAGCTGGACTCTGTTGTGCGTAGTAACTCATCTTTTCTCCCCAGCAATTGGTTTGTTTTTGAGAGCAGCAACTGACTGCTTTTAGAAGCTCACTGCATGATTTCTGTAATCATTTTTAACTTGATCTCAGTAACACAGAAGTCAAAGCACCCATTGATTTTAAAAGTTGAGTATCAGATCCTTCACCTGTAAGAGACTTATTGTGAAACAAGGGGAGCATTATATGTGAGATTGCCAGATAAAGAAACAGGATGATTTTGTGTAGTACCTTGAACAAATATCCCATATTTCCTTCTCATGCCTCCCTTTTCCCATTGAAGTAGAATATTTGGAACTGGTGTTTCAGTTTTGCCTTCCTTAAAAATGTTCAGTTTTAGTTGAGGTGTAGCACTGCAACACTGCAAAGTTTTGTGCCTGTGTGCTTGGATCTTGAGCAGAAAATCAACTTCATTTGTCCCAGTTTGGCAAAATCTCTTAGAAGATGGCATGATTCATTTTAGATAATAATTTTGACAGTATCACTGTTTATCTTTAAAAGCTTTCCAATGCCTTGCTTTGGAAGGGTGTTATGTGAAACTGCAGTTTACATAATTTTCAACTGTCATGAGTGCCTTCATTTCACCCTATTTGGCAAAATCTCTTAAATAAGTCTCAGAAAACTCATTGCCTAAGCAAGTAAAATAAGCAATTTTCTGATTCTAATTTCAATATTAGTACAAACTTACTTTACACTATATTTTCCAAGTGTCTCAAAGCCACTGGATGAGAAGCTATGTCAGGTGACTGCTGCTAATTTAGTGCAAGAATATACATAATGTTATGCAATTAATTTCTTAAATTTCGTGAAAACACTGATCAGTTAAGTTGATACAACTTATTTATGTCTGTAGTTACAATTTTCACATACCATTGTCACTTAAATACAACATTTTGAGGTTGTAGTGTAACTGGAAATTGGTTTGGGGTTTTTTTAATCTACAGTTCACCAACTTTATCATATTTTTCTCTATTGCTGAGCTGATTTTTTTTCCAGACATTGCTGTGGCAAATAGTTTGTTCTCATCTTTTTTTGCCATCACCTTTTGAGAAGAGCAGATCTCTTTTTCAGATGATGAAGAAAACTAGAACAGTTTGTACAATTACACTTTAAGATTTTCCTAGTTCTACAGCTCATCTTGTTCTGAGTAAGACATTCTATAAATTCACAACCATGTTTGCAACTCATTATCTGGTGACAAATCTCAGCAGCAATAGAAAGAGAAACCTATTTAGTTGGATACTATGAATTGAAGCAGAATCCATGTAATCTATGAGCCGTAAAGGAGCTGAATTGTTGCCAACTTTCAGTCATGCATTGCTTTGTTATTCAAATGCCCCAAGCAAGCCTATTCACTTGTGACTTCTAATATGCTTTCACATCAAGGTGATTTTCCATTACATCATTTCTCTAATAATACATGTTCATAGCTGCAGGTTAGTATTAAAGAAAGAAATTGACCTGAGGAGATCTGAGTTAAGTATTCTGCCCAGTAGCCTTGTAGAATTCACGAATGAGGGATAGTTTCATGTTCCAAATAAAGTGATTTCTTTATAATGAATTTTATACTGAATGATTTTCTTACTATTTGGAAAGGTTTATACAGACAGTGTATTCCTACATCCTAAGACTTAAAGATTATGAATAAATCTACCTAAGCTATAGTTCAGACAATAGCACCTATTTTAGGCTGATATCAATAAATTATTTCCTAAAATACAAGAAATAATTGACTAGTAGAAGTAAAGATTATATTAATCTATACCTAGATTATAGCTTTACATTGTAACACTCAAATAGAGGAAAATGTTTACCTGACTAATTTTTTCTCCTTTCTTGATTTCTGTTTGTGTGGCTCACTGCAATTATTCTCTTATTAAAATGGAATTAATGTATGCATATATAACTCTTCCCACTGCTATCTTATTTTTTAAATTTCCAGTGTTTGGAAAAGGAAGTAATTATTTAAAACTCTAGCAAAGTTGAGTAAGTGCAGGGGGAACAATGTATCACTGACTTTCTTTATTGGAAATTTCATGCACATAGGATGAAAAATATGGCACTGCATGTTTTTGGGGTTTTTTTATTTATTGCACAGACCTCATGTTTAAATACTGAACTTGACACTTCCTAGCATCTGAACATTCATTTGTTGCACTCATTTTACCTGTAATTTGTAAACAATCAGTTGCTAAACACTTTTTTCACTTTATTACCTTTCATTTGAATCATGCAACCTGCCCTCTTTTTTTTCTGAAATAACTTATAGACAATATTACTACTGCTTCAAGAGAAATGCTTAAGAGGTTTGCAGTGGCTTTTTCTCCTGTTTCACAAAGGTGAGAAGAAAACTGAAGATTAAGTTTCTGTGTGTGACACACTATAAAGAGTTTTTCAACAGTATTGGACACGCTGGTTTTGTCAAACATGGTACAGCTAGGCAGTAAAGAGGAAAGCAGCCTTTGCATCATTTCCACAGAGACCACATGTTGAAGAGGAAAACAAAGACACAGATGAGAAAAAAGGAAGATCCATCCTACTAGGTTATAATGAGCAAAAAAGAGTAAGTGAGGAGAGGAAGTTGCACAACTCAATCACACCAAATCTATTGGTTTAGGACAAATTTTAGGAGCGTCAGAGCAAGAAAGAACCTCGCATTTATTCACCTGCAATGAACATAATCACCTTTAAAATGGCAAGTGAGGAACATATCTTGTCTCCTGAACCATCTGGTTCCAATGTTCCACTTATCTTGTATTTACAATAATTATTATATTACTGATTTTAAATCCTTAGGAAGCCTGTACTCATAGAATCATAGAATGGTCTGGTTTGAAAGGGTCCTTAAAGATCATCTAGTTCCAATCCCCATGCCATGGACAGGGACACCCTTCACTAGAACATATTGCTCAGAGCTCCATCCAACCTGGCCTTGAACAATGCCAGGGTGGAACATGTACAGCTTCTCTGGGTAACCTGTGCCAGTGTCTCACAGTAAAGAATTACTTCCTAATAACTAATCTAAATCTACTCTTTCAGTTTGAAACCATTCCCCCTGTCCTGTCGCAACATGCTGTTGTAGTCTCTCTCCATCTTTCCTGCAGGCTCCCTGCAGGTGCTGGAAGGCTGTAATTAGGCCACCCCAAAGCCTTCTTTTTCCTAAGCTGAATGAGCCCTTTCTCTTCACCTTTCTTCATAGGAGAGATGCTCCATCCATCTAATCAATGTGGTGCCTGTCCTTTAGACTCTTTCCAAAAGGTCCCTCCTGTTGTGGGGCCCCAGAGCTGTGTGTGGTAGTGCAGGTGGGGTCTCACGAGAACTGAGCAGAGGGCCCCAGCATTTTAGAGCATAACAACTAAGCTCCTTTCATTCTGGTTAGATACAGACATAACCCTCACCCTGAAATTTTTTTCTCTAGTGCATGGGTAAAGTTAGGTCAGTAGTAATGAACTGGAGTTTTCCAGCAAAAAGTAGAGGCACGATAAAGTTTTTATAAAGTTATACTTTACATATTTGTATTTATAGATAAATATATATATATATTATATGTATTATATAAATATATATTATATATATTTATACTCTACTCTTTAAGGTCAAAAATTGTGAGCAGCAAGAATAAAGACAGAAAAAAAGATGGAATATATAGAAAGGAAATTAGAAAAGATTGCTAAATGTTCATTCACAAATGACAAAAATTTAATTTCCACTAAGATGCATTAGAATACAAGGTAAATCTCTATCTTTAGTAAGAAAGGATGGCTATGGAGTCTTGCTCTTTTTTTTTTTTTTTTTTAACAAACCAAAAGAAGACAAACAAACAAAAAAAAACCCCAACCCATAAAAACAAACAAAAAAAAATGCAAGGCATTAGATATTTGGAAACAATTTTTTGAAAAGCCAAATACAGTTCTATGCATCAAAGTCATGAGTAGAGGGGAAAAAAACACTTGTAAACCTCAATCTTATGGAGTAAGATAAAGAACAGAAGAGTATATCAAAAGAAGGAGTACTCAGTAAGATAAAATATGCCTTCTTTAAAATGGTTTCTGCAATGTAATTAGGTAATAAAAAACAATGCAATACATTTCCTACATGGGTTGCTTTTTTGATCAAAGAGGATTTAATCCATTTGATGATCCAAGGTTAAAGTGAATGAGTTCCTACTTTCTTTCGTACTTTCAGGAGGTAACACTACAAGTTACTATCTGTAGCCCTTTCTTGTGACATTCTTAGAAATCTGTAGAGAAGCAAACTGCTGGAAGTGTTGCTACATAGGCCTGGGAAAAGAAGATACTTCCTGAATCAGTGCTCTTTGGATCCAGAAACAGGTTTTTATTACAAGCTAGCCAAGTAATTTCAGAATTTTTTTTTCTTTCTTTTTAGTTTATTTTTATTGGTACATTTTCCCCTTCCTTTTTGAAAAGGCATAGTTCTATGTGAAGGAAAGGCAGATATGCACCACATTTCTCCAAAGTTTAAATTATGAAGGTTTAGACTGCAAGCAAAATAATAAACGTATTAAAATCTTTTTTCTTTCTAACATAACATAAAACAAAATTGTTCCCAACATTTATCTGCAAAATGAAGTCTTCCTTTGGTCACTTTATGTTTTAAAACTCTTTTAGAGAATAAAATAGAAAACAAAGTTTATGTGGTACGTTGTTCCATGTTTACTGCTACAAACACCTTAGTCTTCCCTTCTAAATTACACAGCCCTGCAAAATTCAGGTTTTTTAAATAAAAACATAGTATTTCAGCTTTATGATTTAGCATAGAATCATAGACTAGTTAGAGCTTGAATAGACATTATAGATAATCTATTTCCAATCTCTGTCATGGGCAGGGATGCAACCCACTAGATCAGGTTACTCAGGGTCCCATCTAGCCTAGCCTTGAATATCTCCAGGGATGGGGAATCCACAACCAGTCTTCCATGGACATATTCCTGCTTTTTCCCTCTGATAAAATGAGTTCCAAGATCATGGCAACACATGAGAATCTGACTCAGATTTATTTTCAAGTAACTTGTATTATCTGTTTTAAGTTATAGCTTCCCCTCACTCCTCCATTGTCATCACACAGAAGGCTTAAATGAATCCAAAACAATAAAAATTCTTGGCTTGTCCTGAAAGTATTACACATACCCTCGGGCAGTATTTTCCAACATATGACCAAACAGACAAATACATAACATGGGAAATTATAACATTTTAAATACCAATACTTGGAAGAAGGCTGCAGGGGCGGGAAAAAGGGCCGTGTTTGGTGTGCAGATGGTTGTGGGAGACACCCTTTTTATTTCAAAAGCTGGGACACAGTGAGGGCTCACTCAACAAGCTCCAGTGCAATTTGAGATGGCTACAAGCAGTTCTTCCAAGCATCTGCTCCAGCAGGCAAGCAGTGGTCACACCTCCATCCACTCTCCACAATTATTTCACATTTTCTTCCACCTGGCCTAAAGTGGAGCAGAAAAGACACCCACAATCAATGCCACCATCTTTTGTTTGGGTTTTTTTGTTTGGGTTTAGGTTTTGGGGGGGTTTTTTTGTCACTAGAAACTTCTTTTTGGTGAGGAAAAATTGTACTCATTCCCTTGTTGTGGTTTACATTTCAATACATCAAGTCTCTTTATTTTGTAGCAAGAAATTTCAGTAATTATAACAGAATATCTCTTCCTTGCAGACCAGGCAATTCATCAGGACAGTTTCAGACTTACAGTTATTAAATAAGCTCTGCCCAAAACAGTAATTCAGTGGACTAAAATACAAGGGAGGAGAATGCACCCAAGAAGTCACTGTGTACCCAGACTTCCACTAAGCAAATGATAAGATAAATAACTGAACAGATCTAAAGAAGCACAAGAGGGAGAGGGATATTCAGAAGATTTGCCAGCAAGATGATAGATTAAAACAGCAGAGTTTATATTTCTGGAACTGAATTTCAGTCACACGGAGGAAAATACACATCTAATGTCAGGAAAATTGCAAAGGTATCATATATATTCTACGCAAATACCTGAAATTCTAAATTAACTTCCAATTGTTTTCTTGGAAAAATCTTTTTCTATCTCCATTCATATCCACACATGAAGATGTTAATAAACATCACTAGTAATTTCTAATTTGATAGAAGTATTGCTAAAAGCAGGATGGCAAAAAAAAAGTCTTTTTCCCATGTAAATCTATATATATATATATTTAGTTAAATATGTTGAAAAAATGAAGCTGTTTGTGAGAAACAAATGTCAGCAAACTGTTGTGCTCCTACACAGGACCCTTTCCTAAAGGGAAAATTACTGTTTCAAGATTTCTCCTAAAGTGGTGGGAGACATTGCTTGTTGGTAAGGATGAAGTTAGAATAAACTTAGAATAAAACTAAACTCAGTCACTCTTCTCTTGTCCTGCGTTGTCAAATGAAATTCACAGTGTACCAGACTGCAGCTGCAAGATAAAGACAATTTCATTTAGAAAGAAACACAACTCACTGGGGCTTTTCCTTTGCTTTGGAATACAAGTCACTTTTATTACAAGTTAAGCAATAGTCTTAGATAAAAAAGCCAGTTCCTATTAAACAAAATTTAAAATGAGCATAAAAGGTTAAATATCTTCAATCAATTGCTGTTGGTTTTGTCAGCTGACTTTTTTTTCCTCTCTTATCTTTCAGAGTGTCTTGTAGAGTGAATTGCATGAAGGGCTCTGCAACCTCAGAACAATGCAGAAACAGCACATTACCCAGCAGACAGGTTTAATATGCTAATTATTTCAGTGGGTTTTTTAAGATTTCATTTAGAATATTGAGTTCTAACTTCTGCAAATGCTGATTAATTTAGAGCACCTGAAAAAATCATAATGTGAGTCTAAGAAGCAATTGGGAATTGGGTGGTTCAGGGAATCTCTTTCTCCTTTCTTTCTTCACCACCCCAAATGTCCATTCCATTTCTATCCCTTTAGGAAGGCTCACCATCTCTCTGCTGTTACAAATTAACCTTGGGATGATTAAGATTGCTTTGTTTCATTAGACACATTAATGGTCGGAAGCCTCTTTCATAGATTTGTGCATTAAAAAGTAAGGTTTGTGCAAATTTTTCCTTCTAAAAAAATCCCAATTCCTTCTAAAGGAATCCCAGTTAGAAGGTTTTAATCTTTCCATGCTGCTTTGTAAACTTTCAGATTTTGTACATGAGTGAAGTAACCAAAAGGAAACAAAAGTGGTGCTGCTAATGGTATGTGCTGATCATCAGACATATCAAGGATTTGTTTCATATTCTCCTGCAAATAGTTCTGTGCAACTTTAACTGCTGGTATAGGTATGGCAGTGCTGGCGGGAAAAGAAGCAGGAAATAGAGACGACCGATTATGTCCTACGAGTTCTTTTGCATATGTAATTTTTATATATGAATCAGAAGCCTTCATAAAACCTAGCAGAAAGAATACTGGCAGAAAGTAATAATTTAAAAATTTTCAGCAATTTGTTCTTGAAAAATTGGCATGTACAAATATACGAGTCAATTCAGCTGTGAAATCAGTAGTTTTATTACTGGATATGCAACTCAATATATAGTTTGTCTTCTACAGCAGCTTGACGAGTTTCCAACTGCAGTTGTTAAAATCTGACTTTCGCTGAAGTTTGCTGAAATTTGAAATGCCATCAGAAAGGTCGTTCTGAATTCAGCTTTGGATATCCAGTAACCCTGGACATGTTTTATACTGCAACAGATATTGAAAAGGACATCAGCAGACAACAGATGAAGTGCAGACTAAATTTGAAAGATAGACCCAAGGAATGGCACAGAAGTAAAGTGTTCTTTTAGAAACTGTAAGCACCTGCCTTCCAGCTCTAGTGAGACTGACTAAAAAGAATGAGGATACAGTGTAACTGTCTGCACTCAATTTGCACATGCTAATCAAGAAGGATAATGCACTTCCTTGTGGCGCTCAGTTCCATCAGTCAGATGCTGGAAATGACTTAGGGCATCAAGCAGTGTTTCTCTCTATCCTGCATACAGGATTAATATTCATCAGTATGTGCATAAAATTCCTCAGCTATAAAAGCATACTTTGCTTTCTACACAATATTTGAAATATGAAAACATATTTTCTTTCTAAAAGCATCCTTATTAAACTTATTCATTCATCTATTCTTGATAGGAAAATAAATTTAAAAAAAAAAAAAATGTTTCTGGGTTTCTGAGCTCTAGAGAGGAAAATATACATATCAGATACCAGACAAGAGGGTACAGCTGTAAAAAAAAAGGAACCAGCTTGGAAACACTGGGGAGAGTCCTGTAATTGTTTTTTCCATATTTATTAATGAAATAGGCCAGAGAAAAAATTTCAGACACAAAATATAGAGTTCTGGAAAGGACAACCAGGGTCTCTGCAAGCATCTCTACAGTGTTGTCAGTACCCACACATCTCCAGGAACAGAAATGGACACCCAGTTTCAGAACATGCTGTAAAAGGTGGATTATTCAATTTTTCAGGAACCGAGGGCATTCTGGACATAAAAAAAAAGTCAAAATCTCAGAGGTAACCAAGGTGCTGATGATGAAAATGAGCAGGGTTGACAGTGAACTTTACACTCAGGGGTGAGGGAAAACTGACAGGCACAAGAAGTACACAGGGTTTAAGGTAACAGTTGTGAAGATGAAGACAGAAAAATTCTGTACTCTCAAGAGGATAGGTCAAGAAATAGAAATAATCAAATCTAGAAATAGGAAAGAAACAATTCGCCATTTTAAAAGAGTGCTGAGAAGTGTAATTATTCAATACCATGTCTGCCATTTTGTAAATGTTGGAAGCCTAAGAAATAGATGGAGAAATTGGAATGTGTTATCCAAAATAATATACCTGAATATATCAGACATATAGGAAGCTCATGGAAGTCAGACAATCAATGTAACTGTATGAGAGCAGAACACAAAATATACAGGAATGACAGAGTAATCTGAGTTACAGGAAAAGTAATCCTCTGTCTTAAATAAAGTATCAAAACAAATTAACAAATTAACCAACCAGTCAACTATGCAAAATCTGCATAGCATAAAATTCCAAGTCTAAGTCTGAAAATATTATTTGGATTTTATATCACCAACAAGCCATGTGCATACAATATATGCAAGATGCTTAGAGAACTCAGTAAGGCACCAAGGGGGGCAAGTAATTTCTATCAGGTAGTTTTCACTGTTCTGTAAATCTGAACAAATGTCATATCTGAACACCATCATATAGAGGCAAAACTTGCAAATGTTATTGAGGATTGTATAAAAGGAGAGCTGGTTAACAAGCATTGACTTGGATCTATGAGATGTTTGAGATCTAGTTAAAACAAAACTCATAGCACTTTCAAATCTCGTTCAAAAGTGCCAGCTTTTTAACAGTGATCATAAAATCTTATATGCAACAGATTCTAAGAACAAAGAGAGAGCAACTGCATTAAATTTCAAAAAGGTAAACCAGAGAAAATAAGGAAGTTTATGAAAATTAATTTAAGAAGCAATGTGGAGACTACTGTAGACACCACATAACTGCACTCCACTTACTGGAAAAATGCTTCGGGTTTTATCATCGTTACTCACCTATATGATGAAGAAATTGTAATGAAGATTTTTGTCAACATTTCTGGTTTTGAACAAAAGAGATCAAGCAAAAGAGCTATTTGATTTCTGCCCTCAATTTCAAGGTTAAAACTTTCAGAAGCTGTATGTGAGCCCCTGACTACTCTCCACGCGATCTGATTTTTTAGTGTTAAATATGATTTTAATACCTTACAGACTTGCAGATAAGTATTCCACCATGCAACATTTTTGTAACAGTACTTGAGCTTGGTATTTTTGTACTGTCCATTATCTATCATTTTCCAGCAACTAGAACTCAGAAACACTAAGTTTTGTCGTTGAATAAATACATCTATTATTTCAGGGGGTCAAAAAATGAGAACACTGGAATTTCTGACAGGAAATATCAGAATGATATTGACTTTAGCAAAAAGAATTGGTTAAGGTAATGAAATTACTAATATGGATTTTGCAGCAAATAAGAGATTTACCAGAAAATATGTGTTCAGTCGCAGGATGCATCTAGCTATTTAAAAGCAATAAACTGTTTAAGATCAATCACATATTGTAAACACTGATGTCCTACTGGAATACAGTATATTTCCTATTACACAGAATTTAGTAAATTACAGACTGAGTATACATAATTTTAAAGAGACAAGGATGAAACGAAACAGAAATTATCTAAAATCTCATTAGGAATGTAAAAATGTCAGTGATTATAATACTGTTCCAGAAGAGAATGGAAACAATACAAGATTATTTAAATAGTTGAAGTGGAAGAGATCAATGAGGAAAGCAGCTGAACCATAAGCAGCTGATGATAGAAATTTATTCATAAGAACAAGGCTTAAAAGGCAAATTAAATTAATTCTTGTATTTCATATTCACCAGGACACTTAAATGGGAAATACAAGAAATCTAATATTATCTTCAGTGAGTGAAAAACAAAGAAAGCAGGTAGTAACCATCACAGGAATCCATTTCCTCTTTTCTTCTCACTATTAAAAATTTGGTAAGGTCTCAGCGTAGGTGAGTTGTACAAGATTGTTCAAATACATATTAATTCCAGGAAAGATGGATCTTCGGGTGTTACAGACTAAGTTTGATTGTATAAAAATCATGCTCTCAGTTACTTAGTGGAAGGATAAGGAATATAGTCATGTGCAGGAACACTGTCATGCAACTATAATGTTTCTAATCTGAATGGATTTAAAGACAATTAAAAGAGCCACTATTGCCTCAATCATTTTATTTTTCTTTTCTTCTTAGTGTAAACAGAACACCAAAACAGGTGTCCATTCCACGGTTCATTTAATGGTCCTTTTAGAGAGTTTGGCAGAAACTTAGAGGGAGGTTTTTGGAACTGGCTACATGTGATAAGCATATTTAATAATATTGTAAGCCACTCACTAAAAAAGTTTCTGCACTATTTCAAATGTCATTATATTGATTAAGAACAACTTTAGATCTCACAGAAGTAGTCTGAATTTAAGCTAATTTCTTTAGACCTAAATCTAGGAAAAAAATTGCCTTACAAGCAAGACTAAATAAGACTAAATATGTTGTTTTATAAACAACAACCAACAGCATACCACAAATCTGAAACAAAGTAGGAGAGTCATCATCGTAGAAAAAAATTACCAAGAGAATCTTGGGAGACCAAGAATATTGTTTGCTATGGGCAGCAAACAGGGAACACCTCTGTAATGTGCAAACTAGAATGCAAATGCATAGCTATTTTATATATTTTATTATTTCCATATACAGATTTCTGTGTATATATAGAGGGTGTTCCAAGCACCATCAATTTGATTTACTAATAAGCAATACTATTAGAATACACCACACTGAATTTTAAACCCAAAATCAGTTGGTAATGCAAATTAAGTCTACCCCTTCTTATATTAACACTTTCTTAAAATACTAAGTTACTCTTTCTAATTCAGGTTTCTCATGTCAGCAGAGGTAGGTTAACACAGACCTAGTAAAAAGAGAAAACCAAAGCCCATCAGAAAATGTCTCTTCAGTTACTATTTCTGATAGACGTCAGACTGAACAATTCAGCAGTACAGAAAGAGGAAATGTCTTATTTAGGTACTTCTGAAAAACTGAAGAACTTCACAAAATCCAGACACAAGCTTCTGACAGAAACTCAGAGATGAGTTGTGAGGAGTTACTTGTTTCTCTCCTCTTACTTTTCCTCATACACAGGTATGTTGCTTTTGTTTAGGGTTTTCTGTTTTATTTTATTCTTTAAGATATCATGTTGTGATGGTAGATACCTTTAGCAAGCGTGTGTTTTAAAGTCTTTATCCTCTCATATATTTTCACCTCTTCTTCTTTACCTGCACAGCACTATGTACCCAGACACTTATTACAAATCTGTAATCCCATTTTCCTCTACTACCCCACAGGAACACCAGTTTTCAAAAGAAGAATGTGTTGTCCATTGCCTTTTAAAACTTCTTAATTCTTCTCATTTTAGCTATTGATTATAAAACAACATTTGTTAAACAGCTAATCAAGGAGAGCAAGATTATGCATATTCATACTACATCTCAGCAAAAGCAATAAATGAAACATAATTACAGAATCACTCAACAGATTTGATGTGATTATGTCTTACAACGCTATGTCTAAGGAGCAGCAATTATCCAGTTATGATTGCTGTAAGAACACAAAGTATAAAAGATACAATATTCTCACTTCAAGGTAAGTACAGCTTTCTCACTAGCATACAGAGTATGCTAGAACACAGTGCCTGAAAAAGTACGGACTAGCACAGGCCAGTGCAGCAGCACATCTCAACCCATTCTGTGGCAAACAGAAATTAGCAGAAAATTGCTGTATTAATAAAGGAGTAAGTAGGTGGCTATAGGACATCATCACAACATAGATGAAAGGATTTGCACCCTCAGCAAATTTTCAGATGACACTGAGCTGAGTGCTGCTGTTGACACTCCTGAAGAACAAGATGTCATCCAGAGGGACCGTGACAAGCTCAAGAAGTGGGCCCATGGGAATCTCCTGCAGTTTAACAAGACCAAGTGCAAGGTGCTGCACCTGGGTCAGGGTATCAACACAGGTTGGGGGATGAACAGAACGAGAGCAGCCACAAAGGAGGGTCACCAAGGCGATTAGAAGGATGGAACACCTCTCTTATGAGGAAAGGCTAAGAGAATTTGTGACTGTTCAACGTGGAAAAGAGAAGCTTTCCAGTATATGCAGGAGCCTACAAGAAGGATGGAATGAACTATTTACAAGGGAATGTAATTACAGGACAAGGGGGAATGGTTTTAAACTGAAAGAGGATAGATTTAGATTAAATGTTAGAAAACAATTCTTTACTGTGAGGGTGGTGAGGCACTGGGACAGGTTGCCCATAGAAGTGTATTCCCCATCCCTGTAAGTGTTTAAGGCCAGGTTAGATGGAGCTCTGAGCAATCTGGTCTAATGAAGGGTGTCCCTGCCCATGACAGGGGGGTTGGAACAAGATGATCTCTAAGATCCCTTCCAACCCAAACTATTCTATTATCAAAGCAAAGAAGGCTTTGATCTATTACAGCAGTATGATGCATTTCAGGCATCCACCAGTGAGGAGACAGCATCTGGGCAATGAATTACATCAAATACAGCATCAAAGAGCAACCTTTCTGATGATAAACTGACAGGTGACAGAAAGTGTGATGTAGGAAAATATAGCTTCCAGGCCTGGGAACTTCTTGATAGAGTTATGGGAATTTGACCTTGGCCATGGCTGCTGTGTAGCTGGGAAGATAAACTACTTTCAAGGACTGAGAGAGAGATCAGAAGAAGTAGAAGATAAGATACCTGCAAGAGTTCGTGAGAGACTGATGCAGTAGCTTGTAACTGTGGCCAATAGATAATTGCTTGTATTCCATGGACACCAATTATTTTAGTGCACGTATTCTTA
>JAWWEE010000122.1:44210949-44269166 GCA_035221455.1 Xenops minutus | reverse complement strand
GTATTCTTAGAAATAGTATAATTGTGTGTGTGCTTTGCAATAAAGTGAGCTTTGCTGTTAACTCATATTGAGTCGTCCTCTGCTCCACGAGCCGGCCTCCGTTACAGTGTGACTCAGTTAGTCTCCTTTTAGAGACAGTTCGGGACTCTTTGTTTTCTAAAGAAAAAAAAAAATGTAGGTAAGAAATTAACCAAGGCTAATTCACATCATTCTTTTGAAGTAGCCTCTTTCCATAGTGATTATTGGGATTATAACAAAGGAATAAAAGTGAAAAGCTCCAGCTGATTCTGGATCCAGAAGATTGCTTCATTACCCTGCATAACTTATGTACACTTTACACATGGAATAAATTATTTCAGAAGTAGGACCAGCCTGGCAGCCATTTCTTCAGGTGGAAACAAGACAACAGCAGTAGACATTTTGTTACCATGCACAGATAACCTCCCAGTGTCTGTACCATAACTTTACATGTGAATCAGTTCATATCTGCACACAACTTATATATGGGGGAATTTCCATGATAATTTTGTTTACGATATAAAATCTGTCCTTGATTTCTATACCCTTAAGACATGCATACCCTTCCCTTCCATAATGGGTTGGGGGATTCTTTTTTTCCATTTGCATTTTCATTTGCATTTGTTTCAGTGATTAAATAAATTTTACTTAGAAAATTAGTACTGTTTTATAACTTCAGCAAAGATTTTTAAAAATGCAGTAGCTATCAGTTATACTGAATTTCTTGAAACTATCACCCTCCACAACCCAAATCAGCAAATAATTAAATCATGAGCAAAATTCTTGTTATAACTTTTACCTTCTCCACAAACACGTGTCCAAGATGGTGAGCTATACAGAATACCTCGAAGGTTTGCAAATTTCCGTCTATAACAGAGGATAGAGAAGTCACAAACTGCTTCAAAGGAGAATGAACCCTCAAAACCACTCTCTGTTACAAAGAGAGGAAATTTTGGATTGGACATATCTTTTGAATCACAGCTGTGGCAGTAAAGAATGTTGTAGAGGTAACAGTGCAAAATCACTCAGCATACCAAAGCACACCGATTGAGTTTACTCAATTCAAGAATATCTACATTATTCAAAAGCATGAAGACAGCCTTCTGAAGGTTTCAGAGTCAGTAAGAACATCTTACTACTATCTCACAAAACCTAACCAAATGTCTCACAAAAGCTAAAAAAATGCATACACTATGTACAAGCTGAACACAGCAGTGCTACACCTCGGAGAACTCTTGCCTTTTGCATTGACAGTCAAAACTTTGTTTAGGTGTAAAAACTCTTGCTGGTTTTGGCTGGGGTAGAGCTCATTTTCTTCAAAGTAGCTGATATGGGGCTGTGTTTTGGATTCGTTCTGGAAACAGTGTTGATAACACAGGAATGTTTTCATTATTGCTGAGCAGGGCTTACACAGAGACAGGAACTTTTCTGGTCCTCACCTCCTCCACCAGAGAGGAGGCTGGGGATACACAAGGAGTTGGGGGGGACAGCTGAGCTCAATTTTATAGCTACATATATATATGAAATAACCCCAAGGCATATTCCACACCTTATGGCATCATGCTCAGCATACAGATCTGGGGGGGAAGAAGTAGGAAGGGGGGAATGTTCAAAGTCATGACATTTGTCTTCCCAGAACACTATTACATGTGATGGAGTCCTGATTTCCTGGAGATGGCTGAACACCTGCTTCCAGACAGGAATTGGTGAATGAATTACTTGTTTTGCTTTGTTTAAGTGAGTGATTTTTTTCTTAACCTATTAACCGTCTTTATCTCAACCCAAAAGTTTTCTCTTTTATTCTTACTATTCTCTCCCCCATCCCACCACAGAGAGAGTGTGAGCAGCTGTGTGAACCTTAGCTGCCATCCGGGGTTAAACTACAACAAAACTGGATAAGTGGACTAATATTAAAACAAAATAAAAAATAAAAAAATCAGGACATTTTATAGATTTGTAGCTAACTTATAAAATAGCACTTTCATTTTACTGTTTATGTTTAATCCCTGAAAACTATTCTATCAAATCATAAACAATGTTTACTACCCAGGAATGATGATCCACTCCTTCTTTTTTCAAGAAGAATGAAATAAACAAAATCATATTTGAACTACATCAGATAAACTTTTACACCAAGACAATAAATATCCTCAATTTCTGTCTTAGTATGCGTACGGCCACTGCCTCTGGTATTCTCTTTATAAACACACAAACAACTCTTTCTGTCTTCTGATCTAGCCAAAAGTAGCACCTATAGGCAGGTCCCTGTCAAAAAAGCAAGACAATGCTGGAAGCATGCTTTGGCATTTTTAAAGTCCCTCTTAGTAGAAGACTATCAACCATATGTGAAAAGGCTGAGGAAAGCAGGATTTCACATGCAACATTGATATGGTGACCAGGAAGTGCTGGTTTATGAGGTGAGTAATTCAAAAGTAACATTAGCAAGGTCAGAAAACATCACAAATATAACAGACTACATCTGAAAGTTGCTTTTGATTCCTTCAGTGCACAGAGAAAATAGGATGAAAACTGACTAGAGTTGGCTAATGCTGCAAGGTAGAAAAATCTTGGTGTGCTCCCTTTACAACATACAATAAATCAGGACTTCATCAATGGGTCAAGAAGTAACTTCAAAGACTAAGAAAAAAATATTTTGTTGATATTATAAAAGGGTTAATTATAGCATTGTATCACTTTGTAGCCTCAGACTGCCCAGTGAATTACAGATAACAAGCTCAGCAACCTGCTTATATAATTTTTTATTCTGGATGTCACAGTTCAGCACCTTATTTAAATTTATGTGTAAAATATGCTGTGAACTAAAGACTTTTTAGTGTTCAGCTGGAAAATTCAATTTGAATAATAGCAGCATGCAAGTGCATATTTTCTTCTGCATCAGTGGAAGCTAGACAACATCATTCAGCTTCCACAATTAACTGAAATAACACTAAAATCTTTGCAACTGTAATGGCAGTGGTAGGAATATATTAGAACAAAAATTTAAAGATATTCCATAATATATGGTTTAGGATTCACTGTAATGATAATCATCTGCTACGATTTCAAAACACTTGCAACATAAAACAAAAGTCTCCAACAGTGCATGACAGAAAGGGACCAAAATAAGACATCCTCCAACCTTATTTATAGCTGATATATTCTGCAGCAAGTAGGAGCTTTGGTTCATGACATAACAGAGTTTCAATCCCCCAGTTAGAGAGACTTTTTCCTGACCCTTTTACTATGTAATACTTTCTTACTAGCATAGCAGTTGGCCCTACAATTCATTGGATGAACAGCCATTACTATGGGGATAAGGACTGTGCAGGTAAATGAAAATAGAAAGTAGTCTTTTTCTTTGTCAAACTGCAGCAGTACACTGGACTACCCTCTGAAACACTAATTGATGAGCTTTCCTAATGGTCTGTGATTCATTATTTTCTTAAATTCACACCAAGGACAAATGATACATTGTTGGTTAGACAGCTTGCACAGAATAGAAAAAAAAGAGAGGAGAAGCATTTGTTTTCCTCTTACCTCATCCTGTGTGAACTTCAGATTTCTTTCAATCTGAGCAAGGTTTTAAAATGCTCAGGAAATATTACATGTGTAGTTATAATTAAAAGTTTTCAGATAAATATTGTAAGGTCTAGCGTGAAAGTGCAAGGTCTTTTTGAGCTTCGTCTCTTTTCATGTTACTGGGTGGATTTCCAAGCTGATCCAAAGCCTATGGAAACAAAACAAGCTGGTTTGGTTTTTTTTTTTTTTTTCTTGTTCACTGGGCTTGCTTAATAACCTACAGGTAACTGTTGGCCATTTGCATGAGCAGAAAAACAGTTTTATTAGTGTCTACAACACCAGTGAATGTCAAATATAATCAGTGCATTGTTTTCAAAGGAATATTACGATTTTGAATGTGTGATTGAATTAACAGCTGTGTCAAAATTAGGGACATTAATCAATCCTGAAGTGCTGATTTGAAGGAGGCCCAGAAAAAATATATGTGAATTGCACATTAAAGCATTGTGTTGCCCTGTATATAAACTGCAGGACATTCAACATGTCTTAAGTGTCACAGAATGCTTGTCTATTATATCCTTTACCTGGAGCTGCCTGTAAAACACAAGGAAAACATGGCTGTACTGGAGAAAAACAAACCTAGGAGATGTGTCAGTAAATGTGTTTTATCACATCTTTAAAATCATCTTTTAAAATGTACTTGATACTGCAGAAAATACAGAGGTTAAATAAAAACACACAAAGACTAAATAATTCAAACCAAGTATTTTTCCATCCTTCACAGTGTACGAAAGCTATAAGAGACAATAAACCCTGAAACTCAAGAATTTTGCATGGTTGCCTCAGCTACTGAAATCAGTAATCTATATTTGACTGAAGTATGACTTGTTCTCAGCGGACTTATGCTAACTCTTTCTTGAATAAACAGTGTTAACCATAACCTTGGGGGGGTCCCCTATTAATATCCACTCGTTCTACTGGCATCTTTCAGCAGTGGACTAAACAGTCCTTTAAAACTCAATCTTCCCTTTATATTGGAAGAAATGCTTATCTATGGAGATGCTTTTCTTACAGTGTAAAGCCCTATTTTTCAGAATTATGAATCATTTTGGAGTAGTTCTCTACATTTTTTTCTGCATATCTTTTGGCTGAAAATATGAAGAAAAATCCATATTCTGACCTGATACAAATATAAAGCAGAATGGAATACTTGCTTGGTACTACTGATTTTTATAACTGTTTTTACAGTTCAACCATTTATTTTGATGAGCAGCATGACCAATTTTTTATAAGGTACCTAGGGTTTAAGTTTTGATATGTTTTTCGTTCTGATTTGTTGAGGATATTTTTAATTCACATATTAAGATGTCCTCTTTTATTTTTATTTTCTTTTTGTAGCCCATCAGTTTTGGTTGTCCGTAGTAATTTCTTACATCAAGCTGTATATGAATGCATTTTCATCTAATATTGCTTTTTTCAATTTTTTTTCTGTTCTCCACAGATTTTGTTTTTAACTTCACTGTTGAAAATCCAATAGATTAGGAGGATCTATTCCCAAAATCTTTCTTTGGTAAGCATGCAATTGTCTTTTCAACAGTCAAATTCGTCTTTTTTAAGAATTTCAAAATTTGGTTGTGTCTAGGTTTTCCCTTTCTACTTCATAGATCTCGATTAATATATAACATTTCCCTAGTCTTGTTCTAGATAGTGGGATTTAGAATTACTTTTTTTTAAAATTTTTCACACAGTATTGTTGAAACTTGCAGAAATATGAGTGAAGTAGTGATACACTATTAGTCTCACCAATTAATGACTAATTCTTCATCTCTAGTTTCCAGGATAATCCAAAAACTACAGTCAAATCCATAATAGTTCCTAGACATAATGGAAATTACAGGGGAAAACTGGCAGTGTGTTCTATTCATGTTTTCATTCTGTAGAATCAAAAAAACCTTTTAACAAGAAAAATGTCATGCACAGAGGTTCTTCCAATTATCATCTTCAGGTGAACAAGGAAATAAAACATCTTAACTGAGTTTTGATAACCTCTTAGCAAACTGTTGAACTAGAATAGCCCTGACATAATTTACAAGAGGTTTCTTCAGATGTTTCTACTATGTAGGTTGGAAGATATAAAAATACTTTGATGTCTCTTGAAGGAATATCTATCAGTAGTATGTGTACCAGATTAAATATCAATGTTTTCCAAATTAAAAAATCTGACAATAGGTACAAAATAATTCAGCAAAACATCAGGTACAAATGTTAATCTGATAAATGCCAGATAAAAGAAACAGCACAAAGGTTCAAAACTATGTCGCAGATATAAGGAATGGAAGAGCAATCCTGTTCAAGAAGTACAGCAGTTTGATCAGTTTACTCTTGCAGAGAAGAAACGAGGAGTAATTTTCTACATTAAAAGCTGAGGTTTTTAAAAGCAAAGTCTCTTACAGGAATATATCACCGTTTCCATGTTTATAGTCACACCTTTCAAAACACGGTACACAGACCCTACCCTGTGCACTCAAGGAAAACTGCAGAACAGCTATTTGAGCTACGTTTTAAAGAAAGACATAATATAAAAATCGAGTTTTCCTTTGATGCCTTTGAAAATATTTTCAGTTTATTATGTATTATAAATATGAAACATTTTTGAACAGATATTGAAGTTAGACTAGATCTTCCAAAACTAGAATGGTTACATATATTTAACAAATAAAATTCACACAATGACTCTAAAGCAATTTTCCACCTCAAGGAGCCATCACATTCTTTTATTTAGGTCATATAAATTGCATAATTGTCCTTCTCAGTCATAGATGGTCTTGCTTACACTACCTATTCAGCATTATTTCCTGTCAAATCAGCAAAATACTGATGGAAGATTGACTCCTTCAATTGGCCGATACAGCTTTGCAGTTTTAGTACCACTTCTAAGAGAGCTTCATCAGTCAAAATAGTTTAATAATGTTAAAGTCAACACTTAGGTGAGTAGTTAGAATAAATATATTACTAAAAATTACTTTTTGGAATAATTTGTTCATTGCCAAAATTCCTCTGATGACTTTGCTCACAACTACAACAGTCTGTTAATGTTTCACATCATGACATGAATTTTTAAAAAATAGAAAGACATTAGAAAACTTTAATATGAAATTGCATAAAGAATCTGTATACATAGAAGAGTGACTCCTGAGTGCAAATGTGCCCATGCAAGAGTGAACAATAAAGACAACATTTTCACATTTCTATAAAACAAAAGGTTTCTATCAAAAGAATCAGAAGTATGGCATGTCTAAAAGGATTGTAGATATCGGAAATGAACATCGAGTGACTGCTATCTCGCATGGAGATCAAATAAATCTCATGGGGACAGAGTGTTATCTTATACTCTCAAACCACCTCCAGGAAGCAAAAAGAGCACTAGCACCTTTATTGTTGTGCAACATCCACTAATATTTCCCAGTGTTGCACTGGCCTTCAAATCTCTAACATTGCCACTCTATTGGATTATGCAAACTTTTTACATTGTCAAAATATTTGAGGAAGCAATCAGCTGGTTTTGCTGAAATTGGGAGGGAATGACTTAGACTACAACAAACAGATGTAAGTTCAGGTCTTAGCTTTATACAAGACACTGAATGTTCTTTCCCTTTTCTGCAAGCTCACTAATATGCTCTCTGCTAACATTGACTGATATGCACAGATATGCCGTAACTACATTTTACTGTAAGACATTTCTTTCTAGAAACTGTCAATATTAAATACAACCTCCTAAGAAAACTAAGTGTCTGAATCACCCTTGTATAGGGATAATAACACTATTTATTTTGTTCACATTTTCCCAAGACAATTCACATTCTGTGCACATGAATATCCTGCCAATATGGTTCTCTACAATACCTTATGACATGTTCATGAAAACACCTCAGCCTGACTTTATCAGCTGAAATTCACACTCAGTTAATAGCTTATGAACGGGAGTCGAGTTTTAATAAGAAAACAATTTTGTATCACAGAGCTTTTATATATTCTGATTGTGATTATAAAGTAGGTCATTTTTCAAAATGTCAGACAGTTTCTTATCAAAATGAGAATGGCACAAGATGCACACTGTCTTGTGTGACTTTGAGTCTCAGGCCAAGTCAGTGAATTCAACAAATTAAAAGTAAATTGTTTTACAAGACTGAATCCTTTGCTAAAATCTGCATTGTAGGTTGCCTACTATGCTTTGAAGAGGTGAATTATTAACAGAAATTATTATATGCAGAAAAAATGCATCCAATATTAATCTCTCTCTTCCGCTTGGTCTTTTTAGCACCAATAATTTCACATAACTAATAAAAACATCCACTCAAACTATAGAATAAATTTTGCACCTCTGAAGTTATGAAATTATTTTGACAAATGGTGAGTAATTATAGAATTCAGAGCCTGTCCTGATTGTGGCATTTACAGTGCTATCTTTAAATCTTCCTGGGTTCTCGTATCCCCTAAGGAAATTAATGAAGTCAGGATTCTCCATGTGATAAAGCATAAATTTTAAGTTTAATTTAGTGTAATCCAGAATCTTGCAGTTAGAGGAGAAACACTAGATGTTATTCACAGATTGTAACACTCTTAATAAACTTCTGCAGGCTGTGAACATGTCAAACTCAAAAATATGCTCCTATCCATTCAATAATACTGCAAATTGTGGTTTAACTAATTATATGACTTGCCATGACCATTTGGCTTAAATTAGACTGTGGATGAATGTGCAGCAAATATACTTTCAAAAGTTGCTAGTAAGCCAAAGTTAAAAATTATTTTAAGGTTCAAGAAAAACTTACTCATTTTAACATCACAAAAGGTCATAAAATTTTATAATACTTTATAAAATATTAGAAGAAACTATCATGCACTACTATTCTCAGCAGAGCACTTGGAACCATTATTTTCAATAAAAACCTCTGATGATAGAATTCAAGACTGAAATGTCTCAGTTCTTTTCATTTTAACTAAAAGCAGAGCTAACATACATGAATGTCACTGAAAATTTAACTGCAAATTCATTACCAGTTTTAACTCCTATGTCTGCAAGATTTGGTCTGCTAAATGTAAACACACACACATGTGCATGCAATAATAGATTTTCAAGAGGACTGTAATTCAAACCCTGTTAAAGCACCTAATTTCAGATTTCAAACACATATTCTCCTTGGGAACAGGACAACACAGAATGCAAAATTAACAATAAGATCAAAAAATTTTAAACATAATTTTCTTAAAATTTCCTGTGTGGGTCAGAACTGTGACTGCCTTAACTATAAAAAGCCTTACACAAGTATGTTTTACCTTAGCAATATTCTTCATGCATTCAGACACATATTTCACTGAGATGCTGAGTGCTGTGCATTTCCATTACACATTTCCTTCCATTATGTGCCTTTTGTCTACACTGAACTGTTGTTATTCAGTCGTTTGTGCAAATTGTCTCTCTTAGCAAAGTAGATTAAAATTACTATCTAATCAAGTGACAGATATTCAAAGCTAATTGAAGTAAATGTCAAAGTGCAAAGCACTCAAAAGCAAAATTAGTTACATTAGTGTTACCTGCTAAAAAATTCCTAATTATTACCAGTAATAATGAAAATTCAGAGACGCACCAGAAAGAAGACTCCGAGTTGACCAGAAAAAAAAAAAAAAAATCAGTAAAATAAATTAATTAATAAACTATGTCTAATCCACTGCATTAACGAGCCATGACAATTCAGTTTGTGATGTCATTAAGAAAGCTAGTTGTCATGTCAGAGAGAGATTTGACAAACTCAAAGCTGTATAAACATTGCAGAGCTGGGATCAATGGATCAGAAATATTGTTGGACCATTTAAGTGCTATTTAAACTAATTGTTTTTCATTTTATTTATAATCTGTAGTATAGATTAGAACACAAGAGGTATATAAAATTTGGAGAATGACACCAAACTTGCAGAGAAAGTCCACAAAGAGATCCTAATTTTGTATTTTGCACCAGTGTTCCGTTCTCTTTCTGGGAGACATTTATTCATAAATATAATCTTACAAAATA
This sequence comes from Xenops minutus, assembly GCA_035221455.1. Classification (NCBI taxonomy): domain Eukaryota; kingdom Metazoa; phylum Chordata; class Aves; order Passeriformes; family Furnariidae; genus Xenops; species Xenops minutus. The sequence goes on along the minus strand of JAWWEE010000122.1, from coordinate 44,259,558 downwards.
GAAAAAATTACTTTGTTCACCAAGTCTGTCCCTTTTGTTTTTCTTATCTTAGCTCTCCCGCTTTCATTCTACAGTCTTTTATCATTTCTTTGTTTGAAACTTATCTGGTGCTTGGCTTAACTTTCTGCATTCACCAAAACAGCTTGGTATTTTGTAAACAATGGGGCTTGTTCATTCTAGAACACTGTTTAAATTAAACTTTCTATTCTTCCAAGAGTCATGTATTTTGTATTACAACTTACTGTGACCTTGTCTTTGTGAAGAACTTACCTGATGAAGTTCTATTTCCTTTGTCATATAAGGAGCATTGGTTTGAAAGAAAAGATATCTGATATAAACAATAAAAGAATAATTGGGCCATCACAGTTCAAAAGAACAATACCTAGGTACTTGAACTTAGGACTGAAAAAACAGTTAGTCAAGGGTCTTGCAAGCAACTTTGTAAAACATTTAAAGTGTTGAAAGGTCAATGGATATCCAATGCTAACCTTTCAAACTGAGATGAAATCCATGCATTACCTCAAAGGAGCTCTCTCCCATAATCTTTAATTAGCAACATGTAACAGAGAAAATGACATGATGGGAAGAACTTGTCTTGAAATATAACACTACTCATTACCTATAAGTGGGACTAATAGGATTTCAATATTTATATTGGCTTGAATTTCATACAGGATGGGGAAACTTCAGAGAAAATATAACACTAGTTTCCTCACTCCCACTGTCATTTCCCTACCGACTCATCCTGCACTATGCACAGCATGGCCAGTTATTACAGTCACAGACAGTGGGACAAGAACAAAATTAGTTCTATCATTCACAGCTTCAAAAGCTAGAGTGAGAACATCAAAGAGGAAACATGTTTTTAATATTCAGTGAGACCATTCAACAGGCACATTTCAGAAAACTTGTCATGTCACTTAGATCAGGGTACGTATGTGATTATTTTATTTTAGGCATTATTTGTCTCATAGAGTGGGAACCATTATGAAAGCATAATCTAAAATGTCTAAATGCAATCAAATATATTAAAACAATTTGAACATGTTTTTTATTTCACTTTGACCACACTACATATATTTACAGAGATAAATATTCACCCCAAGTAGAACCTGATACATATTTGAAAATTGTAATGGAAATAGACTGCAGTCAAGAACCTCTCACTTATAATAGTATTAACATTATAATACAATATAATGAAAATTAGCAACTTGCATGTTTTTTGAAGACCTTGCCTATACAACTGCTTCAAAAAAATCTTCTAAGCATCAAAGTCAGCATCCTTCATGGTAAGGGTGTCCACAACTAATAGCTTGTGAGTGCCCTGTTAATCACATCAAGTAGGTGCAGGACTAGAACTGAGGTATCTACACAGTTTAAACACAAAGCTGAACTCCTTTTTTTTTTTTTAATTCAAAATATAAATTAGCTCGATCATTCCTTTCAAGTCCATACATTTTATAGTTCTGTAATTGTTAAAAATCAAATCCTAAATTTCACCTAAGCTGCCATTGTGGCTTTCAAAGCTCAAAACAATAAGTTTGGGTCAGTTGAACATCACAGCTATAGAGACACAGACACCTACACTCCAAACACTCAACTGTGGCTTTTAAATTTTATTTATTTCATAAATGCTGCACATCAGGTAGCCTTCAGAATTTTTACTTTGTTAATCTTTTATGTTTTTCTATTTCTGTAATAAAAGATATCTTTTTGGAATAGTAATTTTTGCTATAAATTGTAGCAATCACTGAAAACAGACTCATGAGCATCCTGTTGTCTTAATTTATGCTACTTTTTTAAAACACTATTTAAGTTATTGTCCTGTTTTCCTTCCGCTCACACTTTGTAACAGCTGCTTAGCTCAAAATCATATACAACAAAAAGAAGAGGAAACAGAATTTCATATGTGGACTTCATCAAATTCATCAGAAGACAGAAAAATTTCCTATCAGCAATCAGTTTGGGTTGGTTTCAGTTTTGGTATTTTTGCCTCTGGGGGACAGAGGACTCAGATATTCCTTCAGAAGTGAGAAAGATAGCAACTAATAGTGCCTGCCACAATGGCACTTTCACGAGAGAGGGGAGTAAAAAAAAAGCATACCTCTTGGCCATCAGGGTAGAAACATCCCTAGACAGTGTGTACTGTGCAAAATAATTACTTATTTCACTGCCTGTATTCTTAAGACAACCCCAAGAGCAATACAGTGTTGATCCAGTACTAAACCTGAGAGCAGCCAAAATGCCAGAAATCCTACTTTTCTTCTAAGACAAAAAATTAAGACTTTGGATTGTACCTGAAGTCTAAACCCCAGTGGGATCTGAAGAGAGAGCTTTTTATTTTTCAGATATACTGAATGATTAACTTCTCTGATAGAATGCTGCAAAAGCAAAGAAAATGTACACAATGGGCTCATTCTCCCACTCATGTTATAACATACTGGCAACAACTACACATCTAAAATTTTAAAAGAAACATACCCTCACTTCTCTCACATACACCCTTCATAAATAAAATGGTTTAGTATGTAAAGTTGCTCTTCCCACCTTTCCATACAGAAGAGGTAATTCATGTACTTCAGTAATAGGAACAATTAAACTATACATAAATGAATATTTATATCCTTTAAGAACGACATCAAACATCAAAAAATATCAAGCATGCCAGTGTAATTTATGTCTTGGTACATTTTATCTGGAAAAAAATAATTCTTCATACAATATGCTCTCTGTGCTGTAAAGAATTTTTTTCTCTCATTATTCTAGAATGCTGGTAGATTCTTTAGGTGGTATAATTCAGAATATTAAAGTATATTCCAATAATGCTGCACAATGATGTGACAAGGCAAACTTTCACACATTTCACCATTAAAGTTTAATCCTTCAGTGCTCTGATCTACAAACACTCACTGAGACTGCTATTTGTTTTCAAGATTGGTTTGTTCAAAGTATAAGAAATTTCACCATGAAATCTGCATTACTTCTCTAGAATCATAAAATCATTAAGGTTGGAAAAGGCCCCTCAGATCACCAAGTACAGCCTTTGACTGTACTACCGTGCTAACCACACGTGTATGCGATGTGCAGACTGAGCAGTGCTGAGAACAGAGGGATAATCACTTCCCATTAGTCTTCTTGACCACCAGGACACACTTTGAGCTCATGTTCATCTGGCTGTAAACCAGCACCACTGGGTCCTTTACTGTTGGGCAGGTTTCCAGCCACTCTGCCCCCAGCCTGTAACACTGAATGGGGTTGTGACCCAAGTGCAGCACTCAGCACTTCACCTCACTGAACCTCATACTGGTGAACTTGGCTCATTGATCTCACCTGTTTAGAACCCTCTACAGAGCCTTCCTACCATCCAGCAGATCAACACTCTTGCCAAACTTTAATCTGTGACCTTAATGAGGGCGCAATCAATCCCCTCATCCAGATCACTGATGAAGATATTAAACAGGACTGGCCTCAACACTGAGCCCTGGGGAACACCTAAAGAACCCAAAGGAAGGACCATCCAGTGGAGAGAACAGGGTGGGCAAAGGAACACTTACACAGGTGGACAAACCCGTGTACTGCCAAGCAAAATGGTTGATTTTTTTCAAACCAGTAGATAATTTATGACACATGCAGTTTTAATTTTAAAACATATTTCAGTAATCAAACCTACATGCCTACATGAGTAGATATCACTCCAACTACTTCTAGCGTGTAATACAACCCAGTACAATACACTGCATTCAAATACAGAATACAATTTACAGTTACATTCCTATAGTTACATTTCATACAGTCTACTCAAATTTATCTGTACAAGTCTAGGTCAATCATTGCAAGCTTAAGGTTTCCAAGGTGAGGCAAGAATTGAAGTGTTTTTTAAAACCTTGCCTTCCATGGGAAGACTGAAACAAGAATAGGATTTAGATAGAAAAAGTGGGAATGAGAGGAAATTAAATAAGATTAGAGAAAACAAAATACCCTCCAAAATGCAGCCTCACAAGACAAGTACATAAAGTGCTGAACATTGTTCAGATAAGTAAAGATGGAAAAGGAACTATAAAGTAACCATCACAAAAATCTCTCTTCTAACAGCCCTTTTAAGCTGTTCATGTGAAAAAATACTAGTGTATCTCATTTAAAGAGGCGAGAACAACTAAAGTATAAATCACCTGTAAAAGCTAGATAGTAAGGAATACAGAGATCAGGACTGTTGACCAGAAACAAAACATCTGCTGCTACTATTATCCACAACCATTTGGTGTCTGCATTTTTAATGCTTAGTAATTTTTTAACTTTTTTTTTTTTTAATTTCCCTCTATTGTAAGTTCATAAAAGATAGTAGAGCTAAAGAGGATTAATTTCCTTGCAATTACATTCAGCTGAGAAGTCACAGCAGTGTCTTGGCTCTTAAAAGATATTTTCCTGGTGTTTTGGGTTTGGTTTTTTCAAGTTTTGGGTTAATTTTTTCCCCCTTCCTCCTTACAGATGTCTTGGAAACATGCATTGCACTGACTATCTAAAATAAAAGGCTTTTTTGATAACTGTTGCTAAGCACCTCTCTGGTGTGCTCTACATGAAATTTGAGCTCTTTTTCTTATTTTATTCTTTTCTGAGGCTTCTTGAATCTTCTTGAAGAGAATTCTTTCCTACCATGCATTAAGTGCATAGATGTTTGCATTGAGTACTCAAGTCTAGTTCCAATGGAAAAAGCCTCAAGCTTCAATAGTTTTACAGCCTTGTCCTCTGATAGACTGAAGGGCAAATTGGCAAACGAGTCAAAATACTTTGCTCAGAACTTCATTCACTTCCTACTGGTATTTGTTCTAACATCAATTAAATTGGAAGGTCAAGGCCACTACATTTAAGAACTGATTAGTGATTTTGAGAAATTCAATGAGCATTTTGAGAGCATCTAAGTGGATCTCAGCTTCAGAAGATGCTGAGCAACCTTGCCAAGCCCAGCTCTATGAGAGCATTCAAGCTAGACACCAAAATGTGGAGGTGTCTGGTAGTTACGTCACTTTCAAAAAGGCAAAGATCAATGCTGCTTTAAAAATTCTCAGGTCCATTTGGGGGTTGGTGGAGCTGCACAAATTGATGTTCTTTCCATGACAGATATACTTTGAATTATGGGTAGTTTATTTGCAGTGGATTTATGTACTTTACAAGTACATCTTTCCTTAGCATATAAAAACTGATTTTTTAATATTTAAGAACCCTGATTGTTAAATGTATCTTCATAAACAGGGTAAATAAAACACTTCCTGTCACATTTTGCCACTAGTGCCTTAATTGCATACAATCACAAAACTGCGTCAGAAAAACCCAGCTGTATTACTGCACATCAACAAAGACGGAAAACAATAAATAAAATACATCATGCATTCTACATTTGCCACTAATTTCACTCTCAGCAGGGACAATTTCTGTTGGCATTCAACAAGCATTAGCTATGCTACAGAACTACAGAAAGGAGAGATTCAAAATTAACTCTATTCCATTTTCATTTCAATGGTTTGTCAGCTTTTTTTTTTTCTTTAAACATCCACTCAGGAATGCAGTAATGAGTCTGACCTATTATACTCAAGGTTGAATAAAACATCTATGTAAATAACGTATTCAGTTTATTGAATTATTTGCGTTAGAGTTACCCCATATTTTCTCAATCCCTATAGCAATATCTGACATTTAAAAGACTAAAATCAAATTGATAGCATAAAAAAATACGCGTTCTCAAAACCATTTGTTACATGGGATTTAGTAGTATCCATCAAATAACAATGAGGTCCCACAGTGCTGGGCACTGCATGCATAGTGTGAAGACATACTTCATAGAATGTATTGAAAACAGAGCAATTCACACCAAGATAGTGATTGAGGCATTGTGACACTGTTGCAAAACAAGAAGGATAAAAATTCGAACCTTAAGATTGTCTTCCTCATGTAAACTAGAACTGCATACAGGAATATAGCTTTGAATCTCTGATTTGAGGTGGGAAGGGGATCATGTCTAAGTTCAGAAACTGCCTAGACTTCCTGTTGGTTATTTTTCGCAATTCCATGGAAACAATCTTTCTGTGTATGTCTTCAGAGAAAAGAGAGGAGGGACAGAGGGAGGACTGAATGAAGGCAAATGTATGCATTCTTACATAGAGACATCTGACTAAGCCATCCATGATTCCTGAGGCATGCCGCCATTCCTGTATCAAAGTAACACTATTCTAAATCTTTTTACTAAAAAGTTTGTAAATACCAGCTTCCCTGTATGAATACAAATTGTCTCAATGTTAAATACTTCTAAAAGCCTACTTGAAATGAAGTGTTGAAATGCTGAACGTATCAAAGGCCAAAGATACATGCACAAAGATGCTAAAGATACCTGTTGGTTTACTTTCAAGCCTTCAATGTCAAGTTGATAGCAGTTATGCATCTGGGATAAAAGACACAACGGCTGTTTCTCAATCCTATGGCCACACAGATAAACTCGCAAGGCAAAGCTGATAAATAATTGATCTTTTGGGGCCATACATGTATGCGAGATATCTGAGATATATTAGCCCTCTCATGTCACCACAGATCTTGCAGCTCACCTCTGTTGATAGGTTCAGACTTGCCCTTACAGATACAGAATTTTTCACTTTAAGAATTTGTCCCTTGAGCCACTGTGGACTGTACCCTGCTTACAGAAATATCTGCTCATAGTTAATGATACATAAATATAAATCTTATCAGTTTGGTATCCAGATTGAAAAAAATAATAAAAATTAGTTGGGATAAAACCAAAATAAAAACTTTTTTAGATATTTTTATGATCAAAACCAGTTATTTTTTGAGCCTGAAAATTAAATTCTTGTAAAATATGCAAAGACCCAATTTTAAATCAGCCTCTGTTCTCCAAAATAACATTTTAGTACAGCTCCATTAGATTATTCTGTACTAACTTTCCTAAAATCACTCAAAGCTGTAGACATATCCATAAATATCCTTCTGAATAAAGAATCGGGGTATCTTACCACTCAGGTGAGTGATGCAACCAGAGGATTATGGTCGTTCTCACATGCTTTCCCTCTGTTCTAAAAATAATATTTTGTTTCAAGTGAAATAGGAGAGCCAAGCAAAATCTCTAGTTTCCAAGTTGAATTACTTTCTTAGACAACTCCTCTTGTCCTCAGCCCAAAAAAGCCAAAATTAGGAACCATCACAGGAACCATCCTGAGAGAGCTTTCCCTCTCACTAAGAACACTGTCCATAAAGCAGGCTCTAGTCTTAGGCCCCTGGAGGCAGATCAGTCTCCATTCCTTGGCAGAAGTAAACAAAAAACACATGCAGTAACAGTACAGCACTGGACAACAGATTACACCTGTAAAATAAAGCCTTGCTCCTGCTAGCTAGTGAAAGAAAAAATCCCAGCTACAGAAAACTCCTGAAAAAGGTACAAACTGTTCTGTAAAATAAAATCATTCAGAATATTTTCAGTAGAGTTGCCTGGAGTTGATGATTGTGTCCTCCTCTGTACTGACCAGTTTTACTTTTCTTTCCTGTACTGCTGAGACAGCTGTGCTAACAAATGCTGACAAGACCTTTTTTTGTGAGGGTTTGCATATTCCTCATAATCAAGGTCACTCTGACAATTATACCAGGGTGATGGCTAGCACCTGAATGCTGCAAACACCTCCAGGCTGTAAAATCAATGTCTATTTTATATTTATTTAATATTTTTTGCTTTAATGAATGTTTGTGTTACACCTTGACTATTATTTTACATTATTTATTTTGCTAATAAACTTTTAAAGTATCTAATATTGAGTTTCTTTTTTGTTCCTTTGTACAACAGACTCAAAGGACATGAAAACTGACCTCATAAAATACTGGAAAGCCATGAGAAAAAAACAAGTATTTAAAAAAAAAAAAAAAAATATAAAGGAAATTTGTTGTTCTCACTGTATTACCATTCAAGTGAGGATTATTTATATGTATCGATTTCTGCTTCTGATTTTCACTGATCTGAAGATTTATACAGAACTCTACAACTCAAAGAAAACATAGTAGCAGACATCTGATTTCCCCACGGCTTTCCTGTAAGATATACCTTTAAACTAACAACTCCGGCATTTGGTATAAACTATAAAACCAGTATAGATCATTCACTTTTGAACACATTATAAAGAAGGTTAATAAATTTAACTCCTGCTTTACCATCAGACTAATGAGTTGAAACTTGAGAAAAAAACAAAACCAATACAATTTAGGAATAAGTGTATCTGTTTTCATTTACTGACCAAAATTCCATAGACATTCATATTGCACAACAGGCCAAATCTAACACCATCCTGCAGTATATATAACATGGACTGGTGAAAGATCATTTTTTCATCTGTAATCAGATTATTTCTCTAACTCCATGGGTTGTCCATTCAATATTCATTTCACTTTTTTTTTTTTTTAATTTGTACACACTTTAATTGCTATCAAACACTTCACTTGAAAAATCAGTCAAACAGCAAGAATTCACTCATGCATTTGTGTCCCTCTCAAGGAACAGTTATATAAATAGCAAGTCATTTATGGAAAAGCTGTCCTACTCTCTCTGTGAACCCACATTCTATCAGTCAGACAACTCATTGATTAGTCTACAAAGAATCATTAATTTGCAAGTAACAAGAAATTTCAGGTGTTCAATTAGCCACCAGATGGAGGCCACAGAGTCTCAAAATGCAGTAGAAGTGTATGGTTATTACCCATGAAAAATGAGTACAAGTTTTGTAAAGTGGCTACAGAATACATTCTGTAAATCAAGACAAGCTCCATATGCAACTAAACTTCCATAGGATTTAAATTAAACTCACCATATGCTTTTAACCTGCAAAAAACCCCCAAAGTCTGTTGTTTCACCTGTATGATTCTCAACCAATAAAACACCTAGTGACATTGTTAACAATATGAGATTTTGTAGAAACACACAGGAATGATAAAATGCTACCTCGCCAATGTCAGAACAGAATATTTTACTCCATTTTAAACACAGTTTTCTTCCGTAAATGACCAATGCTTGCCTTACTGTTCAGGGTCTATTTTAAAGAAAACCATTTCAATGCTTAAATGAAACCTAATAAAATACTTTGCAAGATCCACAGCAAAGTGAGTACAGGTAGTCATTATCTCACAAAATAGAGAAAGTGAGATAAGTAGGAAAAAATTATTCCTACACACAGCAAATCTGACAAAAACCTGGGGTTAAAATTCAGAAAATCTTGAGCCAAAGCTAGTAAGACTTATTTGCAACGTAATCATGGTACTCCAGGAATAAGAGGCTGAAACTACAAGGAAAAGAAAAGCCAAGAGTTAGGAGACCAGTTGTGCTGCTGCCATCACTACTGGAGAGAGATGAGGAGGGCTGGGAATGAGAGCAGCCAGCACAGGGGATTAAAATTCCCTAAGAAATGATCACTGATCTACTTTCCTTACCCTTCTCCCAGAGGCAGCAGTAATGGACAGCTTGACCTTCCTGGACCTGGGGTAGAGAGCAGGTATTTTGTTGCTGTCAAGAGCACCACCATCAGCCTGTTCCCCAGCATTTCACACGTAAGGAGTCGAGAACTCTCCTGACTCTGGCTTTGCCGGCCTCACAGCTGGTCCACTTGAGCACTCTCAGACACCTTTAGCAAAGAAGCATAAATGTCAAATAATATCGCCTTGCCTGATTTTACATTTCCTGGTTTTAGAACTACAGCTAAGAGGGAGCACAGCAATACCCCTCTTGGCTGTAATAAAAATAACAGTAAAATGTGTAAATTTTACACCACAATTGGAACCACAGTTCAGTTACTGACAGTTCAATTCCTTGTGGACACACCTGGCTAAGTGAATGCCAGACCAAAACTAGCTCATGTTGCAAGATATCACATCTTTCCAAAATGTAGAGCAGTTGAACACCAAAGTCAGAAAGGGAGAGGAAAAAAAGGAAAATCTTATGACAAAGTTCTGTCTCTTGTTCCTCATATACAATCCTCTGAGGATCAAAGATGTTATACAGAAGGGGCAGTGTGAAATTAATTCTGGATTTATCTGCAAAGAGGAAAGTTTCTTTTCTCCCTGTAGGAATTGTAAATGTCTCTTCTCATACTAAGCACTCTGCAATATTCTTTTTCATGGCTATGAATACAAAAACTTTGTTACTTATATCCAGTTTCTGTAAACAGACAGCCAAGTAGTTCAATTTAAAACACAAAATGCTGAGAAAATATGCTTCTTTTTCTTATTTTTATAAATTATGCAATTGAAATTTCATTTTATGTTTTCTCTTGGTTCCCTAACTCCTACTATGAGAGTGAATACTGCTGTTGTAGAATTTTTTTGCTCCTGTAAAGAATATTGTTAGGACACAAAGAGATTGGAGGGGAAAACATAAGTTTTAATGGCATTTGTTCATAAAAATGGATAATTTTTTTTAAAAGTGTCACAACTGACAAAATATCCTTACAGTTACGTATTATAGTTTGGGTAAAAAATAAAAAATCCAATAGACATTGCTTAGAAAAGAAGGATTTATCATTTAAATCTGGACATCGTTTCCCATCTAGAACCAAAGTTCTCATGCAAGCCTTAAGATACACATGTCCACACTTAAAAGTGAGCAATGACACTTCATCCGAAGGACTCATGATCTTATTTTGGAGTAGGAAAGCAAATTAGTGTCTTCTACATCTCAGCTGCACTCGGCCAAGGCAGAGATGGTCCCTGTCTCCCAGAAGAGAGGTGTTCACTGACTGGTGGATCAACCACATCACTGCAATACCACCACTCATTCTCTATTACATTTGTGCCATTTGTCCACTCAACCTCAGGACTATTGTGTAGAACTGCATTTCATAACTGATGGAGATTGTGGAATACTGGAGAAGATGTGAAGTACCAGCCCCATTTCAGACTATATAATTCTATGTGTTGTGTGCTGTTTAGACTACAGGAAGCAATTGTATATGTACTTAAAAAAATGCGCATATCTTTCCTGTTTTCTCTTAATTCATAACAGTGTCTTAGATACTGTTAACAAGATTGTGATTTTAAACAGATTTTACAGCCAAATAGTATTAAAGTGTAGCAATTAACACTCACAGTCTGATTTGTGAAACAGGATTTTAAGTAGTAAGCCATCTGTTGCTCTCAATTTTAATTGTTGCACTAATTATGTATTTTTAGTTGTGATCTTAATTTAGATCACAATTTATCACCAGGAAAGAAAAGGCACTATTTGTTTTAATCAATTTACAGAGATACTTTGAATATTTTCATCTGTTCTAGAACAGAACAGAAACAAAGATCTCTTTCTACTGAAATGAAAGCGTACTTCTTCAAAGAAGTTTGCACATGGCAGAAGCAAAGCAAAATTATGTCAATAAGCCCAAATAATCTTTGGACCTCCATTTCTAGAAAGCACTTTTCTAATATTTGTGTCAAGTAGCTGCTATGCTTACTAAGACACAAATAATCAATAACCCATAACATATAGCTAAATTATCTACAAATTTTATTGACCCTTTGCCATGCCAGAATCTATGTTAAGCCCACAAATGACCAAAGAACTACTCCCAGGTCAAGAAAACCCTCCAACATAAAGAAAAAGTAGCTCTCTGTCATTTTTGTTTCCTGATAAAGAGAGTAAGTCAGAGGACACATCTGAACACAAATGGAAAGGTTATTCAGGAAAATATCCTGCAATCTCTCCTATTTGGAAAGTGACACAGTCTGGAGTATTCTGTGAGGATCCACTTGCCAGGAGCACAGCCCAAACTGATCTAAAATTAGACACAGCCCTAAGCTGAAGTCCTTAAGAATCAGATCATAACAACCTCTGCACAGCTTTAGAGAAAAACATTATGCAAAGACCAGAGTCAGGGAATCTAAGAAAACAGACAGTGTAAGAATATTGCTGTAAACTTCCTTTTAAAAGTCATGAGAGTTTGTGCATCACAGAAAGAGGCTGTGTGGGCTGGAAAGCATACTTCATCCTAAACCTCTATATATCTTCTTACTAAGAACCTTCGTTTAGCCACCTTTGCTGTACCATTGCTCCTATAATGCCATAACAGAAACTAAAAGCGTAAGAGCATAACGTCTTATATAATGTAAAACCCTTTAGCAATTTAAAAGTGTCTTAATTGCATGACAGTATCAAGGATGTATATATTATGCTTATAAAATATTTATTAAAATGAAGAAGCATTTGACTTTTGTTTCAGGCTAGCAAAAAATTGAAAATATGTAGCCACAAAAATGAAATGAGATTGACAGCATGAACCTTACTGCAATCCAAAACCATCCCTATCTGAAGTCAGAGAAGAGGAATAGGAAGGCTTAAGCCTTTTCTAGATTTATAGTCTTAACATTTCCCTTCATAAGCACACTACACAACCTTCCTCAATCTATTCCATGAGCAAGAAATTCAATTTTCAGTAAAACAAACATTTTCCATATGAAAATCAGGAGATAATGAAAATACTTAATTTCATTAATAAATTAAATGTCCCCATGAGAATTGCCGCAGATAATAGAAGGAGATCATGTTCAAACACATGACCAGATTCAAATAAAGAGAGCTGTTCTTTTTTTATGAGATGGATAATAAAGCTCAGCTAAAATACATCACATGCCTCTGCAAAACTCTCTGCAAATTATTTCTACTGAGAAAGATTGCCCTGTTTGATCATGCAAAATACCTTGAGCAAATCAGAAAACACAAAAACCATTAAGCAACTTCCACATAAATTGCCAGCTTTACCTTTCAAGCTGAACTCTTGTTTCATCATTAAAAGTTAAAATTTACTCATGCTAAGAGGTGTTTGAGATAAGCATAGGAAAACTCAGAAGTTATCTGAGATACCACTCTGTGACAACCATTGGTAAACATTAAGTTTGAATGGCAGCTCTGCAGGCTCAAGCTTAAAGTACAGCCTGAACAGCAGCATTACAGGCAAGGGGCACTGAGGAGTGAAGAAACCAAGCTATAAGAGGAATTGAGTTGAGGGTGTTTTCCCTCTCCTGCTCTTTTTAACAATTCTTTTTAAAAATTCAGTCAGAGCTCAAATGCAAAGCAGGAATGATTTATAAATATTGTCTGTATACTTGAACATTTGGAACAACTCAAATCATCATTAACCTTTTTTGTTTGTTTTATTCATATTCACAGACAAAATAAACTAAGCCTCACTTTTTTTTCTCTTATTTATCTTTAGCCTTCTAGGACTAAAGGGAGAGGAAGTGATAATCTTTTTGGTTCCTCTACAGGATTTAAACAATTGCCATGGTGGAGTGTGTAAGCTGAAGTATAGGACAAAACACACACAAAACACACTTTTCTCTGCCCTCAAGATCCAACCAAAATTTAAATACCATATAGCCTCTGTGCTTATTTTAACATTACTTTTAGCTACATCTTTTAATTTACTTCTTTGTCATACAAGTACACAGTGCAAGGAAAAAAGAAAAAGGGTGGTGGGGGGAAAGGTGTTATTCTGTTATGCTCAATATCGTGACTTTTTTCAAAAAGTACAAATCCCAAGTTTTTGAAGAAAAAAAATACTAAAGCAAAACAAAAACCCCAAAATGCAATGAAACAAAAAAATCAACACCACAGCCTGGCCATGGGATACAGTTATATACTTGATCCAGACAAAAGAATAAAACAAGTATTAAAATCTTCACAATCACAACTGTACACCTCATGTCCTCTCTACTTCATTTATAATAGTTTTTTCACACATGCACACTAATGTGTCCCTCCTGGCAGACAGACACATCCACTTTTTATACTACACTAGAGCTCCAGAGAAAGGACACCAAGAGGCAGCAACTATAAATTTTCCATTGCAGTGACTGAAATCACAGTTGTGAGACAATGGTTCTTCTGTGAGTACTGAAGCCACGCACTTTAAAGCTACCTTTATGTACAGACTTGTGAGATATTCTGATGAAGATGGCCAGTGCAATAACTAGACAGAAACATGTTTATTTTAAAAAGCATTTTTGTAATGGTTTGATTAAAAAAAAAAAAAAAGGATAAAAATCAGTGTAGATTCTCACTGTTTTACAGTGTAACTCTTTATGAAGGACCAAATCCTCTTTATTTTATCCACATGATAAAAACTACACAGTAAACATTTCTGGTTTTTTTTTTTTTGTTACAAATCCTAAACAGACATATTCATCCCTTTGGCTATACAATCTGACGAGGATTATTTGTTCTTTTGGTAGAGCAGCATAGGCAATGCTAGCAATTTAAGACTGAAAACATTCATTTATTTGCTATCCCACTTCCAACATCTCACTCCATTGGGGTGAAAGAGGGAGAAGTAACCACCTGCCTTAGCACCCCCAAAGTGCCTGCTGAAATCAACACCAGGAGGCAGTTTGAATATCAGTGCTTGGCAGTGTCAGAGAACCAAATATTCCCTGGGTTGACTTTTTTTTTTCCCCAAAGACAGGCATGAAATGGAATTTGCACTAGAATCTCCACAGGGCTTGTGGCAAAAGTGAAGGTGCCTTGCAGTGTTTTCACTACCAACAAATTCAGAGCCATGTCTCCATTGCAGAACTGCTATTGATATAGGTAAGGGGGGTTTAAACAATTGCTACAAAAAGTTGTCACTGCTCTTGACATTTCTGCTTCAAGCAAACATTACCTCCCTGAACTCTTTTCCTCTTACATCTCTCCGTAATGTTTTAAGTTGATTTTTTCTGATATGAAAGAATAATCAGTTCCAGAAGAAGTACGCATTTAGAATGTCTTGCCAAACAAAAACTGAATCTTCTGATGGCACTCAAAGCTAAAATACTTCTCTTGAGAGAATGTTACATTGGTTGAAGCACTGGAAATAGTCAAAAATATATTCACTTTGATGGCAGATTAAATGCAAAAAATACTTCAGAATTAGGTAGTGGTACAAACAATACAGCTTCCAAAATACAAAAAAAAAAAAACAACAGTAGTCACACAGGCATCAGATTTTAACCTTTTTCTTCTCACTTTACCTTGGGTTCTGCAAGAAAAAGGTCATTTTAGACAAATTTTGCATTCTGGGAACACACAAAGACTAAAACTGTCCAAATTCAAGGTTCATAAATTAACAATAATTATGTAACAAATCATGCTGCTGAATTTAAAACTAACTTTTTTTTTTTGCACTTCTTTTCCTGGCTAGATTTTTATGAGTAGCTGGGTGCTGAAAATATTTCTGTATTCATTTAGTGATGAAGTGGTTGTTGTGCTTATTAAATATATTTTATTTAATATAACAAATGTGACTCAGTGCTGAATGCATAAGCACCTATTTATATTGAAGAGATAGAAGCACAGACTCCTGGAAACATTTAGGCTGGAAAAGACCTAAATGTCACTGAGTTCAACCATTAACCTAATGCTGCCATCTTCACCAATAAGCCATGTCCCAGAGTGCCACATGGACACGTCTATTGAGTACCTCTAGAGATGGTGACTCAAACAGTTCCCTGGGCAGCCTGTTTCAGTGACTGACAGACCTTTCTGTGAATAATCTTTTCCTAATCTAAACCTTCTCTGGTACAACTTGAGGCCATTTCCTCTTGTCATATTGCTTGTTCCTCGAGAGACCAACTCACACCTCATTACAAATTCATTTCAGGTAATTTTAGAGAGCAACTGTCTCCCTTTTCTCCCCAGCTCTCTCAGCCACTCCTTGCAATACTTGTGCACCAGTCCCTTTACCAGCTTTGTTGCTCTGGACATGCTCCAGCACCTCAATGTCTTTTTTGCAGTGAGGGGCCCAAAACTGAACACAGGACTCGAGGTGTGGCCTCCCTGTTGCAGAGTACAGAGGAACAACCACTGCTGTAGTCCTGCTGGCCACACTACTTCTGACACAGGCCAGGATGCCCTTGGCCTTCCTGGCCACCTGGGCACACTGCTCCATTGCATTCAGCCAGATGAAAACTAGCACCCTGCCTGGCCACTTTCCAGCCACTCTTCCCCCAGCCTGTGGTGCTGCAGGGGGCTGTTGTGACCCAGCACTTGGCCTTACTGAACCTCATACCAGTGGCCTCTCAGCCCATCGATCCAGCCTGTCCAGATCCCTCTGCAGAGTCTTCCTACCCTGCATTAGACCAACACTGCTGTCCAGCTTGGTATTATCTGCAAACATACAGAAGATGCACTCAATCCCCTTGCAAGATTATCAATAAACATACTGAATGGGATTAGCCTCAACACTGAGCCCTGGGGAACACCACTGGTGTCCAGCTGCCAGCTGAATGTAACTGCACTCATCACCACTCTCTGGGCACAACCATCCAGCCAGTTTTTTACCCAGCAGTGAGCGCACATATCCAAGCCCTGTTTCTCGAGGAGAATGCTGTGGGAAACAGCATTCATAATTTCATGCTAAAATTTTCACACTAAAATTTTCACATCACAAACTAGCATGAAGAAAGATCCATATTGTCAGCTGATTCAAAGTCACTGAACAGAATCAATACAGTTGAAGAATGTCTTTGAAGGAGGTCATAAAAGATATTTTTGCATCACTTTTTCAATCTGGATTTCTTATAAAGTTTCACAAGTATTGAAGAGGCTGTTCAGAATTATCTGAAGCAGCACAGGCTTGGAAAATAGAAAGTACCTTACTAGTATGGGCAAGCACTGAAGAGTTAATGTTACCACTGAATGGTTACCTGGAGAGCATCAATAGGTGAAAAGTTCTAAATAACTAAAAAAATTGATTCAGTGGGATCAATTAAATGCAAGAATTCACCTTTCTTAGTGAGTTTATTTTGTTTTACCATTTTCTCTCTTTCTACTTTTTCTATACATATACACAAAAAGTACTCTTTTCTGCTAGAGATATTGTTCTTCTCCTTTGAAGCCAGGTATGCCCCACTGGGACTCTACTGCACTGAAGGGGTGAATGACAAGATACCGTGCCCTCTAGTGAGACTACTAGCTTCTCAAGCAGCTAGAGTGATGCTTTATCAGGAATCCTGCAACACACAACCATAGGATTTTGTAGTCTGAATGCAGACTAGAGGAGAAGTACACATCTTTGGACAGAGCTCTGTGTCACAAGCTGTGTCACACAAAATCAGTTATAAAAGGCATGAGACAAAAATGGTAGCAAGAAAATTCTTCCACAAACACATCAGTGGCAAGCAGAAAATTAAATGGTGAGCAAATGTAATTGACAGGAAAAAAACAAGAATGTGAAACACTTATTTATTAATATCAGCTTCAGTTTCTAGCAAATATCTGAAAAAGATCAAACTTGCTAACAAGTAACATCAGTAGTGGTCAACAACCAAGTTACTAAAAGGATAGTATTGGCTAGCAATTCTCAGTTGATTACAAACTGCTGATGAAACTAAGCCTACGACACTAGGAATTAGAGAACTCAACCTCAGCTTTATTTTTGAGAATTAGTAAGGGGCAAGAGGGATACAGAAGATCAGAAAAATTACTTTGGTTACCCTTAAAATGCAGCAAAAGTGGGGAATAGCAAGAGAGTTATAGACTAGTTAAATATTAATTCTTGGGAAAATATTGCCAAAAAAAATTCTAAAATTATGCTGTAAGCACAAATAAAAGGAGAAGATTGATGGGCACTATGGAAGATAAAATATGTTTAACTGGTCTCATTTCTTTCTGCAAGAGAGTTAGAGGATTTGGTACAGTGACAGATACTTTTTACCAGGTTTTTAGCACTTGTTTAACATAACATATTTATACAAGAGAGAGTAAAATAGAATGATAATGCTGCCCAGGAATAGTCATCACCACCAGTTCATTGTCAAATGGGGGAACACACAAAACAAGGTTTTGCAGGAGTCTGTCCTGCTTTTGGTACTATTTAACATGGGTTTAGTGATTAGGATGGAAAAGCACATGCATTCAATTTGCAAGCTGAAAGCAGTTGCAAGCACATCAGACAACAGAATCAATTAGGATTCAAACCACACAGCACACTGGGAGGAGGTACCTTGAAAAAGATGCAGTTTACTAAGAATGGAGGCAAAATTCCACACCACATCCTGTGGAAACAAGGGAGATACAGTGAATTGTAATGTGATAACAAATTATAAATATCAAGGTGCTAAAATACATATACACAAATAGAAACATCATTTTAAAGTGTGAAATAACTCTCCTACTACCCACCTGAAAGCTTACAAGCATAGACTAGCACAGTTTTCAGTCTGGCCACAGCAACTGAAGGATATGTATCAAATGGTGGTAAGACAGTTGAGTGGTGTGAATGATCAGTGATTCAGAATACAGAATATTTTTTTACAAGTGCTCTTCAATAGCAAAAAAAATCTTCTCAGTAGTAAGGAAAATTATGTATTAAAAGAGAACATGGTATCCGTATCACTGCATCGCATCACTGGATCTGCATCACAAATACAGTTCATCCTGCCTTTGAGCAAGGTCTCTACTTCAAGTCTTGTTTTCTCTAATAGACAGATGTAATTTCACTAATTTGTTTCACAAGGGCAGGAAACTGATAGACAGAACTGAGGATGAACCTCATCTATAGTTGAGAAAATTTTCAGTGTGCAAAATCAATTCAGTTACAGTGGCACATGGGACCATGTGCATTCAACTGTTAATAAGATTGAAAAATGGTCCTATTTCCTCCTGAGAGAACAAAAGCTGCAAAAAGTGGTTATGCACACCTAAAATCTCTGTATGCTAGACACTAAGTAAACAGCTTCTAATTATAAGAAATTATGAAGAAGTTAAAAGGGTTTAAAAAAAAAATCTACAAAACTGTTACTAAAACAATTATTAGAAGTTAAAAAAAGATAGAGCGTTATTGTGACTATTGTTCACATCTTTGATGGGGATTGTCCAGGTCATATGACCAAGATACTGTACTGCTCTCCTTAGCACTACAATTGACATTACCTTCTGCTTGTAGAGATCATCTTCTCTCAAAAATCAATACCAGCAGACAATTTAGACTCAGTGAAATAGCCTTTGTGATGGTTCTTTAATTCTTCCAGTAATACCATGTCATTGCTCCTTAGATGTAGTAGACATTCGGTCTTTCGATGCCTTGAAAAACAAAACCAAAAATCAGTCACTTTTTGAATGAAAAACAATGACACTCCCATTTCAAGTAGGTGACAATTTGCTTTTTACGTACTGTTTTCTTGAGAAAATAGTGAAGAAGAAAAAAAAAAAAACTTATGAAGGGGCTTTCTTCAAGTGACTGCTTGCAAAATATCAGCTAAAATGTTTCTTGTTCTTTTCTGTAACTCTTGGTGACTCAAAACATTGCAGAAATCTTACTGTAGCCAATGATTTTCCACTATGGATATTGCTTATGGGGTTAGAAAATTTGCTTTGAAAATGCCCAGGGTTGAGAAGCTGATATATTGCTTGCTTGACAAACAGCTTGAAAAGCTAGACAATATCATTAGGCATGGTATTGAAATGATGGATGGATGGATGGATGGATGGATGGATGGATGGATGGATGGATGGATGGATGGATGATCCTCACCTACTATGTGTTGTTTGCTAAAAACATTTTAGTAATACTTCCTGTTCCTTTCAGTTCTGAAAAAATTGTTTCCAAAATGTGCAGTCATCTGACTTAAAAACCAGACTCCCAAAAGTGAAAACTAAAAATCACAGTAGCAAACGTGAGTACAAAATATATTGCATATTGCTTTTCTAAAAAATGTTTCTATATGACTTAGTGACTTCTGGAATATGAGGTAAATTTGTTCTTAAGGACCTGATGATGAACCTCCAAATACTTAGACCCTTTATGACAGTACATTGCTATTTCCAGCCTTATCAGTTTCTTGCCTGCTTCCACTTATTTGTTCTTTTCTTTCCCTAGACATGAGCAGTTAATATTTCATGGTTTCCATTCCGTCTTTGTGTGCAATATATTTTATTTTCCTGATTTCTTAATATTTGTTATAATTTTCTGTCTCTTACATATGGTATTTAGATACCTGAATGTCTTTGTATGTGGGATTGCTGTTCTATTATGTTTCATCCCTTTTTGACACTTTTTAATTATTTCATATTGGATAGAACAGATGCTAACACTTAGATGAAAAAATAGTTTAAAAAAATTACTAAAAAAAATGATGTTTCCATTTTGCTTAACTGAGCCATAGCCAAACCTGATATCAACAGCTTGAAGAACTAGATAACAAAATCACTAAAAACCCAACTCTCATTTTTCAGGAGTACTGTACTGTTTATATTACTTTGAGCTTTATCACATGAAAGTAGACCATGGTTCATAGACATTCTAGTAGAGTATCTCATAATAAGTCTCTATACTTTAATCAGTTCAGCCATATCCTTTCTGGAATCCTTCCTGGCATAACTTTCCTAATCTTTCACAAACTGTCCTCTGTCACAGGGCTGAGAAATCATCCAGGTGGATTATCATTTTTATATCTGGCAGAGTGAGAAAGTTTGGGAAGACAGGCAGAAGAGGAAAGGCTTATACAACAAGTAAGGTTCATGGGGCCAGTTTCTCTGTTCTTACCTTTCTTTGCTATCACTTTAAAGCTTACTTTAAGGTACTACTAATTATCTGAGAGCCAAATAAACTCAGAGACACAATATTTTAGAGACAGATACTCATATATTATAATAACTTTGGAAGGGAAATCCTGGACTTATCACTTTTTATTGCAGCCTGGAAAATTATTTTTAAAATAGTCAACAGATGCAACAGTCCATCAAAAGTCCATGGTTTTGACTTCACTTAATATTCTACAAAGATTATGGGTACCTGTTTTATCACTAGTTAATGCAGACATCTATGTCATCATTACAACTTAAGATAATCAAATGTGGAAAGGATACTGAAACTAAAGGAGGCACAGACATTAATATTTCCACCAGAGAGACATTTGGTCACTTTTAACACTAATGTAGGACATTATTCAAAGTTTTATTCCAAAGTGGCCTGAAGACATGAGTCAATCTCTCTTTTGTCTAATTCACTCTTCTCTGCCATTACTACTGTAAAGTTACCTTTAGTAAGGACTGAGCAGTCTGTTGGGTTGCAGGCTAGTAATAGAATTATTCACATATGCTTCATTAACCCAGAAAGCTATAATGAATCTTTTGCTATCATTACAAATAAAATGAAAGTTTGCCTCCTAAGTAACATCATATACTTACTCAAACCAGCTGGATACCTTTCTATAGTAGTTATATTTCTCAGTCTAATAAATAATTGTCTGTTATCCTTCAGTTACATAAGGACTGCAATATATAGTACAACACAGCAGCCAGTAAAATATTTTAAAATAAAAACCACTTAATTAGTAGTACAGTAAAAGACCAAAATAGTTCTTCACCCTGCAAAATAGCAGCTCCAATTTATTCTGACTTTATAACAACATATGATTAAAGTACAAAACCCCTTCCTTCACAGAACAGAATTTAGGTGCTAACATCTGAAACACCACTGTCCCTATGGCCCCACACTTAAGTTTAATCAGCATACTTCTCTAATATGGTACCTGTCTCAGAGCTAGATGCCTAAGATGGTGTTTGCAGGAATTCTGAGGTGTGTCTGTCTAGGGGAAAATTCATTCCACACTGAAATCATTGTTGGCAAATTACCTTCCTGTATCTTCTTAAAAGAATCAGAAAGCCGTTTAGGTTGAAAGGCACATCTTCAGAACACCAAGTCCCCCCTCCCAGCTTAAGACAGGTCAGCTAGAGCAGGTTATCCAGGACCACTTGAGTTCAACATGTCTCGCACCTATTTCTGCATAATGTCTAACAGCATCTTAGGATAGGTAGCACTGAGCAGCTTCCTATCAGGTTCACACCAAATGCCCCTGGGATCCCCAAAGGAGATATGCCCTATAACCCTAAGACCTGGGCTATGCAGAGTATGATATTGCATTCCTATTGATTTCCAAGCTTTAAATGCTGCACAGCTAGAGATCCAGTCTTCACTTTCTCTGCCTTGTCCAGTTTCCCAAAATACACTTAGGCTAGATGTTTAATACTTTGCAAGTATCAGACAAGTGATGTGCTGGAACTTCTGTAGAACTTTTTTGATCAAAAACCTTAATCAGATTTGAGATGGAGGCTGAACTACTTCAAGTGATAGTGTGAGGTGACTATAGCTACAATGCAAGAGAACTATAAGTCTGTAGCCCAAGCATTCCCTTCAACACAGCAGACCTCTTGTAATCCTATGCAAACTGAACAACTTCAGTGGAAGTAACCTAAAGACAAAAAGTTTTCCCCTTCTAAAATAAACTAAACCGTGAAGATTAGGAAGGGCTGGTTTTGAACACTGTCATACAATGAATGTATGAAGACTTTGATAGGCAAAATCCACAATGTACAATTGAAAGGATGCACACACATCACCTGATCTGTAAAGAGTCTTGGTGCACAAATCCTGAGTCTGTATCTTCCCTGAAAAAATATAAACTCCCTTCACTCCCAAGCTGGAGTCTCAAGAAAATAAAAAATGTATCTTGCACCAGTGTTTCCCTCCTGTTACTTAGTATCTCATCCATCTTCCAGTTCAGCACACTGACAATTTACATCCTAGGCTGATTGAGTGACCCTCGCTCACTGCCTGAGGAGCCTGTCCACCCACAGACCTACAGAGCCCATTTCATAAACAATGCACAACAAAGTTCACTAACAATGCTCACCATTTTTGAGTCTTGTCTCAACTTGTTTCCCATTGCGCTGACTTCACTTTCCCTACACAAATCAGAATTTGTAACGGGAACATGGACACAGCCCTCATTAGCGAAAGTGATCCAGCTTCTGTTAGAAGCATACATGAATCACTGTAGTATTCCTTTTATTCCTGCATAACCTGCAGTACACTTGTACTTAAGTGATTGAAAATAAATGTTGGCTTTGTGCAATGAATCAGCAAATAGTTTGTGAAAAAGAAGTTCCATGTACTAATTCTGAGAGTTCTCTTTGGCACTTAACGCAAAGAACAGAAACCCACTTGACAAACATATTTCCACCCTTCTTGTCTTAACATATTACCTCTCATGGGTCCAAATCCTAGCACTGGCATCCATCAAGCTGATTGATGGCAGCTCATTGATTTCCCTGTGTTTCCCTCTCTGCCTACATGTTTCTACACAGTACAGATGTGAGTCAGCACACCCTTCTAAACAAGAGAAGGGTTTTATACATATAGATTATAGTGATACCAGTACACTTGGTACTTCCACCATCTATGTTGATGACATTTATGCCGAATGGAAATCTATAATAAAAAAACTGAGACCTCTGTCTTGAGTCTATAGGTCATGGTATCTCAGAGAATAAAAATCAAAAAATAAATCATCATTTCCTTTCCTGGTGCATCTTTTCCATATTATCTTCTTTAGGTCAATACTAAACTCACATTTGTAGCATGGGAATTAGGGGAAAATAGATTCTTAAGGGTCTGATTAAATATTTAATTGGAATTTGTGCACCTCTAATTCCCTAGACAGAGCTCAAGAGAATATGAACTCCACAGAGAGCTCAGTACATCAGGAACAAGATCAATGTTAATTAGAGCTAGATATATAAACTTCTTTCAAAGTGTAAGACACATGATAAAGAATTCAATGCATAATTTTAAGAGACTGATATAGATAACTCGAGTCACAGGAACTGAGTCCACTTCTGCTAGTGTTTTCTGTAGAAACAGAAACATTTATTCTGAAATACAGCCACATCAGGCAGTAACTAAAACATCCAAGAAGAAATTAAGCAATACTTTTATCGTGTAGTCATTAGAAGCCAAGTAGTTGTTCTATTCTTGGTGATTACTACAAGTATCTATTCATTGCAAAGAAATAGCTTTTCTTCTCATGCAACAAATAATGGGAGATCATTGCAGTACTGTGGTTAATGTAAAGATTTTTCATTCAAAGAAAAATATCTTTTTGAAGAGTAGCATTAAGCTAAATAAGAAAAGACTGAAAATTTATTAAATTAAAATGACAAACTGTCCTTTCTCTTTGGAAATAAAGCACAGAGTAGACGTTGGTAAAAGTTAAAGGCTGAAAGAACTAAACCAAATTATAATAAAACTTAAGTGCATGTTTAACATCATGAGTAATTTAATGTCACTTTATTGACGTGAAATCCACTACAATATTATGCTACATAAGGCCCTCAACTACGATCAAACCACCAGGCTACATGTGATAGACCAGAAAAGTCCTTCATCTTCCACAAAGTAAAATTTTGGAGTAAAATAGAAAAACCAAGAAGAAAACCTTTTCACATACAGTTGTGAGAATTTACACAAAGTGATCTGATGGATGAAGGACAATGTCTTTTGATACCCACTTTATATACTTCATTAGTTATATATAGTTTTGCTTTATTGTTCTGGGACTCATATACTCCTAAGTCAACAAAGGTATGTACATAGAGGCACAAGTCTGTGTTGTGCTGACTTTGAATAGTTGCTCCATCAGTCGGGTACCCAGAAACTACTGAAAAATTGTGGTAGTTGATGACCTTCTTGCAACAACATATCTTGCTTTGTAAAGTTTAGATGTTAAAAAAATGCTTCAGAGGGTAGAGCTCTTCTGAGGACAGTGTCTAAACAAACATAGAAACACTGCTTTTGGCAGCAAAGAGCAAATTAGATTGAGAGGCAGGCAACAAATATTACTGAAACTGATTTTAAAACCTTCTGCCTGGATTCATCATCTTTCATCAGCATAAAAAGCTATCATCTGAGCTTACATATACTACAAGCTGAGGTTTGGGTGTTTGAATTTGGTTTGTTTTCTGTTTTTGTTTTGGTGGGTTTTTAACCCATCCAAGTATTAGTTCAGTTACAAGAACATAAGCATTTTCTTTCAGAGTTTGAAAAATTATGTCAAAGAAAAGAGGTAAATATTTGGCCTATAACTTATACTGAATGAAGACACAACTTGAAGTACAAATTCAAGCATTTAAGCTGCAACCCTATCAGTGTGATACATTGTTAGTAGTGCTGATAATGGGTTTAATAATAGTGCTAAGATCACCTCTGTTGTATAAATAAACAGAGATTCAAAATGGGTATGCAATTCACATGCTTCATTGTTTTAACACTATTGACTCTGCTTCAGAGCTACATTACTGGTTTGAGGTTCTCAGACCACTCTTCCAAGTGCCCTGAGAAAGACAGCCTTCATTTTTATACACTGCTATTCAGTATGGTCCAGAGAACATAAGCACGGATTACCAAAAGAGAGAACACATTTATTTTACTGCAAAGTCCTTGTAGTAATCTTCATATATGAAAATACTGACTAAAATAAAAAATTATAGAAGTTACTGAAATTTTAACTTGATATCATACCCATATACTTCTAAGAACAAACTTTAAAAATAAATTTAATTTATTATTTCCACATAATTATACACTAAAAACAGTATAAATATATCTTGCATGCATTTCTTTTTACACAAATGAGAAAAATCTGAGAGCATTTTGATAATGTTTTTATTATTTAATAAATGTCTGGATTTTTTTCCTCCATGAGGAATATCAGCGCACCAACTTTCACTATTGTTGTAATCCAACCTCCAAGAGTTTATGGTTACCAAAGTGAAAATAACTTCATCTAAAAGTTGTGGTAAGCTTTCTTATGGTAACTTCTGAGAGAAAAGACTAAAGTTTGGGACAATAAAATTGACTTTAAAACAGAGTTGAAATATCACAGTCTTCATTACCTAGCAGTTACAATCTTATTCCATAAAAGATTGCTAAAGAGATAACCAGAGAACTTCTTAATTAAAATCTTATTGATGTGCTGTATCTACTGAGATAATTAAATACAACACTAAGTTTTGCATACAAAAACATATTTATCTTGCCAAGGAAATAATTGAGAAAAATTACTTGATGGCTAAGACTTGAGGTAGATATTTTTGTCAATTTGTTTCTATTACCTGCATAACATCCTAAAGAGCTGAAACAACTGAAGATTTTTTTTTTTTTTAACTGACCAAGCAACAAAATACAGAATAGTAAAATAAATGTGCCCCTCTCAATAAATTAGTTCAAGGAAGGTAAGTTCAGCTGGACTGTGAAATGGTCTCTATAACTGACATTTTACACGCTACCCACATTCATCGGCAGAAGCTGTAATATGTTTCCCTATTTTAAGCAATCAATGAGCTACTAAATGTACTTTTCTATATTTAGCACACATTTCTCAAAAATTCCATGCACACCTACCAGTGCTGGAATGTACATAAGCCTCACAGGAGAGCTAATCACCGTTTTTAAACTTTGAGCACTGGCAATATTTGTACCATTACTTCAGATTTCATTTTACTGCTAGGCTGCAATAAAAGGTAAAAGGATATGTTGCAGAATTCATCCATCTTTCAATGGTCATTTTAAAAAACTGGTCACAGAAAAGTACAATATCAGGAGGTACTGAAAACACATTCAGCCTACAGAGTATTTGGGACTTAGTAGGAAACACAAGTTCAGCAGTAATCAGAATTTACCTACTGCCTGCTGAATGAATTAGTATCTTATTTTAATTAACACCAAGTTACAGCACATGGGAACATCTAAATAATGTTATGAATGTGTTTCACACTGATGACAGTCCTACTCTAAGTTCAAGTATTGAGAACTACTTCCAAACAACTGTATTATTGTATAAAATATCCAGGAAACATAATGAAACAAATACAGACTGGAAGAAAAGATGATTTTTCTCTTTCAAATAGGTAAGGATGCAGTAGATATTACATCAAGTAGTCTTTAAAGCACTGACATTATGATTCAATACTGTGAAAAATGTATTTGGATCTGTAGATAACCTCACTGTGAATTTTACTGGACTGTTTCAAACATAGTCAAGGTGAAATCAAATACATTTCTTTCTTCATATGAGGACTCACTGAGCTTTCAGAGATTGTGATTACTTTTAACAAGTTAATATCAATGCTGTATTTAAAAAAAAAAAAGTATGAATTTATTGGTGCAAAGCAATTCACTCATTTAAATTTATACCTGGTAAGTTCATTACAAAATAATTTTCAAGGCTTTAAAACAAAGGGTGGATGAAATTACACATTATCAAGTTAATATTTTCACATCCCCCACTTATAAAATTTCACAGTCATCATTGCAAAAGATTTAAAAAGGAAAATATTTCACAAGGTAAACACAGAAAGGATGCAGTCTGCTTAACATTCATACTGTGTAAGTACAAAAATGCAGATTACACTCCTCCCAGAGCATGCCTGATCCTGAACTGATTTAAATGGATAGTGAAAATCACAGATGTGTCTGGGACCATTGAACACATGCTAAGCTGTAATAGCTTTTTATAAGTACAGAGATCTATTTCGTCAATCAATAATCCTTGGTATTACAGGAAAAATAGTACATTCATCCTACTCTTCCTAACTTTTGGAGACCCAACTAGATTGCAAAATTAATTCACCTAAGGCTTGATCCTGGGCAAAGAATAAATAAGACTCCAAGACTTTCCCTGGTTAGTGAAGTTATTCCTGTGAATTTTCCTGACTGGTAAGCTTATTAAAAATAATTCAAAATAGAGTTCCCATTTGATTGTTCCATCAGAAAAAGCAAAAAGTATACAAATATAAAAAAAATGTGAAAAGGCATTTTGCAACTAATACTACTACTCTTAAAATTCAGACACCCAGCTCAAGTAAGTTTTTCCTGGCATCCAACACATTATACCTATTTTAGTTTCATGAAGTTGAAGTATGATCACAGCTTTCTTCATTGCATTCAGCAAAGCATCTAAACTTTTTGTCTGCATTTTAAGAGAAGGAATTAATATGGCTTGAGAAGTGGGCCAAATGTGAAAGACTAAGCATATTCAGAAATTATATGTACCTTGTATCTATTTAAATATATTTTCCTCTACAATAAAAGTTATAACATAATTAAGTATACCAAAACTATGCAAGATTCTTCTTTGCAGGCAATAGAAAGAGCACATTGGGTGACTATATAGACAGATTGCTTCATAAAATAGGACATTTTGCAAAACTATTTGCACATGGAAAAGATCTAATGTGGGACAAAAGAGGAAGATTGGTATTTTTCATGTCTTTCATCTTAAGCAATACAGCCTCCTTGGTTTGTCTAATTTTTTTAAAGAACTAAAGACAAATTATTCCTAAAAAGTCTGTGTGAGTGATTTGCTTTCTTTTCACAGAGAGCTGTTGAGTGCCTGGCAGCAATTTGTGGGTAATAGACTAGAGATGCCCATTTCTGTAAATTATTTCCTTAATGACCCTTTGCTTCACAATTTGACTAATAGTGCTGCTTTCATCTTGCAGTCTCTGCAGTATTTTTTGTATAACCTGACATAAGTCAGGGCAACCTAGCCTTTCAATGCATGGTGCATTCCCTGGAAATTGACAAATAGAAGTAGTATTTGTTTTGTGAAATTATTTTCAGAAAGACTAGACTTAGTAAAGCAAAGTCTTTCAATACACGCTGACAGTACGGAAATCTGTTCTCAAGGAATGCTTTTATACCAAGTACTTGGTTTATTCAACCATTGGAATTCCATTGAAAGTCCCTAGAAAATTGTAAGTATAAAAAAAATCTGTTGTATTTTGAAACTAGGAGGGCAGAAAAGCAGTGGATTTTTAGATTTGTTAATTTAATAAGCATTAGATTTTTTTATATGTATACAAGATTGACATATAAAGTCAGCCTTTGAAAGAGAAAAAAAAAGGAAAATATAACAGTAATTTTGTTCATAGAACTTATACTATTTTCTGCTGTTTTCTGGAAAAGCAATGGACAGTTGAAAAACAGCTCACTGACTAACCTTTCCAGGTAACTTCTTGAATAAAATTCAATTCAGGTAATAATGTTCTGTGCCTTTTCTGTAGCCCCCCTTAAAGTTTATTTTATATAATTGCATTAATCATTTTCTCTCTTGGTCTTAATTGAACTGTTATTCCTCACATTAAGTTTCTCTTCTGAACCCTGCATTTCTGGAAAATATTTATTCTATGAATAAGTAAAAAAGTCTTGAAAAGATATTACAATGCATACGATATATATGTGCTGCCTGTATTTTTTTTATGGTTTTATTGTTCATTTTTAATTCTGTTTGTTTGTAATTTTGTGTAGGGATAGGAGAGATTTAAAAAAAAAAAAAAAGAAAAGAAAAAGAAAAAATCAAGTAAGCAGAGTGCTCGACATAATAACGTGTGGTTTGTTTAAGCTTGTGTGATCTCCAGTGTTCCATATCCTCCTGGAGCCAAGCAGAAACACACACTAGATCAGAAACGCACTTACAGCAAAAGCCTTTCCAAGCCTTTTTTTTTTTTGTCCCAGTGGTACTTCTCAGTGTTATAGCACAATCTTCATTCCAAGCATCAATAATATTTAGAGACTCACCAGCAGCTCACCCCAAGGAATCTCCAGCTGGAAAAAAAGTTTATGGTTTCCTTATGAACTTTTCATTGCTCATACTCTGTATTAATAATGGATAAACCTCAAGACTTCACTCTAAACTTCCAGCTCTAGTTTCAACATATTTCTCTTTTTAGCCCTCCCAGAATTTTAATCTGGTCTTTTTCATTGTTTGCTGTGTTGTAACAGGCCTTATACCACTCTTGGAATTACAGTAACTGAAATTTTAACTGAACTTGTTAATAATCATATTAATAATCATTACCTTATTTATGGGTTTCAACTTTAAAATACTTATAAATAAACTATATGCTTAAATCTTGGGTGGATGACCATGTTATGAATTCAATATCCAAAGGCAAGCTTTGCACAAAAGGAGTTTAAAAGTGCACTCAGCGCATGTCTCTGTGAATTTTACAGATTTGAATTATTCAGATGTTTGATAATTGAATCCTTTAATTTAAATGCTTGATATCAGCATTAAAAATTAAAATTCTACTTTTTGCTTATGCTCCCATGCTTTTGAATATTAACAAGTAGGGGAAAAACATACAGGAAATAGCAATTCACTAAGCAAACAATACACTTTTCCCATGACAGAGAGGATATGGAGTTACATGAGGAAATAGAGATATCAAAGCAGTCATTCATATGACTTTAAATTATTTTAAATATCAAAAATTCACTTAGATGGTTTCCTAGAAGTTTATTTTCTTCCCACGCCTTGGCAGCTGGAAACTTCTGCTGACCAACAAAGGGAAGGTTGAGCCTGTGGCCACGTTTCAATGTATGATCCAATGTCTCTGGGGGTAACCCACACCTCTAGGAGTACCAGCACTCAAAAAACATTCCTCATGGGCAACTTATGTGTTAATGAAACACAAAACTCCAGACAGGTACAGCTGGATGACATGCCTGTGATCTATAGAAAAATAAACTAGATTATCTCCTTAATCTCTAATTCCACTTTGTTATTAAAACTGTACATATGCTGGAGGCAGAAGGGAGGTACAGGGAGTGTGTATTTCCTTTGAGACAAAAACCTGTGTGACAGCTTCAGCCCAGCTGTGACAACAGATGAAAAAAGAACAGAAAATAAAATACCTAAATAAAGTCAGGATAGCTTCAGGTTCCTAGAGCTTAATGAAATTCTCTTCTGAATCCTGAGGTTATTGCCTTCAACAAACTCGGAGAGAAGAGTCTAAAGAGGATTTGAAAGATTTCATTAATCTACAAAAGGACAGAGATAAATTTACAGACAAGTCTTTTTTAAGGGAGGAAAAAACCTGTCAGTTGTGTAAGCAGCTTAAAGAGAAGTTACAAGTAATAGACATCACCATTTTTTGAGGAGAATCAATGGAAAAAAGTGGTGCATGAGAGTTAGATCAAGGCACACTTAACAAAAGTGTGAATAAGGAGCCTGGGATCCTGATAGATTCTCCTGAGCCTCCAAAGCAATGCCCGATTCCCTTAAAAAGACATTGTTTCTTAAAGAGAGATCATTACTCAGACATAAAAACTGGTATTAAAACTAGTCATAATAATTAACACCACTAGAACAAACCCACCTGATTTCCTGTCCCAACGGAACAGAGGCAGCAGATGGGAGATATCTTTATATCTGCAGGTTTTTGAAGCATTCATACACAATATTTCCACAGGCAATGAGCATAGCAACTGCATGAATCTAGTTTGAAATAGGTACTCATCTCTGAAAAAGTTATACAGTCCTTATGTTCTCAGTTATCTGAAAGGATGAAGAGAGTTGATTTGATCCATTTTTAGTTCAACAGTATTAGATATTTTATTAATATTTGAATAATAAATTATATACTCAGATTTTATAATCTTTGAAATTTGAAAACTTGGTCCATATTATATGCATGCATATTATTTGCAAAGTATGCATGTACTTTTGAAGTGCAAAATGAGAAATTAAAAATTATGTTGAAAAACCAGAAAAAGAGCTCTGGAAGGTTCAGAGGAACACTCTCCTTTGCACTTCTCACAGGACAATAAATGCAAGATAAGGAAATACTGGAAAATTTCATAGACAAAGTACCCTCCTTGCTAGATGGAGAGCTATACCTCAACAGAAGGATCCCACCTTTTATTTCTGATATAGTCTTTACTAGCACAGGTGGTAAGAATGAGATTATATGGCAACATATGGAAATTAATACTGAAAACAAAGGAAGTGCAATTTAAAAAATACTGTCTATTAAACATAAGCAGGAGTTGGCTCAGAGTATCTTCTCTAGCCATTTTTTGTTTCTCTCTACATTCACATTTCAATCTTCTATGATTTATTTGGTCATCACCCTTCAGCCACCTTCTGTGTTGCGTAGGGACATCATGTTTCAGAGTTACTATTCCTTTGGAAAATGGAGCAAAGGGTGACATGATGTTGGTGCTCATACAAGCTGGATATTAGGTGTAGAAACCAAGTTTGTAAAGGTCTGCTGAAAACATCAGACAGACTAAAAATACAAAAACTAAAACTAGTCCTTCAGCCATTCTGGTGGGTATATGATGAAATTACTACTAAAATTGAACTCTGTAGTTGTAGAAGGGTTGTCTGCAGTAAATAAGAAGAAGCCTATGGTTCCCAGGTCTTGCTCTCGTTTCAGAAGAAAATTACTTTTGTTCAGTTTTGATTTTTCTCTTAATCTCTTCAAAATTTTATACATTTTTGACAATAAATTCCAACAAGATCCAATCATATATTTGTGATAACTCAAATAAACTCTAAGTTCACACTGACCTTAGAGAGGTCCCATTCAACCTAATTTAAAATAACAACTAATAAATAGAAGTGATATTAAATATATATATAAACCAATAAACAGTCTTATTCAAGAAGCTTAAACCTGGAATCCCTTTCACCTTGACAACTTTGACAGAGTATCTTTTGTCAATTGCTTGGAACAGGTGAGATAAAGTAAAACAAATCTTCTGGTTCAGAGGTCTGAGCAACTGATGAAGGATATCATAAGATATGGCTTCTTCTTAGAGGTTCCCTGTTTCATATTCATTTAGGAGTAATTCTGTGTGAGTAAGTGAACATAAATCAATTTGTCTGAAGAGCAAAATACCTTTATGAAAAAAAAAAATGGTAGATTTCTGGCAAGGGAAAGAGAGAGCATCTTTTGAAATTATACTACTGGCTGCTCAAAGACATGTGAATTAGGGACTTGGAGAGACTGACTGTTTCTACTCAGAGCACTTTTTCTTTTGAAGGACCTGTCTTCTTTCTATTGTATGTTTTCATTCCACCCACATACACCAAAACCAGTTGAATTTGAATAACTATCTCAATTAATATTATATTAAACATGCAAAACCAGAATACTGAAATGCAGAGTGTCATGAAACAGCATGAGCACAACCACACTGCTGTTAAGGGTAGGAAAAAAACTAAAACCAAAAAAATACATCTGGATTGAGCAAAGATATACAGTGATATACAGTGATATCTGCCTAAGCAGCATTCTTTCCACTCTCCCCAGCCCTCCCTTCCCTTTAATGATGGCTACAACTACTACATCCCGAGGAACTCAATGGAAGAAGTCAAACTGCAAGGGATCTAAAGCAGATAAATTGTGAGTACTTATGTTTCACTTAGGAAAACAAAGATGTCCTGCAGAAGCTTGGAAGCCCTGAGCCTAGAAGATCATACTTCTGTATCCCATCATTTTGATGGCAGAAGTAGTTAACAAACTAGAGCAAAGGAAATATAAATCACACTAGACCCTAGCATTTTGTACTCTCTTAGTAGATAATTAGTAAAGCAAATGAAAACACTTCCAAAAATGGATGTTGACAGTGGAAAACATTGTTATATTTTACAGATTTATCATCTTATATTTTCTGAATATTTATGCAGGAAAACCAACACAAAACCAGTTTGCAACAGAAAAGCAGCTGCCATAAAAGTTTTATAAGGAGTTCAGAGTAGAGAGAATTTTAAGGAGGAGAACATCACAGTCTGTCAAAAGAGCAGAGTTTCAGAGCAAGGGTGCAGGACCAGACGACAGCAGGAAGAAATGCAGGATTCAGTTTGGTTGATATTCTGTGCAAGCAAAGCAAGAGAGCATTTGCCCGACCAGGCATGTCTGCATTGGAACATTAAAGTACATCCATTGTTTGAGAATGAACAAAAAGCATAAGAATTCCCTGCTTTACCAGGAAGTGAGAAGACGCAATGATTACTTTGCAAGAAGGGCAAGATGCAGCCTCTTATAACAGTGCAGAAAGGGAATAAACAGACAAGAGTTATATCGGGAGATTTTTATACCATGAGCACAGACACGTGAGTATCTGCTTTTGAGAAGCTGGAAAGTTTCTGAAAATTTGGCATTCGGGGTCATCTGTTGCACCAGCTCTTGTATCGAACACATGTTACAAACACATGCTCTTCACAAAATCAGTGGAATGTGCATCCGTGTGGATACCTTTCATAGTAATCAATTAGTGGTAGCTTTCCTGGTGACCAATTATCTTGTTACTCTTGAAACATAAGTGTATCTTTTAAAATCTAGAAAATTCACATTTTTTTTCTGGTTCCCTGAACTGTCCTAATACTTATGCACCAGTCAGGGAAGAAAGGCAAGAGGATAACAACAGAAGAAATGTGAGCAGAAGCTGGAAGAGTGTGGCTGGAAATAAGGAAGATGGAGAGGTAAATTCATAAGGAGTCATAAAGAAAGAAGAAAAAGTCTCTAGGTTCAGAAGGTTATCACCACAGCATAAGCTCCCCCAGTTAACTTGGAATTGCATGTAGTCCTCCTCAATTTTGTGGGGTTTTTGGTTGGTTGGGTTAGGTTTTGGCTTGGTTTGGTTTTTGTGGGGTTTTTTAATGATTAAAAGGATGTACAAAGAAAATGTGGAGATAGGGATGAGTAAAAGGTAGCCCATGATACCGAAAAGTTTGTTGCGCTAAATGACTCAACAATTAAGACAGCTTAGTCTGGAATTGTAACTGATGAGGTCACATTAAGAAAAGTGAGAGTATCTTATCACTTCAGTTTTGCATAATGACATTTAAAAGAATGATGCAATGGAATGATTTTTTTACTTAAGTGATAAAAAACCAAAAACCCACAAAACCCACCTGCAGAAATCTAGTGCCATATTGAATAAAATGTAAAAAGTGATACTAGAGATTCAAATAAATTTTTTTCTTCTCAACTTGAAATCATAACAGACTTGCGCTGTTTTTATATTTTTCTTCATACCTTTTCCCTTTATTTTCTCAGTTGATAGGTTTCTAAAAGATAATCCTTATAATCTGGATTAAGCACATTTTAAATATAGAGTCCTTTCCCTCTTGAAGGAGCTTGTGAACTGGCAGAGGCAACAACTTGCTTCTACAGCTGTAGACCTCCCTGCCTTTAAGGGTAATTATTCTGTAGCAACTCATATTAGAATGCTTTAAGCTTTAAAAATGTGGCAAATTAATATGACACTGTGATAATCTGACACATTCAGCTCTTGAGTTGCAAGAACTGTTCAGTGTCTTTGTGCTTTGCTGTGATATTATTACAGTGGTAGGTATTTTATCATAGAAAGTTTGATGTTGAGGGTCTTGCAAGGACTACAGGTGGGCATGAAAGTAGTCCTTGACTTGCTATTTTTCAAAGCACTTGTTATCCAGGAAATTGGCAGCAATGTCGAGGCAAAACTTTAAAAGTCAGGGTTATCTTTCTTTTATTTCACTACTTCCTTTTCAGAGCTACTGAGTAAGTGCAGATATGAATTTAACTTACAGGGTACCCAGACACGATTCTACTGACTCATTTCTACTGAGAATGCTGCAAGGTAAGTTGTGCCTACTGCCCCTCTGCAGAATGTGATGCCCAACCTGCAAGTAGGCCAAGTTTGTGATTTTTTTATACAGATAAACTGAAAGAAGCTGAAGCTACAGAATAAAGGACAAGTGCAGAATCCATTTTGTACCTCTTTTGTAGACCTCTCAAATT
Organism: Xenops minutus; assembly: GCA_035221455.1. Lineage (NCBI taxonomy): Eukaryota > Metazoa > Chordata > Aves > Passeriformes > Furnariidae > Xenops > Xenops minutus. Next base: position 44,224,145 of record JAWWEE010000122.1, on the reverse strand, counting down.
TAAATTTTGGGAGAAGAGTGTGAACAAAATAAAGCATCAAACTTACCTTAGTCTGGTCTTCCTTTTTTAGGAGAACTACTAAGAACTTTAACTCTGCCGCTATGCTATGTTTCCACACATTTCCATCCACAGAGCCATTTGGAGATTCCATGCAGTTTTAGATCTGCTTTGATTAAAAATAAAGTCACCTGGAACTGGGTGCCCTGTACAATAATCTAAATTTTCCCCTCTACCTCATAACAAGCAATGAAAAAAAGGACATATTACACAGTACATAACAGATACAATTACATAAAGCAATACAACATTATTTTGCAGAACTGTAGTCTGAGTACAAAAACCAGTGGATAATGTATTCCTTGAAACTCTGGGGACTATTGACAAATGAATCCTAAACCACTAGAAACGTGGCCATCAATTCTTCATACCACGATCGCTTATGTCAAAAAGCTCTTAGTGATTACAGAACAAGTCAAAGAGCAATGTTTTCAAGATCAAAAGCGATGAGTCATTGTTTGACCTTTGTTTAGCCTGAATTCAATAACTTATCAGATTTCAAACAGTGGAAAACTGGGCACAAAACCATGCTTTCTAACTATTTATGGAAGGAAGGCCTTAACGAGTTAATTTTAAAATCACTTGAATATAGAACATCTGTATTTAACAAAAGTTCTTAAAATAGTGTTTGTTGAAATTTAGAGTAAATAATGACTTAGTAACACAAATAGATAAGAAGAAATCAAAGTTTCAGAATAATTAGGGGACATCAGATGCAGAATGTGTAGAGTTCTCTTACAGAATATATTGGCACAAAATCTTATTATTATGCTTTTCCAAGCAACTGAATGACAGGTTATAAGCAAGCAGTTTATTGCATTTATAATACAAGAGATAAAGAATTCACTTTTCTGTCTGTAACAGACTGTTTTAGATGGAAGAATAAGCATTTATGTGTCCCTGTATACAAAATATCACACAAACACAAAATTTGGTATTACTTTATGTACAAAATCTACATTGAAATACGCTCCTAATAATATTTTCAAATGTATATTCCATAGCCTTATTGTTATTTGAGGAAATCCTGTAGCCAAAGAAATGTAATTCATCTCCAGCCCTTTGAGACAGGCTATGAGTAAGTGAGCATAGCCCTCGCACACGTGCCATTGACCTAGGCTTGGTTAAAAAGTTTAGGGAGTGCGGGGGGCTGGGTGTTTGAGAGTAAGAATTAAATAAAAAAAAAAATTATAGAGATGCTCAGATGGGGATTTTTGTTAATGGTTGTTGCTCTGATCATCTCCAGTAGCTGAAAGTATTGAATATGAACAACTGTATATATTTTCTTTCCTGGATGTATTTCCATGGCCTTCTGCATGTCAAGACTGACATTCACGGAAGAGAGGAGGAAACATTCCAGTAATCATAGTGCTGTACTCAAGTATGGAGAAAGGCTGATGTGATGCAAATGAAATTGCTTCAGTCTTTCTGGAGAGGTTTTATACCCATATAGTTCAGAAAAGAGATGCTTTCAATGTTGGGAGATATGTGACATAGTACTAAAGAACTTCTCTAAAAGTCTCAAACTTGGAAAAGAACTGGTTCTTCATGAGCGGTATACTTCAGTATACCATTGATTAGAAAAAATGTTTGCCTTTCCCTTTTACGGGCATTATTTTGTATTGACAGACTTTTGTAAGAGTTAAGTATGTTTATATTCCATGTGGATTTCACCAAGATGAATTTTTCTAACTATCAGTACTTTAAATTTTAGGAGATGATTTAGCTAATAATATTCAATTTCCAGCATGGATAGGTTATTGCAATTGCTCAGCTTGCAAGAATAAAGACATTATTTGCCTTATAAGGAAAAACAGAAGACAAAGAATACTTGCATTCTTTTCATCTGGCTGATTTTTTTGCACAACAATTTTTTCCTTGTGCTATTTTGCTATGGGCACTATTATTACTGCTGTTTTTCATAACTCTGTACCTTCTTCTTTCTTTCACTCATGCCTGAACAGGGGTAGTTTGTGTCCTAAAAACACTGGCAACCTAAAACTTCTCATTCAGATTCACTGACCACTTCTGTATTATTTATATAGGCTCCAGCACTTTCCTTTTAGTTCTTTTCTTACATTAAACTGGGAGGACTGCCACATGCTGATTAATTGACTTGTCTTAACCATAACAAATCAGAGACTGTGCTTCAATTCAATTCTCAGAGTCAAGATGAGATCTACAAGAAAAATAGTCTGGGATCAGGATAAAGCAGCAATTTGGCATGTCAGATGGGCAGTTTACATTTTGGAAGATATAAACAGGCTGAGTGGATTGTGGGCTGAGAACACTGACTAGAGTTTCAAATGTAGCAATATTGACAATGAATTTCTGCAGGAGTATTTAATCCCTAAACTTCAAAGCACAGACAAAGCAAGTTCTTCAGTGGAAATTGTAAGATGATGGGTTTGTTAGGCCTTTCTTAAGCTAGGAAATAAGGACGGATAAATACAACTTAATTTAGATGCCGTGGAATTCAAGCTGGTTCCCAGAGACTTTCCATTACTGAAGATGGTTGGGTTATTGTGATGAAGCATTTTTTGGTTTAGATGAAGAAAGTCTGGTCTCTGTATCGGTGAAATGTTGGTTTCTGCAATGCATAACACTAGAACTATATGTTAACTTGCATCTAGATGAAATTTTGGGGGGTTTATGCAGGCACAAGGGATTTTACCCTTTCAGGGCTGTCCTGGAAGCTCAAGAATCATCTTTCATTAGAAACATGATATTGTATGTAAACCAGTAAATGTGTTTGCTGAACAACCACTTGTAGGAAATGAGGTCTACAGCCATGAGATAAGCTGAGATATATGATGAAGGAATTTCCATGAGATATGCCATGGGAAGTGAGGCCTTGGGATTTTTGTGGGTGTTGACAGGTTGTTGTGGGTTTTTTTGAGGTGTTGACAGGTTGTCAGGCAGAAACCAGATGACCGCAAGTGTCACAGTCCTGTTCTGCCCTTGCACAAAGCCTGTGGGTTCTTTAATCTCTGTTACTCTCTCCATCCCTCATTTACATATAAATTGGATGTGTCCCCTTCCCTATTTATGATGTCTGTAGCAGAATATTTGGCTACAGGTCTACCTCCACTTCTTCCAAAACTATGAACTGGCATTTGAAATCCTCTATCACAGAAGATGAGAATACAACCACCTTAAAGACAAGTCTATGGGTTTGCTCCTCTCTGCTCCCCAAAGCAAAGAAACCCCTCTGGTAAGATTTGCACCTCCTTTTACACCAGAATATACCCAAGAACACTTGTACACAGTGCTGTATGCATTTATATTTCACAGATCTAGGGAATTTATCACTGGCCATGCAAAAGAAACTATAATCCATTGCCCCAATAAACCACATTATTGGTGAATCTGTGTTCATGAAAGTTCTTATTGAACTCGACCAGACTTCTAGTGTTGAAATGGTTAATTGCACTAATGGTGAATCTGTGATCACAGCCAAGACCAAACTTATAGTGTAACCTCTAATACTGGTGCATCTGATAATGGAACAAGACCTCTTCTCAGGCCTAGTGAGGGCATATTTGGAGTTCTGTGTTCAGTTCTGGGTTCCTCAGGACAAGAGAGACATGGACCAGGTCCAGGGCAAGGCTATGAAGATGAATGAGGGACTGGAGCACCTCACTGATGAGAACAGGCTGAAGGAGCTGAGAAGAGACAACTGGGAGGTGACCTCATCAATGTCTATCAGTACCTGAAGGGAGGGTGTCAAGAGGATGGAGCCAGCCTCTTCTTGGTGGTGCCCAGCAATAGGACAAGAGGCAACAGGCAGAAATTGATGCACAGAAAGTTCCACCTGAAAAACAAGGAAGCACTTCTTTACTGTGCAGGTGGCCAGAGAGGCTGTGGAGATATTCAAGAACTGTCTGAATACAATCCTGTGCCATGTGCTCTAGAATCCCTGAGCATGGAGGCTGGACCAGATGACCCACTGTGGTCCCTTCCAACCTTTGCCATTCTGTGATATAGAAAAGGCAGAAAAAAAGAAAAGAAAGCTAACCCTGTCTGTCCAGTTGTTCTAAAAGAATTCTTATGAAAATAAGTTGACATTCTAAAGATATAAACCACCTTGAAATTAAATATAGTTTTGTTAGATAAATAATTATCTCTAGTAAAAAGACAGGGAAAGTAGAACAGAATTCCAGCTCCCTCTGCTGGACTAGATATCTTGAATTAATAACACCGTAACTGTAAAGCACCAGATTCTTACATCAGGCCATTTCTTTTAACAAATTATTTTTCTTTTCTCTAACAGAACATCTAATAAAAAAGTTTAAATGGTATTATAACTCATGAACAAGGGGGCTTTTTTACTGAAAGAAAACCTAAAACTGATGGAAATTCGAACAACAAAAACAGTTTTTATGCAACTGTTCAAAGCTTACAGTGAAATTTTCTTATGAATTATTCTAGAAATAAATATCACATGTCACTAACTGCTGTTTGTATTATTCTCCTTGTAAAACTTATGTCATTTTTGCATCTTGCATCTGCTTGATAAGTAGTTTCAGAGATGAAAACCAGAAAATTCAGTAGAAGGTGCAAGTCACCAGTTCTCAAGGAGCAAAATCAGAGGACTATTACATAACTGACAATTTAAAATATATATTTCTGTACTCTGAAAAACTTTTAAAACCCCAAAACTAACAGCAGGAAAACTTTCATTATCTTACATTGCAAACATCCGCATAAGCAACCTAGGTCATAGCCTTTTCTTCTCCTTTTCCTGTCAGGAATGAAATAATTTTGTCCCTTGTGCATGTCTATTTTTCAACATAAATCCAATCTGACTGCATCTCCTTTAAGGACAATTTCTCTAGGTGAAATATTTACCCCTAAACCATTGAACAACATTTATATTTTTTTCTGTAGCCTTCAGTTACTGTATTTTTCTAATTTAAATAATTGCTGGTAGTGAATCTGCTTAGGAACAAACAGACAACGGATATCCCAATTACCATCTCTGGACGTAAAAATCTTGAAGGAGGAGCCACATTATGTTTTACTTGCCTTTAGCTCTACACTTAAATCCAGATCCACTTGTTTGGGAGTAGTTCAAGACTGAAGGATGATTATCACAGGTGAAAGGATACCAAGTCAAAATAATAATCTGGTCCTTAGAAATTACTTAAAAGTATAGAGGTTTTACCTGTAGTATAAGTGTGGATGAAGTTTTAACTTTCAATAACAGAGAACTTGCTTCCACTGAGCCTCCTAGTAGTTAAACAAAAATAACACAAAATGCAGTTGAACACAACAGGCTTTTGATGTTCTGCTCAATTATACTGTGGCATTTACAATTCCTTTTCTCTTCTGATTTACTTTACTAATTTTTATTTCATAACTAAAGAAGAAAAGAAGTTGGTTCAAAATAAATACATAATTCAACAAAAGACTAGTATTTCAGTCAGTGAAGAAAGAGAGAACATGTTGTGAAGCAGCAGGATTTTTTAAACAAATACAGCAGTTGAATATCATTATAAGAAATCACAAATTACAGCATATGAAAGACAATGAAGATGCCAGTTCACCAACCCAGACTTGAGTAGCAATATTTAAAAATATAATACTGAAAAAATACATATGATTATCAAATCAGTATAAAAATTAACTCTAGAAATTGGAGTTATCTTTGTCTGTCTGCTGACATACAGTTGCATTATTATTTTAGTCTTCAAAAAGGGAAGACAAAATCAAGTGAGAGCAAGAAGTAAATTTTGAGACCTTACATTCCACTTCTTTACAGCTTCTCATTGTGATTTCCTACACACAAACACAAAATTATTTTTTTCAAAATCAGTTTACCAATAGGAACTTGTGTCTTAAAGTAAATCAATAACAAGTATTCAAAAAAAAAATTATATTGCAGTCTGTAAGATTGTGAATGGGTTGATATAATCACATCAGGAAAACAATTTCACTATTTGTTCTATACACTTGGCTTGCCAAAATGGCCTTAACATATTCAGGGGGTCTGATAAATACTTATAGGAAATAAGACAAAAAAAGAACTGCATCTTGAACAGTAAAACTTCGGAGAATTGAAAATTTACAGTGGGAAGAGAAAAAAGGGAGAGAACTGCAAGGGAGCACATTAAAATGGTACAATATTGAGATTTCTAATCTTCAATTTTTAGAACTTTCACTGCTTCTCATACTGATTTCCTGCAGATAAGATCAAATAATTTTAAAAGTTTCCTGGGGAAAAAAAATTATAGAGTATGTATAAGTATTTATACACACACATTCATGGAGAGAAAAGGAACGCAATTTTTACTGTAGGTCTGACTACTGTTAATAATCTATGAATTTCAAACTGTCAGGTTCCAGTTAGACTCTATTATTCATAAGAGTTTGGTGGGGAAAAAAAAAACATTTTCATTTCATAATGTTCCATATGTGGTCAGTGGAAGTGAATGAGGATGACAGAATCACATTGCACCATTGTGTAAGTATATTCAAATACCATTAAATCATCAATGCTTTTCCAAAGAGAAATTAGTTAAATAAGACCCAATAAGATCTTTCCTTATTTGACTGAATTCATCTCCATTTTTTTTACACAGAATATAAAGATGCTTTCTGAATGGATAGTGTGTAAAATTGCCTCACAGAATTCAAAGCTTTTAAACTCAAATGAACAGCAGGTCTAATTTTCAGAAACACTGGAACAATTGACACTACATTTACTACATATTTGACAGCACTGAGCAACTTTTTCACACTTCTGAAAAACCTGAGTAATCACTGAGAGTAAAATCTTGTATTTCCTTCTCCGAGTTCATATCTCCAACAAATATATTGGAAATTAACCATTGTGATCATTCATGATTTATTAAATTTGTGCAAGTTATTTCAGTCTAAAGACAGAAATTACAGTTAATTTATTCAACATGAGAGCATGTTCATGATACAAGACATAACTTTACCAAGAAAAGAGTAAAACAGAACAATGTTTGGAAGATTTGTTTTTTTCAAAGTGAAGTCATTTTAATAAAAAATAATATCCATTGCACCTCATTGCTGATGAGTTTCTTGAATTTTCTTATATACAAATACTGATAATTCCAAACTGCAGCAGACATATCTTTTAAAAATTGAAATCAAGCAGAAATGGCCCACTTTTTTGAGGCCACTTATTCTGTCAGCTTGCAATATTACTTCAAGGTGAAGTCAAATAAGCAAATAAGCAATGTGAAAAAGGACCTGTGTCATAGCAACACCTACAAAACAACCCTCGGGAACTAAACAGCACATTGTCCCTTTTGTCACCAGCAGAGCCATATATGAACAGATATGACATTCCTGTAGCTCAGAAGTCATTAGGTATATTAATTATGCAGAAAATGTCTTACAGGGTTAAACACATATACACTCCTTAGTAGTTATGAAGGACCATCTGGCAGATGTGAATGATATCTAACAGAAAATTATGTATAACAGGAAATTCTCCAAGAGTTTTGAGAATTTTCTGCCATCTGCCTTTCTAAAATTCAAGTCAAAGGGGAAGAAAGAAAAGGACACACAGATCTAGATAAGTAACAAACATATAAAAGAAAAAAAAAGTGACATTTTTCATATTGGAATTCAGCCAGTTACCAGGATATGATATATTTTTTAAAAAGAATCATGTTTATACTAATAAATCTGTCCCATTTACATGATGTTCATGTGGGGTTAATTCATACTCAAGCATACACTAACTTCTATAGATACACAGCTTCCTTAAAACAACACAACAAAGCTGTCCCTACCTGGACAGCATGCTTATATCTCCTTTAGGCAGAAGACTTTTACCTTCCTGGCTGTCTGCCAGGCAAACTACTGATATTTATAGAGAAAAGTTTCATCTGGGTGATACTATCAGATGGAAAATTATTTTGCATAAGATTTTTTGGCCTTTTTGTTTGTTTATTTGTTTTCTCGTTGTGATGTAACTAGGATTAAAAAGAAATTAATTGAGAGAGTATCATTGCAAAGTTAGTTGTATGTAAACAGCATTACAGATTACTGGTCTATTTTCACTTTCAAGGTTTTCCTACCAGAATCGTAGAATTGTGCAACTACTGGAACTCTTTCTGCCACAGAAATGTTTCTGAGCGCCACCTGCCTGCCTTATGTTTTGATCAAATTCATTGTACTCATTTAGTAAGTAGAAGACTCTTTTTCAAAGCTGACCATTATGTCATAACAGTGGGGGGAAGGAGGAAATAAACCACAGAAGACAACTTTGATTTGGCCAGAAGCTCAGAACAGTTTAATGACAATAAAAAGGAAATTTCTTCATCATCACTCTCTCCTCATAAGAGGTGGTTTAGGGTCATAGTTTGGACTCTATGATCTCAGAGGTCTTTTCCAACCTAGTTGATTCTGTGATTCTATTTTCATCAAATGAATATTGCCTTTCTTCTCACACTCCTTTACTCATAGTTTTAGTGATGACATTCCTACCAGATAAAAAGCAGAAAAAGAAAATAAAAATCTCTTTCATAAGAAACATCAGTCTACTATCTGTGGAGTGATACTTGTCCATGAAAGTCTCTTCACTGCCTGTTAGACACAGTTAGGAAAAGAGTATCAGGATAACTACTTCTGGCAGCATCTAAAGCCTGACATCTACAGACAGACCTGCCTGCTCTATGAAAACTAGCCAGACTTAAGGATATTGCTGTAGAGGCCTCACAATATCTTTAGTTTCTAGATACGATTTATTGCTATGTTGCAAAGTAAAATGACTGCCAGCAAGCCAGAGCTGGATGCAAACAACATCTCAAGACCTAAAAAATAATGATCTTGCAGACCCAGGAGGAGGAACAACTTCGGTAATCAATACAGCTACAGAAAACAGAGATCAGCCAAATGGGTACACTGTATGGTGGATCTGAGCAGAACCATGTCAGTATAGAGGCTTCATTAGTTGCAAAAACTGGAGCACAAAAATTGGTGAGGGGGGAAATGAAAACAGATGAATACAATTTGAGTATACCCAAAGAAAGGGAAGAGGCATGAGCTTTGTGCAAATGATTTGCTGTGCTGGAGAGCCTGAAGGATTTCTGAGAAAAGTAACTGGGGGATTCTCAGGTATGTAACCATCATACTTTTTCAATAATAAAACCAAAATTCAATCAAAATACTGAATTTGAACACAGATTGTTCCTTTCATACTAATACTATTTGTCCATAGAGGACAAGTGGAAATAAATGTTTTGGTAGACTATTGAAGTTTTCAGAAGTCCCCAACTAAAACTACAGCTGACTTGTACTCTACACAAATATTATACCTGCACAGTAAGGAATGATGTATGTTTCAAACATTTTCTCACATCCTGGTGACCAGAAACCAGGTGTCTCAGCTCTTTCAAGTTTTCAGAATTTGGAATTCCAAATCAGAAAGAAAAGCCAAGAATACAGAAAATTTCAGTAGAGCTGGATTCATAGAATAATTCAGCCTGCAGATAGGAAATATTCTGTTCCCAGAATATTTCTAAATGAAAAAGTCCTCATTAGACAGCTGGAGACATCTCATATCTTATCTGATTTTTTGGTTGTTGCACCAGTTTGAAAAATGGGCATGTCCTGGACGTGCAAGAACTTTACACATTACTATAGATTACCCTGACACACAGAATGCAGAAAGTCAAAAACTAAGCCATTCAAGATTTGCCAAGGTCACACAGAAAGCACGTACAGCTGGGAATAGGACTTAGCCTGCCTTTCGTTTAAATCAAAAGAAAGCAGTAATCTTTTCCATGCAATATCTAACTAATTCAAAAAATATCCACAGGACACAGGATGTGAAAAATATAGAAAAGGTCTGAAAGATCTATAGATTCATGGTACAAGTCCAGAGTAAGTGATTATGCACCATAGTTGGCCTTTCACGATTAACTCAGGGAATTCGTAATTCAGTAATTGACAGAAAGAGCAAGGATATGCCAACAGCAGGATCATTCCAAAATGCTGTTTTTCTTCACAGTTTCCCTAACCATCTACTATATGTCACTGTCCCACACAGACATAACCAAATAGATTACTTGTACTGTGTAGTTAAGCATTTTGCAGTTGAGGAGGCTAATGACCACACAGTGACAAGGGAAATGAAAATCAGAAAAACCTTATAAGCATGACTATAATAATACATAAATGTATTATAATTTACGCAAAAGCTCTGCAAGTGGCAGCAGAGTACAAAGTTAAAAGTACTGTACAAAGTTAAAAGAAACTGTTTTTCTTGAATGTAAGCAGTTTTGTCTTGCAATGGCCTGTTCTGTTATTCCTCATCTTAGCAGCAATAACACCACAGGAGCCAGTACAAGAAATAAGCATCCTCTTGACAGTGTGCCAGGCTGCCAGAGCTAACATTTGCACTACAAAGGCATACAGCCCTGTTCCTACGAGCCCCTTGAAATCTGGGCTCCCTGCAGCAGAAGTGTGAGAAGCACAGCTATATGACTCATTGAGGAGTCTGATGCCAGTATATTCTTTGGACAGGGAACAGAGCCACCAAACATTTGTCACTGTCACAGCCTGTATCTTGTGTAAGAGGAATAAAGCAAAGGGATAGGCTATGAAGGTTGGCTCTGAACTTTCCAGCGGAATACAGGCAGTAGAAAATAGTTGTGCGAAGCAGAGAAGATAAAGCCTTGGCTGCACAGCAGAGATTAGAAGACACTAATAAGGTAAAAACAAAAAAGGGGGTGTCACTGGTTTCCAGCTCATTATTTACTTGAACTTCCAGATTAAATCCTTACTAAAAGTGCTGGCAAGCTCAGAAAATAAGCTTTTCTTTTCATACTCTTGTCAAATATAGTGAATTTAAATAAAGTGTATTTCCCCTATATGCTCTTTTGTTTAAAGACATCCTGACTATTTGATATGTGAAAATACTCTGAGTTGTACTTCTCACCCCTAAAGAGAAAGATAATAAAGAAGTTTTCTTTAAAATACATTGACTTTAAGAAAAATAATGAATTATCTCTGTCACAACCTGGTTTATCTGTTAAAGTCATTGACGCATTACGTTTTTCTGTTAAAAGACAATAAAGTTATTAGTATCAAAACATTTTCTAACAACATACTTTTTATCTGCTTCTTTTTCACAGTTTTAAGAAACCAAACTTTTCTTTGAAAAGGAACTTTTCCCTCTGTTAAACCAGTCCTGTATGTTTAACATAAAATGTTATTTTAATGAGAAGATATGTTATTGTGGCCTTTCAAAAAAAAAAAAAAAAAAAAAAAAAAAAAAAGATCTATTTGTCCAGAGAAAAGATTAACCTCTTATTTAAGATAGTTGATTATTATTCAGTATAGGTAAAGTTTTCAGTAACAGTTTAAGAATTTTCAGGTTTTAGTTTTGTTTTACACTGTGATGTTTAAATTAGAGTTCTGCAACGGAGATCGGCTTTGCTTTTCAAAATAAAAGTCCTCTTGGAAAGAATTTCAACTTTTAAAATAATGATATCTGTATTAATAGGTGTTTCTGAATGGTTCAAAATAGAAATTTGAACAGCATCACCCTCCTTACTATTACATTCCACTGAGGAAAATTACACAGGAAAAGGAGCCCAACTGGAGACAAATACAAACCTGTTTTGTGGCAAAAATTGCTTTAAAAAATTTTCTAATATCTGAGCACAAACACAATGGCAAGCACTTTTTTGTGCTTGGAAGTTCCATTAAAAGACAGGACTAAAACATTTATCTCCAAAAAGGTAAAATGACCTGTTCTGTTAAGCATTGCTATGAAATGTTAGCTGTATGACTAAGGCTACTTCATACTGCCTCTGTACATAAACAGTTGTGCTGGGTTTGCTCCTTTTACCAGCATACAACAGAGATGTTGGCCCCAAAGTAAGAGAAACTTCCAAACAAAGTATGAGTCAATCAGTTTGATTCCATGATTCCTGCCTTCATTTACAGGCTAGTTTTAGTTCCCTTAATTCTCTTTAGTTACTATCTCCCAGCATAGCTATGTGGTGCTAAGCCACTAATGGCCCCTCATAAATTGAGTGTATGACCTGCACAGTGCCTTAGAGTAATTAGTAAATGCTGAGCTTTTGAGCAAAACACTCTAAAATTCTATATTTATTGCTTATTTAATCTTCATATTTGTTCAGAGAAAGTGTCACTAATAAGCAAAAAGTATGTTCTTGCTACTAGAACCACACACAGACATTTGCTTTCCTCAATTAAAAGAAATATTTTCATTGTACATATGTGCAGGACAATTAAAACTGTTCTTTGTTCACCACACTTAGGGTAGGGGGTTTCAGATTTTTAACATTACCCTTACAAGGAAATGATGTAATTACAAAATTATATAAAGTATTTGTCAGTAAATATTGCTTAAAGAGTATTATCATAAAAAGATCTTTGTTTACGTGGGGAGAAAAAGAAAAGGAACACTCAAAACCCAGATAGGTTTAGTCTTAAATAACACTGGAACTGAATAACAAATCCTTGATGTCTGCCTTTTCCAACGTCACTATGATATAGATTAGGACAAAGATTATTTTCTCAAGATACATTGGTTTGGGAAACCCTCATTCTATTTTAATCTGACAAAACAGAGAAATGAAATTATATGTTTGAGTAAATAAAAAGTGATAAATCAGCAACAAGATGAATGGAGCCCATATTCAGGTCTACTAAGTGAAATAAGTATCTGCTTCCACTACTCCATAAACTGGCCTGATGTGATCGGCACAACTAAATCTGGGTTCTGCTTCTATAACTTGCTGCATAATTTCACAGAATGACAGAATATGCTGAGTTGGAGTATAATTGAGTCCAACTCTTAACCCTGCACAGGGCAATTCCCTGGTCACACCTGAGAGTATGATTCACTGCCTCTTGACCTCCATCAGGCTTGATGCTGTGATCACTTCTCTGAGGAGCCTGCTCAGTCCCTCTGGGTGAAGAACCTCATTCTAATATCCAACCTCAACCTCCCCTGACACAACTTCAGGCCATTTCCTCAGGTCCTGACACTGGTCACCACAGAAAGAGATCAGTGCCTGCCCCTCCTCTTCCCCTCACAAGGATGTTGTAACTGCAATGAGGTCTCCCCTCAGTCTCCTCTTCTCCAGGCTGAACAGACCAAGTGCCCTCAGCTGCTCCTC
>JAWWEE010000122.1:44198458-44209251 GCA_035221455.1 Xenops minutus | reverse complement strand
AAGAAAAGAAAAGAAAAGAAAAGAAAAGAAAAGAAAAGAAAAGAAAAGAAAAGAAAAGAAAAGAAAAGGCGAGACAAAGAAATATTCCAAAATATTCCATAAAGATTATTAAAACAGCCCAAACAAACAGGAGAGTGGAAAGTTAAATAGAAGTACTGTGAGGAAAGTAGAACTTTACTGGCAGAATCATGGTTTATACAATGTCAAGCAAGGTCCACTATGTTCTTAAAATCACTTTTTGTCCTTCTCATGTAATGAATCTGGTGCTGGGGTGTTATAAACTGCTATTCTACAAGACCATTTGTTGTCTAGCATAAGCTTGCTTTTAGTTGGTTTTACCTCAGTCCATGTCAGCAAGCAGGTGAGCTTAGTCTTTATACAACAACAGCAGCAACAAAACAAAACAAAACAAAAAAACACAACAACCAAAAACCAGGTGCCAGAAGCTTAAACCTTTGCTTTCATTTGAACTTTACCCAAACATAATCCTATTATTTTCTGAGGAATAGTAAATTCTGTCTCCATTGAATCATTATGCTAATGAAACTCTTCAGTCATCCAACTGCAAGTAAATAAATGTTAGAATGCATCATAAGTGTTGTGCATTTCAGAAACAATTAAAAGAGGCAAGCATCAAACTAAGACTACAACTTCAGTTTCTGGGGGAAAAATAAACTGAAGGAAGCAGATTTAATTTTTAATAAAGACGAAGGTGAATTTTTGGGTTTCACTCTTTAGCAATAGGCATTGCAAGATGTTATACTATAAACAGACTCCAATAAATAAAGAAGAAGGTGCATCAGACCCTAAATTGACATACTTTGTTGGTGACAAAGACAATAGTAAACTGTTTTATCACTGGGAGCAGCCTGCACTACATATGGTTGTGACATGCTTTCATGCACTCATGCTTTTTCATATTCAGACAGTATATATCTGTCCTTTGAAGCAGACTATCCAATTCATCATCCAACTTCCTAGTCACAGTTTTAAAAGTACCTCAGGCAAAGGGTGTTCTCTCTGTCAATCTATTTGTTGTTGCAGCACGAGTACATCTTCTATGAATAATCCATTACTTAGGGCCAAGAGAATAATACAAATAATAATAACAACAATAAATTGTTGTGAAATATTTTTTGAGATCCTGATAAACCTATCCAGCTGCATGACAAGTAGTTATCACATGCTTTAAAGACAACCCTATATTTATCAAAGCCTTAATACCATTCTATATCTTTAACTGACTTACTTCACAAAGTAAGCAAGAATATTTCCTCTAGCAGTACTAACATTCGAAGAGCAGCTCAATTCAAAGTTATCACTTCAGTTTGTGTAGTTTTACATCAACCACAAAAGTGGTCCTGCAATAATTTTATCCACTATGCAACTGCTTGTGACTTTGCAAAAAAAGCATAACATATATTACACAGTTAAATCAAAAAGACAATTTGGGGTTTGTGATAAAATAATTTTTCTTGATTGATGACACCTTTACTTGGCATCTGTTCAGAGCTGCTTTAGCTAAAGTTTCAAGTCTTCTTTGTAATGGCGGACTATCCAAATCTAGCCTCAATCCTTTCTTAAGTGGATTAGAAGTGATAGAAGCTTGGCTTGACTATCCAGAGGAATTGCAATTTAAAACTAATGGTATGAAATTACTTATGGATTACTTCCTTTTCTAATTTTAGTTTTCCATTTTACAAAGATAAGCACCAATTCATGCAACTCACTTATTCAGTGAGGTTACTGTCTGTGTTACGCCAGTGAAGTTAACTGCTAGAGGGTTAACCTGTATAACACACAGGAAAAGTTACCTAGTACTATTTTACCTACCCTTGCATTAGGACCTGTGACACATTTTCACCATTGCCACCAAGAAAACCTTAGTGATCCTGAATGATGCAAACCTAGGCAGTTTTGAAGTGTTGTCACTCATCTCTATGTTAGATTAACTCAGATGCTCCAACTCATCACCAGAGCTGACTTCATAATAAAAACATAATTCAAAAGGCCCAAAGTAATAAGAAATATTTAGCTTGGTCTTTAAAACAAAGCCCAAAACATTAAAGAGTAGCTCAATTCTAACAAGCCTCCCAGGACCTGACTGCATGCAGCAATGATAAGTTAGAGATGCAGCTCTTCACTTCTGTGCATTGCAGGCAAAAAGGGAAGTATAGTACCATTATTTAAATATTTAGTTGTCTATTGAAAAATAAAGGATGGGGATGGAATTAACTCCATAGGAAGTTTTTGTATTGATCCAAATGTTTTATTTTCCCATAGTCACCAACCTGCAGTCCTGCTTCCTCTCATACTTTTTCCAAAAAAAAACTAGGCTTCTCCAGAGGAGTTAGGTGGGAGCATTTCTTCCTTTGCACCTTCATGCCATACATGAAGCCTATTAATTAAGGTGCTCAGAAATACCACTTTGAAATCCCTTCAGCAAGGCAATAAGCCAGCTGAGAAATAAAACTTATAAGGTGGAATCAACTGGAAACATCTGAGACTGTATCTAGAAGACCAAGCAGGCAGAAGCATAGAGTTAACTGGAGCTCAACAAAACAGCACATTTAAGTTGAAAAAGTTGCTGTTTCTGTCACTGGAGATAGCAGCCTAATGCCAGCCTAATTCATTTACTAATTTACCTTTTGTTATATTAAACTCATACCTTACTATTGTGATTTTACCTAGCAAGGACCTAAATACCATACCAGCTCCTGGCTCACTGCCCTGCCTCCAGACCTCTTTGATCATCTTGGCATCTACATGTTTCCAAGAACAGGCAAAGAAACAGGTGAGTGTAAGCAAATAAGTGAACTACAAAATATTTACAATCTGAGGACGTCTGCACAGGTTACATTTTCCAAATATCTGTCACACAAATGAAACAAATGCAGACAAAAAATTCAGTCTCCTTTTTGAGAAAACTGAGCTACAGGAACATTAAAACATTAAAACATTTAAAGCAGAACTTGTTATATATGTAAATATGCATGAAAGTTTAGATCACTTCCAAAGTTAATATAAATTTGTCTTTTCAAAGAAATGGATAACATATTCATTCTATATTATTAACTCCAGTATTCATTAACTAGTATTTTCTAGAGATATGATAGCCAGACTTGTTTTATCTTTCATAAAACTCATATGACAGTAAAGCAGACCAAAAAATTATGCTGGATTACAGATCACAGCTGGTAGTTACTTACAGTTCTTCATGAGAGAAGGCCTCCAAGCACACTTCATTAAGTTCAGGATACCCACTATTTAAAGGTCTTCTGGCAAGGAGTATCAACTACTAAAAGATACTTAAGAAAGCTGAAGAACATTAGTAAATTGTAGGGTATCACCTTGGAAACTGGAGTTGTCACTTGATGTAGCATTGAAGATTATTATAATAATGTAAGCACAGATATTAAAAGAAAGAAGGATATTGTGGATTCATTCAAGTAGCAGAGAGAGAAAATAGAAAATGTACTAAAATAAGTAATTAGCAGTTAAAAGCTATGTAGCTACAGGGCAGTATTTGCACTTATGTGAGCAAAGAAAATCATTGCTTTTAGGGTAAATTGTTCAATTCTATGATGTTATTACTGAAGAAAAGTCAAAAATAAGAGGAGAAATATGTTCCACTGTACACTTTCCCATAGAACCAGATGAGGGACTAAACAGAGCAACGAACTGATCTGAGAAAAACAATATTATAAGATCCAGATGATATATGTTGTCCCTGGCATTATGACCCAGCATTTAGATATTTTTCCCCTGTACCTTCTTGAATAACATTCATTTGTATACTGAAGAGACAGTACAAAAAATAGACTGCATAGATTAGCCCTACAACAATGCTAAAATCTTTCAAATAAATTTTATATTGCCATCTAATCTCCAACTGCTGGATAATTCCCACAGCCCACTCTAGATTTTAACATGCTGCCATGTCTGGGATAAACTGAAGAGTCAAAAAAAAATGTGTGTGTTCTGAGTACAGCCTCCCTGAGATGCCACTTGCTCCCTAATGTTATGCATTTTTCATAAGCAGAGGCATTTTTAAATGACCACCACTACAAATTTTTTTTTAAAGAAAGAAATTCTATTAAATCCCCAAAGAACAATTACCATGTTCTTAAAGAAGAATAGGCAGAGATATTTCTTCAACAGCTGACACACATTTCCTCAGAGGTATTTCTGCTACACAAGGGCAATAATTAGATGCCACTTTAAAAAAACATTATGTTAAATACAAGTTAATGAATGTAACTTTACATCAAGTAGATTAATCTTAATATGCTTCATCTCCGTGCAAAAATCACAGTGAGTATCTGGAGGTTCATAATTTCCTCTGCTGCAGAAAACTGTGACAGCAGTGTGTCTCAAGTCTGACTTCATGAAGAAAAATAGCAGCTGCAGCTATGTCAGCTATTGGCAAATCTCATACAGGATGAATTTTCCCTAGTCCTGCATTGCTGTCTATGTGTATACATAGGTACATCAAAAAAAAATTGTTTTCTCCATTACTGACTGAGAATTTCAACTGCATGAGAGTCAGGAATTGTCAAATTACATTAACAGTATTATCAATCTAGATTAAACTCATTTTTAAGTGATAACCCTTGCCAGTGTTTCAACTGACCTCAAGGTTTCTGCAGCTTTAAGTTATAGGATAGCACTGATATTTATAAAGGAACTAGTAATTTTTTCTGTAAATCAAATAACTAAACACATAGATACTCACAAGTCATTGCAAGAAATGTCTAGAATTGGCTCGAGAATATGGAAAATTTTATTTTTTTCATTGTGATGTGAACAGAAAACCCTATATGAAAGAAAAAGAATACATGACAAGATTAAAACCTGTTATAATACTTGATCATCAGATATATATTAATATATATATAATTATATATATATAATATATACTTAGATGGTTTTTGTAATAGCAGAATATTACATCCTGTAAAACTAAGGGGACGTTTATGTCCTCTCAATGTAATTTAAGATTTTGTGAAAGGAAATTCAATTCTACTACAAAGATGAATTCCCAAAATAAAGATTTTCAATTGTTTAAGGAACAACTGCCTTTATTATTTAAAGATAATTAGTAATAAATGATGCCTTGTTGAATGCTTACACTAAAGCTCTTCTGAGAATATTAACATCATTGGCAATGTTTCTTAGCACACTTGTATTCAGTTACAGTGCCCTTCTATCAGGAAAAAAAAAAAAAAAAAACAAACACCACACCACACCACAAAGCCAAACCAACAAAAAAACACCAAGAAACTCTATGTATAGCAAGTTCAAAAAGAAATATTCTGTCTGATGTTGCTAACAAATTATAAGTTATCAGGGCAAGATAAGTACTTAAATCTTAAATCTCTCTGGTTTTATATATAGTCTTCTAGGTAAAAGTAGGTTTAAATTATTTGCTGCATTACCATTTCTGGAAGTTCTTATGTCATTTCATCAGATAAATATATACAAATATAAGTGCAAAGATCAGTTCAGCTATTTATATAGTAACATATCAGAATTCCCTGTTGTTTGCCCAGTATGCAGAGGAGCACAGTTTTGCTTCCTCCCCTGTATGGGCAGCCTTAGTGGCAGCTCTCCTGCAACAGGAAGCACTGTAGCATTCCTAGGTCTCAAAAGTGATACTTTCTGCATTCCACCGTTTTCTTTTATGTTCACTAATTATGTAAGGCAGGAAAAAGAACAAAATTAAAAGTGTTTCTCATGTCAAAAATGTGGAGTAATTCAAGCTTTACAGTAGACAAAGCAAACTTTATATCCACTTGCTAACAAGCCTCTCATAAATCCTCAGTAACTGCTAGCAATAACTCACTCTGTATCAAACCATGTCATTATCTCCCAACTGCAGTGAATATGCTGCTCCTTTGCAACAGGGGCCTTCACTGCAAAAAAGAATTAATATTTCTATATACCTGTTGTTAGGTTGATGCCAACAGACATGGAATTATATAGCAAAAATATGCTTGAATTAAAATATGCCAGAGGAAAGTAAAACATCTTCATCCACTACAAGCATACAGCTACTTCAGGCAAAAATAAAAATAACAATATAAAGAAGTTTCTTTAATCTTATTCCTGCTCAAACTGTGAACATAAAATAGAGCAATATTTTCCATGTTGCTCTATATCCAATTCGTTACTCGGTTTCTTATACTAATTTTTCTTTATCCTTTTGATGAGAATTTTGTTGACAAAAGAAAACAACAAACATATGAGAATGGATATAGTGAGGAGTAATAGAGGAAAGATGAGCTGCAGCTAGAGGTCCCAGACATGATCAGGGTTCAGCTGTGCTCCTTGTTTTATAAACATAAAATAACGGGCAGCCTTGGAACCTCATAAGTCACAGAGATAACGAGATCACAAGTGACAGAAACTAAGTATTACCATAGAGTTATAGATTGGAAACAAAGTCATACCGGAATTTTGCACCAAAGTTAAAACGCCCCCAAATCCCCAGTGTCTGTCCCAGTGGCTCCACATAAAATAGAACATTCAAAGAAATGCCCTTTCTCGTTCTGTGGAAAGAAATACCATTTTAGGACTTGCCAGTTTTGTTTAAAGATGTTTGCAGTACCATTCAGTTCAGAGATGGCTATGCCCTATGAACAAAACATTTTTATAAAATGTTAACATTTTTATAAAACAATATACTTTTCTAGAGGAGATACAGAATTCTCACCCCAATTACAAATGATGCAAATTTTATGTAATATAAACCACACTGATTCTCAAGTAATAAGACAATGATATTTTCTAGAAAAGACAAAACCACATCTTAAACATATTTGTTCCAATATTGATCATCTAATCTCTAAGTGAAATAACTTGTCTCAGGTTTTCTTTTAATAGCCCTACAATAATATCAGATAATAATTAAATCTTCCAGGAAACTTTTCATCTTTTTTCTCAACTATAGCATTTCTTTGAGGCTATATTCAAATTTTTAAAAGCAAAACAAGCTAAATATTACAGATGACATAAAAAGACTATTTTCTTTTTTTTTTTTTTAAGAACTCTGCACCTTCTTTATATTTCTCCATTGTAGCAGGCTGATCAGTAGAAATTCTAATGACAGGATTCAACTATAGAACAATACAAGAACTATTTTCCCCTCACAGATCCTGAAGTACACCCTGTAAATAACTTGGAAAGTAAGAAAAATTAGACTGCAGTTCCATAAGAATTATGATAATAAGAATGCCATAAATAATGTAACATTTTAACTATCTGATTGATTATTTATGTTAAATGTGATGTCACAGTTTCTTTCTAGTATATCAAAGATATATTGATTAGTGCATTACCTGTGTATAAGTTGCAGCTTCCAACACAAGTGCAAACTCAGGAACTCCGATTAGCTAAGATCAAATTGACAGCAGCTAAGATATCTTGTAGCCAAAGAAATGCAATATGCAGCCTTCTCTTTTATTGATGACAAATGAAAACTAGCATCAGAAATATTCCCCATTTCTATGATTTAGATCACAACAGAGAAGGGGAGGGAAAAAAAAAAAACAACAAAGAGGGGCCACAGAAACAATGCCTGCAGGCACGTCGGTCCTCAGCTATCCCTTTGGTATCTATATTTGTACAGCTCATTTGAAGCTAGCTTGGTCTTTCTTCCTACATTAAAATCAGAAAAGTAGTCTCACAAGGTAATTAGAATGCAGAGTAATGTGACTTTTATGGAAGACACTGCAGAGAACTAAAGACAGTTACATGCTTTGATTTATCACAGGGAATTGTGAGGACTTCTGTCCTCCCTACCCTGTGGCAAGTCTCATCAATTCCTTCCTGCTATCTAGTGCTTGATCCCTGCAAAGCCAGGGAGATGCCTCACACACAGCATCTAAGAGCGCTAACGTGCCACCTTTCCAGCCATCCCTCCACTAGAGACCCAACTTTGACACACATTCACTATATGAGTATGGCCCAAGAGTGGATGCTTCTCTTCACCATGGTCATCAGAGATGTCTCTGTCCCAATGACAGAGTACCTTTCCTTCAGGAAACATGTGCTGTTTCTTGCTGAAAATTTTCCTAAAGCTTTTTTTCAGCCCTTCACTTAACATCAGTGCACCACTGGAAGTTTCATACACATCATGTCCACAAACACACAGAATAAACCAAAGTTCTATGTTAAGCAGTTCATGGTAAAATAAAGAATATTCCATTGAACCACAAATTTCTGTGTTAGAAAAGAATAAACTTCTTGACAAAACAAACAGCTGAAAGAATTTTGTACATGAGTTATGTAGAGAGAATATGTCCTAAACATTATTTATTTGACTACATTTTGAAAACTGAAGTAGTTTTACAGCAATCCTGATAAGGAGAAATATATATTCTTTTGGTTTTCATTTTACAAAATGTGAGCATAAATTATCATCTTATTAGAAAATTGTCCTGTATAACATCACGCTCTTTCAAAGTTAATTCTCAGTCTGTATCTCCCACTACAAGTGCTGAAGGAGGTATGAAGAAGACCCTGAGTTTTCAAATTAGATTTCCAGTGGCTAAGAATCAATATGAAAATTAAAAGGTCTGTTTTCTTAACCAATCCACATTCTCTTGCCAGGAGTTTGCAAGCCAACCAATATTCTAAATTGGATTTTTTTTAAATTGAATGTATAAAATTGGGTTTTAAGAGTATAAAAAAAGATGAGCCTTGGTTGGTTTAAGCTGGACCATTTTCTTCAGAGATGAATTAAGCTGGAGCATTATTTCTTTAAAGAGGAACATTAGATGTGTTGTTATTGTATTGTGCTGTCACCTAAATTGTAAACTATTTAACCATTACTGCATTTTAAGCTCACAGTACTAAAATATTTCAAGATTTATAACTGACAAACCTACAGTTCATAGTGTTTTTACTATGTTTTAAATCAAAAAGATTAAAATAGCCTAATATAAACTGCAATTCATGAACCAAGAGCATGATGTTTGAAGTCATTGGAAAAGTAAAGATAATAAGACATGAAGAGTAGAATTTTAGAAAAATACAAAAGATCACTGCAGAAGATGACAGGAAATGCCAGTGATGAATATCATGAAATCCAGCTATTAAAGACTAACTGACAATTGGCAAACAGCAGAAAACAAAAGCTTAATCAATATGCTGGTGCCTAGGTATTTCTTACTTAATTACACATTTAGTGACTTCATGTAAATGGTCCTGGCACTGTTCACAGTTTATTTATGACGTCACATAATTCACAGTTAACATATAAATCGCACAAAATTCACAGTTTATTTATGGCATCCTCATGCCATGAGAAGTGCAAGACAATATTTTTACTACTACTTGCTGGAAGTAATTGGTACTTGTAGGCAAACTGGTTATAAAGTAATCTCATGTTAAAATATAGGGGTCTGTCTTGGCTTAGCTGAGTCTTCTCAAATATCTCAGCTATCAGGTACATAAAAGAGAGTATATTAGTCTCCTTTTTTTCCTTCACAGACTTGTCAACAATACAAATCTAAAACTGACATTCATAATACTACACTAAATTATTATTTTTCCCAAAAAAATAATCGTTCACTTTATAAAGACCAATTGTTTGCCTCTTCCTACAAACTATTTATAAAGACTCCTCTGTTTCAATACAAGATATCATCTTCATACCAAGTCATACTTTCAATGTCTAGTAAATAGACATATGTGTATAATACTGCATATGAAATTAATATTCTAAATAAAGTATTGAAGTATTTGAAGCAGCTAAGAAATGTACAGTTAAAACTAGAATGGCTTGGCTATTTATTACTCTGTGAAAAGATGGAGGATAGGTAGATATCCTACCTAATATAGGACTAAGTCCTCTCCCTAGTTCAGCAGCTGAGTAACAATCAGCACAAGTGCTTAGTATGCAATCCAGTCACCAATAACATCCACATGCAAATATATAAAAAGCAGATCATCCCAGCTCATTCTACCTTCCTAGTCAGACTTTTATTCTTTTCTCTCCAAAGCTAAGCTTCATGAAAATTGAGATACAAAAAATATCTCCTTTTATATTACAACATCCTCAAGCAAAACCTTTTCATGCTTTCACCTGTCCAAGAAATTCCTTTTTTTTCCAGTGAACAGACTTATATATGTGTATATAGATAGCAAGTTTAACATGACCTCTCCTGTCAAAAATCATCAATAAACACTTACCATACGTAGTCAATAACTGATGACTGGACCATATTCCAGAAGGCTAACCTTTAGGTTCCTTCACTAAACAGTACAGATCAGGTATTTGAATTTAATTCTTACTTTAAAAATATGAATGTTGTAAAATTTTATTATTTCAGGGTCCATCTTTTTTTCCCTGTAGTTTATTTCCAAGACAGAATATTTTCTCATTTTAAGACTTCTTCCTTTCTTCAGATTTTCATCAAAATTTATTACTACTATTCTAGGTGCCAGAAGATGAATATTTTTAAAGCTGAACAGTGTCATAAAATACACAATTAGTTCTAATGAGTATCAGTTTTCTCAAATACCTCTTGAGTCTTTAAGCTGCAGAATTCTACTTTTGCTCCTAGCACATTGTCCACAAATGCAAAGAATGGCCCAAACTGCCTTCACAAGCAGTATAGCAAGGAGAATTGGGCATATGTAATACAATAGAGTTATGTGATGTCTCTCTGACAATTATATTGAAAGATGGCTCAAGTTTTATTTGGAAGCTGTCATGGTTTTCCCTGATTAGGTTTTTTTTTATAAGAGGAAGATCGGCTTCTGATGGAAGCCTCTGGAAGTTTCCC
>JAWWEE010000122.1:44126963-44198358 GCA_035221455.1 Xenops minutus | reverse complement strand
TTTTTTTTTCCCTTCCCTCTGGAAGGCGAAAAGGGAGGGGGGAAAAGACCTTGAAGGAGTTTTGCTGGACACCAGGCGTTTGTTCAGGGTCAAACCACGACAGAAGCTTAGTCATCGAAATTATTACATTATCACAAAATAAAATGGCAGTGTTTAATATACTTCTTTAATGAGTCCAGAAACTCTCCTTTTCAGTATATATACACATGGATATTATCCCAGAAAGGAATGTGAAAATAAACATGTATAAGGGGAAACAATTCTAGCACCCATGCAAATTTTATCCAGTTTTATCAGGGTTAGTATTTGTACAATACATAGAAAGAATTTATATGAATCAATTACCAAGGATATATGTATAACATTTCTCATATTTCAGCACATTTAGAAGGCTGTTACAACAGAAAGTACCCTGAAGGACAAAGGTATGAAATAGAAAATTTAATTAAGAGGATCTAATGATGAGGAAGGAAAGGTGTTACATAGGCCCTACATTGCCACATGGGGTCCCAGTACGCAGTCACAGAAAAGACAGGTTAAGAGCAGGTGAGCAAGAAAGTAGTTTTCCCATTAGCTATAATAACTACCTGAGGTGGTAGGAAAGAAAATGTTCATTGTTTCTGCATGTGCACCCTGCTTTTCACTATTTTATCTATTTTTATAACCTTCTCTATGATTACTGAAAATCCATGTTTTCTGTGAAAAAAACAACACACACCTTAATATCATTATAAATCTAGGGGGTTTTGTGTGATCTGACAGCCAGTAAAGTATTGTGTCTTTACAGAACTCATCACCCTAGTATTATTCCCCCAGGAATTCAGAGACTTGCAAGCTCCTCACAACTTCATGAACTGACTTAAGAATTGGTATGCTTGCCTCTCTAAGAGCAATGCCTGAGGGCAGGATAGTTCGCAGTGGGAATACTCAGGTCAGAGGAGAAGCTGCACAAACTAGAGGAGCCAGTGACTGCAAGCAGAGTATGTCACTATTTCTCCAGAACTCATAACAGCTTGAGTATCTGCAGCTATACCGGAATAAAACTATAATATCTAAGCCTAGCAAGAATTCTACTTACAAAGCAAATGTAGTGTATGAGGAGCCACTGGAAATAAACTTCAACTGGTTATAGAGTATTCTCTCTTAGGAGTTAAAGATTAAAAAAAAAAAATAATCACAAACCAAACAAAACCCAGCTGATTAAATCCTTCCTCTCATCTTTTTTAGCATACAAGCTGCAAGTGAACCATCCTGTTTTGTTTTCTCTCCCTGATACTCCATGCTCAAACTACTTGCCCTTAAGATGTAATTTCTACCTACAGCAAACAAATATCAATCTGGGTGAAAGATTGACACAAAAAAGTTTGACACATTCTATAAAATTCTAAAAGTATTTTGCCATGTACTACTTTGTGAGCTGTTTGAAACTTATGAAGACATATATATCTCACTGAATCACTTGACTTTTAAGTCTTCTCTTCAACAATCATTTCCCCATCAAAAAAAAAGATGTATCTGGATTTATGCTAATAACTAATCCAAAATGTGGCACCAGAGATTGACAGAAATCCTGATGTGCAACTATAGCAGTTTTCTTTCTACCTATCAATTTCCAAAAATTGTTCTGATAACCTCTCTCATATGATAAAAAAAGTCAAGATGTGGGAGCTGAGTGTGACTGTTTTCTACAATACTCTAAATCACTTCTGGGCAAAGGAAGTTTTTTTGTTGTGCCTTGTAAGCTAGAAACTTGACATGACTGTCAAGACTGTGATCCCAGTGATTGCAGCACTACAGGTAAATGTAATTCATGACATATAAATAGTGATGGTTCAAAATTAAAAGTAGAAAATGAAAAATGAAATTCAGGACAAATCTAAAAGACATGATTGTACAGCAGAGGACAGATTATGAAAAACAGTATTTTCTATATCGTAGTGGCTGAAAGGCATGTCAACATGAGAATGCTAGCTCGTCAAAATTTCAGAAGCCATGAACAACTTTTAGTCATAAAGAAAGACATATCAGAAACATTTATTGCTTGCATTGCTACAATCTATTACCATGCTGGCACCAAACAAATCAACTTTAAGACTCAATAGTCAAGTCTGACCCACCACCTCTCTCTGGCAGGGGAAAAAAGAAACTATTTATGCAAACACATGACTTAGTCTGAAAAACTTTTCACTGCATTCATTTAGGATCTGCAAACAGATTCATAAGTTGTCTGTATGCTTATGAATAACCCTAAAGCTGTGTGCTACTTCCATTCCATGAGCCCTCAAATGAAGTACTTTGGAGTAAATAATCACACAATTGCTTCTTTTTTCAAACACAATATGAGCCAACAAGTAAATTCACCTTTCAGATGAAGAAAGATAGAGAAATGTCTTCCTTACAATTCACATAACATCCCTTTCCATAAGGGAGGCTACTTTTCTGGAATTTAAGACAGAGAAACAACAAACAAATCCAAGATACTCAATGCTAATCTACTGCCTTTCTGAGCAGGAGACTAGAAACCAGAAAAGACATAGTCTTTCCATAATGAAACCTCTTCCTCCCGCCTGTGCTCTTACAGCTGCTCCTGGATCATTCATTTGACACACATGATACTCCTGTGATAGAACATGTTATTGGCAGTTCTTAACTACAAAGCAAGCAGCCCTGGAACTTTTCATGTTGTTTTATTACCTCAGCACAACATGTCCAACAACTCTTGTAGCCCTAAGCAATTGGGAAACTCTAATGACACACAGGCTTTTCTGAAGCTCTTGCATATAGTTTATGAATTAGATTTTACCAATACCAAAACACAAGGATATAAGTGTTTTAGTCATGATTAACTGAGGACTCAAAATATTATCTTCAAACCTTTTCTATTTTAGAAGTGTGGCTAGTGTCCTTAAGCTCAATACAGTCAAATTGAAATTTGTTCCTCTAACAGATGATTCAGAGCATCTCTCCTAGGTTCTCCAATTCATTATTTCAGTGACAATAGAAGAACCCTCTGGAGACTGGACTTTTAACATAAGCTCTCAACTTTCAAACTTAGCATCAGATAAGGCAAATATTGCATTCTCCTACTCCTAAAATTAAAAAAGAATGTAGTTTTTACTACATAATCTCACATTGTTTCTTTTCAATACATTTCAGTTTCAAGAAATAATTAAGACCAGAGAAGTAATAGAAGAATAACATATTGGTCCAGCTTCACCTCAGAATAAAGCAGCCATTCCAGTGGTTCAGTTTTATACATAATTTAGAGGAATGATATCATGTAGTTAAATCATAGAATCAGGGACTAATTTATGTTGAACAAGACCTTTGGTCATCAGCTGATAATACCTCTATTCAGAGCAGGGCTGTGTTAAATCAGGTTGTTCAGGACAATGTCAAATCAAATTTTGAGTATCAAGGCTGAATAGTCAAGCCTTCCAGGGCTACATACTCCACTGTCTGATCATCTTTAAAATAAAAAAAAATTAAAAAAAATCCATATACGAAATCAAAATTTATTATCCAGACTTGCTATCCAGGACTTTTTCTGCTGACCTATTTTCTAGTCAGCTGGTGCTCTACCTGTATTGATACACAGGGCTGGTCTGTAGTAGCAGCAAGAATTTTGCTTTCCCTCAGTTCTTTCTAAACAAAATTTGGCCCATTATCTACTTACATGAACTAATAATCAGCTTTCCGAATTAGTTTCCCACTTGTCCAGTCAAAGACGATTTCTCTTTTCTCCTGAACAGATGGTGAGTACTTACTAACTGCTCATTATAATCTGAAAGTAAACCTTGGCTGGGGATCAAACAAGTTCTCAGTATAAACTCTGAGGCATATGGCTGATTGAACCATTATAAAGACAATTAAATACTTAGAATGTTAAATTAGTAAAACACACCTAACACAGGAGTGTATTGAGCATGAACAAATGCAGCCTTCTACTCTGCCTACAGAGCTAATTGTACCCTACAGAAAGCTCGAGAAATCTGTGCAAGCATTCTCCAAGTACTTTTTCCAATATCAGTGTTCAGGGCAGGTCTCAAACAAGAAAATTTGAAAATTATTACTCCTGTATAAAGCTGCAGGTTTTTTTAAAGCTGTGTATTAAGTCATTGACAGAGAAAGCAAATACCTATTTCTGATGTTGCATAAACACTATTAAGACAAGTGATTGCAAACTTGCAAAAATTATTCATTCCTATAAAATACCCTAAGTTACCTTAGATGAGACATCTGTGCTCAAAGAGTTGTCCTATCATCTGATATAAATCTCTCTGAGACCAGAAACAAAATTGTATATAGACTTTGTGTATGTTTATTCAGAATGCATAAGCCGAGTGTATAGATTGTATAAAATGTATACACATGAATAAATGCGTCTCTCTTGCAGGAGGCATAGCACATAAAAATGGAAGGCCTGAAGAAGATGTTTTCCAACAAGATCACTTATTTTTTGTTGTCTTTCTCTTTGAAAAATGAGTAGTGAGTTAAAGTTCCTTTCCATGTATTGATGCAGCACTTGGTTCTCACAAGAATTTTATATAAAAGTTTAAGATGCAATTGAACCTGCTTTATGGTTTTGGCATGATAATAACATATGTTACTAATTATTTTTTAATCTGAATCTGATTAAACACTTTAGCAAAACATTTAATAAAGTCAACATGCATTATTCTTATATTAAAATTTCAGTGTTTATTCTGTTCTCATTATTATCCTGTACAACTATATTATTTATTTACCCAATTAGAAAATATTCAAATATTCATGAAGATACTGCTTAATTTTACTCCCTCTATTTAGAGTACCACAATATATTAAAATTAATGTGTTACTACATTAATTAATTCGCTTTTCTTTTTAGGAAATCAGCTAGTAACTACGATTAATATTAAAATATGTTGCATTATGCACATTTATATTCATACTTCAGAAGATTCTTAGCTTTTCCTTATATTTACTATTAGACAGTAAAAATTAGAAACATTATAAAGAACAGCAGTAAGCTTTTACAGAACCATCTGGATGACTTGGTTAGCAGAATGCAGTGAAAAATGAAGTGAAAATCAGCAGAATCAAACACCAGAGCACTAGAGAGTTCAAAGTATACACTTATCGTTAAGACCACAAAGTTTTTCCTTCAAAAATAAAACCTACCTCATAGATTTGGATAGCCTTGACTCAAAAAAAAAAAATCAGAACAATCATCCCTTACTTGCTGTTCAGCTAGATACAAACATGAAGCAGCAGAGAATTCATCTTAATTGAGAAGTAGCTTCAAAGTAAAAACATTTACAGAACAAAAGTGCTGCAGTCTCATCTAAGAAAGGTAATTATAATACAGAGTCACAGTTAATGTTCTATGGAAGTAATTCCATCCTTAACACTATTTTCCCTATCTTTTAGCTTTGAAAAACATCCCTATTGGGCTGAAATTTCTCATACATAATCTCAGCCCAAAGGCTGAGATTAATTTAAAGTTTAAATTAAAATGTTAAGAAAATAGAGTAACTAAATGAATTTTTGCACTGTGAAAAATGTTCTCATTTCTAGTTTTCTAAAACTGTTGCTACAACTCAGAATAATTTATTTTACTTTCTACACTGACATGAATTCGACTTCTGAACAAAGGTTTTCAGCATGGACTCTGACTGCAACTTAGAATGTACGTGATATGCCAAGTACTCCAAGTACTCTGTATGTTGTATAATAAATATTAGCCTGAGATAGATAAGCTGTCAATGTCACTTCTAGTTACTACTCTCTGAATTATTCACCTCAAAGTCAAACCAGGTAGCACTTTCTGAGTGAGGGAAATGGGTCTAGAGCAATTAACAGTTCCTGGATAAAGACAGGAGACACTATGTGTGTCCCTGTGGAGACACTGAATCTTGCACTAGCTCAAATCAGACACTCAACAAAGACTTTTAAAAGGAGATGATCACTAGCAAAATGCATGATTAATCAAACACAGCTATGCTAAGAACTAATGACACACCTAATGGAGGCCATCCTACAACTTACGTTATCCAAAATATACACACTTCTCATAAACAATTTTAAGAGGACCTTGCAAGAAGAAAATCAACATTGATGTGATGTTTCTAAAGGGAAGTGGGGTTTTAATTTGAATAAAATACTGGTAAAGGTATCCCTTTAATATAATTTCCACGACTGAGTGAATATTGGTAAAAATATTTTTGCTTATCCATTGTGAATTAATCTTTCTCAGGCAGCTTAAGCGTCATCATTACTTCTCGCAGGTGGAGAGCATTTGGAGTGCCCTATAGAAATAGTGCCTTTTTAATGGAAGAAAATAGTTCTGGAAAAACCATAGGATGAGTCTTAAAGTCTCATGACTTCTCTATAAAACTGACAACACTTGTACTCTTCTGCTTTGTATGCCAAAAGCATTGTTGTGGCACTAATAGAAAATTAGGCAACACCAATTTCAAACTCATTCCAGAAGGTCAAATAATTCCGGATAACGGGAGAGAGCATGGATGCTTTACACTTACCCAGGCCTACTATGAAAATAAAATCCCACTTCAAGATTAAGTATTTTATAAGACTTCCTAGCATTGCCATCTTCTACTTTTTATAGGAATGTTGGGCAGATTAATAAGTATAAAAGTTCACCCACTGGTTGACTCAGACAATCATTCTCTAAGCAACTACTAGTTTGAAATAGCTCAAGACATCTTTCAGAAAGATGTCCAAAGAGATAAGAAGTCTACTATATCTTGTACAAATTACTCCAACAGTTAATCATTCTTCCTAGAGAAAAAGGCACATTACCCTGAATTTGCTTATATTTGATTACAAGCCATTACATAGTGTTATATCTTGATCTTATATACAGCTGTCTAGTATCAGAAATCTGATTCCTGTGAAAGTAATTTCAGACACTTTAAAATACCTTTCTTAAAAGAAATAGCTGGAACTTCCTTAATCAGGCAAACACAGAGACCTAGAAACACACTGTGTTTGACACATAAGTCAAAATGAGATAATTTTTTTATAGTCAGGGAGCTTGAAAATTAAATTGAAAATATTTTTTTAAAACAAACAAAAACTACATTTATTAAAACCTATTATGTTTAAAATTAATTATCTCTTTTTCTTCTCTTTTCTTTTTTTTTTTCCTAAAGTTTGAGTTTCAACTATGAATAGTAACAAGTGGAGATGGTTGTATTTAAAAATCTGTTTCAAAGGTACTCAATCCAGAGAAGGAAAAGGTACTGTTTCCAAGCATAGCAATGGTGTGAAAGGAGCTTACAACTAAATATAATATATATATACAGTATGAAGGTTCAGGGAGAAGAGGGAGCATTAAATATGGAATATTGTAAAGCACAGACCTTGGTGAAGACAGAAACAGAAAAAAGATTTTAAATGTAATCCATTAAAATGAGTGCAATTATTTTGAAATTTCTTTTGAAATATCGATTTATTAACTATGCAGTGGAATAGCTTACATGTTATATGAGAAATACTCAAATCTGAATTAAAGCAAGGACTCAAGTACGTAGTCAGTAACTCACGTCTCATACGAACACATTAAATATTTCTTGTAACCAAGAAGATATTAAATTCATAGCATTCACTTAGCATGATGCATCAGTTTTAAAAGTCCTTCATTTTATAGAACAGTGTAAAAAATTTCTGCCCTGTTTACATTATGTCAGTATATTTGTACATATTTTTTTAAAGATAGCAGACAGTTTTGACTCAATTGCATGACGTCTTTTTGTGATTCATTTTGCTGCTAGACAACCACCAGAGACATCCCCAACTGCATCTACCAGAGATGTAACTTCATTGACTAAAAGTAATGAGATTTTTTTGGTATTATTTCTCATAAGGACCTTCAAGAGTGAGTGATAGAGATTTTCACTGAAAAGGGTAGCACAGCTCTAGCCTTTGGCAACAAAACTGGAGGAGATTGTCAAATAAAATAAATACAGGAACAAAGTTTTTTAAAAAAAAAAAAAAAAAAAAAGAAAAAAGTAATAGCTCCCATGCCTTGGGAAATCACCTCCACTCACCAGCTGAATCAAAAGGTTTTTGTGACCTGCTGAAGTGAAAGACAAATTTTTAAAAAATATACTACTGTCACCCTTTTCCTACAATGTTTTTTCATTCCAAGGTGTGTAGAGTAGAACAGTCATTAAGAGTAGGACAACCATGCTTTTATTCATATCTATCAAATGGAAATTCACATATCTTGAAACAAAAGGTGGACAAGTATATCTATAAACTGCAGCTTTGTTTTAGTAAGGACCAGGACCCAGAAGCTTACAGAGTGAAAGAAAATATTTCACTTCTTATATGAAAGAAGGGTAATGGACTTTCTTCATTCTAAGAAATATGCTGACTTGGCTGTCTGTAAAGTCTTCCAAACTAGGAAGATGAAGTGAAACAGGCAATCAAAGCATACACATTCAATGAAGAATACTAGAGCTATGAAATGTGTGACTCTCAGAAGTCTGCTGAAGAACATGATCAGAATATAGCCATGACATTGATAGAGATCATGTAGATTTTGATAAAGCATGGAAAAGTTAACCAAGAGCTGTCTCTTAGATGGCTATAGCATAACAGAACATCTCAATTTACATTAATAGTATGGCACATCAATAAGTTAATTAGATTTAGGGAGTGAAAGCTCTGCCCCATTTCATGTCAGGGTAAGAGTAAAGCTTTTATTGTTTAAAAAAGATATGAAAATACAAAGCAACCACTGTAATTGCATTGCATTATAATCACATTAAAACTAGCTGAGTCACAATTCAGTATGCGATTTCATCATTGGAAGAGGATGATCAAAAAGGGTTTTGGAAATCTGAAGGAAATAGAAAGTAGAGCTTAGAAATGTCAATGCTGAAACCAAACAGAAGACAATAAACTATAAAAGAATAGGACTGGGATATTAACCAGCATATGACTATGTCACTTCATTAAGATATCTGGGAGGAATCATGGTTACTGCAGTATATGACATGGAAGAAAATCTAGGTAGGCCAATGGAAAATATACCTTTAACAGAAAGAGGAGATATGCCTGGAATTTCTGGTGACTACAGTCAAGGAAAAAAGAAGGTAAGCATTTAGTACTCGACAGGGCAGGACTGGAAAAAATGGTTGTTATTTGTACATTTTTAGGCGTTAAAGACATTAAGTATTCCTCTTTAATAGTAAAATATGAATTAGCTAAGGCAAAATCTTAGGCAGTCTAAGAGGCCTCTCATTTTTGCAACTCCACAAATGACGCTGTTATCTGTGCCACATTCAGCACAGTAATGACATAGATCCTCTCAGAAAAAGAGACTGTAACTGATCACTTCTTTTCCAAAGCTGAGTTTTTCTGTTTGCTTCAATATGAATTGTGTGAACATCAAAGTTTCCTGCTAAATGCAACTTGCCGATGCTGATGCAGAAGTGATTAGCACATCTCCATTCCTGGCCTTGTAAATGCAATGCAGATATTTTTGGCTTTCATTCATGGACCTCCAGATGTCAAAGATCAAAGGCTCATTAAAATATATTAAATTACAGCTCTAGAATGAGCTATTACAATGCTATTTGTGCATGCTCAGTACTGGAAAAAGAACATTAATGTATCACTCTGATTCTCATTTAGTTCACTCAGCATTTATAAAGCCAAAGAATTCCGCAATCAAATATCATTAAAGTTCTACCAGGTCTGCCTTAAGGGTAAAAATGCACTTAGAGTCACCTACTGTGAATCTAATTTGGTTTTGGTTTGGGTTTTTTTGTAATGAACTGTTATTTAAGTTGCTATCATGAAATAAAAAGCACTGAAAACATCAACTCTGATTCCCAGAACTTCTCTCATGGAAAAGGGTCTTTTCAAAGTATGCTCGTGCAGAGTCTCATCTGATCACCTATTACCATTCTCCTAATTAGCACAAATCACTCATTTCTTATTTACAAAATGTGAATCCTTTTTGCAGAATCAAAATCTTGCTGACCAGCATTTCCAGTTGGTGAAAGATAATACTACTATAAAAACCATAACAGTGTATCCAATATCTGTTTCAAAATTAATGCTGTTTTTTGCACTCTAATCAAAAAAATTGTTTAAATTTCAAAGTGTACATTAGAAGGAATATATATGCCAATCTCTTTAGATCCATTGACCCTCAAAATTAACATAGGTTTTGAATTTTAAAGTCTCATAAATTTTCTTATTAAAAAAAAAAAAAAAAAACCACACAAAAAAGTTTAAGTCAACTTCAGCCGCTCTACCAAAATACACCTAGGTTTAGAGTGACTTGATAAAATGGAATGGGTAGGACTCAAGTTTATTGACCACTATTGGATGTTCATATGAAACGCAATTTGTTTCATGCTGAGTTCTTTCAGTCTCATGCATCATCATCTCTCATAAAGGTGTTGCAGGGCAAATTAGGCTCTCAGATAAGCTTGAAAGTTTGTAATAGCCCTACCGAAGACATTAAGACTTTAAAATAAATGGGCAACCTTGAGTAGCAGATGAAGCAAGAGATAGGAAAATGATGATGATACAGTTGAATAATCCCATATTGTGTGGTGTCATTAGACAGGTTTGCTCATTTGCAATGTGAGGTCAGTAAGTAAAAAGCAGCCACCTTCAAGCCAAGCCTTTAATGGGAAAGCCTAGGTCTCGTTCTGTGGTTCTTTCATATCAGAGGCCTCTCTTTGTCCAGTCCTCTGAGACTGGCACTCAGAGATACTGAGATACCAGTACCTCCTGTCTTCCACCTGCATGTTCTGTCTTTCCATCCCATCTTATCACTAGGCCTGTTCTCATGTTATCTCTAATTCTTGTCTTACTCAACAAATAAGCATGGACATGTTTCTATTCACTTTCAATAATTTAATTTTATTTACACTATTTACTGATCTTGGTGAAATACCAGTGTAGTAAGTTGCTTTCTTCACAAAATCTCTTGAAATCTCTGTGCTTACAGGAGGCAGAGAAAACAGAAATGACAAGTGAGTGTGGATAAGTGCCAGAGGCTGTTACAGCCAGCAATAGCTTCTATCTTCCCCCTAATTCATTATCAGGCTCTGTAAGGCAAGAAGCAGCACAGTTCCCAGTGCTTCTGGACCATGCAGGCCATCACTAACTTCCAGCATAAACCAGCTTTCCAACTGGAAAAATGACCTGCATGTTATTCAACTTGCTGCACCAGCACCTTAGTGAACACTAATCAATATTTTGTATCTTCTAACATGGCTTGTGTGCAATGCATGCATTTTCATCTCCACATAACTATCTTTCCTTTCAGTGAATATTCCATGACAATGACACACTGTGAGTTAGAAAATACCTTTATGAATAGCAACGCAGGTCAGTATTTCACCTGTTCAATGAACGGTGTTTTAATTGTCACAAAATTAATATCTACTGCTTCAGCAATTTCTTTCCACTGAGTAACCATTTCTCTATGATAGTGTAACTTACTTTCTGATTAAAAATAAAATGCTTTAAATTATGTTGTGCCCACATAAAATGCACCATGGCTCATTCAAAAACTCAGACTAACATTTAATTTCTTGCTGTCTAGACATACTAAGCCAACTCCCAAAAATAAAGCCTTAACACTTCAGATGGCAGATGTAAAAACCTGCCAAGCAAGTGCTACTCATGCTTTACTCATGTAAAATCACTCAAGTAAATAGCAGCTGTCATTCTGTTTCTCACTGAAAGACATTAAAATGCTTGCAAACATCAGCCCCCCGATCTCAGATTCCCACCCTCGCCAACCTTCTGCTGCATGGAAGGAGGACTGAGTTACAATTCTTATGCATAGTATTCTCTACATCATTCTTCACAGCTGGCTCTCCACATATAAGCAGTTGAGTCAAATCACAGAATCACAACCAGCACAACTTGACAACAGTTTCAGAGGACTTTCAAAGGGGTTTATTATCTTTAAATACTTCTATAACTGAAACATTTGAAAATACTGTAAATGAGTTTTTCAGCAATTTCTGGTAAAACCATTGAAGGAAAGAGATCATTAATATTACCTTATTACTTCCCACTGAGACATGTCTAAAAATATTGTTATAAAATTTTAGCATGGATTAGCAAGGCCTTAAACCTGCTGCCAGATGTATCTGAAAGCACTGCTTGCCAGTACCTAGTTGTTTTTCATTACCACTAACTACAGAAAACATTGAATGTATGGGCATGGATTAGAAAGAAAAATAACTTTAAACTGATTTCTGCACCCCGATCCTGTTCTTGTAGGGAATTCTCTGAGTAAAATTAAATAATGAAATTTCACACAGAAATATATGTATATTGTCTTGCTCCTACATCCAAAACACAGTGAGAACCACTGTAATAATTATTATTAAAATTGTTTTACTAGATTTTTATTTTTTATCAGCCAAAATCTATTATTCAGTCATTTGTACCTCATATGAAATAAATACAATGACGTAGTAATACCAGACAACTAGCTGTGAAATGTTACTCCTCTATATCCATTAGAGTCAAAACCATAAAAGAGGCAAATACAGTTGTTATTGTGGGTAGCTCACAGAAAGCTCAAGTAGCAGAGGAGTTGTAAATCCCCAGGCTTACTTGAACACAGAGAAAGAGAAGACACACTGTATGTAAAAGATTATGAACAAATTGCTCCCTGGGCTGAAGTAGTTACAGCCATTCAAAACTTGTCCCGTTTCTGAGGCTTGGTTCAATGCTCAAAGTGAATGCAAAGACCAACATTAAATCCTCCAGAGGTTTCCATAAAAACTGTTCATTTTCCTTTCCTTCTGTAAGGACGTGTTTATACCTCAGCTATTTTAAGAAGCCTCCTGTGTGACAGTATGTCAGCAAAGCATAACTCCATTTATTTATTTTTTAGGATATTAACCTGTCTGGAGTTTTCAAAAAACATGGGCAGTGTTTCACCAGAAAGAATCAGAAAATGCAGCATATCTTCTTGAGAAGATGAAGAGTTATCTGAGGGCATCACATAGCTGAGTTTAAACCTTTGTTTTCTCTATCCATAAGAGCAACCTTTTTTTTTTCCCTTCCTATATGATTTATAGTGGTCTCTTCATGGTCTTCATGGATCATTAGAAAGTGCAATAGCATTTGGTAGATATTTTGTTATAAAGATTGATATCTCAAATAGTCCAAACATTTTTAGGATACCAAAATAAACACAGTCTTAGGCATGTGTTGAGTGTTTTCTTAAGTAATTAAAAAAATTCAGTCAATTTCAAGAGAGGCAATAAGTTAAAATTTTACACTATCTTTACCACAATGATGTACCTTAAGGACTAAGCTGAATACTAAAATATCTTAGAACCATTTATTTTATAAATTTAAAAAATCTCTTTTCTTCATAACTCATTCTTCATTACTGAATTTTTAGCAATTTTTCCTTCCTCAAGCTGTTAATCACTTGGTCTTAACATTGCAGACCTGGTCTGGTTATATTTAATAATAGTATGTGAGCATTGTATCTACCCTTTTCTTAATAAAAAGGAAAAGAAAGAGCAAAATCATAGTGAGTATGCTCTTCACAAAGATGTGGGTGGAGGGGGCTGGTGGGAAAGCCATATTTGCACATTTAGGAGTACAATATCTGATTGTTTAGGAAAGTGTGTTGGAACATGCCCACACATATGTGGACAAATGTTGGAGAAACCTCTTGAGGAATAAACTGCAAATGAGCAGCATCTCTGTGTATGTTGACCCATTCCCATTCAAGAAATTTAGCCGCTATTAAAATATAAAGTTGTGCATTATTAGTGCATTATTGAGTAATGTTTAGAAAGTGTATTAATGATACTACATACAATAAAAGTGCTATTTAATACTATGTAAAATTCTATGTCTTCCTGAAAAACTAGATCAACTTATAGCAGTGGTTTTAAAAGCAGAAGTATTTATGGATTAAATTTTTTAAAAAGAAAAAAAGTGATTTGAAGAGAATTAATTCTTTCACCAAAGCTCAGATATTTTTGTATAAGAGATGCAACACCAGCTCAATTCCAGCTCATTAATCAATCCTGTGAAAATTGGTAGTCTATGATATTGAAATCTGCACTGGTTCTAAATAAATAAATAAAAAAAAATAAAGTCAATAAGAATAGAGTGGAAATTAATCATGGTTTATCAGTAAACCTGTTAGTGTTCTCAAGGGAGCTCCTTACTGTTGTATGAATTCTGAAAGCCTGCAAATAGACTTATGTTCCATTTAATTTGTCATCAGAGAGCCAGGCAGTGATTTACTAACATTGTGAAAATATGGAAAATTCAAGATTGGCTAAGAACCCAACAGTTCCGCATCAGAAGAAACTGCCTTTTTTTTTTTTTTAATGTTTCTTACTGTTAATCATTACAGAAAAGACAAAAGGGTCAAATCATGCTCTCTGTATTTATGAATTAAAAAAATAAAAATAAAATTTGAAGATAACACAGACCTACACAATGTGATGCATTTCAAAGAACTCACATAGGTTTTGGCTGTACAGATGGGGAGGTAACCCTTGAGAAATATACTAGACGCTCTGGAAAGTACTTCTGATGAGCCCACCAACATATCTGAAAACAATGCATAAACTGGCTTTGATCTTATAAGAAAGCAGGGAAAGTAATCAATGTACCCTACAAGAAAACAGAGCAAATCACTGCTAATACGAGTTTTGCACTTTCAGCTCCTCAAAAACAGGGCAGTCAAGTAATCAATTAAGCCTGTTTCTGTGCATCAGTGCTTCCTCACTCATGATTCTATCGATCATAGTGAACAAATACGTGCAAACAGGGCTCTGGCATTAGACTTCGTGTTCATCTTCCCTGGGTTTTAGTAATACATAGAAGCAAAGGGAGGTTTGGCAGGTTCTTGTATTATTGCCTGCAAATCAATAGGCTTGGAGGAGCAAAGATCATCCCTGGAAGAGCTGCAGCAATGGAGTTAAAAGCAAATCCAAGAGAATCCAAAGGCTGTGGGGCCTTTGACAGAAGAAGAGATGAAATCAAGAATGTGGGAAAGGCAGAATTATCTCTAGATAAAAGTTGGTTGGCAATCCTCAGAAAAACTAGTGCATGACAACAGTAAGACTTAGACTGAAAGAGTAGAATTAAAAAAATTCACTCCTCCTGGATGGACACAAATGAACAGTCCATGCTCTCCAAAGATCATTCCATTCCCAAGCTTGGACAAAACCCCAGATTCCTGAACTTCACTATTTCTCTGTTGATATAGTGTATTTCCTAGCCTATCCAGTGTGCAGTTTTGTAGAAAATGACAACCTAGTTTAGAGAATGTATCCTAGTGTAATAACAGTTCAATAGTAATTTAGTATTTAGTAGATTATACAGAAACAAGAAACTAAAAGGACACTTTGCTGCAAAAATTGGAGTACACCAATGCACCTAAATTTTTTCTTCCCTTTCACACTCAGGGAGCAGGCCATAAAAATTACTTGCATGACTTCATATTGTTCTACCTCACTGAATACATAAGTGAAATCAGTGGCTAGTTACTACACTTTAAACCTTAAAATATCCATGACAGCTAACCAGATGAATGTATTGTTATTTTACAAGTTGGAAACTGGGGCTAGGAGAGGCAAAGTCATCCACTCATTTTATGCTTTTTTAACTCACCTTTAATACAGAATTACAGTTCATATTCGTCATCCACTTTGGGGGAAACACCCCACACCATTCTATTATAGAATGAAACAGACCTGAGAAAATACCATACAATACAGTTTTCTCCATTTTTAGGCAGAACAGAACAGTTCTTCAGCTTCTGTCAGTCTTAATTTACATTCAAGTGCTTTAGTGTAAAGATTATGTCACAGAGGCAAAAATTAAAGATACAGCAAAGAGCAAGGTGCCACATTTGGCATGTCAAGATAGACTCCAAAAACAGGGTTTGATTGCCTTATGGGACTGCATAAAGGAAAAAAGGAAAGAAGAATAGGCCACAATTCTGTTTCAGCAGTTTTTAACCTTGCCAGCAGCAGATACATTTCAGGCAAAGATTTGTACACAACAGAATAAAATTCCATTAATTCTCTTTCTCCTTCAGTGGGATTTTGAACAGAACAGGAGTCCAACTCCATAGGTTTCAAATAACATCACAGCTTTAAGGAATTGAAGATGCACCACAAAAGAAATCTGCCTCAAGTAAAAAGCAAACCCACAGGAACCAACAAATCCCTGCAAAAATTTAATTCAGAGTAAATCTAAATTAAAAATAAACCTTGAAAAAATTGAGACAGACCTCCATTGATTTCAACAAGCTTTGAATTTAGATCTTTAAAACCTAGACAATCTAAACTGAATAAATTAAGTAAAAATTGAGGGACTAGATTCACAGTTTAGAAAGGAAGCCTGTGATTGCTCTAACTTTGAGCTCGGGCTGAACAATTTTTCATGATGTGCATGATCTTACTTTATCTGAGTAACTAGTACATTTTATCACTGTCTAGATGGAGAGTATAGTTATTGATTACCTTGCCAGAAAAGTCAAAGTAATGAAAATTAAAATTCCTATATACCAGACATATTCAAATTAACCTGTTCGGTGAGAAGCAGCATCAAGATCATGGGTTGCAAGACACAAACTTCCCTTGAAGTGACTTCCAATAAATAGTCATACACTATACCACCTGTACTCTCTCTGAGGTACAAGTCAAAGGAAAGCTCTTAGAAAGTGATGCTATATCATTTGAGGCAAAAGAGTTATTAACTAGAGAGGATGGCTCCTCTTTTTGTAGCTAAGATTAAAGTAGTGTCTCTCTCCAGGGTTCTGAACTAACTGTCAAATTAGTATTTCTTTGAAAGATTTCTCTTTGGTAATCAACTCACTATAGAACTAAACTATCAAAGAAAAATTACAATATTTTGGACTGAAGAGAACATGTAAAAAATGCAATACTTTTTCCCCTCCCTATGCAAGAATCACTGAATCCAGCAACAGGACAGTTGTTAAATGCAGTCAGAAATATAGACTAAAAAAGTTTAATTGAGAGAGGAACTACTTTATCATCTACATAGCTATATAAGTAGACATTTGAGGTGACCAAATGTTTTTCAGTATCAGTAACTACTTCTGTATGGGATTACACCTTAAAAGATAATGGTATAGAATGAAGACATAACCTACTAAAGTCATGTTTGGAAGCAAGTCTGATGTTTGGTATTATAATTAAGGCCTTTTAGCTGTTTAATGGGTTGAATTTAAAGTTACAAAGAGAAAAAAACCCTACATATTTCCTTTTCTCAGTTGAAAAAACTTCAATACTTGTTTACTCACAACACGTGAGGCACATTTAAATGCAAAAATCATGGCTAGGAAGAGAGTATGAAAGTTAGCATGAATTGTCAATGTTTGTTATTAGTACGAGAGATATTGTTAATATTTGGCAATTTGAACTTACATTCTCCAGAAAATTCAGTTCTAAGAGATAGAGATTTTTAACTGCAATATCTGTTGTCTATATGTAAGTTAATTTAGTCAGACCTGCAATTAATAAATATAAAACAATAAACTACTACCCATTCAGGCTGACTGAAATATCCTAAATAACAACTGAAAAGGAAGATTAATTAAGATAATGTAGATGTTTACCAAGCTGTGTAAGCATCACAGACACTTTGCATTCAAATGTATGTATCTGGCATCCAAAAAGCTCACAACATATTTACAGGGGGATGCAATAATCTGACCCTCTGCCTGAGAACATTGTGAATTATAGCTCTAATGAAAATCAAGAGCAAATGTACAGCTCAGAGGAATTTGTTCCTTTGATGAATAGTACTATACTATTAGCAATTCATTTCTAAGCTATTCACTCCAGCAGAAGTTGTAGAATAGAGCAAGAAAAAAAAATGTAGAAAATAAGGCAGGAAATCAGTAATCTGCCAGTGATATGAAAACATAGTTCTCCTGATCATTAACCTTCCCATTTATTTGGGGCTTTATTTCATAAAAGCTGTACATACATGCTTCAAAAAGCAACATCATCAAATTCTGAAAGCATATATTGGTTATGCCTGTACAGAATTCATGAAAACATCTACTGTGTGAATGTGGAAGGCACACTAATCAAACTATTTGCTGTAGTACTACGTGTTTGGGAGTTTTCCATTTCAATGCTACTAATCAATTACCCACAGCAACACAATGAAGGGCCTCCTATTTAAATGCAAGAAGCAGACTAAGTTGCTTCCACTATCACAGGTAAATTGATCTATTAGGAATTTGAGAAAGATTTTCTCTGTATTTTATTCTAAGGCCATCAAAAAGTAAGTGCAATGAAGCTTCAAAAGAAGTGTCAGTTCCTTCTCTTCATACATATTCTCCTAACTCAAATACTATGTTTTTATAGGAGCTTTTGATTTTGAGTCATTAATGTTATTTTGTTTTACTGCTAAGGAGATGGCCTATGCTAAAGTTCAGCCATCTACAACTCTAGAAACATCCTCTGGGATCATCCCTGAACAAGCCCCTATATTTCAAATGTTATTCAGTAGCATTGCTAGCCATCACTGAAGGCAACATTGAGTATCCTGCCTGGCAGGTGCCTGTTTTCACAATGCCAAAATCGATATCTAGTTTGTCACTGGATCCAAAATAAGGAAAATTTGTCATTGTTCTCAAGCTTAAACAGTTCTAAAACTATTAAATAACTAGTTAAAATATATTTTTATTTCTATTTTTATGCTGCAGAGCCTTTCATAATTATAGCAGAGCTAAAGATGTTCTTGTCTCCAGAAGGATGCTACCATCAGGGAGGGTTCAGAGTGGCAGATCAAATGAGTGGATAAAGAAATACCCAGAGATGCTTCCTGGCTGCAGAAACAGTCAAATTACATACATACATAACATTACAGCATAACAGTAAACATAAGGGTAAATGAAACTGGAAAAAATAATAGGGAATACAGCTGAAATGAACGCCCATTAAAATGACTATTAAAATAAATTCCTGTAATGCTTCAGTAACCGCTTCAATATATGTTTTTTTAAGACTCCATTAAACACATTATGAGAAAATTTTGAAGTTTAATCTTAGCACTGACTAAACAT
Organism: Xenops minutus; assembly: GCA_035221455.1. NCBI lineage: Eukaryota > Metazoa > Chordata > Aves > Passeriformes > Furnariidae > Xenops > Xenops minutus. The sequence goes on along the minus strand of JAWWEE010000122.1, from coordinate 44,179,274 downwards.
CCTTTATCTCCAATTTAAAAGTAACCAGAGTAGTAGAAAATGAAAAGGGGATTGAATTGTTCAAAGGTGTTTAGGTCCAGGCTCTTGAACATTTGGCAACCCTAACAGCACAGAACAAGTGTTCCTGAAATCTGTGGAAGAGTAGGCTACTGCCTAAATTTAAGTTTGCAAATAGAAGAATTGTCAAACAAAGCAAGATGTCAATTTTATACATCTCATCTGAGCCCCATGCAGTACCACTGCATCAGCACATTGGGACTGTACACCATTATTTTTTATTAATGAAGTACTGACTTGTGTGCCTTGTCATTAACCAGATTCAGACACCTGTCATCACATGGGCAGATTGATTTAATATTGACACAGAGGGACAAATTTCTATATACTAAATTACCAAAGATCTATTTGCTTCAACAAGACTGATAAGAGCTGCTAGTATAAAGAAAGGATATAAGCTGTTAATGCAGATGATCATTCATTCCTCTAAAAATGCTGTAGGAAATAAGAGAAAGCAGAAAAAAACAAACCAGAAGATAAAAAAATCAAAAGTCAAATTAAATGTGACTAAAAATATAATTTACTTTTATTGAAATTTGGAAGTCATGACTTTTTTTTTCCACCAAAAGTAGTGTCCTACTGCTGTATCTATTTCATGGCAGTACTATTACAATGATTTGTACTGAAAGGGCCACGTATATTGTCACCCTTCTTATTTTTGTAATCTAGAAGGTGTCACTACTTAATTTATATTTTTCTTTACAAGGTTACAAAATTCATATAGACTCCATTATATAAGCAAAAAAACCCTGAGGTCACATAACTTATAATGCAGCCAAGATTTAGCTTATAACTCTTGAAGGATCACTAGGCCAACACGTCATGAAAGTTTGGAGGTGTGACAGTGTGGTGGAATGCTCCCCCTTCCCAGCTACATGGTCCCCGAGATGCCCCAGGAAAGAGACCTCCAGAGACTGCAGAATGGGAAAGCAGAGAGAGAGTTTATTCACATGGTCAGGGGTATTTAAAGGGATTTAGGGGACATTAGTTTCTAACCAATAGAAATCGAGGGCCAACAACCAGTGGGGAAAGGGTTACCAAAGGACCAATAAAGGGTGTTTCACATAGTCCTGCCAAGGCAAATTCCTGCATACTAGGCTAGGGAGATAAGTTTTCTCAAGGAGTTTTGGGAAGGAGAAGGGTGACCCAGGGGAAAAAAGCCAAGGAGTCCATTTTACAATACAGTAAAAGCCTCAGGTTTTAAGGCACTTTGGACCCTGACTGAAGGATTCAAGAACAAAGTGAAGCCTGATTGGAGTAGCCGAAAGAGGACAGGGGTATAAAAAGCGGACTGAAAACCCGTTAAAGCGCGCCTTTTGGGGGAGCGGAGACTCCCGGGCCGCCCAGCGCTGTTCTGCTCATTAATCAATAAAAACTTTAAACTGCATATTGGCCACAGCAGTTTATAACACCTATGTTAGATACTTCTAGATTTCCAAAAAACTAATGCCTGTTCATCTCTGCTCTGAACTCCATTTGTTATGACTGCCTCTTACCTGCTGCCAGACTCTCTTCCTTCATGCTTTCATCCTGCCTCACAACTTCTGCTAAGTTGTTAGCCTCCTCCTGCCCTTTTTATTATTTTAATTAATTCCATATTAAAAAAAAAAATGCAAAAAAATGCCAGAAGTCATGCTGAAAACAGAAGACGAAAAAGCATCTGATGGCTGGAAGCAAAGTGAGCACGAACTGCTTTTCTAACATTCCAATTGGGTCCTCCTTCAGCAGGCAGAAACCTTCAGTCCTTATGAACACAACAAACAACAGAAGTCTAAAAAAGTGTTTTCTTGTATTTATCTGGGAAACATTTTAGTTCTATGAATACCATTTCTGGCATCTCATTCTACACTCGATATCTCTTACAGCAAAACACATTACATTGGAAACACTAGAACCAGAGTTAGCTGTAAAGTCCATTTTTGGATTAAGACAGTTTTTTCCATTATTCCTTAATTATAATTGCATCCCATGCACTGCTTTTTAAAAGCTCTTTCAAGACACAATACACAAGCTGCAAAGTAGTAGATATTCATGAATTCTTATAATTTCTTGAAAAGGTAAAATCTGATCTAATGTGGACATTCTCTGTACCCTTCAAGACTTCAGTGTGACATTTGAACGTCATCTCCCATTAATTTCCACACACAATTCATTTCAAATCTTTTAAGTGCATTATACAAATATGCATTTATGGATGATCACATAATAAGCTATATGTTAAGTTGATTTGAGTAGCTTATATAATTTCAAAAAATATTCTGGTTGGGAACTATTCATCTTTCACATAAAGGGAATATTTATTCTTCTCATTTTATATTCTGAACAATGGAGTAAGTGAAATTCACTGCTATCATCTGTTTTTCAATGTGTTCTTTTTATTCTACTGTGTTAAGACACCACTATTTGATGCCTAAGCAAAAATTAATGCAGTGATTGGAATATGACACAGCCCAAAATGCAAATAGTCTTTTTCACTTACAATACAGAATTCATGTGAGTTACATAAATATACAGCAGCTAAAGTGCTGCTAAAAGAGAAACCACTGAAGAATTTACTTCAAACTTTGGGCCATTTTTTGTCTCAACCACACATAGCCCAGTTTTTCACATAAGGGAGAGTCAGCTAATTAAATCATCTGGTGCAATACTACTCTGTCACTATTACCAGTTGTTCTTTGAGGTCAACTTGACTTCTGCAAAAGTGTAGGTAAGGTCAGTTCCTATTTTGTCTGAAACCACTTGTACTCAGTGGGCAGGCTGAACAAAAGGCTTTGATTTTTTTATTTTTTTTTTTATGTCTTCTTTAGTTTTGAGAACTGATACTGCCTCAGGGGGGGAAAAAAAAAAAAAAGGCAATGGGGCCAAGTGCTACCGTTGCTGAACTTAGGTGAAGATTATTTTTTCATATCACAACACTAAAACTTTACCAACACTTTTTTTGTCTGTTTGAAAGGTTCTGAAACCTTCCTTGGCATCACTGGGTATTTCTCACTTTAGCCTTTCAGATTCCAAGAACAGGTTTCTTCAATACCTTCCACAACTATTTTAGGTTTTGCTGAAATGAAATACTAAAAATGGTAACATTCTGTCCTTGAATGAGCCTGTGATGAATATGACCTATTGCAGGTGGATGCTCCCAAAGTGAAAATTCCATAGCTTAGGTCAAACCTAAGGGGGAAGCTAAAGGGCAGTAGCAGCTTCTTTTGGCATTTCTTTTGTGGCACTGCCAAATGCAGTATTAAGACTCTAGTTCAGTGTTTTGGTTAAAAGAGAATGTGTGTTAAAGAGCTTTGCTTTTTTTTTCTTTTTCTTTTACATTCTCTGGTCCTTTCAGCCTCAAGTACAGAGACTGCAACCATGTGGAGAACCTGACTATAGCTGTTACAAACTGTTGTCTGGCTGACAGTGTTATAGAAATCAATATATTCACCATTAATTTGTTCTGATCACATGGCCTGCTGGAAGAAAAACCACTACTTCGTTTCACCTGAGAAGTAACTGTATTCCATTTTTATTCTCATTCCATTTTTTCCCTCCTTATCTTGGTTCTAACAAAAGAGAAAAAAAATAGATTTGTATTCCTTGGTATTTGACAAAAACCAGAACTTGCCTTTCAAAGATGCAATTTCTCCAACACATATATTCTCATTCCTTTGTTCCTCACTCTCACTTCCTAAGATCAACTTTGCTCCCCACAGACTTACTTATTTCTCAAATATCTCCCAGAACACACAAAACAACACAATGTGCACTGCAATGGTTTCCTAGTTCTGCAACGGTTTCCCAGTTCACTAAGCAGTGAGTGGTCTCTTACTATTTGGAACAAAAGGGAAAATCTTAGAATTATCCAAAAGCAGTGATTTTGCTGCAGTTCTTTTCCATTATTTCAGATGGTGAAAAACTTTAGTCAATTTAGTCAAATTTTAGTATCCCTCTTAAGATGTACAACCATCACACTGATTTTGAATGTACTGTTCAAAAACTATGATTTTTTTCCAAACTGGCTAAGCAAATCAGCTCTATATGAATGTAACTTTCCTATAGAATACTTTGAACTGCTCAGGTGATGAGTCAGATAAGCTAAAAATGAAAGAAGAAAAAACCTGTGGAAGAAAAAACTTTTATGGTAGCTGCCACCGGGTTCTTCACTATGTTGACTCTTTCAGAAAGGGAAATATTCTAAAAGGAGTCTCGATTGAGCCTTTTAACTATTTGACTTTTCTGTGCAAGCATTATGCTTTTCATGCAACAGCTAATTAAGTACAAAAGAGAACAACAATAACTATATGCTCTGCACAAATCAACAGAGGTCAGTCTTCCTCTTGCACACACTGAATTGTTAAACTCAAAGCATCAGTGATCTGGTCACTACTTTAAACAGCTTTCAGAAGCTGAACTACAGAGTTCAGCATTTCTTAAGGGAAAAAAAAAAAAAAAAAAAAAAAACAACTTGAAAGTGCTTTAGGGAAAAGTACATCCTTCAGAAGATAGAGCAAGCACACCCCCTAATGGAGAAAATGTAGACTTCCCACAGACTCCCGTTTTGGCTTAAAATGAAGGTCGGTATGATGACAGGGGATGTTAGTGATGTTTTTAATGTATGATGAGTAGCTGTGGTCTTACTAGCATTGTTGAGGGCTACTCATTATTAAACTTGAAAGGAAGTGACTACAGAAAAAATATAAAGCAGAAAAAATATAGGCTTTTTTTTTTGTCACAAAGAGAGAAAATTACTAAATTAAGAATTGACCGTACATAGCAAAGCATTAAACCTGCTCTCCTGACCTCATATTACTTATTATTTCAGTCAATGGAGTCCTTAAAGACCCACTGGAGTTAATTTTGGATTTCATAATGCTGCACTGAGCAAAGTGAGGACTAGCACATACCCACAGCATTTTTTTCCCACAAATTAGAAACCTGATTCCTTCAAATAAAAGCATAAGGGCAATGGGAAGCTAGTTGATATAATGGCCACATGAGACTGTTGGATTCCTATTTTGTTCCAAAGCATGCAAGAGCAATCAAAAAAGGCTAAACTTTAGTGACCCAAACGTAAAATCTATAGCTTTAATATCCAATCACACTGCAAATAACAGGCTTACTCCTTAAAATCTCATTACTTGACTTATGGATTTGCACCAAGTTTACAAAACAAACTTAAGAAAAATTTTCCACGTTTATCATACTTCTCAGGAAAATGCTGCTCAAGCTGTGTCCTTTCCCAGAATGTGAAAGACGTTTTAAAGGAGTACATGTAAACCTGGTCATTCTTCATGGCTGGAGAAGGACCTGTTTGGTCAGAGCTGCTAAGAGTCTTAGGAGGCACAAACTTATTAGCCTTATTCCCCAAGAACCTGTCCTTGATGCCAAGCCTGGCAGGTAATTGCAGCTGTTGAACCCCACTAACAGTTCTTTATTAACTGCTTCTGAATAAAATTATGCTTTGATTTTGCTTCTTCCCAGATCAGGAATTGATGTAAGCTACAAAGCAAAATAGACCCAATTGCAGTAATGGCCACTCACAAAAATCACAACTAGTGGGATAGTCTGACGGAATCCACAGATTATCATATAATGCCAGCAGGCATGTATGTAAAAGTGTATAAATACAGCTTCAAGAGAAAGCTCATTTAATATGAAATAGGCTGATTTTTAAATATTCAACTCAAACACACCTAATCTGAAGAATATTTACATATGCATTCTGATTTATGGCATAAGCCCCATTATGACATTTTCTTCACAAGTTTTTTGCTTGTTTTTTTTTTTCTTTTTTGTTTGTTTGTTTAGTTTGGGGTTTTTTATTATTATTATTTTTTATGGAAAGAACTTCATCTTCTGTTCTTTCCTCTTACTGCAGAAAGTAAGAATCTGCAAAACTGTGTGTTAAGTGAGAAATCTACAAGATCATCAGAAAAAAATTCCTATAGTCCGTGAAATTTCTCGATAGCAATGCAGGTGGAGGAAGATAAAAATAAACTATTTTGTCAGCTTATGATTCTTGCATTGTTTCATGGTCAAAGATTTTTCTGAAAGAAAAACTAACTTATCAAAAGGATAAAGGAGAAATGATAGTAAATATCTATGAAAAGGAAAAAGAGCATTAAAGTCATACAGGAAAAATCAGAGGAAAATCAAAGGGATTATTATGCTACATTGTTTAGCTCTGACAACAAAAAGGTACTCTAAATGGAGAAGATCATAGCCTTCACAATTGTATTACCACTAAGCCTCATTATTTTGCAGATAAAAAAAGAGGGTTGAAAGATTAGAATATTGGAAAAACAGCTTTCTCAGTAAACATTAATTCATAATTCAGTATTCAATTGGTGGACTCAAGGCTAAAGTGAACATCAGTTTTCATTATTATATCCCGCATAACTTTGCCCTGGAAAACTAATTCACCTGAAATAGACTCATTTAATTTAAGGCAAAACAAAAGAAATGGACTCCTCTTTGGCTTCATTTTTCACAGCATGATATTTCACCTGGTGTGGTGAGACCACCAGGAAAATGATGTGTGCCTTAATAGCAGGTGATGCTGAAATCCAGTGATCACAGAGGTCTTCAATGTTGGTCCTCTTCTGCTAGTCTCACCTCTTAGTCTTTGAGGCACCTTTTAACCCTCTCAGATGACTGAGATCTGAGGCCTTTTGTACTTTTTCACTCTGTCCAGGCTGCCTGTTCAGCGTTCCTGGCAAGTCAGTTCCAAAACTGACCCAGAGGTAACTGCTCACTTTGTGCTTGCTCTACAGCTGTCATAACTGCCATATTGTCACATTGTTTGCCTTACGGCTTGCTAGCTGTTAAATCAGTAATTTCCTAAATATGCTTATGTTAAATCCATATAACCATAAGGCAGTAATCAAATTGTTGATTTAGCAGTTCAGCTGGTCTTGGTCATTAGAAATGCCATTAGAAGTGCTAAATATATTTGTGTGAGGTTGGCAATTCATGTCAGCTTGAGTCCCTTTCTCTTAGCATTGGTCCATGACCTCCCCCAGCTTTCAAACCTTTTTGCAGAATCTGAATGCATAAAAATGCAGAATCTGAACAGGAGGCTACCTGATTGTGGCCCTGGTTTGAAGTGCCTTCTTAATTTTGGGTTTTTTTTCAAATCACATTTCATAAAACTACAAACACAGAAGCCAAAACAAACTAAAGGCAAGAACTCTTTCAAATTATGTTGGCTATCACCATATTTCAAAATCTTGTTTGCATAATTAAGATTGTTTCATAATATTTCCAGAATCACAGCCAAATCTTAGCTTTGCAGTAAGTCTGTATTTCTTCTGCTTGCAGGAAAATGGAATGCAAAAGTTGCAAACTGTGCAAGTTCAAAATAGTCAAAATATGCTTACTTCCTATATTTAAGAACTGAATTGTTATGCAAGGCAATTTCTCAAGATGATTTAAAATATCAGATAGGACTACAAGCTACCAAATCTAAACACAGTTACTTCTATATAAAAGCATAAACGATACCATGGTAGTATGCTTTGTTAGTAGTACATGAAACCTTATACCTTATTTGCTACTGAAAATAAAGTGTTTGCCCAGGAAATCCTGAGCAAGGAATTGCTAGGCATATCTGGCAGTGTTTAGACAGCAGGATGCCGCAGAGTGCTCTGTATGGGAGCAGGCCATGACCAGCCCAGTGCTGGTCTCACCTTCTTCAGGCATCTCTGACACACATGGAAGCATCCCATTGTTCACCCAGACTTACACCAGCTGGGGAGCATGTGGTGCCTTTGCTCAGACATATTTAAGAAAGTGACAGCCACAAGGGGCAGGACACCTGTAAGAGTAGAATGAGGGGTTTTATCTTCCATATAGGATGATAAATGAAGACAAGGGTTTAGAGAATTGTAAAAACAGAGGCAAGAAAACAAACAAACAAAAACCAAAATATAAACAAGAGAGACACGTGGAAGGAGACATTTTGGGGGATGCACCTGGAGACATGCTCTTGGAAGGAGGTGCTTCATGCAAGAGGAAGGAAGTCTGAGAAATTACATCCTCCAGGGACTGCTGTTCAGAGGTAACCCATGCCAGAGCAGATAAAAATGTTTAAGAAGCAAGAAGCAGTGGAGGAAAAAGAAACAAGGAGGAACAGAAAGAAATCCTTATACACTGGACTCAGCCTCCTGCGCTGCCCATCACCTTACCAAATAGATTGGGACAGACTGAATTTCTGTGCTGCAAAACCAAGGAGAGTTGAGAATGTAAAGGTGAAGGAGAGGTGTTTGAAGTTGAGTCTGGGAAAGGAGAAGGAAAGGTTTTAACTTAAGTGTTTCCATATACTTTTTTTTTTTTTTTTTAACAATATACAACTCATCAATAACATTTTATATTAATTAGTAATAACTAAATTCAGTGAAATCCCCCAGCTCAAGACTGGGTTTGCCTGCAGCAAGGAGTCAAGAAATTTTTGTGGAGAACCCTTGATCTTCTGAGGAGAGATGCAAAGTCAGAAACACCAAGAAATTCTGATTATTCCATGAGTAAACTTACAAATTAAGTTGGAACATGATATATCTGTCATCTCCCTCTACCAAACCCTTGTTCCAAGAATACCTGTCAACAGAATTTAAACATAATGCCAGTGAAGGAGGTTTGGGTGTTTCTCTCCAAGGCTACATTCACCGTTCCTTTCTGGAACTCAAAATTTTCCACCTTCTTGCAGCAGCCTATTTTGTGGTTATATTCCTTTGTTGCACCTGTTTTACTCCCCAGTTAAATCACTAGTAATACTTCCTTGCCTTCTAGTAAAATGTTCTTTTTCTCTATGAAACTGAAGTATCTTCCTTGTTGAGTATTAACTGAATTCAATTTGAGCTAAGCATCAGCTAGTCTAGTACTCATAAACACTAGGAGAAAAAATGGATGCTTATTGGCAATCTTATTTCTACATGTTTGATAAAGAATGTCATTACATTATTTGCATAACAGCTTTTCCTTCACTCTCCACGTTCCTCAGATGTATTAATTTAAATTATTTTAAAAAAAAAAAGATCACAAACAGACATTAAAGACAAAAAAAAATTACTAGAATAACAAAGCAGGTACATACTTGCTTTATGTTTTGTACCCCTTTCAGAAACAAGCATCTATCTGGTGATCTGTATTGCAGGCAGCAGAGGGAGTCTTATTCAGTGGAGCCACAATCAGTTCCACTTATTTACTGTGGAGCCTGATATTTGGGAGATAATTGATTTAAAGGTCAAGGCCAGCAAACTAATAAAAAGGGATATCAAGCAGAATTTTTGCTCTTTCTTCTTATTCAGGAGGGATGTAGAACTAAGATCTTTTGCCATCTAATTGTCACTAATGTTTTCTTCCAAAAAGAAGAAAAATGTTAATCCACATTTATCTTTCCTCATCTCAGCATTGGTTTGCAAAGGGCTTGAATGTTTTCAACAAGAGTTACTAAAGATTTGGCTGCAGAAGACAGGAATTTTTTTTTTCCAGGACATGAAACAGCAAGTCTTGCAAATAATGGCTATTTACCCCCAACTCTTTGCACTGTTGCCTCTATCTGCGTACTGTTGCCATTAGTATTGAGAGAGCCATTGTTCATTGTAAGAAAATATAAAAGAACATCATTATAAGTTCAGATTTCTGCAGTGGCTTTCTGGATGGGTTTTGATCAACGTAGAAGTACTGTCTGAAAAGAGAAACATTTTCCAAGAGAGTGTATTACACAGAAAGAGAATGCCCTGACACTGAAAGAAACTGGGAAAAAAACATACCTACCAGTAGGCTAGACAAAGGGCACAGGTCGAGGCCTTTTCTTTGAAAGCACTGATTAATGTGAGGTCCTGTTACCTGCTATAACCATCGTTTTGTTCTGAGTGAAAGGTTTCTTACATTCCTAATTTGTCTTAGGGATGGTAAAAGAGAAAAAAATGTCTACTTCAATCCAAGAGTGAGACAGTTTCATTTTGCATCCAGTTCAAAGTGAGGGATACAAAGGATGCAGGTTGTTGTACAAATGCTAACTGAGTGATTCTCTCGACAAGCAGCCTCTGTGACTCACATCACTCAACTATTTATCTTGATAAGAAGGGACATTTAGATGTTTTCTTAAGTAAAATATTATTGTGGTCAAGTTAGCAAGAACTGTTACATTCTATTACAGAAAAAAAAATCTCCACATATATGCACATGTGTACTCTCGAATTAAAGAGAAGCTAGACAGGTGTTTCCACAAATGAAGTCTCTGTACTTGATTTTTCACCGTGAAATATAAAACATGCTGGCAATCCCTTCCTTCTTAAAACTAGTAAACTAGGTATGCAGACATCCTGATGCTGTTCTTATGAGACCTCATTTCCACTTGATTAAAATGGAACTTAGAGACATTTGAGGTGGCAGGGGAGCTCAACTCCTTGGCCTAATGATGGAATAGCAAAAGGGAATCCCAGATAGACAGACTTGTAGGATTGGTTTGGTGTCCAAACTGATGTAGAATAAGTGCCACAGGATATAGAAAGTAAAATGCAGCAAAAGACACCACTAGATGCAATTTTAGATAGAGTAAAGCCCGTACTCAGATCTTCCCTATGTCAATAGCAAAAGGGAACAGTTTAACTAATTTTAATACAAGGAGACACTGACACTAGAGGTGTGTTCTGTCTAGGATGGGAAACTTTGAAGGTAGTGCCACCAAGAGTGTAATGACTTTCTCCATAGTCAGTAGACATTCTGCCCAAAACAGCTTTGGTTCAATAAAGGTGTGATGTCCCATGCTACTCAACCTCCTACTTTCTTTGGACTCTGCCCAAAAGTGGGAGCCCTGCTTTTTTTATTCTGTCAACCAACTAAATGGTGGAACCCAGAGACAGTGCAGAGTAATTGACTTATATGCTGCTCTGAAGCATAGAAATTATATTACTCACAGAGCATGTACAACATCTACCACCTGATACAAGCATACCAAAACCCCACTAATTTTCTAAAAAGTATTACAGTTTAACACTACAGGAGGAGTCAAGAAGAAATACTCTCTTGGATACAGTTCATGGTTTGTGAGACCATTCATCCCTGAAAGAGCTGTTGCCAGGGCTAAAAGGGAAATATGAAAGTCCTTTCACAAACCCATAAAAGATGACAGTAACAGAAACTTTCATCTCCACTATTACTTCTCCTTGCAAAAGCCATGAACATGATTATTAACTGGAAAGGTATATAACACTTTGACTGCGAACTAGCAAGCCAGGCAGAATTCGAGTTAGGAGACTTGAAACAAATAAACGTAGAGTCTAGCATGTTTTGTCTCTTAGAGTCAACTTCATCTGCCTCCTTGGGCAAATGTTTTCAAGCCATTCTGCAATTCTGATGGTAAGCACTACTGATCAAACAATAAATAAACTCTTTATTTTATAGTAGTGTTAAATACCAAAACTCAGCAACCCAAGTACCAAATACAGTGCAAATTGTATGCTAAAGACAGTCCCTGTTCCTCACTTTCCATCCCAAGCTACTGATTAGGTAAGATTACTGACCGTTAATTGATCTGGTAAATCAGGTGAGGTATTGCTAATGCTTTATACAGTACTTCAACTTTTGTCTACAGCCCTTTTAAACTAATTTATAGAGTGTAGGCAATCACTCTTGATATGAAATGAACTTTTAAACAAAAATGGGATTATAAAAATATTAAGCATTGCCTGATACAACTCAGTGCTTGGCCACCATTTGCTGCTTTGGGCATTCCCCAAACAGTGCATGACAAACAGTGGCATGCAGTAAAGATTAAAGAATGTTTGCAACTTGTGCCTATCTCAAAAGGTTGAGTGCTTTTGTAAAATTTTATCTACATCAATTAAACACAACTGACCATGAAAACATCACAATGCTTTCTCTGTCTCTCTCTTCACACAGACAAGCACGCATTTAAAGACAATTACATGTCTTTCTGAAGCTTAAAACTGTTTCTCACATATATGACATTTTGTTCAGATATTCTATCACCTATGGACTTTAACACAAATACTACAAAGTTGTATGGAAAATCCCTTTATGCCATGTAAATCTCTCTAGTCATCTCAATGAAAATTTACCCATCCTATGCCCACTTAAAATACCAGAGAAATCATTTGGATCATCCACAACACACACTTGGTAGCATTCAGCTATTACAGGCAGCACCAGAGAGCCATGCAAGAGGGCTAAATAAACCAGCTTATATACAACAAAGTAGCATTGAATCAGCTAAGTATCCTGTTCTTGCTGACTATGAAACAGAGACAAATGAAAAATGAGACCAAGGAGGTGAAACAAAGATTTCTACTCTCTACAGAACAAGGTAAAGGTTCTGATACGTGTTACACCATACATTTCAGTAGGAAATGTAGATTTTGGATTCTGTTTTACATTTGTAATCTCATGTCTGAATACTGCAATTAAATTAGTCTTTTTTAAATTAATGACAGGCTTAGAAGAGGGCTGCACTGTGTTAAAAAAAGATTGCCTATACAAACTGACATTACTGACATAACACAAAACACATGAAACTTTATTTAATGCATCCTGCAAGTTGTACAATTATTTGTTGATTTTATGTTTGAGCATGAACAACTTATTTGATCAATTAAATTATTTTCTAATAAGACTATTTGCTACTTTTAGATAAACCAATTTAATTTACTGATTTATATTAATTTGCAATATGTATACCATAGGACAACTGATATAATCCCATGACATAGTAGGTCTGCTGTATCCTTGACTAGCTCTGATGCAAGACATTTCCTCGTAATGTGTAGACAGCTCATGACTTTTAAGGGGAAGACACCCTTCAACAAGGCCAGATCGAGTCACAGGAATGTGACTACAGCTATCTGCAAACCTAAATGCTATTTTCTATCCTTTCATTTTCACTGAAGCTTTGAAGTAAATATGAAGGGAGCCAGAACTGAGCAAATTACCTGAGGACTGAAACATTTTTGACATAAGTCTCAAATGCAGTTCAAGTCCTTTATACCTGTTCTTCGTTGTTCTAGTTTTGTTTCATCTCAGAATGTGACTGATGACACTGATGAAGGAAAGATTGGACAGCTGGCCTCAATTCCCCACGTTGGATACAGAGAGAAACACTATGAGATGCCCTCTTTCAGAGGAGCCTCAGAGCCTGTGCGGCAGAAACATTTAACTATTTCTTTCCAAAGAAACTGTGCAACAGGAAGGATCCATTTCACATCCACTACTTCAGCAGGTTCTGCACACTAAAAGATTTCCTCTCTAAGTGAAAAGGCTGTAATTTCCAACCCAATTGCAACTAATGTGCTGAATTTTCTGTGCCAGCATGAAAAATTCTCAAATCCCCTTACTGCCATAAGGCCCAGTAAGAAGTTGCTGAGCTATCTCTACTTTGATCCATCTACCAAACATGGGAAGAAAGTGCACAATTTTTTAAATATAACCAGATCTAGGAAAATGAAATCTGCATGAAAGCTGACTTAGAAGTCAAAGCAATTACTTATTCCAAGTATCATGCTCTAGAAGACAGGTTTTAAATAATTCTGTCCCTCTCTACTTAAATGATAGTTGCCCCTATTAAGCTACTTTACCAGTCTGTGTTTTGCTTCAATTACCATCCACATATGTCCCATGGCATAAAAATAACAGTTCCATCATAATTCAAAGGGATGAAACCAAGACTGGATTCTCATATTTTCTGCCTCCACACCTTTAAGATATGTAGAGAAAGGTAACTGGTCTAAGAAACAAATTTGTATCTCTCCACTACAAACAGGTCAGTGCTCAGGCAGGTAACTGTAGGCTTCATTTGTGTTACTTACAGCTTCAAGTAAGTAAGAGTCTATCCACACTCCTACTGGCATAGGCAAAATAGGGGAATACATAAAGCCTTCCCTCAAACTGAGGGCTTGTGTGCTGAAAATTTGTCATAATTCTTCCTAAAACCTTGGCTCATACTTAAGTATCACAGCTTTAAGGTTTTTAATATCACCTATAAAATGTGAGTAAATGTGCAACACTTCAGGATTAAGGGAGTATTTCTACAATACTCTTACTTTGTAATTAAACGTCCTTCTGGAATAATAAGACATAATTGTTGGCATTATTGTATGCCATGCTAGGTATAGCAAGAATGGGGTTGTTCCACAAGACAAGAACACTGAGAGTGCCCTCACTGTCAGGGCACAGTCCCAGGACCTGAGCAGGGCAGGTGGGGTAATCATCAAATACAGGCAAGGTGACAAGTCAGGCCTAAAACCAGCACAGAAAAAACAGCCAGGACCAGCAGGACCAGGAGAAGACACAGGTCTGCCCACAGCTCTGCTCAGGCAAGGACTGAGGCCCAAAATCACACGGAGCCCCAGGCCCCACGAGTCCAGGCTGGGGCTGGGCAGTGCAATCAAGGTCTGTCACCCCAAAGCATCAATTATGCCAATTAGAACATTGTTTGCACTAATGCTTAGTCCCTTATAAAAGGTAAAAATATTTCACAGATTAAAATAAAACAGATAACAGACATGTTGAGTATTACCAAAAATCAAAAACACCAGTAAAGTTTAATGAGACTGATGGGGAGTGGAGGGAGGGAAACCCTTCAGGATTGTCAAACCTCCACACAGGGAAGACACTGCACATACTGTCCAGTGTAGTCTGCTTCTCCTGTTCTTATTCAAATAATGCTGGATAACAAGAACTCCCTCAAAAAAAAAAAAAATAAAAATGGATCAACTATGATTTACTATGATTCAGATAGAAATGTTAGTAAGTCATTGCAGCACCATTTTCATCTTGTTTTCCATTTTTAATGTGGCTTCTGAAGCCCAAAAGGCAGGTGCACTGTATTCAGTCTCATAGTGTGCTAGCAAACAAGATCCAGAGCATATGAACAGACAGCACTGACAGACAGAAGTTTAAAAGGAAAGAGGATAAAAATCATGACTATGCACAGAGGTCTCTTGCACAATTGGCATCTGAGAGCTAGACTCAAAATCTGATAGAGTGAAGAATGCAATGGGAATTCTTTCCCTTCTCTGTGATGCCAACACTTGACATGGGGCTTTCTGAGATTGTAATAAGCTCTTCTAGCAGAGTTTCTACTTCAGAAAAGGTGTGACTTCTTGGGGATTTTTGGAAAAAATCTATGTTGACAATAAAATGCTGACCCTCTATGGACAAAACATGAGTAAGATCATGTGGGAAGAATCTATATGCAAAGTGTTCTTATTGTTTTTGAATTACCATCAGATCTGTGAGTTCTTAGAAACCTTTATACTAGCAACAATATTAAAGAAAACTTTTTTTTTTTTTTTAAAAAAAAGCCCTGCTCCAAGGAATGTACTGTTTGTATGGGGAAGTAGTAACAATGGCTGACAGCAGATGGGTAAAGTGCAAGATTAGAGGACTTCTTTGCCCCAGGAAATGAAAGAAATATCACTTCAAAAACAAGAACAGGGCAGATAAAAGGGAAGGAGGGGTTATGCACTGTTTATGCCAGAATTCCTGTCATATCCAATTTGTATTATGGGATCTTAATTGAATTTTATTTTATAATGTAAATCAAAATTAGCTACATGATAATCTCTTTTTAGTCTATTGTTTCTAAGTGGTGTTTCCACTGCAAAACATTAAAGCAGACAGCTTTTATAACATTTCCATTTGTACCTTCATAAAGTGTCAGCTTTCCCAAATTAAGCTTAGCTTACCAGTAATATATGAAACATTCACAGGTTAAAATCATAGAACCACAGAAAGGTTTGAGTTGGAAGGGTCCTTTAAAGGTCATCTGGTCCAACACCCCTGCAATAAGCAGGGACATCTTCAACTAGATGAGATTTTTCAGAACCTTATCCAAGTGGTCCTTGAATGCTTCCAACCATGCGGCATCTACCACCTCTCTGGGCAACCTGTTCCAGTGTTTCATCACCCTCATTGCAGAAAACTTCCTTATACCTAACTTAAATCATCCCTCTCTTAGTTAAAAACCATCAGCCATTGTCCTATTGCAACAGGCCCTGAAAAGATGTCTCAAATATACTGAAAGGCCACAATAAGGTCTCCCTGAAGTCCTCTGTTCTTCAGGCTCAACAACCCCAGCTCTCTTAGCATGTCTTCATAGGAGAGGTGCTTCAGTCCTTTGACCATCTTTGTAGCTCTCCTCTGGATTCACTTCAACAGGACTCCCGAGCTGAACACAGTGCTCAGGGAATACTGCACAGTACAGGAAGAATCACCTGTCTCAACCTGCTGGCCATGCTTTTGATTCAGTCCAGGACATGGTTGCCTTTCTAGGTTGTGAGTGCATACAACCAGCTCATGTCCAGTTTTTCATTTACCAGTAAACTCAAGGTCTTCTCAACAGGGCTCTTCTCAATACTAATTTCCTGAGTGCTATACAGAGGAAATTAGAACTCAGAGTTCCTAATTTTTGATCTTGGTATTTCAGTTCAAAAGCCAGCAACTCTGAACAGGCAGAATTTGGAAAAATGAGTAGGACAAATAATGTAAGATCTGTTGGAATTTGGATTGAGAATATTGTTCAGCAGACAATATTGAATGCTATTTTCTCCATAGTGCTCATGAATAACCATGGCCAGATAACATGCTTAATTTCATTCTTTACATGTCAAGAAAAGGCCTCGAGATTATAATTTTTCATACTTCTTGTAGTAAATGAGTAAATACTGTCATACCTTCTAGACAATTATGAACACCTTCTTGTCCCAGACATTGCATCTCCTGTTTACGTTAAAGTCTCAGCATAAGAGAAAAAGCAACAGAATCATGTTGGATCCAAATGGCTAGAGGAAGCAAAATGGACTTACAAACATTGCATGGAAAAATAAACACACAAAACCCTTTCTACAGATGTGGGAGTCTCAGTTATTGGATGCTAGTTTTCAAAGATAAATTACCCCTCAAAACCAGGTAAGTAGAATCCCATCAGGCTCCACAGATTTGTAGGGATGCAGCTGGAGCAGAAGATCCCACGCAGTTTCAGGGTTGACTGGAGTTGATCACAGTCATGGTCCTTGATCCATCATCCACATTGAAGACAGAGGCAAAGAAAGTGTTAAACACCTCTGCCTTGTCTCTTTCCCTGTCTGTGAGGTGACCATCCCCATCCTGTAAAAGGCTGATGATATTTCTATATTGCCTATTGATGTTAATGTATTTGAAAAAACTCTTTGTATTGTCCTCCACATTTCTGGCCAAATTCAACTCCAGCTGAGCTTTGGCCCCATGAATTTTCTCTGTACAGAAGCAAGTAGCCTTTTTTTATTCCTTCCATGTCACTTGACCTTGCTTGCACTGGCCATACACCTTCCTTTTTTGCCTTATTTGCAAGAGAAGATCTCTGTCCAGACAAACTGGTCATTTGCCTTGCCTGCTTTTCTTCCAGCATTTGGGAATTGCATGCTCCTGTGCCCATAGGAGGTGATATTTGAAAAGTGACCAGCACTGACAGACCCCAGCACCTATAAAAACATGTTCACCGGGGACCTTACTTACCGATTCCTTGAACAGCCTGAAGTCTGCTCTCCTCATGTCCAGAGCTGAGGTTTTGCTGGCACTTTTCCTCCTGTCAACAGAGATCTTAAACTCAATCACTTTGTGGTCACTGTGGCCAAGATGGTCACAGTCTCCTCTTGGCTCACAAGACCCACTCTGTTGACAAACAGCAGATCAAGGAGGGAATTTTTCCAAATCAGCTCCTTTAGGATCTGTTCCACGAAGTTGTGAACAAGGTTTGTACCAGCTGTGTGATGCTTCCAGTTAATTTATGGAAGCTGAAGTCCCCCATAAGGTCAAGGACAGTTGATTTGGAAGCTACCCTTAGTTCCTCAAAGAATTCATCAGTGTCATCATCCTTGCTGAGAGGTCTATAGCGGATTCCCACAATGACATCCACATTATTTGTTTGCCCCTTGATGCTGACCCAGAGGCTCTCAACTGTGCCATTGCCAATTGTAGCTCAACATTCTAACCCTTCTATGACATACAGCGCCACTCCTCCACTTCTTCTGTCCTGCCTATCCCTCCTCAAGAGCCTGACACCATCCAACAGGGCGCTCCAGCCACAGGTCTTATCCCACCAGTTTTCACTTATGCCAATGATGTCATGTCTCTGGGACTGGGCTAAAGCTTTGAGCATCTCTGTTTTGCACCTGATGCTGTGAGCATGGTATAGAAACATTTCAGGTGTGGTACATTGAAGCCAATACCTCATGTATTGATATTATGAATTGCAAATCTATTCCAGACACCTGTAACTGCTAGTTCACAGACATTCTGTGTGAAATAGAATATTTAATGTAGAGATGACCTATTCTTAAAGGTTTGTAACAATAGACAGCATTTTAATATTAAATCCAGATACTTTTCTATCCATTTTTTATGCCATCTGCACATTGAAAATGGCTATGTTAACAGCCAGCTTGGGCAGATTTATATTTCTTCTGGTTTTAGCATTCACATTTTTTAAACAAACATTTTAGCAGAAATTAAATCACTGACAATCCTGTCCTTTCTTTCCCTTCCAGTTCAATTTTTTCAGGCAATCAACTCAACCTCTTTGCTTCTTTTTCCTTGATTCATTATTGTGCACAAGTCTACTCTCCATTCCTCATGCCCTCAAGCATTAAATCATCTTAGCTGCTTGTTTTTGCTAACTTGAATTCACTTCCTAAATTTATTTTCTGCCATGTCAAATTGTTCCTATCATTCAGTGTCACTTATTGTGATACATTTAGTAACAAATTATTTACCTAAAACACATTGAGAAATAGATAATGTTATATTCCTGGCCTAATGCAATTTTTTATTTATGTGTATTATCAAAATGTTTACTGATGGCTTGCAATAAAGACAGAAAATACAGGTAGATTTTCATTTGTGCATTAGTAATGTTTAGCATTTCTTATGGAAGTTGTATGATACAAGTCAGAGATTTGCATTTTATCAGTTAAGGCTGTTCAGTCCAATACTTTCCATGCCACATGTTGTCAGGTAATCATCAAATGCTGAAGATGGCCGAAAAGACTAATTTAACTGCTAGTAGAGGGGGGAAAAATAAAATTAAAAAATTAAACAGACTATTTTCCATTTGCAGAGGAAATAATTCAGGGGGGTTTTTCCAAATTCTCCATGCATTCTGTTTTTTCTGGTCACACCATAACACTTTTGTTTGTGTAGTCTGGCAGATTGTTAAAGCTAAAATGCTGAAGTTGGTAGCACGATAAAGCTGAATTGCAGGCTATACTCTTTTTCTAAGTTACTTGAAAGAAGATGGTTGTAAAATAGATTTAGTCTTGGTAAATTATATATTTTATAGGGTGTGCCATAAAACAGATGGGTCTGACTGGCACAGTTACAATTAGTGACAGTGAAGCATATGGTAAATCGCTCAAACAGTAGCAACCCAAAATTGTCAGTTCAATTAACCAGGGCCCTGTTAAACCTTTTCAGACTCAAATTAGTATTGCTGGCATTGCCATTAGCATTTGTAGCTAAATGTCAGATCTGCTGTTACATTTTCATGCTCTGAGTGTGAATTTAAACATTCAAGGATTTGCTCGATTAGTAACTCTACCTTAATAAGCTCTATCCTTCTAGCTCTACCCTGAAGTGAGAGCTCCAACTGTTAAACAGACTACAGGTCTGAGAATTAAAACACGGGATTGGCAATCACCCTTATTCTAATGGCTATCCCTTGACTGAAACATGATGTTTACTGAATAAGAATTTACTTTAAATATATTAGTATCTTTATCGAGCAAAGTCACAAATAGTTCTGCTGTCACTTCCCATTCAGCTTTGGCAGTCTGTCTCAGACTGTGATTGGATGCTATAGAGTGCCCTCTGCAATGTCCATGGATGTATGTTTCTGCTGCTGTCCTTGTGACAGTACATAAATAACCAGGCAATATGTCAGGTCATCTCACTGATTCAGACAAAAATAACCTTGCAATAGCAGTAACAAAAAACAGGTTTCAGATATCCCCTAACTGCAACTAGGCTGCAACAGGCATGTGCTGCTTAAAAAAGGGAGAACAGCAGGACAATTCACTTTAATGCCAGACTGAAATGTGCCAGTTGAACCCGTATCTCAAGACACAGATGTATGTGGAAGATTTTAATACCAGAAGTGACTTAATCTTAAGAGCTGATCTCTAAATTTATGTCCTTTTTACACCTATGTCCTATTGTTTATTGAAACAAATTTACTAACCATCATTAAAACCTTACCCAGATTACAGCTATTAAAAATTAATAATGGATTTCCTCAAAAGTGCAATTTGAATTGCTCTTTTCAAAAACTATTCCAAAGATGTTATGCCTATGTTTGAAACACACAGAAATAAATCAAAGTATCAGGCATCTAAGGATCCCTAAAGAAAAAAAATCCAGTTGACTTCATTAGCATATATCACCCTAATTTTGTCAGGATTTCAGTCACACAGACAAATAAATAAAATATATTTCTCATCCCATTATCTTATTTCATTACAACAAACCTCATTCGCCTGTCCTTAATGCACACACTAGTTGCTGTTTGCTTTATATACATTTGGAACAAGTTGATCATCTACTGACATCTCCCTTTTGCTTTCACACTTAATAGAAAGGTAAGGTACAATCTCCCAGCTCTCATCCTTCATGCAACACCTCAAATCAAAATTTAGACTACTCTAATGCTTTTATTCCCCTCTAAGGTGGGGAAATTATTATTAGTTGGGTTTTGCAGGTGGAAAAGCCAAAGCCTCCCTGTTGCCCTTGTCTTGCTATGTAGGGTGTAGCATCTTGGATTACTTGATGAGTAAAGAGCACAAAATAATAGGCACAAGCCTGAAGAGTTCAAATTTTCAATGGAAGATTCTAATTAAATAAATTTTAGTTAAATTTATTAGTGTCAGCATTATGGAGGATTCTTGAGGGTTATCATTCCCTTTGCTTCAGTCCAAGTGATAACAAAGTTCAGGACAAGAGAGAATCTGGCCGAGAGCGCAGCTGCTACTTGCTCAAACAGAACAAAAATATAACAAAATTCAAGATTTTCATATTCTCTAAAAGTCTGTAAATGTCATTAAAAATATATTTAGGCAGATGGATAGGACATTTATTATATCTTAGAAGAGCTGTTTATCACAGTAGCAGTCCATAATGTGAAACAATAGCACCAGTGTAATTTCACTGAAGGAGAGAATAATCTTGCCACAACACTCGAGGAATTGTGACTCAGATGAGGAATTATACAGTTTTATCTACTGATAGAATAAATATGCTCATCTCAGAAGAATTGCAAATATAACCTGGAAGATCTGTTTGCTTTTCAAAATCTAGCTGCACTTCTGAAGAAACATGAGTAGCAAAATCTTTGAAATTTTGTTAAAATGGAGTCATAGTATGAGAAGTGCTGCTTCATATTACAGAGTGAGTGTTATATGGATTACTGTTTCCCCCCTATAAAACAAAACCAATTTAACTATAGCTTCAACTGCACAAATGAAACCTTGTATGCCTTGGAGTTGAAGTCCTAATATTGTTTATTGAGATGAACTAGTAGAAAAAACTTCAAGAAATTAGTCTAACATCAGAAAACTAGCCATATTAATGAACCTGGAAACTAAGGCCTGCAAACCAAAGCTTTTTTAACTCTACACTTACAAAATCTGCCTTGACAAGCAAAAAGAATAATAAACATAAACCTGGTGAAAGCAGATGTACATTCCCTGCATATACAAAGAGTAAGAAAAAAAAATTTAGGAAGGTGTGAATTCTTTCATTCATCTAATATGATAAATCTGAAACCTATCTGTAGTAATCTAGAGACACCAACATGGGACTGATACCTTATATAAAGCTTAATATCATTAACTCTCCTTCCTTCCAAGAGAGACAGCCTTGAATACAAAAAAATATTAACTACAGTATTATTTTAACAGAACTATGGTTCAATTTATTATAAAATCTTAAACACTAGTCAGAAATTACTTTTTCTTTTTTTTTTCCAGGCTTTCTATACCTTAACTGTTACAACTAATATTTTTTTGGTCAAATAAAACTATATTTGACGGTTTAGAATAAGGGGTACAAGGTAAAACAAAGAAACAGACACCAAAGTAAGTAGTATAAGACTACTCCAAAGATGTTCTATTTCATATTTCATTTCAAAATCTCTATTTTTCCTGAAATTGATATAAAATTTTCAGATTTGTTGTAATATATATAGCTAAATCCATGAGACTAATCATAGTACTAAATTCAGAGGAAATACGTGTGCCTTTTCCCACTCACCGACGTGAACCAAGCAACACTAACATCAATTCTAATTTCTGTTCTTTCACTTACAAGGTATAATAGTGTTGTAGAGATAAGAATAAGACTGATAATTTTGTAGGGTTTCACTACAGACAAGGAACAGTGTTGCAAAAATGTAAGTTCCTTGTGAAGTTCTGGCTTTAAATCTTTGAGAAAATTACTTTTTCTTTAAGAACATTGCAACAAAATGTCATTTTGTTCAATCTAAAACTAAATTTAATATTTCAGGAAAGTATCAATAGCTAAGAAGAGACTGAATATATCTAATAGATAGTTCATTAATTTTGAAGCTTTGAGGTTTGTTATTTCAAAGAATCAAGAAAAGCAAGGTCCTGGGAAGGAAACTTTGCCAGTAACTGGTCAAACAACATTACCTGGAATGACAGGAAACCAACATGTGGCAACACGCCAACTTCTAAAGCTTTCATCAGCTGTTTTAATCACCTAAGATTATTACTCAAACTTTAAGAAGCTTATGTGATTAATCTCCATGGGTCTGACAAAAGAAAGTCAGCAGTCATTCCAAGGGAGGCGCTACTATTGTGCTCTGTGATATTTTAGACTGTCAGGAAGTAGTATAATGTATGTGATACACTCTGTGTAATCCTTACATTCCTGATTGTATAAGCTGCAAGAGAAAAGTTCTACATGATGATGATCACATACTTATGTCTAAAACTGGACATAATGCAGGACCAGTGTTCCTCTTTTCTTTCCTCCGTAAAGTAATTACATGGTATGGAAATACGGAAGAATCTACGGCTGAAAGAAATCTCCTAGGTTACAAGAAAGTCATGCTTTCTCAGTAGATTGGTTATTCCTCTTTTGAAAGGGCTATTGTAAAGAAGCAATTTTTAAAGATACTTGTAACAGAAATAATTGATGGACTTTTGCTAAAAACTGCCTGAGATTACTAATTGTGAAATGTATTTATCATGACAAACACCACAAGAACAGATACTGTGCAGATCTGACAATACAGTATGATCACAATTCCTTAAGCAATGGGCTCCAATTCTGCCCTGACAGGCACTCCTACTTCCATCCCACAGTGTCCCCAGAACCTTCTCCTGAGGTAGCAAGGCTCCTCCGTGCCCCACTGAAGTGATACTAACAACTGTGATAGTCACTGATTCACAGGACATGACAGTAGCCTTCAATTGCTATCACTACCATTCCCAAGGCAAGCAGTAATCTGTCCAGTCTACTAGACAATAAAATTCACAAGATATTAGATTTTCCATAATATGCATAATATATTTTGCAAAGTTGAAAACCAGAGAAAATTAAATACCCCACTTAAAGCCTAGTGTCCTTATCAGATTAACAATTCTACAATATCTCATTTTGATAGCACTGAACTCTATGGGGTAAAGAAAAGTATTAACTTCATGACAGTCAAGAATTGTCTCTGGGAGATCTCTCTGAGATTCTGTCACTGAGCCATTAATCCCAGGCCATAACTTCCAGCAATTTGGAAGATGAACTTTCCAAGATTCATATGCAAACAATACTGCTGATTAAAGGGTGTAGTCTGACAGAGGCTTCAAATAAATGCTCTAATGTTGAATAGGACCATTTCAAAGCTACAGTTTAGTAAAGATTTTTGGGATCATTATTGAGAGAGGCTATATCCAGGTTGGATGGAGCTCTGAGTCATCTGGTCTAGTGAAAGGTACCCCTGTCCCTGGCAAGGGGTTTGGCACTAGATGATCTTTAAGGTAGGTCACTTCCAACCCAGGCCATTCTATTACTCTTTAACAATGGCAAATATTAGAACAAAGATAATCCTGAGAGTCTTTTTTGGTTGTTGGTTGGTTTTCGTTCTCTATTTGGGAGGTGGGGGGAGGGAAGAGGAGGGCGTGGTAGGTTGTTTTTGTTTTGGGGTTTTTTAATGGTAGAATATTTAATATCATCTGATATTTGGTTTGACTTAAAATTTGGAATCATTGGAATAGCATCCAAGATGACTCAAGATCTTAAAGAAAATGGAAAGTGGATACAATGAGCACTTTTATTCAAGAAGATAGACTCCTTAGCCTTTCATATCAACCATCCTTAAGTCCATAGGTTACTATTACATGCCATTAGAGACCAAGAATGGTCTTTGACTTTCTTCATTAAAGGGTCCACTGCCTATATCATTTACCAAGTAGGCAACTATCAAGAGGATGCCTTCTCAGGCTATTCACTTACTACTAATAGGAGATGTAGAGGCAGACATTTTTGACATCTTCGCAGTAGATATGTGACCTTCCTAGACTCATACCAACAGAATACTGACTTTAGTAGTAATGTCCCTTAAGGTATAGGTCTACCACCACTTTCACAGCCTAAAAAAGTAGACAACTTTTGCAACATGACAAATTTTGCCTTGTCAGATCAAACAGCCAAGTGTATGTCAAGGCAAGAGGACCACACAGAAAGAGAAGCCTGTCAACACCTCACCCCTTTTAAGCTGAAGTGGCTGCTGATAAAACTCCATCACTCATAACAGTAAAAACAAAAATCATGTCAGACCATTGAGACTCAGTCTGCTTAATAGAATAACAGCATGAACAGGAACAGCTTAACTAGGACTACATCGGTCAGAGAATCTGCATTTTGAACTGAACATTAACTCACTATTTGACTTCTCTCCCTTTAACAGTCCCTTCTCAGCTTCACACCTTTTCATCCTTGCTTGCTCTATTCTGTTTCCTTCCACTCCACGTTCATTTTTTAAACTTTATTCTGCTTCATTACAACTCTACTTACTCCCCACAGAAAAAACCTCCAAGCTACCATGTGTCCTACCATCATACTGTTCCCTCTGTTCATCAATTACCACCGTTTCTACATCAGTCGACATCATTGTTCTATCAGAAATTATAGTACAGTGAGAGGAGGTGGAAACAAGATGGGTTTACATGTATTGAATTTAAAGAACACTGATGCAGTTCATGTAAATTGTACAGATTTACTTTTGCCTGTCTTTGGAGCTGTTGAAATATTTCTTCTCCTCTGTCCATTCCCTCCTTCACTTCTGGCTTAATTCCCTTTCATAAGGTGTTGCAACATTGTTCATACAAAGGAAGCCCAGGTCCATGATGACAGCTGCAAAACTGATACCTCTTCCATTTTCCTCCTGTTTTGTACACATGAAAACAATTCCCTTTGCAACAATTACAGTCTAAAGTGAAACTGTGTGTATAAAAGCGTGCCCACACCAACAGGCAGGAGCTGAGAAGGTATGACAGGCATCTGACTTGCTCTTGAATTATTTAGCAAGGATATTGGGCAAAGGATATTGTGAATACTACAGTCACCTATCACAAAAATCTCTATGTGTACATTTTCAAAAACATGAAAAAGAGAAATGCAAATTTGCGGACCCTATTTCTAAATCTCCTTGGGTGTAATCAGTAAAGAAAAATGAGAAGGTACAACCTGTTCACAGTCAAATCCGTTTACATGTAGCATAAAACCCCTGCCTTAACAGAAATTGTTATGAATGTCCAAAATTTGGCATAATCAGTTGCTATGCATCTTTTTGAAAAAATTTCCAACAGGTTCAAACTTCAGTTTGAAATTACACAGATCAAACTCCTGGAAAAAATTTATAAAACTGTTCAGGAATGGCCCTCATTATTTTTTTCACAATTGTTATAGTTACCATATTTGCATGTCTCATGGACATAATGAATGTAAAACAACGGCAAACCTACCTACACCTGTGGTGAATGACTAGTGCAAAAGTCAAACTCCTACTTGTGAACACTCCTAGTATTTGCAGTTTAGCTCCTAGTTGTCATTCTCCATCCCTTTATGTCATTTTTTTCCATTACAACAGTGAGGAACCCTGAAATAGAACTACAGCCTAACAATATATTTCTGACCAAAAAAAAAAAGGCAGTTTCTATTTAACACAAAAGTACATAACACTTATCCTAAGTCTTATTTTCAAATCATGTAAGGCCTACAACTAAGGGATTAAGTTGTAGTGACATATTGTTTATACTTTTTGTTTCATAGAATTTACTTGAGATAGTCTGAGTTGAAAAAAGCACAAATTCACATATAAAGGGAATTATAATTTATAGTTTTAGGACATTAAAACTTAAAAAGTTTTCTCATATACACTAATGTATGACACATTGTTTTCTCTACTTTTGCCTCAGATTTCTCACAACTAAAATCATCTAGTATTACATTACATCTAGGAAAGCATGTAGATGTTTTTAAAGGAGGCTAATCTTACTTCAGCTGGAAGTAGATAGGGTTAGACATTAAAGTCCACATGAATAGTCCATTTCCTATTAGGACTCATGCAACCTACCTGTCCTCTGAGGCTCCAATTTTGCAGCTGTCATCTTTCCCAGCATTTGGGCAATGAAGGAATCTTTTGTTCTACCAAAAAGTGGTGCATTGTTCCCTGCTCAGGTGCCCAGAACAAAATGTATAAGGCAATACAACGAGCTTCTCTTCAAACTGACTTAAGGTTGGGTTTTTTTCTCTCTGTTATGGAAGATTTTTCACTGAATGAAACTTTTCTTGTGCAGGTAAAGAAAAATTGCAGCTTCCTATTTAAGATCTTGAGATACATGACAAAGCAACATTTAAAAATATTTAAAAATCCAAGTGTCTAAGCCATATCTAGTCTCTTTACAAATATAACAGTAAATGGAATGGTTTTAATTTGCTTGTGTTACCCCCCTACTTTTTTATTTCAGTCACAACATTCAGGTTATTTCCAGACATTTCCAAAATACTATGGATCTGGTTTTCTTTATTCTATCTAGGGAGTAATCGCCACCCTATGAGATTCCCTTGGCTTGATCCCCCTGAACCGCTAGAGGAAAGGCCTTCAGAATTATTTTTGCCTATTTCATATACTTTTTTTATCCATCCCATTACACGAAGGGGCTGTCTCATCACCTCTAATTCACATGGGCTGTGGAAGAATTAATTATATATATAGGTATGTGCGTGTATATGTGTACGTATGTGTATGTATGTGTATATATGTGTGTGTGCATACATATGTATATATATAAATTAGAACCTGAAATTAGCTCAGATGGTTAAAACATGGTGCTACTAACAAACACCAAGGTCATGGGTTTGATCCCCATATGCTCCATTCTCTTAAAAGAGTTGGACTTAATGATTCTTGTGTATCCCTTTTAACTCAGAAGGTTCTGTGAAATACTCTCAGATATATGTTCAACTTGCTACAAGATTTCACAAGCAGGCAGAACCCTCTAGAAAATGACAGATACCTCTGCTCTCAAGAGCAACTTTTTTCAGTCTCAAGGAAGAGAAAATATCAAGCCACAGGTATAGTAGGTGAATAAATGAGAGTTAAATCAAGGAGGTGAGAACACATAAACAGTAGTCTGCACTGGCATATTTGCTTGGATTATGAATGCCCTTTCAGTGCAAATCTCCTAATTTTCCTCAGTTAATATGCTGTTATTTGCACCACAAGGTTGTCTTAGACCACACAAAAAGGATCCCTTTAGATGAAACTAAGCTAGGATACATGCATCTTGCTATTATCAACATCAACTTAGGTCAGGGTGCTCCACCCACTAACTGGCTTGAAGACTAGTGGACCAGACAAGACCTAGCCTAAAATAAGACATCCAAAACATGCAGAATATGGGTTCTGGGTACTCAAAAACAATTGGTTTTCTTTCCAGAACTGTTTATATTTTACTTTGCTCCTTGTTAATACAGACACAGTGTGAAAGAAGCAGAAAACCAACATGCTTTACAAGATCAAGAGTACTTGCTGGAGAGAAAAAAGTGTTGCACAGCACTTGAGGAAACTGAAAATGCCACCAAATTGGCTGAAGCAAAAACCTATCACCTATTGAAAATACAGAAAGAGAGTTAAGGATAAGCTGCCTTTATTTCTATTCTATCTGGCTATCCCTTTCTACTGAAAGAAACAGTTATTTTTGTTCTCATTTTAATTAAAAACTGGCCCTTCTAAAGAAAATTCAGAGGCATTTAAAATTGGGAACTCACTATAAAGCAAAGATCTATGCACCCACACCTCAAAGTCTTACCTGACCACAGGACTCATTCCACAGGCATTACCATGGGATTGCTGTCAACCTGAACCACAGCTCTCAGAAGTCTAGGGACAGCTCCCATAGTGCAGGAAGGAAAGCTGAAAGAACACAAAGAACACAAATGAGAGGTACACCCAGTATAAAGCTCTTTAATCTTTACCTTATTTACAGTCTTCTGAGCTCCGCCCATGCAGGTGTGTATGTTCTGAATTAAAGGGCACAGCATGCAAAATTCTGTGTATGATGTAAATTCTGGTTAAATACAACCTGTCAATTGGATTCCTAAATACTAAATAGGGTGAGATAGATCATGTTTAATGGAATATATTCTGAATATAATACTAAACTCTTGCTGTATCAAGAGAATGTGGTGAGGTGTTCTTAAAAGTTATTACACGTATTTCTTAACTGCAGGCAGTTACATAAGGACATAAGGACCTGCTCATCACTGCTTTGCCTGTTTCACAGGAGAGGATAGGACAATGCATGCTGTGTAATGCTATCAGTTCAGCACAGCAGTGTACTCATCTTGACCTCAGTCACGTGAAAAACAGAAGGTAGATGCAAGTCATCAGGTAGTTTAGTCTAGAGCTTACTGCTAGCAATATTTAACATTCAATATATGTTCATCCAGAGAAGCTAGATGTGGTTATCATGAATGCACCTTTGAAAGATGCTTTCTGAATTTATGATAATTAACTTTATTTACCAGCAAATATGGATACAATTTATTAAACTTTCACAATTCTGTGAAGCAATAACGGGTTTCTGCATCTGTTATTTTGATTAAAATGCTTAGAAAGGCACTAGTTACTCAAACTCTGCTACAGAGTGTGATACATTCCAATAAGATGCAGCCTCAGTGAAGAACTTTCTGTGTTACCCTACAGTGATCATGTAGTTCTAGGTACAAGACTTGCTTGCAAGACATCTATTTCCTATCCTCTTCCTGTGGTTTTCCCAAAAACTGCAAATTGCAGCATATTTTTCCTCCTTGGATGCTGTTGTTTTGTCCCAGCTTGCAAACTGCTTAGTGTTGGATTTACCCACTTTTGATATCTGGCCCACAGGGCCTCAGAAGGTTTTCTGTATCAGTTAGTGGATTTATCTTTTAACTCATTTAATATTAATATTAACTAACCCTTCTAATTAATTGTCACATTACATATTTCAGATCCTGAATTTTGTAAGTTTTATTAAAATACTAGAAATACAGATCTGGCAAGATCAGCCACAGTTATACGTGGGAAGGATAAGTGGAAGAAAAATTATCCTTCAGCTGCACTAAGAGCCAATCATCTGCTAATAGAATTTAGGAGGAAACTTACAGTAAGCACAGGCTTTTAGTCCTCCTAGCTGATAGTGTCTCTTTTTGGAATCTGCCGTCTGGATGGATAATACAGCTCCTAATGGAAGAAGTGTCTTTCCTCTTTGCAATTGACTGTTACATATACGTGAGGTGCAAAGAAGATTGGTTAGACTGTCACCTCCAGAGCACACTATTTTCACTACAAATCCAGTGAACAAGATGTAGAAAAAACAATTTTTCTTCTGCAGTAAACTTCATCGATGCTCAAGAAGACTGCTGAACAAATCAAGTCTGGGATGTGAGTTATAAGAGAAGAAACCTTTTTTTCTTGTACTTTTGGCTGTCAGTTTCAGACTAGGTAAAATCCAGTCTAATGGTTACCAAAAGGGACATCACCGCTCCTCATTTCTACCTGCACTTGTGTGCTCCAGCCCCTTCCTTTGCATTAATGACTGTGTGGCTTCAGAGTGTTTCAGCTCAACCAGCTTGATAGAAATCAAAACTGATAAATGGGATAAACTGATAAATTGGCAACTGGAATAAACAAATGAAAAAATTGGCTTTCTGTGAGCAAACAAAACTAATTCATCCTATGAACTTGGGTCCAATAAATTGATTTGTGTTAGTACAGGCAGCAAAGATCAAAGATATGCCCTTTTAAAACTGCTATAAAGAGTAATGTGGGAACATGTAGCTAGCAATAAGAAAAAGATACCTGTTTGGAAGAATAGCAGTTAATTAATCTGCACTCAAAGGTATTTCATTGTGGTTTTAGTAAAAAGTTATGAGTACAATGAACTTACATTCTCAGTCTGAAATGAAATGCAAATAAAACTTTCAAAATCCATCTATACTTGTTTAGATAATGAATGAAAAAATGTTTTTAAAATTGCTCGTACCTCAACCAGTGATGGTTACAAGTATTGGTCTTGTAAATTCCTAGAGTGCTTGTAACATCTTTGAATAAGTACGGAACTGTTGACAGTGATGTTTGAAACCAAGCTCTGTTCATGTAACCCATTAATTATTCCAAAAAGTTTAATGAGTGCTACGCATACACAGAAAATTAGCTGATGTAAAGTTCTGGAAATTGCACAGTTTATTATTACAGAGACTGATGATGTTTTTCATTAATATTTTGTATTACTCTTGTCTTTCAACAGTTGAATTCTCAAAAATAGATACACTTAACCCTTGTAAAACTTGGCTGAGGAGTGTACTGGGTGTGGCTAGGATGAAGCTAATTTACTTCTTAGTAGTCCATATGGTGCTGTGTTTGTATTGATTATTGCCTGCTATTGCCAGATTTACTCTGATCATTCTGATTTCTATCAGTTTTGGTTTGCAGGTTGAGGTTTATAAATTAGTACTTACAATGAAGGCATCATCATGGGAGTAGGTGCATGTATACAAGCACTGTTCATCAGTGAGCACAGTTCAAACAACTTATTTTGACCTCTGATTTAGACACTGCATAAAAGGCAGTGGAACGTAATGCTGCTGTTCTTGTGAGGCTGAGCTTTAATGTATTGACAAAGAATATTGGTGTGCAGTCAAAAGTATGAAAATCATGGCAATGTTAATGCTACAATAAAAAGGAAAGCTGCCTTTTCTTGTAGCAGCTAATGGTATTTCTATGGGTTTTACATTACATCTCTATTTTCCTATCCCAGAGAAACATCCCTGAAAATGAACATACAAAAAGGGTTTCCAAAGTTAATTGTCTACAGTCAGAGCTGAAACCTAATTCTCATTCAAACAAATTTGTTCTTCATTTTCCCTGTTCCAAACCTCATGGTCATTTTTATTCATGTTCCCTACCTAGTTCTTTTCAAAACAATGATTTTTATGTGTAGTGCTAACTTCCCCTTTGTTTGCTTTGGTTTGCAAATTCATGCATATAATTTACAAAAACCCTGTCTCTCTGTTTCACTTACCAAGATCCATGGGAGCTTTTGGAGAAAAAAGTGAAGGTGAATTGGGATGATTCCATTTCCTGGGCAGTTTTTCATTTCACCAGGAAATGATAAGAGCTTATACAACAAAAGTCAGGCAAGAACTGTTATTCCCATTCAAAGGAATTGTCATTTGTACATTGTGAACCAAGTCAGAAGCTTTACATTCATTTTCTTTGTTAGTAAAATGATTTGTGCTACTCTGTTATTCTACTGGTATACACATACAGTTTTTACACCCTTGAATGACCATCATGTCTCTGATAACTGCAGATTAGAAGCTGTTTTGCAAGCTAAGGGAAGGAGCTCCCTGCACTTGCCCAGCTGCAGAGGTGTCTAGTCAGGGAGCTGTAGGCCACACCAGTGCCAGTAACCCAGAAGGAAGACCAGTGAGCTTCATCCCTGGCCACAGCTTTCCTCAAGGCTGCAGAGGAGCTGGAGCCAGGTGTGTTACACAGGTGCTGCCAGGAAAGAGAGCCAGTGGCTTCTGCTGCAGGGACAGGGAGGTGGGGCCCATCACAGTACCCAGCTGGCTGGGCAGCACCTGGCGGATGCCCAGACAGGAGCAGGGCAGCCTTGGGCATTGGGCATCTCAAATGGGGCTGGCCAAGGCCAGACCAGAATGTTGGTCCACAACTGGGCTCGACTCATCAGGACCCATGGCTGGGCTGGGCAGGGTTGTGGGGAGCTGGGGACAGGGCACTGACAAAGTGGAGAAGATGGGGGATGTGTTTCTTCTCCAAATCTAGATGTCAGAGGAAATTTTCATGATACAAAAGTGGAAATCAGAAGATGAAATTCTCAGAAGCGAAGTGGGATACCCGAGGCCATGGATACACACACACACACACACACACAGTGTGGGAATTGCCTCTATAGCCAAACCATGAGGGAGTCGGTATTGAACCTTCCCTGTGTGTCATCCAGCTGCGTATTGAAGTCCATTTTTACAGTGCAATAAAACAACTTTTTCACCTAACATGGATATATTACTCTGTTAATCATTATTATTTTTTCTGATTTTACAGTGTGATATGATTTCATTACATCTTTCCATGGCTTACTTAGTTTGGGAAAACTTACATTGAAGGGGTAGATTGTTTTATCCCATAGTTTTTGAAGGACAGCAAGTGGCACTAAATAAATGATATACCATTCAGTTTTAAAAATGGAAAATGCATAAACTTAGTAAATACATTTAACAGAGCAACTTAGTAAATACCGTGTTTCTCTTCAAACAAGCTTCATTTGTACTGTCTCTATCTCATACTGTATGTTCCATCCCATTTCCTTTAACCAGAAGGTGAGCAGTGTCCTCAAAAGTTCGTTTTCTTTTGGAGAAGAGTTTCGTGGTTGCAGTTAATATTTTTATTAAATAAATAGGCTAAACAACATATAAATAAAGAGTTAAATCACTACAAAGAGGAGTTCTAGAAGTTGCTAAGAGATTTTTCACAAGGTGTCAGTTAACTTACCATTAAAAAGCGCTGCAATTTTCTGTATGTCCTCCAGGTGTAGTATTTCCACAGTTCATGAGCAGAATTTTGCTGTCACCACTGCTAGTCCTGTGCAAAAACTACTTATATAGCTGTCTGCATCCAAACAGTCCCAATGACTTCAAAATATTTGTATAGGCTTTGTATCAAATCTCGCACTACATCTATAAGCAAACCACTCATTTCAGGGCAATTATGCAAGAGATAAATTTAACCAAAGCCTATTTGGGGTCTTCAGAAAAATCATTATCAAAGGAACTCTATCAAAGTGCATTCATGGAATTTATACTGCTCTTGTGAATATATTACTGCTTCCTAATTTTTGAAAGTAATACCACAGTGTTTTTCCTAATAATTTATTTTATATTAGTTTACAAATGCATGGCATAACTCATCTGAGATCCTCAAAAATTTTCCTGGTATTTCTAATCTATGTTATACAACATCTTATAAGTCTGAGGAACAGAATAAGTCTGAGAATAACCTAGCTCTGAAGAGAGAGGAAATTAATCATGTAGGTTAAGGAATATATGTTTCCTGTGTC
Source organism: Xenops minutus (assembly GCA_035221455.1). Lineage (NCBI taxonomy): Eukaryota > Metazoa > Chordata > Aves > Passeriformes > Furnariidae > Xenops > Xenops minutus. The sequence goes on along the minus strand of JAWWEE010000122.1, from coordinate 44,145,546 downwards.
CTGTAATTCCATGTGACTGGGTGTTTGGATACCCAGATGAGACTGATGTATAGTCTTCTGTTCCAGTAATTTGACATATATACACAGAGCACTTTGTTACATCAAACCTAGTAGTCCTAATATACACCTTTTAATATGCATTGTTTCCACTTTAGGGGAGTAGGGAGCAGGGAGGCAGAAATGTAATGCTCTATTTTTTCCACTGAAACTCTAGATGGAAAATATAAGCTCTTTGACAGATGTAAGCTTATTTATCCTAATTAATTTCATGGCTACCCATGGTGCAGAAACAACAGTTTAAAAACTGTATAGTTACAAAAACTCAAGCAATATGATATGTACCTTTCTGATGACTAATAACAGCTTGAGGGATTTTGTCAGTTATTATTTATGGTAACATTAAGAACATGGGGTTTGTTGTCTGGTTCATTTGGCGTTCTTTGGTCAGTGAAGTTAATAAGAATTTTAAAAATCCCCTGATGTACTGGGCTTTCACTGAAAGGTCCTGAGGAACACATCACTCTTAGCCCATGCATATAATTAACTGGATTTTGAGAGAAAGAATATTTCTGTGACATTCTATGCTAAAATATAGTTTCACAGGTGAGGTGACTTCTTGGCCATATACTAGCCTTCAGGGTTCTCAGCTTTCCTGTTAAGTTGTGTACCTTATCAAATCAAATCAACATTCACTGTTTGTACAGTCAGAATGATCCTTTAATCTCATGAAATTTCATGTCTAATTTTTATATTTGCCAATGAATATAACAAGGGACTGATAATCCTAATTAAATCATTATACAGATGGAAAAAAGCAGGATCATAACTGAACTGATGAAATATTCTTAATGATATTCGATGTACATAACAGAGCCAAAGCAGAGCTTGCCCCTGGAGTTCCCTGCGTGGCTCTGGAGAGTGCTATGTAAGCAGGTCTATTCACCCTTACACACGTTTGACTGATTATACCAAAGAAAATCATAATTTAATCCACAGGAAAGATAGATAGACATCAGAATTATAATGAAGCAATTTTGTGACTTTTCCATTGTAATACTGTAATTATGTTATAGTTGCAAAAGTGTAGCACAAAACCAGATACTGTTCTAGAGGAGTCCAGTTAGAACCTGTGAATTACTCTAGAAAAACATAAGGTACAGAATATTTCATGCTTTGGATGTTTGGTTTAGTTCTTTTTCTCTGTTTGGATTTTTTTAAGTGAGGTGCAAACCAAGAAGCTTGACAAAGTTACTTTGGTCTAGCCATTATTACCACTTGTGAAACACCCTTTAAAATCAGAGTTCTTGATTTTCTACTACCTAGTATATGCACTTCTCTTATGTCTTCTTTGCATTCTTTCTATGTCATATATATATATATATATATATATATATAAAATACTGGGTTAGACTACAATGGAAGTATCTGGAAAAATGACCTTGTAAAATAGAAATTAAATGTGATACATGTATCAGTGAAGACATGATGGTGTTAATGAAGGAGAGGACTGAGGTATATCTCTAGAACAGAATTTATATTATAATCTGACTTGTAGCAGTTGCATTACTGAAAGGAGTTCATCCTGAATAGTTTCCTGAGAATTCACCTTTTTGTTAAACTTGTTATTGAGACATTTGGGTTTATGTCCTTATGCAGAAATGTTAGTTCTTCTGAGTGAGGAAAATTTACTCCAATATCAAGGATACAATTGACAAGAATGGAAAGAGAAGAGTGAAGAGAGACATGACATTTTAATGACCAAGCATACCATAGCTTTCCCTAAGCATAAAACTGAGCCTTTCCTGACTTATTTCCTGTGACTTCTTAGATAAAAGTGAAAATAACAGAAATTAACTAAGAAAACTTTTATCTTTTTATTCACACACTTTTGAATTACAATTTCTTTTTTTTATTATTTTTATATTAATTTTGTACATATTTTACCTCCTTTGCACTCAGGTTTGTTCTGTGAATGGTTGACAATGAAAACAAGTCAGCCAAAGTTTCTATTCTTTTAAAATGAAAAATGGCCCTGTGCTGTGCAGAACTCCTGAGAGCAGAAAGTAGAGACATCTGTGAAGAGGAAAGGGCTGTGTTTCAGACCAGTTTATCTGATTAAGAAAAGAGAGGGCAAGTTAATAGCCAGAAAGCCATTCCTCATTAAGGAACAGCAGGTTCCTTAGCAAGACACAGGCAGTTCTGCAGCTTAACCATAAAAAGCAGGGAACCAAAGGGGACATTTCGAGGCTCCTGATAGTATTATTGATTCTTGATGATTGTTACTGTGTATTTTCTTGACAACAGTTTCTGTGATGATAATAATAATAAATGAGCAATCAGCTCAAGCCAACTGAAACTGAGAGTTGCTACATAAAATAGAATTCTGATTACTCATCAAAATAGAAAAAACAGCTTTGGAAAGTAGAAAACACTCTTTGTTAACCAAAACACATGGCAACTGTAGCATAGATCTGTCTGGGTTGGGAATGTATTGAGCACTGAGGTAAGCTAAACTTCAGAACAAACACACGGATCCACATTCTTCTTCCAGGTTGAATCTTTACTTACACGCCAGGGCATGCTGTTGTTTATCCTGGAGCTATGTTTCTCCAAATGTCCAGGTCAGGCACAGTTTACAATATTCTGCAGCTCATGTCTGGGAGCATACTTGTGTTTTTGTTCATTCAGAAAGCAGGTAGTGTATATGTCTCATCTGAGGTTAAAGTGTGACCACTTTTTACACCCAAAATGAAATGCACTGAGTTCTCAAAATTTACAACAGATTAATTTCTAGTAGAAGACAATAACTGTAGTTGTTACACATAATAAACAGTTTTATTTCCTGTTTGTCACAGTTGAGACAGAAAACAAAATTGGAAAATTCCACTGTTTTCTCCAATTTTCAATTCCCTTTATAGCACTATATGCAAATAATTTTACTGAAAGAGGATGTGATGAAAATATTAATTGAATGAATATATATTATTTTTTAATGCAACAAAATAAAATGTTATGTTTGGTTTTCAGGAACATTGACACTAGATTGTACAACATACACAGAAGTTCTACTCAACCAATCTGACTTTGATTTTATTGGCCATTTATTTTCAGAACACAAATATTTGTGCTTTAAACTACTTAATGTCATACCTGAAAAGCAACACCGGTTCGAATATAGTGTTCTAATGAAAATATCAAGTGAAATATGATAGAAACACAACGTAACAGTGACAGGGTCAAGAAAGTAGTCAAATTATGGCTCTGAATGGTACTGATGTCTAAACAGGTTTGTTATACTATAACTAGAAAAGTACCAAACCCAGTTTTATGTCACCTAATACAAATTCTGTTTAGAAACAGGCTTTAATGTTTTTCTTCAATAATTTTGGGCTCAATAAGCTGCATTTTTCTTAGTGGAATCAACTAAGAACCAGGAGTTCCACATTGTAACATCTCTGGTTTACTTAAAGCCTAAACACTGTGCAGATAGCTGCAGTAATGGCTATCTCAGCTGACCTACCAGTAACCCCTGTTTTGACCTGTAGGAATCACCCTCTCTTAAGAGGGCAAGAAGTTATTTCAATTATAGGGCTTTACTGATTCATCTGTTTCAATGGAAAAGTTTTAGGTAGCAAACATTTCCAAGGCTTTCCTGGCTTCTTACCTGCCTAGTTTCTCTGAAGTTTTCATTATGACAGCAGAACCAACCTTGATTTTCCTTCCCTCAGAAAAAAGTGGCAAAAACAAAGTAATAATTCAATATCTCAGAACTTGAAAATCCATTTTTTTCACCATCAGAAGTAGAGGGGAAAACAGCAACAATGTTTGCCATACTTGCCCACAGAGCCCTACTAGTTGCTGGCTCAGGAAATCCTGTATCCTGCCATTTGCACCACTATTTGCAATATTCATTGTCACTATATTATTAAAGATTGTGTAAATATCTTCTTACCTAAGGCAGCAGAATCCTTACTGTGAAGAATACTCCCATCTGCTGCAGTGCCTTTTTAATCAAAAAAAAAACCCCACAGACAACCAAGATCAACAATGTTATTAAGGTAAATATAACATATAAATATACCTTAACAGGCAGAGGTACCAAAGGTACCAAAAAGTTATTACAGCGTTTAGTTCTTCCTGTTTCCAAAAGCAGTTATATTCCTAAGTACATTTATGGACCTGACACAATTCCTTTTTCAGGAGCATGAGAAAGTTTGCCCTAAATGTGATACATTTACACAATTCCTGATTTATACTCAGTAGACCATTGTGGGGCAAGAATGGACAGGGGACTTTGTTCAAAGACAGATTTCGAGCACCATGCATCTGTCCCCTAAGAATTTGGCTTCTGTGGCTCAAAGGGACAATGTATTTATTAAACATGTAGTTTTATAGACAGTAGTACTTTTTCAGAGCATGCAGTAGAACATCCTGTTTCTATATGCCTGAACGCTCAATATGAAAAATTGTAATTGTTTTGTGAAACTGAGATTTAAAAAGAATTTAACCCATCATTACAGACAGTTATCAATTTTTATATTTGGATACTTTGAGAGCAACACACAGGATACCCCTAGCAGAGTTCTACTGCAGTAAAACAAACACATACTACTATCATGACTTGTCAGTGTAAAATATATCTTTAGAGATTAATTTCTTACTAATTTAAATCTTGTAGAATATACATGAAAAAATACCAATAAATCTTATATCTCTTGACATCTTACAATAAAATCTTTTTGGAAAATGTGTTTTACAAGCAAAAACTCAGATATGCTTGCTCTTGGAATTATTAAAGAAGAAGAAGTTGTCCTTTAAAAAGGTACATTTTTAAGAAATAAAATAAAGGTCATCTATAATTATTAATGCTATGATGGTATCTTGGAAAAATATTATTTCTCTGTGTTTTTCCTTTCATGGCATTATTCTCTGTGCAATATGAAAGAAGAAACAGTTGAACATGAGCCATGTCAACACTTAGTGAAAACTCTTGTGTTTAACTGGTGGTTTCTACTTCTGAGTTCTTTAAGCTACAACTTCACTTTAAATTTATTTCATTTTTGCTGCAGAAACCATCAGAACCTAGTCCTATTAGCAGGTCTTAATTAAGCCTACTGCTGTAGAAGGATTTCATATATAGTTTTGGTTTCCTGGTTATTGAATGTGTTTAAAGAATGAGGCATTAAACAAGTAATATAGAGAATCAAACAAAAAAATTATTAATTTCAGGTTAGAATCTCTTTCTTCTGGATGAACACTGTAAACAATGTTGCTGTGTGGAGATGCAGTAAGAAGGTATCAAATACAAATTGGAGTTTATTACATGGGTATAAGAAAAAATAATCAGGAAAGATATTAGTGCTTATCCAACTCAATCAGAGAGTAGAGTGCAATTTTGGGAGGTGGTTTTGGTTGGTTTTTTCCCTAAACATTAAATAAATGCAATACTGTACTTTATAGACTTTTACAAAATTTCTTTTATGCTGAGGGACATATCCTCCGTATCGAGTTTATGACATATTTGCATTTAATCATCAGCATATAATATTCATGCACTCTATTATTAAACAGCTCGAAGTGTCTACCTTCTCATGATAAGAAAAATACCAGAGATTAGCCGATCTCCATGGAATTATTCTTCTATTATAACTGATGAAACCAAAACCTCAAGCCCTTAGCCATATATGCTGCTTGTTGCCTGCTCTCTTCAGTGTCTGTAGAGGAGGTGGCAGGAGACAGAAATAAGGGTGCTGCACAGGGGGAAGGTGAGGCAGAGGCTGTAAAACTGCCAGTTTCTTATAGCAGTTCAGTGCCACTGCCACAACAACTGCATTTTGAAGTATCCTTGGACTCTGGTGAGTTTCAGTGCCAAGTCCAAGCTGCTCATGCTTCTTTGCTTCAAGGCTCTGTGTACTCATCTTTCAATACTTTAAGCTCTTAAGCACAAAGTGGCACTTCCTACTCATGTAGCAAACACTTTTAAGATGTGACAAAGACTGCTCATTCTGTTATACTCCTGGCACTACTAAGGTTTCCTTCTGCACCAAAAACATGCCAAAAAGCAGGACAGTTAGCTGACCTCTTCCTTACCATGGAGATAAAGAACTATCACAGTGCCAAATGAATGGCTTGTCTTTTCTCTACAAAACTGAGCACTTATTCTAATTTTTATTAATAGAACTTGACATGATAGCACTTTCTTCTCTTAATTTCTTCAGGATAATTAATTATCCTAATACAGGAGGTGCTTTGTACGTGAATATAGAAGGTTTAACTTTCAATTATAAATCAAGTCTGAGATCGTCTTTTTCTCCTTTTATAGCATTTGAAGGGATTTTAGGGGACTTTTTTTATTGCTTCAAATGGAATCCCTAAAGTGACTATGGCTCATGTCTTTCTTGCCCTTACCCTGACTCATTATTTATGTGATGAAATTCTCCATACTTCCCACTAAATGGCACCAACTTTTTTTAGTGCCTTAAAAAATACATATGTAATAAACACTCTTTGGAAATAATTTAATAGAAAACACATTTTAGGACAATCAAATCTTTAAATCTGTCTTTCCTCAAATTTCTGCAGACCCTAGCAAATGGGAGCCCCTAGGCAATTTCAAATACTCTTTAGGGAGTATCATTTTATATTCATTTGTTGTCAAGTCAGCAGTGACAGCATGCTTTACTTCTGTCTCCAGAGAGTCTTCTTGGAAATGTTATTCCTTTTGTATCTATGCTTCTGGTCCTGTTTGCAGCTGGGACCTATGTGTAGACCTAAGCTTAGGTTCTATTTTGTAAGAGGTTGTTGTCTGCTACTCTCATATTTCTCTATCAAGCCAACAAGAAATTTGGCCCAGTTTATTACAGCACTACGGAGTCCCTGTATCCCACTGCAAATTATATCAATATTCATTAAATTCTTAGGTAGCATTTAACTAATTATTAATTGAAGACAAGGATTTTCACCATGTCAACCCAATCCATCACAAAACATGTTAAATTATTTAGATGCCATTATACATGTGTGGTGTACAGAAACAAAATTTAGAAAGTAGCTTGTCTAGAAAAACTAATTATTGCTTTGATTATAAAAAAAAAATAAAACACATAGCTTATATGGTTTAATTTTTTTCTAATATAAAAGGTTTGGGTTTCTTCTCTCTTCTAATAGTTCAGCAGCAGATTATTTGGTCTCAATTGCATAAGAATTCTTTGGCTAGCAGAACATATCCTGCCATTTGTGATTTGAATAGAAAACCAAAGCTAATACACGTGGTATTTCATCCAGTAAACATGACATTCCAGAATGTGAATGGGAACAATATGGGTAAATTCCTGCTTTGAAGTCAGTGGTAATCTCCAATAGACCTAAACAGAGACCACATTTCACTTGATGAGTTCTACGATCTGTCTCTAAATACGGTTGTAAAATTTGAAAGCAAATAATTGACAAGTCAGGTTAGGATGAAATGACTTAACAAGTGCGAAAGGCATTAGAAGTTCATATCATTGTCTGAATGTTTCCAGTGAATTTGTGTTTCATGATTGACAGACATTTGAAATTAATTAAAATAAACGTGAGTTCAACCATTATGAGCATTCAGACAAGCCACGTGGAGAGAACATATCCCATTTCATGGTCGAAAAAAGAATATTGGTGCCATTTTGAAACAGTAGAGAATCCAGTTCTTGATCAAAGATACAGACTCCCAAATGGATTTTGTGTTGTCTGAGAATTCTCAAGAAAGTAAGATGTTCAGAATCTCTCTTTCATTCTCTTCCTACTTCTCTTCCTCCCTTCTCAACTCTGTCCCTCCTTCCCCCTTTCAATGTGACTTCTTTCACATCTAGGAACAGTGTAGATTACATATTCTTTTTCAGTAGATGGGAATTATTATAGCTTCTCCACCCTCTGCCTGGTAACCTGCTGTCAGGAAAATCCATAGATCTTTTACACCTCTAACCCAGTTTCAAATTAGTTTGAAAGATATTAGAGTCTTTAAGGACACTCAGTTGTATTTATCCACAAATGCATATCTATATTTTTTGCAATCACTTGTTTAACAATGAAGGTTGACAAACAAATTGAAGGATATTTTTTTTTCCATTTCATCATTTTATGTAGATGTGTACATTTCATTGAAGTGCCACAAAGAAAGAGCAAGGATTTTTTTTCATGTATTACAAAATTGCTGCCAAGAATAACTTGAGGTGATCAACCACAAAAACCACTAGTTAGAAATTAACAACATAAAGGTAAATAAATTAGGCCTCTGCCTTCAGAATTTACAATATAAGAACATGGATGCTTACTCTGAGAGGGCTGAAAAACTAACACTGCAAACTTACTGTATTTGGGTCCTATATATATCCCACTGATTCATAATCTAAATGACTATCCACTTCCCCCCCTCATACATTTTTTCTCTATATTTTTCTTCAGATGTTTGAGTGTTTATATTCTACCAGCAGGGATTCTTCAGAAAATTAAAAGCTTTGAGGATTACTCTAAAAACTTAAAACCAGAGCAGAGCCCTGTAACATAGAAATAAACAGAAAAATATCAGTTTCATTTGGGTCAAAACTTAACCTATTTTAGAGGAGTTTGAGTATTGAAGGACAAAAAGAGTATCTATTGGACTGAAATTAATTAAAATATTTAAAAGATCTAAGAATGAGAAATTCTTTTTATTCAGATAGGAACAAAAAATTTGTTTCAAAGTACATTTCAGAGTTCTCTGAATTCTGTCATTCTGGCTGTTTTGGAAGTTTTTTTAAAAGTTTAGGACAAAGTGAAAACCCAATTTTTAGATCTGGTGTCTGTCCAGCTACTTGCTGAAGTCTTATTGTAGGGCAAATATGCTCCAGGTGCTTCTGTTCTGCTCTCTGTCTACTCTCCACTCCCAGAATGTGACTGAAGTGAGTAGCAGCATTTAAAGTCTTTAACCTTTAGACAGTCCTAAAAGCATTCCTCATCCTCCTGAACATCACATAAGCCAATGTGGTGTTATATGCACTGGACTCATAGCCACATCTGATTCCCAACCTGCAAAGCCTTACTTGGAGGCTTTGATAGACTGTTAAAAATTACAAGGAAAACAATATAAATGTTGCACATAGATTAGCAGATCATTATTAGCCCTTTCCACACTAAAAGCTGAAACCTCCTTGATCCTAGACTATAAAAAGCCTTCTGAAGCGTTTTGAGCTTCTCTTTGATTCTTGGCCCAAGCTTTAATTTTCTCACAGTGCTGCAGCTCTGGGTTTCATTAGGGATATCATCTCAAATTCCTTTGTGCTTCTACTTGTTTGGAAGTGTTACTTGCACCCTCATCTCTGAATGCTTCTCTACCTACATAAAAAGTGAAATGATATCAAAATGCTTCAAAGAATGCCTGTTAATGTGTGCTGTTTCTTTTTTGTATCCAAAACAATTATTTGTTATCATTAACCTGTAATATAAAAAACAGCTTATCATCTATCTCAAAACAATGGGTCTGTTATCACGTTATTCTCAATTTCTTTACAAGCATTTATAGTTTTGCTGCCTTTTCAGATAGTTTATTTATTGTTGGAAGGTTCTTTTCAAATAAATGTTATTTTTGATTTATATTGAATATTAACTCCTTTTGCACAACCAAACCCTTGCAAATATGCTCTGTTACTCCAAAATACAACTCCTTATACTCTTAGCACCTGTAAATCAGAGTGAATAAGTACTTTAACAGAAAGTCTCATATACATACCATTATTAGTTATTTCTTATAGCCACATGATAAGCATATAATAACACTACTATATATTAAGGGGTCAAAAGTGGCAAAACACCACATACCTTTCCAAGATCTAGAAAGAGTCAGAAAGGTAGAGAAAGAAAAACTCGAGAAAACCAGAGTAAAAAGCAATAGAAAGGAAGGGAAAAGGCCATTTTGAATTCTTTGTCTGCAAATTTCCATAACTGGTTAAAATGTACTGGTTAAAATCAGGACTGAACACACATATAGGAAAAAATTTATTATTTATTACTTTTATAGTCTGCTAGTGTTATAAAACTGTTGTCTGAGGTATTGCTCATTGTTAGGTTTGGATTTGAAGTTACTTTATATCTTTTGTCAGACTTTCATTTGACAAAATGTCCTCAGCATGGACTTTGGGGGAAGATCTCAGCTGCAATAGCACAGCCTTTTTTGAGAATGAGATTTTGGCACTTAAAAAATCTTCCACTAAAAATCTTCATGCTTGTATCGACAGGAGCAGAAATATTAGGCAGTGTCCCTGATGTAACATGCACTACTTTCTGTATTTCTGTAATTTCTCTGAGAAATTCCCTTTATAGTAGCTGAACTGTAAGCCTTTCAAAGACTTCCATTTACACCTGGTCAGTCGAGGTTTCCATGATTCCACCTATACTGAGCATACTGTTGCCCAGAGATGCAAGGCTGTAACAGGACTTCTTTATGATTGCTTTGGCTAATTGCTAAATTACATGACACAGGACCCTGGAGCTGAAAGCAAAACGTCCATTTCTCCTGTCCTCAAGAACCTTTCATCTGGCTCCCACACAATGCAAAAGAAAAGGAAACTACCTCTCCTGAATGCAGAAGAGTGGCAAGTGTGGAGAGACAGCTTGCAAGTTTGCAGAAAGAGAACAGTGAGGGAGGAGTCGCAGAGTTGGGGAAATCCAGGGGTCTATAGAAGAGGCTACAGAAAATACAAATATCTGGAGTTCAGAAAGATGCAGAGGAACCAAGATGCTGGGAAAGACACAGCGAGGAGGATCATGGGGAAAAACTAATGTCTTTTTAAAATTCTGAGACAGTGTGAACTAAAAGAGGTGGGATTTCAGGAAAAGGAAGAGCACTGATGAAGTAGAATGCACTGAAGTTTTCTATGATACAGTTAGATACTCAATGAAAAATCTTTATGAGACATCTAATAGTTTCGATCGATTGAAAATAAAGCTAGTGAGCCATGAAATTCATTGTTTTCAAAAACTCGACTATTCATAAAAGAATCATTCTTCTTGTCTCATTTTTGGCACCCAAAAATAGACACATTAAATTTGTCCCTAATCTCTTCGTGCTTCAGTTCCAGAGCTGCTAAAATGGGACAGTGATAATACACTTTCAAAGGGAAAATAAAGACAGGTTTAGGAGCAGCCATGAAGCAATTAGCTGATGTGATAAGAGACTTTGGATGATGTAACATAAATAAGGCCTGAGGCTAATACAGAGGGAACAAGATAAAAAGAAATATTGGATAACTATTATTCACTCTGTAAGCCAGAGGTCTGCTGGGAGAAAAACTGTGTGACTGTGTAATTAAAGACTACATCATAACATACATGCACAAGGGGATGAAATAAGGTTGAGCAGGAAATTTTCATCCCTGTCTGTTCTTTTTATCTGACTTTTCAAATTTTAGACCTACTATTTCAAATGTCATATTAGAATAAAGAAGCATCTGTAAATTTTGTATAAGGATAGCAAAGAGAAATGTTGGGGGCTATTAATTATTGACATTTATATTAGCATTGTAGGTAAAAACTGTTTAGTTATGCATTTAAAAAGACAAAATAACTATTATTCCACAAAAAAAAAAGATTGGTACAGAACGCCCACGTATAGCTGAAGTCACCTGCCACTGCTTCATTCATATTGAAATCACATCTTGCATGCGTTTATCTTGTCCATGATGTTTGAGAACAGAATTGTAAGATACAGCAGGCTGTAAATCACTGTGAAACCTGCTGATCTCCAGCATTCTTAGCGAGCGGAAGTTCTATCAAATCCCCTTTACCCTCTGTGTTTTCTTACTGTTTTCTCTTTGATCTTCTCAGTCCAATGGAGAAACTTTCTGAGCATTTTGTTGGCTTTCGTATACTTTGCCAGTGTCATATTTATCATGAATATCAACATATACACAGGGAAATCTAAGGAAAATTTTTTCTTCTAATCCCTCTGCGCCAGTTGATTACTGGCATCGAAGTGGCTCTTGAACCGACATAACATATATACTCAAAATCTAAGCACAGTTATTTGACTGATGTCAAGAAAACATAGATGTTGCACCTCACTCTGCAAAAACTTAATTAAAACACTATTTTAGGACCTCATAATTAATGATTCTTCATAATTCATAATTCCTCAATTCATAATTAATGCTTCTTCATAATTAATCAAAACTGGATTCCTTCTGAATATAAATTTAAGCTTCACTCATGTTGAAAATAAGAAGAAAGAGAATATGTATTCTCTAATGAAGTCTAAAACTAGCTATAATTCTCATCACCCTCACTATATTTCTTGTTTCAATAACATAAGTGAAATGCTACTACTTATAGGGGATGAATTCTTCATCTTAAAAATCATATAATCACGGAACAGCCTGGGTTGGAAGGGACCTTAAATATTACTTAGTTTCAACCCTCTTGCTGTGGGCAGGTTCAACTTTTACTAGACCAGGTCGCTCAGAGCTCCATTCAACCTGGCCTTGAACACTTCCAGGGATGGGGCATCCACAAGTTCTCTGAGCAACTTCTTCCAGTGCCTCACCACCCTCACAGTAATTTTTTTTTTTTCCTGAGCCAGTTATCCTCCTTTCTTGCTGAGGCACCCTATTGATTCAGACAACTCAACAGCTGTTATGCTGTTTTAACTCTGGAGTTCAGTGCAAATGTTAGTCCAGGTTTAGGATTCCATCAACTAATTCATAAATGCTACTACTACCTTGTGAGACAGAAGGCTGAAGCATTTGAGTTCATTCTTTCAGACTGATTCCTTAGGAAAGGTGAATGGGTATATTTCTCCTAAGGGACTTTATAATGGACTGTGTGCTTCTAACTGTAAGTCAAGTTGGATATTTATTAAGTTGCAGAAATGTCAAATACATAAAGCCTAAAATATTTGCATGCTTTGGCCAATTTGATGAAATGGAATGATATTTCTACACTTGAACCAAGTCAAACCTGGTTTAGGCAGATAATCTAGTATGTTCCAGATTTTGCATCAATGACCACAAAACCAATACCTTGTCAGGAAGGCAGAAAATTCATTTCCTGTCCTAACAGCTCATCTTGGCTTTGGGAAAACTAGTTACATTCTTCTTTAACATGCTCGATCAAAATAATTTATCTGGTGGCATTTTAAAACAAACCCTATTTGCTGTTTTCTCTTCCTTAAACCTTTAGTAACAGTGTAGCTTTCCTCTACCTCTTAATTTATTTTAAAAAATTAACTCCTCCTGTAGGATTGGTAGCCATTAATAATACCTCATGGATTTGCATAGCGTCATGGCAGCTGTCAAAAAAGGAATAGTGACCATTTTTTGCAAAGCCAGAAAACTGAGTTTTGCCATTTGGAATAGACACATATAAAGGTAAATACTTCTTTACGGTATGTTCTTACTATTAGCTTTGTTAAACCGAAATTGCTTTTGATTGAATTTCATTATCTTCCCTCTAGGCAACCTATAATGTGGAAAAATACTTCGACACATCGTGTCCCTTGATTATTTTAGCTTCAATGCCATACTTATGAAAACCAGATTAACCATCTGTGATTTCATATCTAAAACCTCAGCTTAGATTACTATCTACCAGATCACACGATGTATTGAAGATGTGGGGATATATATATGCAATGGGCATGAGGAATGGATAGGGGGTGAGAAGGTCTCATCTGCAGTTATTCAGAGCTGGTTTATGCATCATCTTGAGTACTTGTACAAACAGAATTATATTCCCTATTTTCTTTAATATATGTTTTACTGACATCCTGAGAACAAACTGCAGCAGGCACTTTCACTTCCAGCCACCATAACTAAAAGCCTTAATCTGCCTTTTTTAAATACATTTTCCTCAGCACTTGTGAGATGAATTTTTATGGATTGTGAATAAAGTTATTTTACAGTTTATGACTGAATTTAGGATGTTGCTGGGGGAAGTGAGAAGGAAGAAAGTAGATTTTGAGGATTAGGTCATGATAACCATATATTTGAATACCTCGGAGAGACTTCCTAAGTGAAACATTTCCCATTCTTTGAGATTTTCTTTTTGAAGAAGCAATGTTCAAAAATTATTATTGGTGCATTTTAATTTTTTTCCTACATGGATAAGATGAGGATTATATTAGTAACCCTCAGATCACTTCTGAAACTATACAAGTTTTACTTTCTGCTATTTTCCAATCCTGAGTTTCCTATTATTTTCAGATGTTGAATTTTCCCCAGTCTTTAAATCTAGAATGTGTCTCTTCCTAGTTGTTTATCTACTTCAGCTTTTCAGAAAGTGTTCCTTAATGTTCATGATCAAAAGGAGTTAATATTTTTGAATTTTTCCCCCAAAATAATCTTGCAAATAGTTAATTATTAGTCTAATAAAAATAGCTTAAAAAATAAAAATTAAAAATAGTCTAATAAAAATATTAGTCTAATAAGAATGCTGTCTAGCAACACAGAAACCAGGTCTGCTCTAACAGTAAGCCAAAGAGTACTTCCCTTTCAGTACCCAAACTTAGTCTTAATTTTTTTTCTTAACGCACTTTACTGAAAGTTAATAAAGCCATTCTGCATCAATCATGTTCAGACATGAAAGTGATTCAAAGCACAACATTTGCAACTTTCAGTTTAGATTTCACAGGGCAATAAACCAGTTTGCTAATACAGAACAATTGTTCAACTTGCCTGATTATCTGAGGAGAAGGAGGATTCCCAAATGGACTTTTATGTCAGATATTAAACTGGCAGCTGGTTAGCATTACCAAAATGAATAATGAAGTACCAGTGACATCTGGATGGGTTCTAGGCAGGCTCTGACGTATTAAGATAATTTCTCTGTTTTAAGGAGTGATCCTTTCAGTGTCATTGACGTGATGATAAAATGCATCTTCACTTAAGCTGTATTATGAAAACACAGAATTACAGTAATTGCTAGAAAGATTCATGGGAATTGAATCATAAATAAAATTTCCTCTCTTTCCATGTACAACCCAAGTATTGGTCTTTCCATGTACAACCCAAGTATTGGCATGATGAGATAATGCAGTAAACACCCCTGTAAAATGACAGAAAGTCAAGTTTAACTTCTCTAAGTACTTATGACACAGCTGATAAAATCTTCCACATACGCAGCAAATTTTGGTGTGATGATTTATCAAGACCATAGAATTGTTTTTCAAGTAGCAAATGCATTGCTATATAGACTTGCAGTAAGATATATGACATAGTTTTCAATTCAGCTCAGTGACACAGAAAGGAAATTATAGAACATGGCCTCGCATAAGAATATCTTCCCATGTTTTGCAGTAACAGCTTAGAAACACACTGATGTCACAAATTTCTGATCTATTATCATTAAAAGCATCAGTATATTATCTTTGCACACACTTGAAACAGCACTTGATGAGTTAAAAAGAAGTCAAAACCAGTTGTGTGGAATAGTTCCAAAATTTTGTTCTGTATTATTACAAGCATTAAATGAGATTCAAGAAGGGAGATGTACCTGCATATTTAAGAAAATAACTGTCCACAAAATATCACTATTCTCTTCTTGCTGATAAAATATAGGTGTGCTAATATAATATAATATTATTTATATTATATATGCTTTATATGTACAAATGTAATTACTGCTTAATGGTAATTTGAAACGTTATTGATGTATGTCCAAGGTCAAAGTTAATCAGCTATCTGGAAATTACTCAGAAAAAGAGGATTCCCTAGTTATCACAGAGGCAGACTGACATCTTTACTCATAGTGTCACTTTCCACACTGCTATGTCACCCAGGAATACAAGGATGTTGTCCTGAAAACCCCTTTCACACCAAGCCAATGGCTGTAATACAAATCAGAAAATTTTTGTAGAAATGAGTTTGGGAACAAGTGGAAGGGATTGTATTTTCTTTTTAACAGTTCTAATTATCAGAGTAGTTAGTTCAAGCAATTTCAAGGAAGTCCCTGGGGGAAAGTAAATATGTCTTAAACTTACTCTAAGTTTCTACCCTAAATGGTCTCCATGCAAAATAAAGTCAGTTGTGAACAACTTTATGAGACGAGCTATTCAAAATTAGTTTCACACTCTTAATAGGAAGAGGGTGAATAAGTTTTATAATTGTTCAGAAGGACTTATTATACTTTGTTCGTCGCTTTTACAGAAGATAGAGCAGAAAGAGGAAATGGTAGACTTTGTATGTCTTTAGAGTTACTTAAATGGAAAAAGAATTTACTGAGCAGATTCTGTTGCCATTGAAGGCACACAACCTCCGCTGATCCAAAGGAATATGATTATTTAAATTTTCATATAAAGACATATAAAATATCTTTTACATATGTAAAATATTTTAAAGTTACATGAGCTTTTTACATCTTTGATTATTTTTTTCTTGAATATCAGATACATAATTCAATTAAAAGTGATTTTTTTATCATAAAACACAAATGTTCTTCATTTTTCCAGCACATCTATCAGACTTGTAAGTTAAGACATTAAATGAATGTAATTTTGACACATTTTTCTGATTATTACTAGTCAACTTGCTGTTCTTTACCTCTCAGTGGTTGTTGTTTTGCAGGAGATGATCTACAATAACATAAACTATCAAGTTAAAAAAACCTTCCACCTCTTAGATTGACAGACATAGCTGTGCTAGTCTTTTTAAACTTAAGACCAATGAGAAATAAATTGTTTTATCCTATTCAGCCGGAACAACAAAGCAATGGGGGGTTTTCCTACAGATACAGTGTAAAAGTCCCCAGATGACAAACACAAAAGCCTAGATATCAAACAGGATGAAAATGCTGATGTGAACACCTGCACTGTGTGAGGGCCAAAAAGTAAGTAAAGCCTTTGCTAACCAACACACCTGCTTGATAGTGTAGTTTTTAACCCTTTCCTCTTCATTCTCAAATTCCTTACTGAAAATAAGACAGGATTCTAGTAGAATGGTGCAAAGAGATGTTAAAGTACAGTTTTAAAATAATTACATTCTGCCTTCTTGTCAAAATATATCAAGTTACTATTTTCTTTTAATTAAAAGGCTATTTTTCCTGACAGACTTCTAATAATACTGGAAAGAATAATTTATTGCTACAAATTTAGGGCAAAAAATCATACAGGCTGCTTGAAACTGTTTTCTGTGTCTAGCAAAATGTTTGTATAATCACACTGTTACATCTAACCAGGCATACACTAAAAAAAAAAAAATATGAGTGGTCTAATTATTCTCCCTGCTTTTCAGATGGGCTGCAATGAATGAAAAGAGATCATCCAGTCAAAGCCGAGCCCAAGTATCTACTGGGACTGCTTTGACCATAAGCAGTCCATAAGCACTGAGTATTCTTGCTGAAGCACAGAGGGCTTGTGTCACAAACAAATAAACAAGGGCCGGTGTTGCAGAAGATCTTACATTCCATTATTCTCCAGTCCTTCAAAAAGAATATTTGACAGTTTCTCTCCTTTTGTAATTAATGCTAAGCATGAGGTTCACATTAAGTTCTCAGTCACCTTTATCATAATCCATACAGGGTAATTGCCATTGTAGATAAAAGCAGTTTGCCTAACTGTGAAAACTTGTTCAAGTGCAGCTAATAGGTCATTTTAGGGGGTGCTGCTTTCTGCTTCCTTCACCATTCCATGCAGAATACATCTTCTAGTGTCTTCCATTATTGCTTAGAAATTTCTAAATAAATTCAAAACTGTGTACTGGAATAGCATGAGATATTGCATATGGAAGATAATTCTTAGAGCAGTAAGTAGAGCCAAGGTGGAAAGGGTGGAATCGATTAGGTGGAAAGGGTAGAATGGAAGTATAATGACAGCTGTGCAAACAATGCATTTTCCCCACATCTAAGTTATAGTAAAGAATGATTGCACCAATGAAGAAGTAGCAGGATCTGTGATTTTGTTGGAAGCATTAGCAGAAATTCTTCACATTTAAAATTAGGTGATCCCAACTAATCCAGGAACTCCACTTGGTTTGAAGGTGAAACTTATTTGTTTTTTCATCTTTGCTTCCATGTGAAAAAAAAACATCTACAGAACTACTCAGCAAGAGCTCTTAAACTTTTATTTATTCATATGACACTACAATTAGATGAAGAGCTGGCTATTATTTAAGGTAACCTATTTTTCAAACCTGAACCCCAAAGGGGAATAAATTAAGAAATTAATAGCCTGGCAAAGTCATCACTTCAAATGGGTCAGAAAGCAATTCACAGAAAGTCCTAAATACAGAAGGTTTCTCAATAGCAATTTGAGAAAGGCTAACTATTCCATAAAAGAAGCCATTTGAATGAGGAGCACAGAATGGCAGGTCCCTAAATAGAGCTTTAAGGGTCTTCAAAAGTAAACACATCATGTGGTGTGGTGGGTGAGCAATTGGCTCATGGGTCAAGCACAGAGGGTAATAATGAAAGGGGTGACATCAGACTGGTGACCTGTCACTAGTGAGGTTCCACAGGTCTCCATCTTGGGCTCTGTTCTCTTCAGCATCTTCATAAATGATTTGAACACGGGACTGGAAGGGATACTAAGCAAGTTTGCAGATGACACAGAACTGGGAGGAGCTGTTGACTCCCTCAAGGGCAGGGA